>OX577858.1:50000-675000 GCA_951213275.1 Idaea straminata
TAACCTAACCTAACCTAACCTAACCTAACCTAACCTAACCTAACCTAACCTAACCTAACCTAACCTAACCTAACCTAACCTAACCTAACCTAACCTAACCTAACCTAACCTAACCTAACCTAACCTAACCTAACCTAACCTAACCTAACCTAACCTAACCTAACCTAACCTAACCTAACCTAACCTAACCTAACCTAACCTAACCTAACCTAACCTAACCTAACCTAACCTAACCTAACCTAACCTAACCTAACCTAACCTAACCTAACCTAACCTAACCTAACCTAACCTAACCTAACCTAACCTAACCTAACCTAACCTAACCTAACCTAACCTAACCTAACCTAACCTAACCTAACCTAACCTAACCTAACCTAACCTAACCTAACCTAACCTAACCTAACCTAACCTAACCTAACCTAACCTAACCTAACCTAACCTAACCTAACCTAACCTAACCTAACCTAACCTAACCTAACCTAACCTAACCTAACCTAACCTAACCTAACCTAACCTAACCTAACCTAACCTAACCTAACCTAACCTAACCTAACCTAACCTAACCTAACCTAACCTAACCTAACCTAACCTAACCTAACCTAACCTAACCTAACCTAACCTAACCTAACCTAACCTAACCTAACCTTAACCTAACCTAACCTAACCTAACCTAACCTAACCTAACCTAACCTAACCTAACCTAACCTAACCTAACCTAACCTAACCTAACCTAACCTAACCTAACCTAACCTAACCTAACCTAACCTAACCTAACCTAACCTAACCTAACCTAACCTAACCTAACCTAACCTAACCTAACCTAACCTAACCTAACCTAACCTAACCTAACCTAACCTAACCTAACCTAACCTAACCTAACCTAACCTAACCTAACCTAACCTAACCTAACCTAACCTAACCTAACCTAACCTAACCTAACCTAACCTAACCTAACCTAACCTAACCTAACCTAACCTAACCTAACCTAACCTAACCTAACCTAACCTAACCTAACCTAACCTAACCTAACCTAACCTAACCTAACCTAACCTAACCTAACCTAACCTAACCTAACCTAACCTAACCTAACCTAACCTAACCTAACCTAACCTAACCTAACCTAACCTAACCTAACCTAACCTAACCTAACCTAACCTAACCTAACCTAACCTAACCTAACCTAACCTAACCTAACCTAACCTAACCTAACCTAACCTAACCTAACCTAACCTAACCTAACCTAACCTAACCTAACCTTTTTTTTTTTTTTTTTTTTTTTTTTTTTTTTTTTTTTTTTTTTTTTTTTTTTTTTTTTTTCACGTGAGGAAAATGCATTGAACTGCATCCCCACCGTCCCGGGGGCGGTGCGGTGGGGTATGTGGGGCTCTCCGGCCGTGAAGCGGCCGGCCTACCCACTAAAAACCTCACGATGTCCATTCTCGCCGCCATGTCCCAGGGGTAGCAGGACCGCTCGCGCTTAACTGCTACTACCCCCGACGACGGCTGGCCTCGGCAGGCCTCCTCTCAGAAAAACCCCCTGAAGGGGAAAAAATCCCTCGCGAGAGGCGGCGTGGACACGCCGCCGCCATCTCGGGCTCTTATGCTGGCGACGGACCCCCCCGAGTCCGCCGCCACGAGCCATTTAGGGTGGCAGGTGGTCATTTCTGACCACGCGCCTGGAGCGCTGAGGGCGCTGCGTCCCCCGCAGCAGCTCGCGCGCTCTCTCGTCAGTCTCTTTGACCGACATAACAGCTTCGCAGAAATGACGCATCGCCTGCCAGGACTCGTCGCTGCCGACCATGGCCGAAACCACGGCCGGCAACGAGAGATCCTGGCCAATCACTGCCATCAATACCCTTCTTGGTTCCGCCCAAGCCGGGCAAATCTCCAGGGTATGTTGAGCGGTGTCACCACTGCAGCTGCAGTGGTGGCACCGCTCATTGTCCTCTCTTTGTATCCTACACAGGTACTTACCGAAGCAGCCGTGCCCGGTAAGCACCTGTGTAAGACGGAAGCTTATGGCCCCGTGGTCCCTATCAATCCACTCCAGCAGAACGGGCCGAATTGCATTTACTGTTATGCGGCCGTATCCCGGCCGCTCCAACCGCGACTCCCACTCCGCCATGAGAATCTGGCGAAGCTCTGCCCGGCGTCCCTCCACCTCCCTGGGCGCCGGGCGGTCGCCCCGACTTCGCGCCTCCTCGCGCCACTCGTAGAGCGACGCGAGGGATTTCGCCTCGAGATCCCATGGCGGAGATCCGGCGAGCACAAGAGCCGCGTCACCCGCTATGGTGCGGTATCCCCGCGTCACCCTGATGGCCATCAGCCTCTGCACTTGCAGAAGTTTGCCGATGACGCCATCAGGGATGTTCGCGGCCCACACCGGGGCGCCGTAAAGCGCCATTGAGCGAATGACTCCCATGTACAGTCGTCGCGTAGCAACGTTTGGGCCCCCGATATTTGGCAAGAGCCGGGAAAGTGCCCCTGCCGCTCCCACCAGCTTCGGCGCCAGCTGATCAAAGTGCGCTGCGAAGGTCCACCTGCTATCCAGGATTAAGCCTAAATATTTGAGAGTAGGCCCAATTGGAATATTAACTCCTCCGACGATCAAGTGGTAGTCGGGTGGCAGGCGAGTACGGGGGTCATGAAAGCACATGGCCTCCGTCTTCCCCAAAGCCACCTCAAGTCCCAATCGCCGGATTTTGTCCACCACGTGGGCCACCCCGGCCGTCGCCAGTATGGCTGCTTCGCGGCACGTCCTCCCTCTAGCGGTCACTAACGTGTCGTCAGCGTAACACGTAACGCTGAGGTTCCTGAGTAATGCGCCGCGAAGCACCCAGTCGTATCCAAGGTTCCACAGGAGCGGCCCAAGGACCGACCCCTGTGGAACTCCACAGGTCATGCGCCACCGTTTGAATCCCGATTGGGTGTCGAAAACGACCTCTCTGTCAGTGAGGTAGGCCTCTACCGTCCTCCGTAAGTAATCCGGCACGCGATGGTACCGGAGAGCCTCCCGAATGCAAGTCCAAGGGAGGGTGTTAAAAGCGTTGGCGATGTCAAGAGACACCGCCAACAACACATCTCCCTCGGACACGGCCTCATCCGCCAGCGACTTCACACGGAGGATCGCACCCACGGTCGACCGTTCCCTCCGAAACCCGAACTGGTTTGCCGAGAGATCCGGTCCAGTCCGAGTGAGGTGGCTGACGATGCGTGCAGCAATGATGCGCTCAAAGAGCTTGCACGCCTCGTCAAGCAGAACGATCGGCCGGTACGCCGACGGTGACTCCTCCGGCCTGCCCTCCTTCTTCAACAGCACGAGGCTGCCGACCCTCCACCGAGCGGGAAATTCTCCCCGTTCAAAGCAAGAGGTGAACAACTTTCTTAGATGGTCGCCCAGATGTCTCGAGGCCAGAGCCAACGCGCGCCCCGGTATGCCATCAGGCCCAGGGGCGGTGTTCTTGGCACTGAGACGCCGGACGACCATCTTCAGTTCGGGAACTGTCACCTCTGTGGACTCCTCGTCCTCCTCTTCCGACATATGCTCTGCGGGTGGTGGCGGAGCCATACTCGGCGGAACGTGCTCGTCCCTATGAGGGAAAAGCGTCGCGACGACTTCGGCAACAAGATTTGGCTCGAGCGTCTGCGTGAGAGGTGGTGCCCACGGTCTGAGCTTGCCCCTAGCCGTGCGGTACGGGCGCCCCCATGGGTCCTCACTTAGCGACGCGAGCATCTCATTGCGGGCCCTATCCTTGGCAGCAGCGACTGCTGCCTGGAGAGCCTTCTTCGCTGCCCTATAGGCCTCGTAGAGCTGGGCCTCCACCGGATCCACTTCGTCCAGCCTGCGAGGGCGACCGTGTCGACGCCTCCGATGTCTCTGGTATTGGCGGCGCGCTGCTACACAAGCGGCGCGTAGGGAGGCAATCTCCGCGCACCACCAGTACACTCGTCTCGAGCTAACTCGCGACTTGACCCGGGGCATCGACGCGTCACAGACGCTCGTCATTGCCCCCGTGAGCCGTTCCGCTACTGAGTCAACATCATCCAGGGCATCCGGCACGGGCACCCACGCCTGGACGATAGCGGCCTCTTCTAAGAGGACCCGGTCCAGTCTCTTCAACGCCCACCTGGGGCGGTCCACCCTGACTGAAGGGTTGGAGGTCTGGGTACGAATCTCGAATCGGATGTACCGGTGGTCCGAGAGCGATTCCACCCCCTCAACAACCCTCCAGTCTAGCACCCTGGGTACGAGGGCAGGGCTGGCGAACGTGACGTCCACGATTGACTCGCCCTGCCAACGCACACAAGTGCTTACCGACCCCCGGTTTAGGACCGTGAGACCGACGGCGTCGACCAAACCCTCTAAGAGCACTCCTCTTGAGGAAGTGTGTGCACTACCCCATCTGGTGGACCACGAGTTTAAGTCCCCCAGGAGAAGAGCTGGGCAAGGTTGTGTGCGGTCCAGAAGGTCCCCAACCTCGCCCAGGAAGGACTCGAACTCGGAGTCCCGCCACCTCAATTTCCCATTCTGCCAGTGACGCCACCAGCATGTCTTGCGCCGAACTGCAGTGGTTGCAGTTTATCTGCAGGAATCGGTGTCTAAGGTCGTAAGCCATTAGGGACACTCGATGTCGATATCAAACTCATCCATCACTTCCCGGGAAGCCGCAGGGGCTTCGGAAGTGGCAGGACAGGCTGGAGCCGGATGTGTTGGTCCGACTGCAGCCTTCGTCTTTTTGGGCCTGGGGGCCTGGCAGGCCTTGGTGCCCACCTGATGACCCGCAGGTAGCTTGGCTGCCGCACACAGAGCGCAGTGTGAGGCTGCCGAGCAGTCACTCGCCTTGTGGCCAGGCTTGGCGCACCTGTAGCAAAGGTCACTACGGTCGACCTCTGACTTACACTGCACTCGGACGTGCCCCGTTTCGAGGCAGCGGAAGCAGCGTCTCCCTCTGGGCTGCAATAACTTTACACTGGCTGACACCCAGCCAACCAGGAGACGGCCACTATCCGCTATCTTTTTAGCTGCAGTCACTGGACAGCGCACCCACGCAGCACCCATGCCGGATGAGGCTTGACGGATGGTGCCGATCTTTATCGACTCCGTAGAGCAATCTCCAGCTTTGGCGATCGCCGCCGATAACTCTTCGGCGGTGACCGAATCATCCAGTCCTGAAATACGGATCTCCGCAGTGGTCACCGGGCGGTGGACACGAACGCAATCCGAACCCAGGGTAGCCCTTATTTGCTCCGCTAATATATCCGCTTTTTCTGCTCCCTCCACACCGGAAACCTCAAATATGCGGGCTCCCGTGGCAGCCCTGCGCGGGCGGAGCGCCGGAATTCCAAGGCCAACCCAGTCAATCTTGGACTTGGCCTCGGACAACGCCGTCGCGTAGGTCACTCCTCTCTTCTCAGCCTCTGGCTGCAAAGTTACCACTACGGCTGCAGTCTTGGGAGCGCGTAACCTTGGCTTCCTCGGCAGTTTCTCCTTCTTTTCGGCGGCGGTCTGAGTCGACTTTTTGCTCGCCGCACGTTTCCCTCCTTTACCGACGCGCACCCACTCTCTAGATGGAGCGGGTGCTGACGGCTCGGCAGCTTTTGGCGGAGCAGCCTTTGACGCTCCGGTAATACTAGGTGCTGCAAGGGTAAGAGTTGGAGGTGCTGGACCACTCTTGGTTTTCTTACCCCGTCCTTTGCCCTTCTTGGGGGGTACCTGTGGTGCTGGCAAAGCTGTCTCCACGGGTTCCACCGAGGCTTCTCGGGCCCTGTCCGCCGCTAAAGGCGGGCGCACACGTGGCGCGGGCGGGAGCCTCTCCTCCAGTGGAGCCAAGCGGGCACTAATCATAGTACCTAAACTTATGAGCAGTGATCGCTTCAGCTCCTCTACATCTATTCCCTGTTGGGGTCGCGTCTCTGGATAACTAACTTCCATATCCGAGTTAGGCTGGTTCTCGACGCCTGTAGTCAGTGATCCACCACTCAGGGCCTTGGTTAGCTGTTCCCTCATAGAAGTCAGCTCTTTTCGAAGTTCAGCCATTTCACGTCTCAGTTTAGCGTTATCCGCCTGGAGAAGCCGGGTCTCCTCTGAAGCCGTGCGATTGCTGAGCTCCTCTACTACCTGTGTGACGCTGGCTGCGGCGTCATTTAGATAAGCCTGGAAACGGCCACATAGCTTCTTGCTATTTTTCGCCACAAACCGGATGGTGTTAACATCGCCAGCGATGCGCTGGCTTAATCCATGTGTAGACAGATCCTCTTCCTGGATATCAACACCTCCCATAACCGCTTCACTAGCACCCGTAGGCACTGTTGTCGACCGCTCCGAGTTTGTTGGGAACTTGAGTCTAAGCTCCCTAGCAGATGCAGCGGCCGCCACAATCTCTTTTTCAGCCTCCAGCCTCATCTGCTGCTTCTCCGTCTCAAGCAGCTGCTGCTTAGCCTGTGCAAGGCCGACATACTCTCCAGTAGACGGGGGACGGCCACGTCCTCGGACCTTGTTCGTTGGAATGGCCGGAGATTTGCCTCCCCATTCCTCGCCACTAGAGCCATCACTATGTGGCCGTTTTTGCGCTTTTGCGCTGTCACGGCTAACGGCTGACCTATAGCCGGACACAGACACATTGTCGGCGCTTGATGAGTCGGACAGATACAGCTGTCTTTCAAGACTCGACTCCTCACTGCGCAGCCTCTTTTCTTTGAGCTCGTCAGTGCTCAGGCGGTTTAGTCTCACAACCGCGACCGGGCTTCTTGATTTAGCTCTAGGCTTTTCTCTCTCCGTTTCGGATCCATCGGACCCTTCCTCTGTCTTTTCGGACTTGCGTCCCTTCTCACGCCTACTACGTCTCTCTTTTCTCACCTTCATACTCTCCTTTTCTACGTCATTTTTTGTTTTTATTTTAATGTATTCCATAACATTCCCACGAGTATGGAACGAAACAAAAGTCCACCCGGGTAGTGCGTCCTTACCACGGGTAAGCCTTTATTTTGGTAACCCAAGAGGGGGGCGGCAGGTACCCTCCTGGGAGGCAGTAGCGACCGACACGACGAGCGAGGCGGACCATTCAGCGCACAAGCGGCACTGACTGGACCGTCCCGCCCGACACCCTGGCCGATCTTGAAGGCTTCGCGCTGCCATTCCGCTTGCCACACAGGGTTTTTTATTTAAAAGTGGTATGCTCCACTTTGTTTTTTATTGAGGTTGGCTCCTCGCGGCCCGGCCAATTAAGGCAAGACCTCCGGTCCCGAGCACGCTCAAGGGATAACGGGCCCTCACCCCCCTCACTTTCGCGAAGGGATCCCTAAGCTACGTGCACCGGCACAATCAAGGCAAGCGCACCCCCACCATGTGTGTAGTGTAAGTGTTGTGTGGTGTATGTGTGTGTGATTGGCTCGGCCAAGCCGATGGTAAAAGCCCACCGACGAGGACGAACCAATGTGTGTGTGTGATATGTCGATGGTCCCTTAAAGAGAACCACCGACAACGAGTGTATGTATAGTGTACCTACAATGCCGGACCATTGGCCAGCGCCGATCAATGGAAACGAGAAAGTTCTCTTCGATTGATCGACGCTGTTTCCACCCACGCCACGAGGAGGCTGTCCGACTGGTGGGCAACCTAACCTAACCTAACCTAACCTAACCTAACCTAACCTAACCTAACCTAACCTAACCTAACCTAACCTAACCTAACCTAACCTAACCTAACCTTTTTTTTTTTTTTTTTTTTTTTTTTTTTTTTTGTTCGTGAGGAAAATGCATTGAACTGCATCCCCACCGTCCTGGGGGCGGAGCGGTGGGGTATGTGGGGCTCTCCGGCCGTGAAGCGGCCGGCCTACCCACTAAAAACCTCACGGCGGCCTTCCTCAGGCATCTAGGAGGGTCCCGGGATCGCTTAAGCGCACCGGAACCCTCCTGCCTTCGCCCCCCCAATTACTTAGGGGGGCCCTCTCCCGGGGGAGCCTGACAGAGGCTCAACCCCGCAGGGGAACGCCGTTTCGATCCACGCCGTGTAAAGATGGCGCGGAGCGAGACGGGGCCCCCTCGACGACACCACCCGCCGCACCGGCGGTGTCATCCCGGGCCGCTACCACGGGCACATCAACCCCAACGATGTACCCGCACGCAAGCCCGGCGCGGCGGCTAGCCAAGCTATGTGGCCCGCCGCCGCCTCCTTCGAGCGGGATCGGCTCTCTCCCGATCCCGCTCGGCACTCTCCTTCTGGAGCATTACTGCCTCGCAGAAGGAGAGCGCTGCCTCCCAACCCTCCTCACTCTCCAGCATGGCAGCGACCAATGCTGGAGGGGACAGATCTCGCCCGATGACGTCGACCAGGACTCGACGCTCAGACTCCCACGCGGGGCAGTCTTCCAGCGAGTGCTGGGCGGAGTCCCGGTCGGAAGCGCAATGGTGGCACTGTGTCGTTTCCTCCCTCCCGATTCGGTTCAGATACTCACCGAAGCAACCGTGTCCGGTGAGTATCTGAGTCAATCTGTAGGTGACCTCGCCTTTTCTGCCGATCCAGGCCTCGAAGTTGGGCAGGACGGCACCGACAGCGCGTTGGCGCGCACAGCCCTGTCGTTCCAGCTGCGCGCGCCAGTCCCTCAAGGCCTGTCGGTGCGCGTCCCGCCGGAGCATTCCTTGCGCGGGTTCTAGCGCGTACCCCCCGTCTCCTCCACCCTGGTCGATGCCTCGCCGCGCGTCATAGACGGCGGCGTCCATCTTGGCCAGGATTTGGAAAGGGGGGGAACGGGCCAGAACCGTCGCCGCCTCGAACGAAATCGTCCGGTAGCCTCGTACGATCCGCATGGCCATTAGCCGCTGCAGGCTCCTCAACAGAGCTCCGCAGCGGCAGGACCTCGTGAGGTCGTTGGACCACACGGGGGCCCCGTACAGCGCCACGGATCGTATGACGCCACCGTAGAGGCGGCGAACTCCTTCCCGCGGTCCCCCGAGGTTGGGCAGCAGGCGATGTAGCGCACCTGCTATCCTGCGCGCTCGGGGGACCAGGCGCACGAAATGCTCCTCGAAACTCCATCGGCTGTCCAGGGTGAGGCCTAGGTACTTGATGTACCGCCCCACCTGGACTTCGGCGTCACCTACACGGATTCGCGAGTTGGGGGGTTCCTGGCCTCGTCTGAGGCGGTGGAACCATAGCGCCTCGCACTTGTGAGGCGCTATCTCTAGGCCCAGCTCGCGAATCGCCCGCACGACACATGCCACCCCCAGCTCGGCAAGCCTGAGCGTTCGCCCGAAGTCAGCGCCGGTGGCGACAACGAGAGTGTCATCCGCATAGCAGACGACACTCACGTCACCGGGAAGACTGGTGCGAAGGACCGCATCATATGCGAGGTTCCATAGCAGGGGGCCCAAGACGGACCCCTGCGGAACCCCGCACGTAATCTCCCGTTCTGTCTCCGTCCCGTTTCGACCGGTAATCCTGACGCGTCTGTCGCGAAGGTAGGCCCCGATGATTGCCCGCAGGTAGGGAGGCACGCCGTGATAAACCAGTGCCTCCCTAATTGCCTGCCACGGGAGGGTTCCGAAAGCGTTGACGATGTCCAGGGACACCGCCAGCGCAACCCCCCCTGAACGGACTGCCGATTCCGAAAGGGAGCGGACGAGGCGGACAGCGTCCACGGTCGACCGCCCCGGCCGGAATCCGAACTGGCAGTCCGATAGATCTGGGCCTACTCGCGACAGGTGCCCGCTGATACGATCGGAGATTACTCTTTCGAAGAGTTTCCCCGTCTCGTTCAGCAGGCATATCGGTCGAAACGACGACGGAGACTCGGCGGTCCTTCCCTCCTTCCTCAGGAGCACCAGTCTCGCTGACTTCCACTCGAGGGGGAACACGGATAGGCGGAGGCAGTCGTTGAAGAGCTGCCTCAGCCGGTTCCCTAAAACCTTCAGAGCCAGCACAAGCACCCTGCCCGGAACACCATCCGGGCCGGGTGCGGTGGAGCGGGATGCCAGCCGCCTAACGGCCAGCTCGAGCTCGGCCCCCGTCACCCCCAGATCGTCGGTCCAAAGATCTCGATCCGGCGACAAGGGAGGGTGACTGGAGGGACTGTCCTGGACCCTTGGGAAGAGTGTTGCTACGACTCTCCCCACGAAGTTGGGGTCCAGGGTTTCCGTCAACGGAGGGACCCACGGTCTGAGCTTGCCCAGTACCATCTTGTACGGGCGCCCCCATGGATCCCTATCCAGTCCCTCCACGAGCTCGTTCCAGGACCGCTCCTTGGCCTCAGCGATTGCGATGCTGAGGGCATGGGCCGCGGTCCCGTATTCCCGCCTGGCTCTTAGGGTCTCCTCTAGTGAGGCTTGCCTTCTCCTTCGGGCTCTTTGGTACTGGCGTCGCGCAGCCACGACCGATCGTCGAAGCCGCGCGATCTCCTCGCTCCACCAGTACACAGAGCCCCGCTGGGGCGGCCTGGCTCGGGGCATCGAGACGTCGCAGATCGACGTCATTGTGTCCCGGAACCAGGCGGCTTGCACCTCCGGATCGGGCGAGATCTGTTCCTCCGTCCAGTCCGCGACGTTGGCGGCGGCTACGGCCATGTCTCGGTCGAGCCGCTTGAGAGACCAACGTCGCGGAGGGCTGCGGTCCTGGCGTGGGCGGATAGGGTGGCGGAGGGATACATCGAATACGATGTATAGGTGGTCCGATAGCGTGACCGCCTCCTCCGCCACCCTCCATCCTGAACCTAACCTAACCTAACCTAACCTAACCTAACCTAACCTAACCTTTTTTTTTTTTTTTTTTTTCACGTGAGGAAAATGCATTGAACTGCATCCCCACCGTCCCGGGGGCGGTGCGGTGGGGTATGTGGGGCTCTCCGGCCGTGAAGCGGCCGGCCTACCCACTAAAAACCTCACGATGTCCATTCTCGCCGCCATTTGCCAGGGGTAGCAGGACCGCTCGCGCTTAACTGCTACTACCCCCGACGACGGCTGGCCTCGGCAGGCCTCCTCTCAGAAAAAACCCCTTGAAGGGGAAAAAATCCCTCTCGAGAGGCGGCGTGGACACGCCGCCGCCATCTCGGGCTCCTGTGCTGGCGACAGACCCCCCCGAGTCCGCCGCCACGAGCCGTTTAGGGTGGCAGGTGGTCATTCCTGACCACGCGCCTAGAGCGCTGAGGGCGCTGAGTCCCCCGCAGCAGCTCGCGTGCTCTCTCTTCGGCCTCTTTGACCGACATCACGGCTTCGCAGAATTGGCGCATTGCCTGCCAGGACTCATCGCTGCCGACCATGGCAGAAACCACGGCCAGCAACGAGAGATCATTGCCAATCGCTGCCATCAGATCCTGTCTTGGTTCCGCCCAAGCTGGGCAAATCTCCAGTGTATGTTGAGCGGTGTCACAACTGGAGCTGCAGTGGTGGCATCGCTCATTGTCCTCTCTTTGAATCCTACACAGGTACTTACCGAAGCAGCCGTGCCCGGTAAGCACCTGTGTAAGACGGAAGCTCAGGGCCCCGTGCTCCCTCTCAATCCACTCTAGTAGAGCGGGCCGAATCGCATTTACTGTTATGCGACCGTATCCCGGCCGCGCCAACCGCATCTCCCACTCCGCCAAGAGGATCTGGCGAAGCTCCATCCGGCGTCCCTCAACCTCCCTGAGCGCCGGGCGGTCACCCCGACTTCGCGCCTCCTCGCGCCACTCGTAGAGCGACGCGAGGGATTTCGCCTCGAGATCCCATGGCGGAGATCCGGCGAGCACAAGAGCCGCGTCACCCGCTATGGTGCGGTATCCCCGCGTCACCCTGATGGCCATCAGCCTCTGCACTTGCAGAAGTTTGCCGATGACGCCATCAGGGATGTTCGCGGCCCACACCGGGGCACCGTAAAGCGCCATTGAGCGAATGACTCCCATGTACAGTCTTCGCGTGGCAACGTTTGGGCCACCGATATTTGGCAAGAGCCGGGAAAGTGCCCCTGCCGCTCCCACCAGCTTCGGCGCCAGCTGATTAAAGTGCGCTGCGAAGGTCCACCTGCTATCCAGGATTAAGCCTAAATATTTGAGGGTAGGCCCAATTGGAATTCTAACTCCTCCGACGATCAAGTGGTAGTCGGGTGGCAGGCGAGTACGGGGGTCATGAAAGCACATGGCCTCCGTTTTCCCCAAAGCCACCTCAAGTCCCAATCGCCGGATTTTGTCCACCACGTGGGCCACCCCGGCCGTCGCCAGTATGGCTGCTTCGCGGCACGTCCTCCCTCTAGCGGTCACTAACGTGTCGTCAGCGTAACACGTAACGCTGAGGTTCCTGAGTAATGCGCCGCGAAGCACCCAGTCGTATCCAAGGTTCCACAGGAGCGGCCCAAGGACCGACCCCTGTGGAACTCCACAGGTCATGCGCCACCGTTTAAATCCCGATTGGGTGTCGAAAACGACCTCTCTGTCAGTGAGGTAGGTCTCTACCGTCCTCCGTAAGTAATCCGGCACGCGATGGTACCGGAGAGCCTCCCGAATGCAAGTCCAAGGGAGAGTGTTAAAAGCGTTGGCGATGTCAAGAGACACCGCCAACAACACATCTCCCTCGGACACGGCCTCATCTGCTAGCGACTTCACACGGAGGATCGCACCCACGGTCGACCGTTCCCTCCGAAACCCGAACTGGTTTGCCGAGAGATCCGGTCCAGTCCGAGTGAGGTGGCTGACGATGCGTGCAGCAATGATGCGCTCAAAGAGCTTGCACGCCTCGTCCAGCAGAACGATCGGCCGGTACGCCGACGGTGACTCCTCCGGCCTGCCCTCCTTCTTCAACAGCACGAGGCTGCCGACCCTCCACCGAGCGGGAAATTCTCCCCGTTCGAAGCAAGAGGTGAACAACTTTCTCAGATGGTCGCCCAGATGTCTCGAGGCCAGAACCAACGCGCGCCCCGGTATGCCATCAGGCCCAGGGGCGGTGTTCTTGGCACTGAGACGCCGGACGACCATCTTCAGTTCGGGAACTGTCACCTCTGTGGACTCCTCGTCCTCCTCTTCCGACATATGCTCTGCGGGTGGTGGCGGAGCCATACTCGGCGGAACGTGCTCGTCCCTATGAGGGAAGAGCGTCGCGACGACTTCGGCAACAAGATTTGGCTCGAGCGTCTGCGTGAGAGGTGGTGCCCACGGTCTGAGCTTGCCCCTAGCCGTGCGGTAGGGGCGCCCCCATGGGTCCTCACTTAGCGACGCGAGCATCTCGTTGCGGGCCCTATCCTTGGCAGCAGCGACTGCTGCCTGGAGAGCCTTCTTCGCTGCCCTATAGGCCTCGTAGAGCTGGGCCTCTACTGGTTCCACCTCGTCCAGTCCACGAGGGCGACCGTGTCGACGCCTCCGATGTCTCTGGTATTGGCGGCGCGCTGCTACGCAAGCGGCGCGTAGGGAGGCAATCTCCGCGCACCACCAGTACACTCGTCGCGAGCTAACTCGCGACTTGACCCGGGGCATCGACGCGTCACAGACGCTCGTCATTGCCCCCGTGAGCCGGTCCGCTTCCGAGTCGACATCGTCCAGGGCATCCGGCACGGGCACCCACGCCTGGACGATAGCGGCCTCCTCCAGTAGCACCTGGTCCAGCCGCTTCAACGCCCACCGGGGGCGGTCCACCCTGACTGAAGGGTTGGAGGTCTGGGTACGAACCTCGAACCGGATGTACCGGTGGTCCGAGAGAGATTCCACCCCCTCAACAACCCTCCAGTCTAGCACCCTGGGTACGAGGGCAGGGCTGGCGAACGTGACATCCACGATCGACTCGCCCTGCCAACGAACACAGGTGCTTATCGACCCCCGGTTAAGGACCGTGAGCCCAACGGCGTCGACCAAACCCTCCAAGAGCACTCCTCTTGAAGAAGTGTGTGCACTACCCCATCTGGTGGACCACGAGTTTAAGTCCCCCAGTAGAAGAGCCGGGCAAGGTTGTGTGCGGTCCAGAAGGTCCCCAACCTCGCCCAGGAAGGACTCAAACTCGGAGTCCCGCCGGTTTGGCGAAAAGTACACCCCGACGATGATTATGTCTCTCCACTTCACCGCGACGTAGCCCACGCCGCGGGCAATGACCTTCAGGGGTGGCACACACAGGGCACTCGATGGGATGATGGCAACGAGAGCCGCCGTGTCCACAATCCAGTTGCTCCGAGGTGGAATCCAGTAGGGTTCCGCCACCACAGCCACCTCAATGTCCCATTCCGCTAGTGACGCCACCAGCATGTCCTGCGCTAAACTGCAGTGGTTGCAGTTTATCTGCAGGAATCGGTGTCTAGGGTCGTAAGCCATTAGGGACACTCGATATCGATATCAAACTCATCCATCACTTCCCGGGAAGCCGCAGGGGCTTCGGAAGTGGCAGGACAGGCTGGAGCCGGATGTGTTGGTCCGACTGCAGCCTTCGTCTTTTTGGGCCTGGGGGCCTGGCAGGCCTTGGTGCCCACCTGATGACCCGCAGGTAGCTTGGCTGCCGCACACAGAGCGCAGTGTGAGGCTGCCGAGCAGTCACTCGCCTTGTGGCCAGGCTTGGCGCACCTGTAGCAAAGGTCACTACGGTCGACCTCTGACTTACACTGCACTCGGACGTGCCCCGTTTCGAGACAGCGGAAGCAGCGTCTCCCTCTGGGCTGCAATAACTTTACACTGGCTGACACCCAGCCAACCAGGAGACGGCCACTATCCGCTATCTTTTTAGCTGCAGTCACTGGACAGCGCACCCACGCAGCACCCATGCCGGATGAGGCTTGACGGATGGTGCCGATCTTTATCGACTCCGTAGAGCAATCTCCAGCTTTGGCGATCGCCGCCGATAACGGCGGTGACCGAATCGTCCAGTTCTGAAATACGGATCTCCGCAGTGGTCACCGGGCGGTGGACACGAACGCAATCCGAACCCAGAGTAGCTCTTATTTGCTCCGCCAATATGTCAGCTTTTTCTGCACCCTCGACACCGGAAACCTCAAATATGCGGGCTCCCGTGGCAGCCCTACGCGGTCGGAGTGCCGGAATCCCAAGGCCAACCCAGTCGATCTTGGACTTGGCCTCGGACAACGCCGTCGCGTAGGTCACCCCTCTCTTCTCAGCCTCTGGCTGCAAAGTTACCACTACGGCTGCAGTCTTGGGAGCGCGTAACCTTGGCTTCCTCGGCAGTTTCTCCTTCTTTTCGGCGGCAGTCTGAGTCGACTTTTTGCTCGCCGCATGTTTCCCGCCTTTACCGACGCGCACCCACTCTCTAGATTTCTTACCCCGTCTTTTGCCCTTCTTGGAGGGTACCTGTGGTGCTGGTAAAGCTGGCTCCACGGGTTCCAACGAGTCTTCTCGGGCCCTGTCCGCCGCTAAAGGCGGGCGAACACGTGGCGCGGGCGGGAGCCTCTCCTCAAGTGGAGCCAAGCGGGCACTAATCATTGTACCTAAGCTTATGAGCAGTGATCGCTTCAGCTCCTCTACATCTATTTCCTGTTGGGGTCGCGTCTCTGGATAACTAACTTCCATATCCGAGTTAGGCTGGTTCTCGACGCCTGGAGTCAGTGATCCACCACTCAGGGCCTTGGTCAGCTGTTCTCTCATAGAGGTCAGTTCTTTTCGAAGTTCAGCCATTTCACGTCTCAGTTTAGCGTTATCCGCCTGGAGAAGCCGGGTCTCCTCTGAAGCCGTGCGATTGCTGAGCTCCTCTACCACTTGTGTGACGCTGGCTGCGGCGTCATTAAGATAAGCCTGGAAACGGCCACATAGCTTCTTGCTATTTTTCGCCACAAACCGGATGGTGTTAACATCGCCAGCGATGCGCTGGCTTAGTCCATGTGCAGACAGATCCTCTTCCTGGATATCAACACCTCCCATAACCGCTTCACTAGCACCCGTAGGCACTGTCTTTGACCGCTCCGAGTTTGTTGGGAACTTGAGCCTAAGCTCCCTAGCAGATGCAGCGGCCGCCACAATCTCTTTTTCAGCCTCCAGCCTCATCTGCTGCTTCTCCGTCTCAAGCAGCTGCTGCTTAGCCTGTGCAAGGCCGACATATTCTCCAGTAGACGGGGGACGGCCACGTCCTCGGACCTTGTTCGTTGGAATGGCCGGAGATTTGCCTCCCCATTCCTCGCCACTAGAGCCATCACTATGTGGCCGTTTTTGCGCTTTTGCGCTGTCACGGCTAACGGCTGACCTATAGCTGAGCTGAGCTGGTCGATAAGGGAACGGGTCCTCTCGTTCTCCCGATCCCGAGTCTCCGCCCTCACGCACAGTTCGGTTGCGCAGGCCTTCAAGGTGGTGAAAGCGGACCGAACCGACTTCACCACTTCCGCCTTGGAGCTCTTCGGCTTATCGACCGTCTTCTCTACGGCCGATAGGCAGGAGAAGAGCTCCGAGCCGATGTCTGCGGACGCTCGTCCGTCGATTCCTTCGGCGGCCGGTTGGGTCGATTCCCGCTCCACGCTGGCATCGTCCTCTACTCTTCGCCTCACGACCATGGGCCTCCCGTCATCATCGGCTGGACGCTGCGGTTTGCGCTTTCGCGCCCGCAGAGTTCCGCCGATGGAAGATGAGATAGAGACGGCAGACATGGCGTCGCTGTCCCCATTATCCCCCGTCCCAGCCCTTGGCCTCGGGCAAGGAGTGCCTGGTCTAGCAAATCGCAAGACCAGGCTCTCCTCTGAGGTCGTTCTAGAATGAGACCGGGAGCGAACGAAACTCGCCCCCGATCTCCTCGTGTCCAATCCAGTGGTGGGATCATCGACCGCACAAAAAGTTTGTGTGGTCGGAACGTCCACCGTCTCCTCCGTGTCTTCACCTGTGCGCGACCGAGGCCGCGAGGCAGTGTTGGCCCCCCCCGTATACGTGGGGCCAGCCGCCCTGGAAAGGGCGGCACGGGATTCCCCAGCGATGTTGCTGGGACCCGCCCGGGGATTAGTTTCGCACTGCTTCTTTTTCATGTTTGTTTTTGTCCAGTTTACGTCTGGGACCCGACGTCGGTGCCCTTGGGGTCGACCTCCGCGCCGACCATACATCCCCTCGCCAGGCACCAGAGCTTGGGATTTACGGATTTTTTGTGCACCTGCACGCGAGCCCGTCGCGGCGGCCAGCCACACCATGTGGCCCGCCGCCGCCGCCATCGAGCGGGATCAGCTCTCTCCCGATCCCGCCCCGCGCCCTCCCTCTGGAGCATGACTGCCCCACAGAAGGAGAGCGCCGCCTCCTACCACTCGCACATCCACTCTGCCCTCTGCTCGACAGAGGGACAGGTAGAGCGCCCTCCGGGGACCACTTCGCTTCACTACAGGCTGGATTGCCTGCAGCTACTGAGCCCCCCCGCCACGACAAGGCGTGGTCCCGTGGGGGGGAACCTAACCTAACCTAACCTTTTTTTTTTTTTTTGTCCTGGGGAAACCCGGTCGGGTACCACTCCGTTGTTGGGGCCAACGAAGTGGTTATGTCGGGCTCCAACCGACTAAAACCCCAGGGTGCTCCGTCTCGATGCCTATTGTCGGGGCTACCGGCATCACTTTCGCATTCATCAGCAGCCCCGACGGCATTTGTCCGTGAGGACCCTCCTCTTAGGCTTTCGCCCCTCCCCCTTGTTGCGACGCACCAGAGCACGTGGAACGTCGCAACCTCCTTCTCGGGGATCAAGCGGATGGACGCCAGACAGCCCCATGTCTGGACGCCCATGGTCCCCTGCGATGGGTCAGTTAAGTAGCCCCATCGCCAGCCACTCCGGTCGCAGAGGACAGGGAAAGCGGCAACAACACACCGGCAGTCCTCTTCCTCTGCGACCCCACCGCGTCCGCCATCTAACGGTGGCGGCCCCGTCAGGACCACGGAAGGTAGCATCTAACGGTGGCGGCCCCGTCAGGACCACGCACGCAAGCCCGGCGCGGCGGCTAGCCAAGCTATGTGGCCCGCCGCCGCCTCCTTCGAGCGGGATCGGCTCTCTCCCGATCCCGCTCGGCGCTCTCCTTCTGGAGCATTACTGCCTCGCAGAAGGAGAGCGCTGCCTCCCAACCCTCCTCACTCTCCAGCATGGCAGCGACCAATGCTGGAGGGGACAGATCTCGCCCGATGACGTCGACCAGGACTCGACGCTCAGACTCCCACGCGGGGCAGTCTTCCAGCGTGTGCTGGGCGGAGTTCCGGTCGGAAGCGCAATGGTGGCACTGTGTCGTTTCCTCCCTCCCGATTCGGTTCAGATACTCACCGAAGCAACCGTGTCCGGTGAGTATCTGAGTCAATCTGTAGGTGACCTCGCCTTTTCTGCCGATCCAGGCCTCGAAGTTGGGCAGGACGGCACCGACAGCGCGTTGGCGCGCACAGCCCTGTCGTTCCAGCTGCGCGCGCCAGTCCCTCAAGGCCTGTCGGTGCGCGTCCCGCCGGAGCATTCCTTGCGCGGGTTCTAGCGCGTACCCCCCGTCTCCTCCACCCTGGTCGATGCCTCGCCGCGCGTCATAGACGGCGGCGTCCATCTTGGCCAGGATTTGGAAAGGGGGGGAACGGGCCAGAACCGTCGCCGCCTCGAACGAAATCGTCCGGTAGCCTCGTACGATCCGCATGGCCATTAGCCGCTGCAGGCTCCTCAACAGAGCTCCGCAGCGGCAGGACCTCGTGAGGTCGTTGGACCACACGGGGGCCCCGTACAGCGCCACGGATCGTATGACGCCACCGTAGAGGCGGCGAACTCCTTCCCGCGGTCCCCCGAGGTTGGGCAGCAGGCGATGTAGCGCACCTGCTATCCTGCGCGCTCGGGGGACCAGGCGCACGAAATGCTCTTCGAAGCTCCATCGGCTGTCCAGGGTGAGGCCTAGGTACTTGATGTACCGCCCCACCTGGACTTCGGCGTCACCTACACGGATTCGCGAGTTGGGGGGTTCCCGGCCTCGTCTGAGGCGGTGGAACCATAGCGCCTCGCACTTGTGAGGCGCTATCTCTAGGCCCAGCTCGCGAATCGCCCGCACGACACATGCCACCCCCAGCTCGGCAAGCCTGAGCGTTCGCCCGAAGTCAGCGCCGGTGGCGACAACGAGAGTGTCATCCGCATAGCAGACGACACTCACGTCACCGGGAAGACTGGTGCGAAGGACCGCATCATATGCGAGGTTCCATAGCAGGGGGCCCAAGACGGACCCCTGCGGAACCACGGGGGGGAACCTTTTTTTTTTTTTTTTTTTTTTTTTTTTTTTTTTTTTTTTTTTTTTACGAGGGGAAATGCAGCCTTATGCACCGTCCTGCCGCTCCGGGGGGAGCGGCAGGGATGTGTGGGGCTCCCTCTGGCCTGTGGTGGTGGGCGGCCAGAGGTTTACCCACTAAAACCCCTCGATGTCCTCTTACCGCCGGTTGTGCCGGGGACGCAGGAGCGCTTACACATGTCATCTGCTGCCCCACGGCGGCGGCTGGTCTCGTAAGACCCCGTCTCTAAAAAACCCGTGTACCGGGAAAAAAAAAAAAAAGTCCCTCTCGAGAGGCAGCGTAGGACACGCCGCCGCCTTCTCGGGC
The DNA here is from genome assembly GCA_951213275.1 of Idaea straminata. NCBI lineage: Eukaryota > Metazoa > Arthropoda > Insecta > Lepidoptera > Geometridae > Idaea > Idaea straminata. The sequence continues at coordinate 69,446 of OX577858.1, forward strand.
CTATGCTCTGGAGACGAACTCCCCCGAGTCCGCCTCCATAGGCCAATTTAGGGTGGCAGGTGGTCGTTGTGCACCACTCGCCTCCTATTGCGCCTTGCGCGCGTCGGTTCGACGGAGAGTAGTTCACGTTCCCTCTCCGCGGCCTCTTTAGCGGACATTACTGTCTCGCAGAAAGTGCGAAACACTTGCCACGATTCGTCGCTGTCAACAATGGCTCGCACCACTGCTGACAGCGACAGATCAGGTCCGATCGCCTGCGTCAATGCATGTCGCGGCTCCTCCCAAGCCGGACATTCCGCCATCGTGTGCAGGGCTGTGTCACAGCTGGAGGTGCAGTGGTGACACTTTTCGGAGGCTTCTCTCCCAATGCGACACAGATACTTCCCGAAACAACCGTGTTCGGAAAGCACCTGCGTCAAGCGAAACGAGAGAGCTCCGTGACTTCGCTGGAGCCATAAGTCAAAGACTGGCAGGATTGCCGCGATGGTATGGTGTCCATAATGAGGACGCTCCAAGCGCGCTCGCCAATTCGCCACTGCAGCCTGGCGAAGCTCGTCGCGACGCCCCTCCACCTCCCTGAGCGCCGGTCGATTGCCTCGGCTTCGTGCTTCCTCACGCCACCGGTGTAGTGACGCAAGGGATTCGGCCTCAAGGTCCCAGGGGAGACTTCCCGCTAAAACGCAGGCCGCCTCTCTGGACACAGTGCGGTATGCCCTAATGACTCTTATGGCCATTGTTTTCTGAACATTGTTCAAAGCGACAATGTTGCCATTTGATGGAGCCGGGGCCCACACCGGTGCCCCATATAACGCCATAGAGCGTAAGACTCCCAGATACAGGCGTCTGCAGGAGACGCTTGGGCCACCTATGTTGGGCAGCAGGCGGGAGAGAGCGCCTGCCGTCTTCATCAATTTCGGCACAAGTTGGGCAAAGTGGGCATTGAAGTTCCACCTGCTGTCCAAGACTAACCCGAGGTATTTCAGCGTGGCCCCAACAGTAATACGAGTCCCCTCAACGACGATGTGAAAGTCCCGAGGAGGCTTATTCCTAGTCCCATGAAATGATATTGCTTCCGTCTTGGACAAAGCCACCTCTAGACCCAGACAACGGATCCTTTCCACTACATGGGCAACGCCAGCTGTTGCCAACATGGCTGCCTCGCGATGTGTCCTCCCTCTAGCCGTCACCAACGTATCGTCGGCGTAGCAGGTAAGGCTGAGGTTGTCGAGTAGCACACCACGAAGCACCCAGTCGTAGCCCAAGTTCCACAGGAGTGGTCCAAGGACCGACCCCTGTGGAACGCCGCATGACATTTGCCACCGTTGCCATCCCGCCTCCGTCTCGTAGGCAATCCACCGGTTGCTCAAGTAGGCCTCCACCGTACGCTGAAGATATTGAGGCACCTGGTGGAAACTCAGGGCCTCAACGATGCAAGTCCACGGGAGGGTGTTGAACGCATTGGCAATATCCAAGGACACTGCCAACACCACATCCCCCGCGGACACCGCTTCGTCCACAATGGCCTTCATGTGCAGAATGGCATCCACTGTAGACCGCTCTCGTCTAAAACCAAACTGACTGGTCGACAGGTCGGGCCCGATCTGAGTCAGGTGTCGGACGAGTCGCGCCGCGATAACTCTCTCGAAGAGTTTACACACTTCGTCGAGGAGGACTATGGGCCTATAAGCCGATGGTGAATCCTCTGGTCGACCCTCTTTACGCAGTAGCACCAAGTTGCCGGTCTTCCACAGGTCCGGAAACTGACCATGCTCAAAACAGGCACTGAAAAGTGCCCGGAGACGGTCGCCCAGCGCCCCAACAGCAAGAACCCATGCTCGACCCGGTATGCCGTCAGGCCCAGGTGCGGTGTTTTTGGCGCTAAGACGCCGTACGACCATCTTGAGCTCCGCAGTGGTGACTTGCGGGTCCTCCACTTCCTCCGTCATTGGCTCTAAAGGTTGAAGAGGAGCCATAGGCGGTGGGGTGTGTTCTTCCCTATCTGGGAAGAGCGTCGCAACAACGTTCGTGAGGAGTTCCGGATTAAGTGTCCGAGTCAAAGGCGGAGCCCACGGTCTGAGCTTGCCTCTAGCCATACGGTAGGGGCGCCCCCATGGGTCCTGACTCAAGGACGCGAGCATCTCCTCACGAGCCCGGTCTTTAGCCTCCGCGATGGCAGTCTTCAAAGCCTTCATGGCCTCCCTGTATACTGCGTACAGTTGGTCGGCGACTGGGTCAGGGTCACCTGGCACGTGTGTGTGACGCCGATATCTCCGGTGTCGGGTGTACGGACGGCGTGTTGCTACGCAGGCGGCGCGTAGGGAGGCAATCTCCACACTCCACCAGTACACCTGCCGCGGGCGACCCTGCGACTTCACCCGAGGCATCGAGGCGTCACACACTGTCGTCATGGCTCGACGGAACCACTCCGCCTCCCCGTTTACGTCGACGGGCCTGTCCGGTGCAGACACCCAGGCCTGGACGATCGAGGCTTCCTCCAGCATTTCCCGGTCAAGCTTCTTCAGCGACCACCGGGGACGGCACTGACGAGGGGGCTGGACCAAAGTGTTTGTGGTTTGGGTACAGATCTGAAATCGGATGTACCGATGATCAGAACCAGTCTCCACCCCCTCGAGAACCCTCCAACTTTGCACATTGTGCGCGAGGGCAGGACTGGCGAGTGTGATATCCACAATCGACTCGCCCCGCCGTCGCGCAAACGTGCTGGTCGACCCACGATTGAGGACCATGAGTCCGACGGAGTCTATCCACTCCTCGAGGATTGCGCCTCTCGGGCAAGTGTAGCGACTACTCCATCTTGTGGACCATGAATTAAAGTCGCCCAGGACCAAGGCCTGACGAGGTTGTATCCGGTCCAAGAGGGCCCCAACCTCGCCCAGGAATGACTCAAACTCATGGTCTGGTCGGTTAGGCGAGAAGTACGTTCCGACCACTACAGTCTCCCTCCACAGTACCGCCACGTAGCCGTCGCCACGAGCGATAAGTTTGAGGGTTGGAACAAGATCGCTGGAGGGAATGATGACGATCAGTCCCGCTGCGTCTGCAATCCACCTGCTACCCTGAGGTATCCTGTAGGGTTCTGCCACTACAGCCACCTCGATCCTCATCTCGGCGATGGTCTGCACGAGGAGGTCTTGCGCCACACTGCAATGATTGCAGTTCGTCTGAAGGAATTGATGAATGGGTGTATGATCCATTATGGGCACTCGATCTCGAACTCCTCATCCATCACTTCCTCAGAAGCTTCAGGGCAGACCGGAGCCAGAGGCGGTGTTCCTGAGGCAACAGTCTTTCGTGGCTTAGTGAGCCTTGGCTCCGCACAGGCTTTAGTGCCCAAGCGGTGTTGTGCAGGCTTCTTAGCCGCCGCACATAAAAAGCAGTGCGGGGTGGCCTGGCATACGCTGGCCTTGTGGCCAGATTTTCCACAGCGGTAGCATAAGGTACTTCGGTCGATCTCCGAAGCACACTTAGCTGAGACATGGCCGCTCTCTAGGCAGCGGTAACACCTTCTCGCTCTTGGTTGTAACAGCTTGACGCTGGCGGAGACCCAGCCGACCAAGAGCCGGTTGGACTCTGACACCCTCTTTGCCGCCGCGATTGGGCATCGCACCCAGGCTGTGCCCATTCCAGATGGGCCGCAGCGTATGGGACCTGTCTTCACAGCATCGACATGGCAATTACCACCTCGAGCAACTGCAGCCACGAGCTCTTCGGTAGTGACAGAGTCATCTAGCCCCGAGACTCGGATCTCCGCAGTTGCAACCGGTCGATGCACTTTAGCTATCACTGGACCTAGGTGCTCTTGTAGTTTAGCGGCCAATGCGTCTGCCATGTCACCACTAGTTGCCCCGGGAACCTCGAGAATTCGAGCTCCGGTAGCTGTCTTTCTGCAACGAACCCCGTTGGGAATGCCGAGACTGGGCAAATCAAGCTTTGCCTTTGCATCCGATAGGATTTCAGCGTATGTAACGCCCTGCTTCTCGCCCTCTGGTAGCAGTGTGATCACCACCCCGGTGGATTTAGGCGTACGTACCCTCTTGGGAGATGACTTTGTTTTCTTTGGCATCGCCGCCCTACCATTTTTGCCAACAGCAGTCCACTCAGAACGAGTTGACGTGGGCACTTTGGCACTGGCGGAAGCCGGACGAGTCGAAGCAGAGGGAGTCGGAACTGAAACTTCCGGATTGTTCTTCTTGGTTTTCTTACCTCTCTGCTTCTTCTTCTTCTTCTCTTGCGGTGCCGTTGGCACCGTTACACCTGTAGTTGACTGCGTCCTTTCAACCGCAGTGTATCTTGCCCGATCAGCCGCTAGTGGTGGGCGGACAGGTTTCTCGGGCGGAAGCCGATCTTTCAGAGCGTCCAAGCGGGCGTTCATCATATTCCCTACGTCTATAAGTAGGGAACGCCTTAACTCTTCTATGCTGCCTATATCATGTGCCGTCACAGCAGGCGGCATGGATAGTTGTGTGGGCTCGCACAATCGCTCGTGACGAGTTTCCTCAAACACCTCCCTCAGCGCTTGAACTTCCCTGCGGAGGTCTGCCATCTGTCTTTCCAATTTGGCATTGATGGCCTGAAGCTTGGCAACCTCTTCAGACTGGGTCCGCCGATGCAGCTCCTCAGAGATGCTCTGCAGATTATGTGACGCTTCCTTGAGGTTGCGGATAAAATCACCTTTCAGATGACCACTCCTTTTCGCTACCTCAAGAATGGCCAAGACACTTTCACCTGCCTTCTTGTGGAGCATCTCCGCCGTCTGTTCTTCAGTATCCCCCACTGGGTTTACGACGATCTTGTCCTTCTTAAAGGACTGCACTTGCGACTTCGGCCGCTGTGAACCTGAAAGTTCAGTCTCAGCAGCAGCCTGTTGCAACTCCTGGAGATGCTTCTGTGCCTTCTCCAGGCCAGTACGGTCACCTCTGGTAGGCGGGTTATCCTTCTTTTTGGCGACAGGTTTCGCCTTGGAAGGGGTCTGCCCGCTATCTTCACCATCACTTGACGGCCGCTGTCGCTTTTCCGCCTTTTTATCGACCGCGTTGTTAGAAGACACGTCTGACGGTGCCACAACCATGGTCCTGCTATCAAGATCGGACATTTGATTCGGCTCACTGTGTCGACTTCGACTCCTTTCTCTATCGAGAGGCAATCGATCAAGTTTTATGACCGCCTCCTTAAACCCTTCTGGTTTGTTTTCGCCTTGTTCCGGCCGAACGGATGCAGACCGGCTCCTACTGGTAGCGCTTCTGGTCATTCGTCTTTCAGCCTGCGCCGCCTGGCCCTCCTGGCTCTCACTAGAACTTTGAGGTGCTAGCTCTACCTGCACTGTTCCATCACCAGGTCTTTTCAAACCCCCGCTGGCTTCCTGAGCCATCTCCCACTCATCTCCACTATCCTGTCCACTCTTGCAATAGTTGCCCCCTCCGTATACTACGGGGCAGCACGCCGAAGCGTGACGGGATTCCCCTCCTGAGGAGGGACCCGCCCGGAGAATATTTGCCATTGCCGTCGTTTCCATTTTTTTTGTGTTTGGTGCTGATCCACAGCTTCGTGTGTATAACCTACGCTACACGTGCTCTAGCCGATTAAGGCAAGAGCACCCTCCAATATGTATAGTGTATGTGTGTGTGTGATGTATGTGTGTGTGATTGGTTCGCCCAAGCCGATGGTAAAAGCCCATCGACGAGGACGAAGCAATGTGTGTGTGTGTGTGTGTGATGTGTATGTATAGTGTACCTACTATGTCAGACCATTGGCCAGCGCCGATCAATGGAAAAGAGAAACTTCTCTTCGATTGATCGACGCTGTTTCCACCCACGCCACGAGGAGGCTGTCCAACTGGTGGGCACGGGGGGGAACCTAACCTAACCTAACCTAACCTAACCTAACCTAACTTTCACTTAAGTCCGCTCCGCTAGTGGAGTTGTCATATATCTGGATAAGTCGGGGTTCTGCTTCGAATTCTGAAAGTTTGAAATACCAATGACGCTACTGTACGCAGCGCCACAATACAGCATCTTGGAAGACATTATTTTATTCTTTAGTAGATTGAGTCGATAGAACTACTAGCAACAATCAGTACAGATTGAGTAATATAACTATGAAAATATGAACTTGGACTTTTTTACTCAACAGTTCAATTTCTGAAAATTTCTGAAAGTCTATTAAATTTTCCTAAAAATTTTACAAGTCTTTTAAAAACTAAAACTTTACAAGTGTTTGAGATTTCTGAGGGAAATTGGGCCCCGTATCTTCGTTTTTTTCGCTTATTATTCTAAGTCCTAAACTAGTGGCTAAATTTATTCTATGTTCTAAAACTAAATGTTCACCGATCTTGATATCTTCTAAAGTTATTTCATTCCTTGAAATAAAGTTGAAATTCGCCTATTTTTATAACATCAAAGTACTCACGGTTGCACTTCACTCACACACAGATGAGATCCTTTTCACCTGTAGTGTAGTCCTACCGAATTCCTCGGTTCCCGTTTTCCTCCTTTGACCTCCTCTCCGATGGTGCCTCCAGTACACCAACTGCGGCGCTTACAACACGCCAACCAGCTCGTATCCCACGAGCTTTGATCTTCCTACCACGTACCAGCATCCTCTGCGAGTACGGGTTCAGTGGTACCAAAACCACTGTGCACTATGCGGAGCCTTACTCCGGTTCGTTACGGACCATGTAAAGATTTGTACAAAAAAACAACCAAGGACTGTATCTCCAAAAGCTCTTATATTTCAATATTCCATCCTTGACCTTATAAACTAAGAAAACACAACGCTTGCGCGATCTATTTTTACGTGTGGCTCCACCTAGTTGCCAAAATTTAAAACTAATGTAAAACTAAATGTTAGGTATTCACATATGACTTGAACAACGGCTTAACGTGAAGTTCGCGCGGTTGCTAAGTGTGACGTCACTAACGAATAATTAGCCTCGATCGCAACGACCGCGTTTATCAGCGGACCACGTTTGTGATCGAAAATATCGAAAAACTCCTTAAGTGGACCGCGGCCTCTGTATTGATTGTTGCTAGTAGTTCTATTGACTCAGTCTGTATTTATTGTTGTTGGTAGTTCGAACAACTCAATCTGTTATGATTGTTGCTAGTAGTTATATTACTCAATCTGTACTGATTGTTGCTAGTAGTTCTATCGACTCAATCTACTAAATAATAAAATAATGTCTTCCAAGATGCTGTATAGTGGCGCTGCGTACAGTAGCGTCATTGGTATTTCAAACTTTCAGAATTCGAAGCAGAACCCCGACTTATCCAGATATAATATGACAACTCCACTAGCGGAGCGGACTTAAGTGAGTACGTTGGTGAAAGAGCCCAGAGCAAGTAACCAACGTATGTCCCGAGATTCGGCCCTTAAGACCTAAGATGTCGGTAAGGCCATGGGGAGGTAGATGGGATTGTAGCGGAGCGGACTAGGGAAGATACTGGATAACGAACTCGTGAGTGTGATTTGATTACTCTAATTCGAAAATTTCATCACCCAGAACTCTTCTGTCGGGATAATAGTTTGTGAATGCACCAATGTATTTTTCTTAAGAAAAATTTATGTGCGCTAATTGACATTGCTCTTACGGTGAAGGAAAACATCGTGATGAAACCCGCGGCTTAGTTGGCTCCAGAAGTATTGACAATTTCTCTACTCTGGACATGGTCGACTAAGCTGAGAGGGTAGTAGGCTAAGATGTCGGTAAGGCCATGGGGAGGTAGATGGGATTGTAGCGGAGCGGACTAGGGAAGATACTGGATAACGAACTCGTGAGTGTGATTTGATTACTCTAATTCGAAAATTTCATCACCCAGAACTCTTCTGTCGGGATAATAGTTTGTGAATGCACCAATGTATTTTTCTTAAGAAAAATTTATGTGCGCTAATTGACATTGCTCTTACGGTGAAGGAAAACATCGTGATGAAACCCGCGGCTTAGTTGGCTCCAGAAGTATTGACAATTTCTCTACTCTGGACATGGTCGACTAAGCTGAGAGGGTAGTAGGTGCTGGGCAAGCCTACTCCATCCTCACGCAAAAAGGACCCAATTAAAAAGAGTCCAATGGCGGAAAACAGCCTGTATACAAGTACAAGTACAATAGTCTGGGAAGCATCACGAGAACAACGCTGCCAGAGCGATATCTTAAAAACTATCAGCATGGGATGGGCTATATCCTAAACTATCAGCAATGCCCCATGGTTTATACGAAACACAAAATTGTACTCTCAAAAGGTCTATCCGCACACAACGGTGCCCGGATGTTATACCGTATATCGTATTTGCATTTGCATATTAAGATTGGCTAAGTCCGAGCGAAGTCGTATTTGGAAGAAAAAAAAATTCCACGTTTGACAGTGACTTGTGACAGTTGATTGACACAATGCGTCACGTTATACGTCACGCATGAAATCCCAGAATTTTAATAGAAATCACTAGTCTGATATAATTCCTACGAAAAAAAAGGCAGCACGTCGAAATACATTCATTAAAATCGTGGCGAATAATGTAAACGTGATGAAGAGTTCAAAGGTGAAGGCGGTTCGGTATCGGTGAGCGTCGAGCGCCCGCCGAGCGTCGAGCGGTGTCGGTGCTGTCGGTGGTCGGTGGGTGACGAGCTGGCGAGTGACGATATGTCTATAGAGTACGTGCCGGTAAGCGAGGGCGAGCAGGATGAGCCCATAGAGCTGCCGACGGAGGAGGACGGCTCGCTGCTGCTGAGCACTGTCGCCGCGCAGTTCGCCGGCGCCAGCGGGCTCAAGTACCGCGCGGGCTCCAAGTTGCGCGGGCTGCGGCTCGTCGACGAGCGACTGTCGCCGCCGCCGGGCGGCTGGGCCCAGCACCGGTACTGGTGCGCGTTCCCGCGGCCGCCGGCGCAGCACACCGCCGGCTGCGCCGCCCCGCGCCGCCCCTCCGACCTCATCGTGCTAGGGCTGCCGTGGAAGACGGGCGAGGAGGCGGTGCGCGAGTACTTCACCACGTTCGGGGACCTCGTTATGGTGCAAGTGAAGCGCGACGCCAAGACGGGCCTCTCGAAAGGGTTCGGGTTCATCAAGTTTGCGGAGTACGACTCGCAGACGCGCGCGCTCGGCCGCCGGCACATGATCGACGGGAGATGGTGCGACGTGCGCATCCCGAACGGGAAGGAGGGCGGCGGGGGCGGCGGGGGAGCCGCCGCGGCCGCGCACCGCAAGGTGTTCGTCGGCCGCTGCACCGAGAGCCTCACGGCGGAGGACCTCCGCGAGTACTTCGCTGCCTTCGGGCAGGTGACAGACGTGTTCGTGCCGCGTCCCTTCCGCGCGTTCAGCTTCGTCACGTTCCTGGAGCCGGAGGTGGCGCAGTCGCTCTGCGGGCAGGACCACATCATCAAAGGCGTCTCGGTGAACATATCGACGGCGTCGCCGAAGCGCGTCGGAGGCGGCGCCGCAGGCGGAGCCGCGGGCGCGGGTGCAGCGCGCGGTGCTCCGCTACTGGGCTGGGGGCTGGTGGAAGGTGGCGCGCGAGTCTTCAACTGGGCGGGGGATCCCTGGCCTCCGCCCCATCACGACTCCAAGCCTTACCTCAAGTACGAATGATGCCTTGTTTGTATTATATTATATTATAACACGTCCTCTCCTCGTTGATCCATGTCAAATTTTATATAATGAAACTGAATGAAAGTGTAAATACTAATAATATAGAATGAAGTTATCTATATGAGGTTTCAATCAAGTCCTACCTACCCAATATCTCAGTCTCACCTCGTACATCGGTCCGTCCGTCCTATATTGGATGGTTATCTGCTCAACACGAGCTGCATTCAGTTCAGTTGGTAGCTATAGCTATAGTCTAGTCACATATTAGAAGTGAATTATTTTATTTATTGACTATTTCTGTACTATTCTGTGAGTGAACAGAGAGCAAACATCGGTGTATGTATACACTCACACTGTGTATCGTATATTATAATTTATATTATAGCCACAAACGTCATACAAATAGGTAAGTTTAGGTATAATAGGGCAAGTGATGCAGCAGGCGGGCGCGGGCACGTTCACCGCAGGTACTTGGCGGCCCAGTCGACGCGCGGCGCGCCGCTCCCCACCGCCGCCGCTTCTGCAACGTAACGCTACATCGTTAGCGAGGAGCGAGGCAGGCTACAGGCGGCAGCATATAGTAGGTACCGACCTCGGTGCGCGTGCAGCGGCAGCGCGAGCGTCCGGAACAGGGAGGTGTCGATGCGGACGCCGGTCACGTACCGCGCCGCGGACAGGTACGCGTGCGCGGCGCCGGCAGCGGGCGGCGCCGGCGCCACCGGACCCCCCAGAGCCGCGCCTCCCACCGACCGGCCGCCCGGCTCGCGCCGGAGCGCCACGCCGACCGCGCCGGCCGCTCCGCCCCCCTCGTGCACCACCTCGCCCCTGCGGACAGAGAGAAACAGTCGCGCGACGCTCGCTCGCTCGGCGGCATGCGCCACGTGCTAGGTATACTTCATACCCGAGGATGTCGGCGAAGCGATCCCTGAGGGGAGGTTGGTGGTGCGCGCGCTCGGCGACCGTCGCGCCTCCCCCGCCGGATGCCGCGGGCGCCGGCGCTGGTGCACCCTCCGTACCGTTCCTGTACAATACGACAGACAGGTTAGGTACAGGTACCTGGGTGTAGGTATAAGGTGCGACTCAACGCTCCACCTGGGTGACTAGGGTGAGTAAAAACAAACCTCCTCGCTCGCGAAGCCGGTGCCGGAGCCGGAGCCGGAGGTGGGAGGTTCAGGGAAGCGCCGACAGCGAAATATGGAAATCTGGAACGAACGACGACGAAGGAATATTGCATGAATGAGGTCGAGGACGCGAGCGACGTATATACGACCGAGGACGTGTTTACATACCGTAAGGCCTGGGGTGCGGTGGGGCGGTCGCGCGGCGCATACTGCAGCAGCGCCGCGAGCAGGGCGAGCGCGGACGGCGAGGCGGGGGACACGGCGCGCGCTAGGGGCACACCCGCCGCCATCGGGAACCGGAACCGGAGCGCCTCCGCGAGGGCGTACCCCTCCGGCCAGCGGGCGCGGTCCGGCGTACCGAGCACGGCGCATATCTTGTGCAACTGGTCGATCTCAGAGTTGCCCGGGAAGAGCGGGCGGGTCGTGTACAGCTCGGCGGCGATACAGCCGAGCGCCCAGAGGTCGATGGGCGCGCCGTAGCACGTGTCGTGCAGCAACACCTCGGGCGCGCGGTACCATCGCGTCGACACGTAGTCGGTGTACGGTGGTCGGGAGCGGGTCTCGCGCGCCAGCCCCAGGTCTGCGATCTTGACGAGCTCCGGGCCCGCGCACAGCAGATTCTCCGGCTTGAGGTCGCGATGGAAGAACCCGTGACGATGCATGTGCGCCAGCCCCTGCAACACCTGGTAGAGCATGTTCCGGAGCGCCGCCTCGGGCAGCGGCCGCGCCGCGTCCCTCACCAGCTGGTAGAGGTTACCGCGCATGTACTCGAACACGAAGTAGAGGGTGTCGTTCTCGCGGATCACCTCGCGCAGCTTGACTATGTTCGGATGGTTTAACTTCTTGAGAGACTTGACCTCGCGTAGGTTCATCGCCTCGTCCCAGGAGTAGTACTTGCGCTTCATGCGCTTGATGGCGACCTTCTCGCCGGTGTCGCGACGCTGGGCGAGCACGACGGACCCGTACGTGCCGTCCCCGAGCTGCTGCAGCACCACGTACCGGTTCATCGCTTCCTCTCCTCGCCTGACACATCTCCTACCTCGCGTAGCGTGTACGACGACGTACGCGGTGCGATTTATTATTCATTGAATAGGTAGGTACCTACTTAACTAAGCTATACTTAGTTGTAGGTAAAGCTGTGCACCGCCCGTAGGTAACGCTCAGCGCTCAGCAGCGGCGCGACGCGACGAGGACGCGGTAACACTGTCTTCCTCCACTGTCCTATAGTGGAATACCCAGGTGATACGACACCGGGATACCTTTATATACCTAGCTAAGTACTGACTAGGTATACCTTTTTAACGATACATACCTATCCTCAAACTCACTGAATTATTACTATAATAAATAACATGAGTGCTTTGAAGCCTCAGTGTAAAACATGAATTAATTTGATTTGTATACCTACAGATTCATTTGTTGTGGGTTGTGGTAGGTTGCCATGGAAACAAGTAGGTACCTGGCCAAGGTAATATAATGAAACCCACAGATATAATAATAAAATCCATGTAAAATCCCAACAAACATTAGATCCATACGAAATACGAACAGCTTAAATTTGAAATGTAAGTGAAGGCCAACTTACAACTAGATGATAATAGGGACAATGTAAGGGCAAGACGGGGAAAATTAAGAGCCGGGCGGCCCACGTTACACCGAAAATAAAGAAAACTTTATCCTGGCTATATGCGAAAGCCGTGCAAAGCCATTATATTTAGAGCATAGAAGAGATGACGCTGACACATAGCACTGACGTAAAGTCAGTGGTTTGTGCTACGGGTTTGTGACACATTCAGTGTAGCCAACCCTACCGCTGAGTTTTGGCGGGAACGAGTTTTTTTTTTTTTTTCTTTATTATGGCTTCGCACGTGTGCATTTAGCCAGTGTCAAGTTATATTTTGCATCAAATTATGACCCGATTTTTCATAAATCGGGCCTAAAGTGTTTCAATACAGTCAAAGTCGTCATAGTCCGTCAAGTCAGGGGTTATAGTAAAGCGGTGGCAAGTTTACCATAACCTTAATAGGAGATTTGGAGGCAACGTGAAAACTGCATGTTTGACACTGATTTTTACTTTCACTACACTTGTGCACTTTCACAGAACTAAATTGAATAACATTCCACCAGAATTATACAATTCAACTCGGGTTACATCTAAGTTTCATGAAAATAAAACTGCAGCACGACATGTTGTTAACTCGTTCCCGCCAAAACTCCGCGGGAACGAGTTAACAACATGTCGTGCTGCAGTTTTTTTTTTTTTTTCTGTGTCCAGTCAGCTCTGTGACCGAACTATTGGCCCCGGATTTACGGATTTGCCAGTTTCAAGTTCTGTTGTAGTTCTTGTTTCTTTGTCCAGTCAGCTCTGTGACCGAACTCTTGGTCCTTTATTTCTCTTCGTATTCGTTTTCAAAGCTCGGGTGTTTCTTTGGTATGATGTTTGTGAATAATTTAGGACCAATTTGTTAATATAAAAATTAGGGAAGCATATTATTTACAAGTAGATATTTACCGCGGAATTTGGAAAATGGAAAGGATCAGGAAAGCAGACGGGTAGGTATGAATTATAAAAATTTAAAATAAACAAATAAATAATTATTATATAAGTAAGTAGGTACATATGAAACATAAAATATACAACAGTCAAAGTTTAATGTTATTTTCATTAATAAAAGTAGATAGCATTTTATATACAGATAGATCTTTAGACGTCAACAAGCAGGGAATATTTGTTGGGAACTCAACACCTAAGGAAGCTAAATCATCATGGAATTTATTTGCATTGTTAAGTTGGCATTGAAAAAATATGTGATTGATGTCAGCCTCTTCACAACCACAAGCACAAGAGGCATCCTCTGAAATACCAATCCTGGCCAGATGAGCAGGACTGCAAACATGGCCAAGGCGCGCCCTAATCAAGATTGAGGTGGCTGTTTTATCAAGTATGATGGAATAAAACCATGGTTTTTTGCTGGTTTTCGATTGGATATTATGATAGTATTTACCCTTTTTTTTCGCACTGTCTGCCCAAGCTTTATCCCAGGATTCCTGTAGATATAGTTTGGGCTGACTCATTAGGTCATGAGGGTAGTTATTATAATGATCCACATCTCCTACATTTACAGCATCTTTAGCTAATTCGTCTGCTTTGAGATTGCCTTTAATGCCTGTGTGGCCGGGAACCCATGCAAACTCGACCACAAGCCCTCTCGTCACACACTGGTGCAACTTGTCTTTGATTTTATAAACTACTGGGAAGTGATTTTTAGTTTTGAATGGAAATCTTTGGAGAGCTGCCAAGCAGCTTTTCGAGTCGGTGAATATAACGGTGTTTGGTAGTTTCATCAACAGAATATATTCTATAGACTTTAGTACGCCTAGACACTCTCCTGTGAACACAGAGGATTGGGGAGGTAATTTAGTTTTTTGCACTATATTAAATTGTTGGTGATAAACGCCCACACCAACGCATCCATCAATAGAAAGTTTAGATGCATCACAAAAAATAAAATGCCAATTTGCCCATCTGGAGTTTGCAGAGACCTTAAATACTTCTTGAGCACAAATACTCTTTTTATCAACATCCACACTGTCATACACACCAGGAGACAAAATCAGGGCTTCATAGGAGATGGTAAAAACCGGGAGGCAAGAGGAACGATGAGTAGGTGCCTCTATGGACAAAAACTTTTGCATACTCTTAACTAGACAAGGTAATTGCTTATGAGCCCAATAACTGAGGTGGATCTCTTTTAATAAGTCATTAATTTTTGATATAATTGGGTGGTTGGAAAATTGTAAAGTACGGTATAAAAACCTGTCACAAAGATATTGACGTCTCAGAGTTAATGGTGGGTCAGAGCATTCAACTTGTAAGGCATTAATAGGGCTGGATTTCATTGCTCCAGTGACCACCCTCAAGGCCTTTGACTGGATACCATCCAACTTCCCCAAAGCCGCCTGACTACAAGGCTCCAACAAGAAAGTTCCGTAGTCCAGAACACTTCTAATTAGAGCATTATAGATCAGCTTTAAGGAATATGGATGAGCACCCCACCAAACACCCGAAAGACATCTCAGTAAGTTGATAGTACGCTCACATTTGCCGCTGATATATTCAATATGAGGGATCCCAGTTAGTTTTTGATCTAAAATGACACCTAGAAACTTGGCTTGTGCATCTACCGGTAATGGCATACTATTGTATTTAACGGTTATCGGAGGTGGTAGCCTTTTTCTAGTAAAAAGGACCACGGTACACTTAGGTACCGAAAGTTCTAATCCATTGGAATCCATCCAGACCTTTAGATGACATAATGCATTAGTCAAATCTTCACATGCATCATTTATATGTTTGTTAGATGTGTACAAAACTATATCATCAGCATATTGTAAAATATTAGCAGTACCCTGGAGAGACGCCTCTAAATCACTCGTATAAATGTTATACAGTAAAGGACTTAATACTGAGCCTTGTGGTAAACCCTTCCATAAAACTCGAGATGATGATCCTATTTTAATTAATCTTCCCGATAAGATGTTAATGATAAAATTGACAAGTAAAATAGGAACCTGTAAGGCCATTAATTTATTTTTTAAGATGGGTAAAATAACGTTATCGTAGGCTGATTTGATATCTAAAAATGAAGCAGTTAACGAATTATTCCGTGACATCGCAATTCGTATATCAGTGATGAGTACCCCGATGTTATCAATAGTGCCTTTACCCTTGCGAAACCCATACTGAGAGTTAGAAAGAAGCTTATTATGTTCAATATACCATTCTAATCGATTTTTTACTAAGTGTTCCGCTATTTTTGCTATTACAGAGGACAATGCAATAGGACGGTAAGATGTAATGTCCGAGGGGTCTTTATTCGGTTTCAAAATTGGCAACACTAATTGAGATTTCCACGACTTTGGAACGTTACCTGTCAACATGACATTATTAACCAATTGTAAATAATATTTTAGGCTATTGTCGCTAAGTTTGGAAAAGAAAATGTATGGAATGTTATCCTCTCCAGGAGCTGAATCCCGAAGATTAGACAATACTCCTTTAAGTTCTTCAAAGGAGAACGGGGCATTGAGACCGGATACGTTTGTGTCAGGTGGTAAATTACGTGGGTGTATAAGTTCCTCTTCAGGGACAAAAGGTGGTGCCAAACGGTCAAGAAATTCTGGACTACGGGATGGTGGAATCGTGGAGAAACTGGAGTCTGACATAGCACATCTGTATCTCTTAAGATTATTCCATACTACACTGGATGGTGTATTAGGAGAAATACTTGAGCAAAAACTTCGCCAGCCTAAGACACGCTTTTCTTTATATAATTTTTTTGTGCTATTAATGACTTCCATTAAATGTTCAAAGTTATTATTAGTCATTTCCTGGTTATATTTCTTCTCTGCCTCTTTCCTAGCCTTAGCTGCCTGGGTACATTCAGAATCCCACCAGGGGGGTGACCGAATGCCTCGAGAATGATTTTTCACTGGAAAAACTGAGTCTGCTGAATCTATTATTAGTTTAACTAAGGAATTAGAACAGGTTTCCTCATTTGAACCATCAATTGATGGTAGATTATTTAAGTTTTTATCAACATTCTCAGTGAACATGTTCCAATTACTAGTGTCTGAATATTTATACTTTCTAGTGCTTTTAAATGTATTGTTTAATGATTCCTGACTGATTGTAGGTAAACTGATGATAATTGGGTAGTGATCACTGCCATGAGTTGAAGATAGTCTGTGCCAGGATAATTTGGATGCTAAGTTTGGAGTGGAAATAGCCAAATCTATAACACTTTTGCCTTCAGTAGGACTTGTCCGTCGAGTGGCTACACCAGTGTTAAGTATGCAAAGATTTTGCTCGTCCAAAATATCTAAGAGTAGCCTACCATATGAATAAGTTCGGGAACTACCCCAAGCAACATGCTGTGCATTGAAGTCACCAACAATAAGAAACGGTTTAGAAATCACTAATAGAATATTATGTAGTTCTTGAAAAATAGAAGCAGAAGGATCAGGTATATAAATGGATAGTATACATATATTATTTACAATAATAGCTATCAAAGAAAAAGTATCACTGTGGGAAGGGAGAGGAAATGGAGTGTAAGAGATAGAATTGTGAATGAGTAGGGCGTTTCCAGCATACCTATCTTGTCTGTCGACCCGGAGACAAGAGTACCCATTCACTTTGAATGTGGAACCTGGTTCAAGCCAGGTCTCACATAAAGCAATAAATGCTGGATTATGTTTATTTATTAAATAAGTTAGCTCATTTCTTTTATTGCGTACACTGTGACAGTTCCACTGTAGAATGCTGTTCATTGGATTTTGATCCATGATTAGCAAAGGAGTTAGTTATAGATTCAATTATTGTGGCAGCGTGGTCCGGTTTTATAAGATTGGATTGACAGAGAGAGTTGATAAGATTAGTTATAATTTGAATAACATTAAGAGGATCACTTTCATTGTTGCTTGATGACTTCAAAGCACAGCCATTAGCGGGTGCAGGCATATCATAATCCCTAATTAGTGCCTGGTGTGCAGCATGATTATATTGATGAGTATAAGAGGGTTTGTAAGAAGATCTGGGTTTTAATGTTACTGTTTTTTTATAGGAAGTAGAAGGACTAAGAACTGTACGGTTAGCATTGGAAATAATATTGTGTTCATATCTAGGGACTGCCTTAGCGTTGAGAACATCTACATAAGACCTATGGACAGGTGGATGTAATTTAGTGGCCTCTAAATACGATATACAGCTATTTGCCATTGTTTGTTTAATAGCTTTTTGTCTAGACAATTCTGGACAAGATTTGCTTGTTGCGAAATGCAGACCAGAGCAAAGGCAACAAGATGCACTTTCCTCTTCAGTTCTGCAATTTAGCCCATCATGATCTTGGCCACATTTATAACAGCGAGGCTTAGACCTGCACTGTGTTTTAGTATGGCCGAACCGGCAGCAGCTGTAACATTGTATTGTTGGGAAGGTGTACAGTTCAACAGGTATAGCATTGTAGCAAATGTAAATTCTCTTTGGTAAAGCTTGTCCATCAAATGTCAACACAACAGACTGAGAAGGCTTCCATGTAGGAGTATTATCAACAATAACTTTGTAATTTAACCGTCTAGCTTTCAGTATCTTACCACAACCTATAGGCAAATTGACATTTTCCAAAATTTCATCTATTGACCAATCCGATGGTATACCTTTCACTATTCCTATACGAGTAACATTAAAAGATGGTATGAAGGCTTTGAATTTATGTTCGGTTAAGAAAGGGTGTTTTAAAAAGTTATTAGCATCAGTATGAGTCGAGAAAGAGAGGGACATTCGGTTGCGTCCAACTCTTTTTATGCTACCATTAATAATATTATTAAAATTGTATTTTTTAACAAACCTCCCAAATGCCATGGGATGCAATGTATAGCCATCATTATTATCTACAACTTTTTGAACATGGACTATATAAGGACTGCTGTCTGATGGTTCATACTCTGTGCGGCCAACAAAAATAGGGTGTGGTTGAGGCTGATCGACTGTCATAGGGGCAGATGTGGATGTGGTTGCGACCGGGGAGACAACAACGCCTGCTTGAGCAGGAGCTGCTATCATTGACTGTTCATGATTGTTAGCATTCTTACTTGATTTTTCTTGAATAGTATCACTATCAGAGTTGCAATTGCAAATAAATTCATGCTTAGCTTCCAAATCTTTGGCTTTACAGAATTTTCGTTTGCGTTTGTTACAAGTTTTGCAATTTTTTTTATGCGGTTTAGCGCGTTTAAGCGATTTGGTGGTGGATTCTGAGACAGTCAACATGCCCCGCCTGAAGTACGATGATCCATCAGATTCCATCCCGGATTCATTCGTGGATGAAACCGTGACATTATATGCTACTGCGGGAGGACTATGGCCAGAGCCAGGGTCCTCCACTTTGCCGCCGCCGCCGGGGTCCGGCGGCCTCATCGTATTTACAACTATATATACTTAAAAAAACTTACCTACTCGTCGATATATACAAACTACACTAAAAATATATACAAAATAAACCTTCCTGACCACTTTTAACTCAATTAATTAATTTTAAAAATTTTAGCTTTGAAGATCCCGCCTTTTCGCTCCGAATGCTTCCCGCCTTTTTCGTGCTGCAGTTTTATTTTCATGAAACTTAGATGTAACCCGAGTTGAATTGTATAATTCTGGTGGAATGTTATTCAATTTAGTTCTGTGAAAGTGCACACGTGTAGTGAAAGTAAAAATCAGTGTCAAACATGCAGTTTTCTCGTTGCCTCCAAATCTCCTATTAAGGTTATGGTAAACTTGCCACCGCTTTACTATAACCCCTGACTTGACGGACTATGACGACTTTGACTGTATTGAAACACTTTAGGCCCGATTTATGAAAAATCGGGTCATAATTTGATGCAAAATATAACTTGACACTGGCTAAATGCACACGTGCGAAGCCATAATAAAAGAAAGAAAAAAAAAAAAAAAAAAAAAAACCCTACCGCTTCAACACAAATTGTCTTTTATTTCTATATTGATCGTCTTTTTCTATAGTTTTAAGGGCGATTCGCACATCACAGTGCCGATACGTGCTGTATCCTAGCGCACGAAAGTTATGTTAACCCTAGCGATAGAGTACTAAAAATCACTGTGCCTTTTCGATACTGACACTGACATGTACGAATAGCACGTCACGGCACAGTACGGTACGGAACTGTCGGTCACGCGCCGTCACTGTGCTTTGCGGATAGACCCGTATTTTGTTTCCATCAAAAAGTCTGTTAACTTTGTTTGTTTTAGCTTAATTAGCGTCGGGAACCGCTCTTTACCTATAAAACACCTTCATAAAATGATACTACTATAATATTAAAATTTCAACGAAAATGCTAAAGTAAGTATTAAGAATTACAAGGGAAACTACTTCAAAACCAAATACTTACACAACTTAACTATCCAAATAAATGCTAAAACAAACATTTAAACGACGACTCTTACATTATATTAAATTGACTCGAAAAAAAGAGCGGTCACCCGACGCGACAATATTTAATCAAAAATATTCAGATGTAGCTACTTACGTAAGATCATAATTTCGGGGTATTTTTTTCTTTTTGTAGGGTTTTTTTTCACAGTTTTTGTTTTGCTTATTTTAATGATTTTTGATTCGAACCAATTGATTTTGCAGTAAAATATAAGTTTTTTTTTCTTGGAGTTACTACGATCAGTCTATGACAGACTTTAATCAGTATTGTTGCGAGTAGGGTGAGATTTAAGGCGCAGTGGCCATCACCAATGCTTCCTCTACGTTCATACAACGTCCAGCCTGCGTTTCTGTCCTTTTCAGTCTGCGTGTCTTGTTTGTGGTGTCAATGAGCTGGCAAGCAAATGGATTTGGATGGGCAGTGAGGCGCTCAATATGGCTCCTTTGTTGTTTGGCAATTTCCTCAGCGACTGTTGGCACCTCAAGGTACTCATGAATTTCATCGTTTCTAGTGAACCATGGAGCGTTGACTATATTGCGAAGTATGGAGTTTTGGACACGTTGGATACAGATTATGTTGCTCTTACTGGCTACTCCCCACAACTGGATACCATATAGCCAGATAGGTTTGAGAACTGCATTATATAGGAGAACATGTGCATACGTTAGTGCTGGATCTGTTGAGGCTCTATTTATTCTCCCACCTCTCGGCCCTAGTAGGGGTGGGTATGCCTCTGTTTTGTCTACTGGCGTTGATGGTGGAGGTTGTGGTCTCACGCTTCTCTTTGTTTTTCGAGCGAGGATTTCCTGATAGACACTGCATTCTGTATAATTAGCCGGGTGATCACTGGAGCAAAGAGCGCAAGTTGCTGGTGTGTTCCTATCTTTTTTAGGGCATTCAGACGTTTTGTGATTTTCAACACATTTGACGCAACGATATGGCCTCATGCAATTGTTCTTGGAGTGTCCATATTGTTGGCATTTATGGCACTGCACTATTGTTGTAGGCTTTCTAGGATCTTCAATTTTCACCCGCTGGTGATGAATGAATTATATGTTTTTTAATAGTTTGTTGTTGGGGCTTGGTTCTATATTTACAAAGAATGTCGATGTTGGAGTTTTGTTAGGACCAAAGCGGGCATTTATTATTTCTCCTCTCACTTTGTTCCCAGACTTTTCAATCTCTTCAGTTATTGCATCGTGAGGTGTTGTATGGTGGAGGTTGCGGATCACTATGCGGTGGCATTTAGTATCTTTTCTGGAGAAAGTGTAACCAATCAGTCCTTTTGACCGGACAAGGTCAATGGCCTTTTATAATTTTCAGCATCATCTATCATTAACCGAAGTAAGTTCTTGTTGACAATTTTGTAACGGAATTTTTCTGGATCAACTACAGTTTCCAGGAGTTTTATGAGTTCATTCACATCTTCGATCCCATAGAGAAGAATTGGTGGTGGTTTGTTATTTTGTGTTTTCTTCTCAATTGTGGACACATCTGTGGCATCGAGGGATAGTGCTGAGAAACTATTCGATTGGGTGATGGCCGGTGGTGAGTTTCGAGAAAATTTGGTCTATTTTGCGTTTCTTGGACTCTGGTATTCTTTGCCAGGAGGGCGGCTGCACTATTGCTTGTGTTGATGGTGGAGCAGTTGATTCGCATTTATTGCTAGGTCCTGCCTGTGCCAGCACTGCGGACGGCGCGAGCTGTGAGGACGCAGGTGGTGAGAGTTGCGAGGGCGCGGGCACGGGCGGTGCAAGTTGCGTGGGCGGCGCGAATTGTGCTGGCGACAGCCCGAGCAGCGTAGTTTGCGCGGGTGGCTGGCTAGTTGATCCTTCAACGAGTTTTAATGTGTCTGTCTATCCTTGAGGTCGTTTTGGTTTACTTCCTAAAGAGGAGCTTCTATGTCTCATGAACAATGCCGGATGGAAGGCTTGTTGAACATAGGTTTTAGTTGAGGGCCCAGGGCTAGACATGTTTGGAGGGTCCAATAATCTGTTGTCATCATATTCCGTAATTTGGTCGTCCATATCCATATTTACTCACTAATCCCAATTCCATTCCACGTGACGTTTTTACCCTAATAGCCACTGACAAATTATTTTGGGCCAGCAACAAACTGTCAATGTCAAGACTCGCGAGTGTCAAATACGATTTTTATTTTTGAAGAGGGTAGACTCAAAATATTGTTAATGTCACTGATCACTGTTTTTGCGTTAATTCGCGTGAGTTTTGCGGAGATAACACAGAATTCTGAGCACTACATTTTCACAAACACACTGCACACATTTTTACTGCAAGAAAATAGCTAGATCGCAAGTTTGTGATTTAAAAGTCGGAGCGCACGTTAACGTTCAAACACGATTTGACAACGAAAATATAAGTTATGCTCTATGAAAATCTCTCGTTTTCTTAGATATTCGGCATTTTCAAGATTTTTAATTATTTATTTTTGACGTAATGTCTAATAAATTGATGAACATCTGCATTCACAAAAAAGTTTAACGTGTGACGTCATGTTACGTTCCGGGAACGCGACGCAGCACGCGTCTCGGATTTGTTTTAAGTATATTTTGTATAATAACAATACATCTGGGCTTGTGGTGACGAGTGTAGAATAGAAGACTTATATAAAGGAAAATTAATTTTTCATCTTTTTCTTATGACGTTATCCCGTAAAATTATCGTCCGTCAACCGACTTTACAGACAGACATTTTTTTATTTTATTCCATGAAATAATTAGGTTTTTCCGTACGGTCGAAACGTACGCACGAAATCGATTCCGTCCGGGAAAAAAAACACGTATGCGGCAGAGCATTTTGTATAGATTTGAGGTATTCGGGAACCCGAATGCGTTCCGTATGCGGTAACTACATCCGGAAAACGTACATATGCGGTCAAGCTAAGATGTTTGACTAAGACTGGGTTGGCAAATGGCAACACTGGACATTTTTGTATGTCTGCATTTCTAGTAGAAAAAAAATGTAATGTAACCAGTGCTGCCAACTCTACGTCTTTTTACGTAGATCTACGTATCTACGTACGGCCTGTCCTGCAAACCTACGAACTTCAGTCCTAGAATCTTCGTATTTACCAGAAATTTGTAAAATAACGAAACTCTTAACTGAATGTGCATAATTTCGTTATCATTCACGAAAAAGAGTTAAGAAACGTTCCGTTTTATACTAAAGCACACTCGCTTCGCCAACACAATACTACTTTCGTCATTATTTTTTAAAACAAGTGACACAAAGTTCTCATTCCATAGAGCTGTGACTGTGTAAATCGAAACGTCTTGTCTCACCAGCTGCTCGCCTTGTTGAAAAACTTAACCTAAAAATATTTCGATTTAACATGGATTCAGCGGAGTTCCTGTTGTTTTGTTCTTTTGATACCTATCAAAATTTTTGAGATTGTCGAATTTCAAATACAATTTGATTATTCAAGTCGTATTTCACACCTATCAAAATTTGATTTAATTGAAAACAACTAAGAAAATAAACATTAGAAAGAACTAGATACGGTCCGCGCGCAGGTTAAATGCAGAGTTAAAACACTCATTTTATTCCTCTTCATTTCACTCAGAAAAAAGTGCGTAAATCTACGGACTTTTCTAATGGGGTTTACGCATTTTTCAAAATTCGAGTTGGCAGCACTGAATGTAACTCAAGAGTTTTTATTAAAGTATTATTATTAGGTCTATGCTAATTAAAAAACTGTATTTATTTATAATATAAATAAAGTAGCTGCTGTACATTTAACTAGGGGGTTGAATAATTATAAAAAGGAGACGTTGCGTCGTCATCTACATGTGAAGCTCGAAGTGTTGTTATCTCAGATATTGCTATAATCCTTGATGATGAACCACGGAACCTTCCTCTTGGTGTGTGTTATATATATATATATATGTGTAGTGGTCACGGGCCCCAGCCCCGGGCGCCGGCGCCGCGCGCCGCGGTCATGAATACGAACCGCTGAGACATTTTCATATATAACTAGCTGCGCCCCGCGGTTTCACCCGCGTTTGTCCCGATCCCGTGAGAATATCGTTTATTCGATTTTTTCTCGCCTTTTAAACCTTCCCTAGACCTCTACGAACATTTCAAGACTAAGATAAGATAAATCCGTTCAGCCGTTCTCGAGTTTTAGTGAGACTAACGAACAGCAATTCATTTTTATATATAAGACTAGCTGCGCCCCGCGGTTTCACCCGCGTAAGTCCCGATCCCGTAGGAATTGACTCTAGAAAAGAAAAGGGCTGTTTTTAGGGTTTTCCCGGAAATTATTCGATTTTTTCTCGACTTTTAAACCTTCCCTAGACCTCCACGAACATTTTAAGACTAAGATCAGGTAGATCCGTTCAGCCGTTCTCGAGTTTTAGTGAGACTAACGAACAGCAATTCATTTTTATATATATAGATAAAATAAAATAAGGAAGGTCTGGCGGGAGGTGGGATCTTACTCTAATAGGTATTTCTCTCTGTTTCAGTATTCCCTACACGTGTGCGACGTGTGTGTGTCACAATAAAATAGAATAAGTGTAGAAAGTATGAGTGTTAGAGATGAGCGGTGTGTTAACTCGGAGTAGAGTGAGCCCGGAACAGCTGGACATTCTACTATCGTTTATGGAGGAGCACCGTGAGTTCGCGGCAGGCAAGTTATCTATATACTCGCGGTTCAGTTCTAGTAAACTGTGGCGTTTGCTCGCCGAGCGGCTCAACGCGGCGGCGGCAGACTCGGGCGGCGCGCTCAAGTCACCGGACAAGTGGTGTCGGGTGAGTGTATGTAATGTCGGTGTGCCGAGTGTGTCTTCGTCTCGCTAAGACTACATGTCAGCTGATCGGTTGCAGTACTGGGCCGACATCAAGTACAAGGCACGTAAGAAGACGGCAGCGGGCGGCGCGCTCGGCGACCTCTCCACCACTGAGGAGCGCCTGCAGAACATCTTCAACAGCCCACCCCCAGCCCCACGCACCGTCCGCGCCCTCAGGGACTGTAAGTCTACACTACATCTACACTTCTATAACAACTTCCCTATGATATCCCTATATACACTGTAACAAGAGGGTGGATCTTCAGTTGCTGGGGGCTGGGGGACCTCAGTGCCTATCGATTTAACCCCCCTTTATGTTCTGCAATATTTGATGTGTATATATACAGTCAAAACAGATTTCACTCTGAACTATGCAATTACAGTTATTTTTTTGTATGGTTCTAAAAAAAATATAAGGGGTACAAAATATCCATTATTGAACTTAATTCACAAAAAAAGGCAGAATCGCAGACCTGATAGTTGTTGATAGGCTGTTATTGCGAAGTTCGGGGTGAAATCTGATTTAGATTAAAATTTCACTTAAGGCCAAATAATTGGCATAACGTTCGTGGGGCCAAACAAGAGAGAAAAAAGAAAAAAAAAGGCCAAATAACTTCTGAACCACCAATTATTGCAGAACATACAAGGGGGTTAAATCGATAGGTACTGAGATCCCCCAACCCCCAGCAACCGATGATCCACCGTGTATATAAAAATCACAAGTCGCGGTGTTAGTTACCTATGTCCACCTAAACGGCTGAACCGATTTGTATGAATTTTTTGTGTGTATTTGTTAAGTCTGAGAATGGAGCAACATCTATTTTTTATTTTGTTTCCTTCACTTTTTTTTATATACATATATGGCAAAACAACATTTCCCAGGACAGCTAGTATATTATAAATACATCTTTATTGGTTTCCTCTTCACTTTGTCATTGATCATTTGCCAAACCTAGTTATATATACGGGATATTGTCACATTTTGATGTAAACACAACTGCAGCAAGCGGAGCGCGGGCGAGCTACGAGAGCGGCGCGGGCGGCGGCGGCGGCGACGAGGAGCGCAAGCCACTCGCCCTGTCACTGGAGGAGGACATGTGCAGCGAGGAGGGTGGGCCGGGAGCCCCCGCGCCCGACCGGCTCGCTGCCGACGAACTGCTGGCCGAGGCCGCCATGCGGCAGGCGCTCGCCGCTGAGAAGCAGGCAGAGGCTGTCGCCCAGGTCCGATGCACGCACACACTTACTATAATACACCTTTTTTTTATTACACATAATATCTAACACTTTTACTTTCACTAATAATATTTTATTTGAGTTGTGTGTTCTCATATTTGATAATATTCTGTTTATCGCGCCACAGGCGGTGGAGCTGCTGCGGGACCTCGTATCGCTGGTGCGGGAGCGGCTGCCGGCGCCCGCCCCGCCGCGCCTCTAGCTAACGCAGACCGGCCAGCGTGGCGGCGCGCGCCCACACGGCGTCGGCGCGCCGGCGTGCCCGCGCCGCGCCGTGTGCTGCCACCGCGCGCAACGCCGCGGGTCGCGCCAGCCAGGCAGCAGCGGACGCGCGCACTGGTGCCAGGTGCGCGGCCAGGGCTTGCGCCACGACGCGCTTGTACTGCGCGGTGGTAAGGCCGGCCGCCTCCTCGACCGCCTCCTCGGGCAGGTGGTCGGTGGCGAGGCAGTGCAGCGCGACAAGGTTGGAGACGCCCGGCCGCGTCTCCGGCTCGTAGGTAACCTGCGGTGTAAAGTCGGTCACCGCCTTGCGGATCTTGCGCGCGATCGTCTGCTCGTCGTCGGCGAGAAGCACGCGCGACTTGGGGTCCGGATCGGACTTGGACATCTTGCGGGTCGGGTCGCGCAGGCTCAGCAACCGGTCGGCGCCGTCGTCGGCGAGAAGCGCGCGCGGCTCGGGGAAAGCGCGGCCGTGTCGGTGCGCGAAGGTGCGCGCGAGCGCCGCCGCAAGCTGCAGATGTTGCGCCTGGTCGCGGCCGACGGGGACATGTGTGCCCGCGTGCAGCAGCACGTCCGCCGCTTGCAACACCGGGTATAGCAGAACGCCGAGCGGCGTAGCGCCAGCGCCGGCGGCCGCGGCTCGCTCACGGTACTGCGGCAGGTGCGCAAGCCGCGCCTGCGTCGCGAGGCACGCCAGCAGCCAGCACAACTCGGCGTGCCGCGGCACATGCGACTGTACGAATACCGTAGAACGGTCGGGGTCGAGGCCGGCCGCCAACGCCATTGCCAGTGTCTCCGCCACACGCCCGCTCAATCCCGCATCCTGTAACATACCATTCACTTACTAATACATACATTAGAAAAAGCTTTATCTTTAATAATAAACATGCAAATTGTTATCAAGACTATGCACAATCTCACAACAAGACTGGAAGCTTATTGTTTAGATACCTTGTTTATAAATTAATATTATTTCAGGTACTATTTGAGATTCTTCAACTCAAGCAGAAATTAAAAGCCCTTCTTGAAACATTCTAATAAATGAGGCTCCACCATAGAGATGTAAAATGAAACCAAGAAGTAGTTCTAGGCCATTATTTAAACAAGATAGACTAGGTGCGGTCACAGCCTGAAATTTTGGAGCCTGAAATACAATATGTCGAGTAACTTAGACTTTATCTGAGATGTCTAGGGCTATGAATATTTGGAAGAGCTAAACCTGTCAGGTTTCTCATAACATGTTTGTGACAGTAGCAGCAGGAACACTCAAGATATGGGAATAATATTCTGATACTTTCATCACCTCTAAGAAGATATTATTCTTCTATATATTCAGATTTTATAATTATTGTATCCGCAGAAAGTCGGTCCTGTAGGTCAGTCATTCTATCTATCAGTGGCATATAAACAGTAACCAAACCATAAAATGCATAGCAGCTATGGGCAAAAACACTATTTTTTTTTTATGTTGTAATGTAAAATTTTCAATTTGACATGTACAAATTTTGTGAAGGGTTATGTCGCCTGTGACCCTCCCCTTCAAATGCCTGAGATGTACCTGTCATATATGGAATGTTTCTTGCTTATTAAAGGTTAAGAAGTAAAAATGAGAAGTGATTATGTTTCTTCCAAATGAGTGCACAGGCACATAGGTGTAATATAGGTAATAAGAAAACTGTTAGTGATTATGACAACAACACCATAGAGGTTGATATTACCTGGGGAGAGGTGAGCGAGTGTAGGTCGGCAACGAAGAAGGTAACATCCTCGCCTTGGTCCTGTAGCCGGACGCAGCGCCGCAGCGCGCCGAAGTAGTTCCCGACGTGTAGTGCGCCCGTCGGCTGTATGCCGGAGACGACACGCCGCGGCCACTCGCGCTCCGCTTCCGCCTCCGCCTCGCCCTCCGCACCGCTCTGCAACCAATACAACATACAGACAGGTTCCCTAACAAACCCGAACATACTTCTCTCACTAATTGCATACCTTCTCAGTTAATTTTCGACTTAGTACTCGTGTACACCACTTGCACCGAATTATATTTTTTCTTAGTGAAAACATTGTTTTGAAAATGGGTCTATAATACAAAGTTTTGTTTTTACTAGGCTAATAAAATAATTTAGGGTTAGGAAACAATAAGTGAATTTATTTAAGTACTGACATTGACATTTGACACAATATCTGTCATTAACAGCTGGTGTTTGTCTTTTTTTTTTCTATTAATTATGGCTTCGCACGGCTTGTGCATTTAGCCAGTGTCAAGTTATATTTTGCAATGACCCGATTTTTCAAAAATCGGGCGTAAAGTGTTTTAAATCAGTCAAAGTAAGTAAAGTGCATTTAGCCAGTGTCAAGTTATATTTTGCATCAAATTGTGACCCGATTTTTCATAAATCGGGCGTAAAGTGTTTCAAAACAGTCAAAGTCGTCATAGTCCGTCAAGTCAGGGGCTATTGTAAAGCGGTGGCAAGTTGACCATAACCTTAATAGGAGATTTGGAGGCAACGAGAAAACTTCATGTTTGACACTGATTTACTTACACTGATTACTTTCACTACACTTGTGCACTTTCACAGAACTAAATTGAATAACATTCCACCAGAATTATACAATTCAACTCGGGTTACATCTATACAACTAACACTCTTGCTGCGTGAAAATAGACGTTGCCTTGGTTTTTGGCGGGAACGAGTTAACAACATGTCGTGCTGCAGTTTTATTTTCATGAAACTTAGTTGTAACCCGATTTTTTTTTTTTTTTTTTTTTCATTTTGTATTTTTTTGCGATCTGTCTTTCTTGAGACATTTAGCTAAGAGGTTATGTATGTGTTGAAGAAGTGGCTTGCATGGCGTAACTCCATTGAATCACCCATTTGTTTAGATTTTTCAGGTCATGGCAGCAAATCCTGCGGAGCTTTCCTCTTTAGCCGCTTAAACCCCGAATCTGAGGTCATCAGAGCGGACGCAAGGTGATTTGTATGGTTTGAGATCCGAGTTTTGTATGCTTTCATAAAGTTCTGTATTTCCTCTTTGACCGTCGGCATCTCCAGATCATGGTGTAGTTGGTTATTCGTGATGTACCAGGGAGCACCAGCTATCATGCGTAGAATCTTGGATTGAAAGCGTTGGAGTATTTCCAAGTTGGAGTTGGAGGCTGTACCCCACAACTGTATATCATAGGCCCAAACCGGCTTCATTATACATTTATAAATCAGGAGTTTATTTTCTAGCGATAGCTGAGATTTTCGGTTTATTAGCCAATGCATAGTTCTGAGCTGTAGACTTAGGGCTATTCTTTTAGTGAAAATATGTTTCTGCCAAGTTAGGCGGCGGTCAAGATATACACCAAGATATCGTACGTGGTCTTCTTGGGGGATTTGTATTCCATTTAGCGACACTGATGGACAAGTGTCACGTCTCGTTGTGAAGGTAACATGTACTGACTTGGATTCATTGGCTTTGATACGCCAGTCTTTGAGCCAGGTGGAGATATTATTCAGGCTGTTCTGGAGCATGGCAGAAGCCTCCGCAGCATCAGAATGGACTGCCAGGATTGATGTATCGTCCGCAAATGTGCCGGTCATAACCCGATTTGAATTGTATAATTCTGGTGGAATGTTATTCAATTTAGTTCTGTGAAAGTGCACAAGTGTAGTGAAAGTAAAAATCAGTGTCAAACATGAAGTTTTCTCGTTGCCTCCAAATCTCCTATTAAGGTTATGGTAAACTTGCCACCGCTTTACTATAGCCCCTGACTTGACGGACTATGACGACTTTGACTGTTTTGAAACACTTTACGCCCGATTTATGAAAAATCGGGTCACAATTTGATGCAAAATATAACTTGACACTGGCTAAATGCACAAGCCGTGCGAAGCCATAATTGATAGCAAAAAAATAGACGTTGCCATAAAAAAGTTGAATTATTTCTCCCTCCCTCTTCCTGAAACCATCCTAAGAATAACAAAAACACGAGAAAAGAGCACAAGAAACAAGAAAATAATAATTTGAAGGGAGAAGCAAAATACTCGACGCTGGCAAGATGCGCAGCATAGAATATGCAGTCGCATTCGCCACTAGAAGAAAAAAAAATGTAAGATCAAAAGAAAATAAATAGGAGTTTTGGCGGGAACGAGTTAACAACATGTCGTGCTGCAGTTTTATTTTCATGAAACTTAGATGTAACCCGAGTTGAATTGTATAATTCTGGTGGAATGTTATTCAATTTAGTTCTGTGAAAGTGCACAAGTGTAGTGAAAGTAAAAATCAGTGTCAAACATGCAGTTTTCACGTTGCCTCCAAATCTCCTATTAAGGTTATGGTAAACTTGCCACCGCTTTACTATAACCCCTGACTTGACGGACTATGACGACTTTGACTGTATTGAAACACTTTAGGCCCGATTTATGAAAAATCGGGTCATAATTTGATGCAAAATATAACTTGACACTGGCTAAATGCACACGTACGAAGCCATAATAAAAAAATAAAAAATAAATAAAAAAATAAATAAAATGTGAGGTTGTTTTTTCTTTGAAAAAATTCATTTTGTTAATAAAATTACCTTCTTAAATTCACAAAAGAGAGGCTTAGAGAAACTCGCTAAGTTACCGTTGTAGTACCTACTTTGTTCTGTGTATTTTGTGATAAATACTACTTGTAAAATAAGGTGCCTCTGAGTCTCTAAGAACTGTTGTTGGTGGCGGTGGAAGCAGCATGGCGGCTGCTACGGCGGCGGCGGTGGGCCGTATGCACGTCGTCTCTGAGGCGCGGGCGGCGCGCATGCTGGCATGGCGCGTGCACGGCTATGGCGGGCTTGGCGAGCTTCGGCTCGAAGAGGCGCGCGTGCCGGCGCTGCGAGCTCCCGGCGACCTGCTCGTCCGTGTCAGTGCCGCTTCGCTGAACCCGCTCGACGTGGCGATGACGCGCGGGTACGGCGCGGCGGCGCTGGGCGCGTTGCGAGCGCTCAGCGGCGCGGCGGCGCCAGGCGAGGAGCTGCCGCTGGTGTGCGGCCGTGACCTGGTCGGCGAAGTAGTGCGCGCGGGTCCTGCGGCGCGCCTTCGCCCCGGCGACCGCGTCTGGGCCGCGCTACCGCCCCAAGTACCCGGCACACACTCACAGTACGCTCTTATCCGGGATTCGTGGGTGAGTGTCCTTTGTATCTTCTGTCTTCACGTCTTCATTATACCCGAGCTGTACAAGTGTTTGTTGAAATAACTTTGGCCATTCAAAGCATTTCCAACTCGGTATATAAGGACATACTTGATATACTCACAACCATGGAAGATGTAACTCAGCAGAAATATCGAGGTCATTATTAAATATCAAAATAAATGCACATAATTTGTGTTATTTTTAAGCGGGTATGTTATTAGTTGTTGTGTGCAGGCAGCTGCGGCACCAGTGTCGTTCGATGAGGCGGAGGCCGGCGGCGCGCCGTACGCCGCGCTGACGGCTTCGGCCGCTATGCGCGCCGCCGGCCTGGCGGGCGGGGCGGGCGGGGCGGGGGGGGCGCGCGTCCTGCTACTCGGCCTCGGCGGCGTCGGGCAGGCGGCGGTGCAGCTGCTGGCGGCACGTCGCCACATCGTGACCGTGGGGTGCGCGGGTGAGCTGCACGCGCTCGCCCTCGAGCTGGGCGCGGCGCAGGCGTTCGACCGGCACGAGGCTGACTACTGGACTCGGATAGACCGTGGCGGCCCCTACGCCGCGGTCCTCGACTGTGCCGGCCTCGGCGGCGAGGAGGCGGCGAGACTAGGCGCCGCCGGCCGCTGCCGGTACGGGCGATACGTGACGCTCACTTCGCCGGTGCTGCGCGAGACGGACGCTCACGGTGTGGCGGCGGGCACGGCGGCGGCGGCGGTGCGGCTCGCGGTGCAGAACGCGCGCGCGCCCCCTGGCTCCTCCGTGCGGTGGGCGTTCTTCACGGCGAGCGGCGCCGAGCTGGACGTGTTACGTGCGCTGGCGGACCGCGGCCTCGTGAGTCACCTATAGCCACGTAGCTAACATAACACGTAGGGGTTTGCGTTAGAGTAATGGATGTGTCTGTGTGTTGTAGTACCGGGTGTGCGTGGAGCGTGTGTATCCGTGGTGGGATGCGCCGGCGGCGTACGAGCGAGCGGGGAGCGGCTCGGCGCGAGGGAAGCTCGTGCTAGACTTCACGAGGGTACGAGGCTCAGACGCAACCCCGGGCGTGGTATAGATATAATTACGAGTATAGTTGTAATACAATAAAAGCTACTTGCTTACCCCCACATACCTATCCAGGTCAAAGTACCATGAACAGATGTAAACTATGAACATAGCATACCTATTTACTATTCAAACTCTACATCACTCGATACGATAGGTGGCGTTATATGTATACATTGTCTCTGGTCAAGGGCCAGCCATAAAATAGCAAAATGGAAAAAACTCATGTCAAAGGTAGAAAAGATATAAATTGAAGTTGTTTGTTGTCTATACAGGGTGATTTTTTTATATGGGCCTTCACGGCTATATCTGAAACTAAGAGAAAGCGAAAAATACTGAAAAGAGTTGCGAGCCCAATTTTGCAAAAACTAAAACTGCATCATTAGATTTTTGAAAAGTCAACCCTCGCCAGGAATCGAACCAGTTGATTTTGCAAAAAAATAATCACCTATATTTTTGGACCAATGGATAGTCTCGCTCCATCATCCGAGCGATGTTCCCGGTCGCATCCCTCTCGGGAGCCCGGGGTCCGCTTTCCTACTTTTACGCCTCCACTTCGCACGATCTTCGGCATCCTGGTTTGTAAGGCCATTTGCACGCATATCACCCTTTACGACGTCAAGCCAGCACTTCTTGGGTCTACCCAGTCTGCCACGACCCGGCGGAGGCGCCATGGCAAGACATTTGTTCCCCACGTAACTAGCCGGTTTTCGCAAGACGTGACCGTACCAGCGTAGGCGGCATTCTTGCAATTTATCTGCAATGTCTCGGACATGAAGGCTGCCCCGGATGCGAGAGTTCCTGACGCGATATGGTTAGATCGTTAATGGATAGTCTTGCTGATAGAGGATTATTCCTGGAAACAAACATAGTATGGCAAATCAAAGGAAATAGCTATTTTGTATTCTTCTGTAATTTTCACACAACTATCCCTGAAAAAAATGTAGTGAGGAGACGTTCAGCTCACAATATTATACGAATGAAAATGCTATTTAAAAACAAGTAGTTTTACAAGATTTTGTTGTTAATATTCGTTGTTTGTGTGGATGTTGTGTATGCATTGGTGTAGGTGTAGTACATACATAGGGGGCCGCGCCTAAACCGCGCGTGACATCGACATGGATGTGTCAAATGATGCCGGTCTCCATACTGATATGTTACCAGCCCTTTTGATAGTGGCGGATATCTCGGAAACCGAGACACTTTCATAGAACATAACTTTAATGAATCTGAACCGGCACAGTGTCCTCCGGCCGTTCGGGACACCCTGTATACGTAAAATACAATAATGATACGTAAAATAACCGGTTCGGTATTTGTGTGAGATAGGTAGGTACAGGTAGATATTTGTTTAGAGATGATGACGTCGAGGATCGCTATATTTACATATACTTATTAGGTATATATTTACCTATGTAGGTAGAGCGACCGCTCGCTCGGACATACATACATACATATATACAATACATTATAATTAGATACAAAGTTACCCAACTACCTATGCCTACCTGTCTATCAAGTTGTTACAGTTGCCTCAGTTAATAAACAATATAAATATAAGTAATATCTAACATTTGTTTTACTAAGTATAGGTTAAGTATGGGTATGGGGTATGGGTCAATGTGTCAATGTATAGTAAGTAGCGCATCGAAGCGTCCAATCGTTCACGAGTAAGTGAAAACGAAGCTGTACGAATGGATTCTCGCGTGTTTGCGACTCTGCACTAGTAGGTATAAATTGACCCTTAATATTTGCAAAGGCCGGAATAGAATCGGCAATCTTCTCGTACGTCGCAGGCACACGTTCGCCCGCCCGCGTCTAATGTTCAATGTAATAATCCAGTAAAAAACCCTGACGAGACGATCATCCTCCGAGCCAAACCGCAAACCGCATAGTGCCTGTGTGTGTGCGTGTATGTGCGTGCGTAGCTTTACACCAATAATGTGGTCTCATGTAGGTAGTAGGTAGCCGGTACCTGTCTGTATGCTACAATGCTACAAGCGGACACCTACGGATAGAGGACACTGTGCCGGTTCAGATGAAAGTCTCTGTTTCCGAAATATCCGCTATTTTCAAAACATAAAAAAATTCACTGCCTTCTCTATGTTTTGATGCCAAAACTGCATACGAAAGAATAATTCCAATCTGTTTTTGACGTGATAACGTTTTAATCGATGAACACCGGCAGCACTCACAAATAAGATGACGTCAGCGCTCTCGTTACCGGTCACGTCATCGCTTACGTTACCACTCACGTTCCGTTATTGACAAGGTAATTTACAGACAACCATTTGTCAAGTCTCAAGTCCCAAGTAGATAAACATAGAAAAATAGTATATTATGCAATTAGTGAATAAAGGACGAGCGTAGCGAGTGATTCAAGTGTTAGAATCCTGAGCGACGCGAGTGATTCATAGCCCTCAATATAAATCCGTACTTTATTCAAGAGTTGCATACTATACTTTATACCATGACGTCTGAGTTTGTCTGTCTGAGTCTGTGTCTGTCATCGATGAATGGAGCATCTGAAACCACCTTCTCATCCCCAAACTCCTCAATGGGTTACGATTAGGTGTAGGTTGCAATTCGATGAAGTACATTTTTCAACATGATGCCCCAGCTCTAACCGAATGAAACTTTCAGGGTTTATTCTTTATAAAAGCCGGTAGTTTTTAAGATAGGTTGCAGAAAAAAATATTCTGTGAAATATTTTTTTTAGAACCATACAAAGATAAGGTAAACATTCGTTTTTGAAAAAGAAAAATTAATTTAATGGTTTTATTTTGAGTTTTATAAATCTCAGACTCTGATTGGTGTAGGGATACAAAAGGTCCACAATTGAACTTGTTTCACAAAAACGGCAAAATCGTAGACCTGATAGTTTGGCTGTAACTGCGAAGTTCAGGGTGAAATCTGATTTTGACTAAAATTTCACTAAAGTCCAAATAACTTTTGAACCGCTAAATATTGCAGAACATACAGGGGGGTTAAATCGATAGATACTGAGGTCCCCCACCTCCCCGCAACCGATGATCCACAAATATATCCATAAATATATTGTTTTTCCGTACCATTGTATTTTGTTCTTAACCCCCGACGCTAAACAAATAGAAAAAACCCTAATAGTACATTACTATATAAGTGTGGTAAATTGATCTTTGCATAGAGGCGGTGCCAAGATGCAAAGATCAATTCCACACGTATATCGTACGACGTTTTTTATCACAGTTGCGAATAAAAGAAAAGACTTGAAAAGAAAACAAAATATAATAATTAACAAAATATTTGTGATAAGTCTATGTTTTTTTTTTTATTATGTCTTCGCACGTGTGCATTTAGCCAGTGTCAAGTTATATTTTGCATCAAATTATGACCCGATTTTTCATAAATCGGGCCTAAAGTGTTTCAATACAGTCAAAGTCGTCATAGTCCGTCAAGTCAGGGGCTATAGTAAAGCGGTGGCAAGTTTACCATAACCTTAATAGGAGATTTGGAGGCAACGAGAAAACTGCATGTTTGACACTGATTTTTACTTTCACTACACTTGTGCACTTTCACAGAACTAAATTGAATAACATTCCACCAGAATTATACAATTCAACTCGGGCTACATCTAAGTTTCATGAAAATAAAACTGCAGCACGACATGTTGTTAACACGTTCCCGCCAAAAACTCCTAAGTCTATGTTTACATTTTTTTAAGGCAATATTTTTTTTTGTTAATTATGCTTCGAAAAGGCCAGGCTAAAGACCTTTTAACCTATACAGCCTGGTCTGACATACAATATATTTTAGGGTTTTTTCTATTTGTTTTTGCGTCGGGGGTTGAGAACAAAATACAATGGTACGGAAAAACAATATATTTAAGTAAAGATTAAACAAAAAATAAACAACTCAATTTTTTATCTTTTTCTAAGTCATTATCACGTAAAATTTTCGTTCGTAAACCGACTTTAGAGACAAACATTTTTGCTTGCTAAAAACTCTTTGGTATCTACCTTTTTTATACATCAAAACAGTATAACCCAGATAAATTAAGAATGTTTCACCTACCTAACATGTAATTAGCAGTAAGATACGTATTTAACATAACGGGATAATTTTATAGCACTAGTTGACAAATGTAAAACGCACGCGTGCATAATATGTTTGATTATGAGCCTAAAGACCGTTGAACATGATCCACTTTTTGAGCAACTGTGATAAAAAATCGGTTTACAGACGGTGATAATTTTATGTGAAAGGTCATAGAACTTTTTTGCATCGTTTACATTACCATTCTGCATAAGCACTTCAGTACGTTGCTATGGTTACTAGTCAACAACAACAACTCATGACGTCACACTTGTTTGAGAGTGCAGGTGTTCACCAATTTATGAGACGTTATCGCTCGGCAACCCCTTTAGATGTGTCATATTAATAACTAGCAGCGCTCCGCGGTTTCACCCGCGTAACTCCCGATCCCGTGGGAATATCGGGATAAAAAGTAGCCTATAGCCTTCCTCGATAAATGGACTATACAACACAAAAATAATTTTACAATTCGAACCAGTAGTTCCTGAGATTAGCGCGTTCAAACAAACAAACAAACTCTTCAGCTTTATAATATTAGTAAGTATAGATTGTTTGCATTCGATAACAGATTGTAATAATTCCTTCATTTGCAGTTTGGCATCAAAAAACATGAGAGAACGGAGTGAATTATTTTTTATTTTTTGAAATGGCGAAGACTTTAACTATTGAGATATTTTCGAGAGCATAACGTGTCTTCTATCCGTAGGTGTCTTCTACATCCTGTATGTATATGTTTACAATACAGTGCAAGCAACATACTCGGAACGGAATGGAAGGTACTCTATCGCGTGCGGCGTGCGGCGTGCGGCGGCGTGCGGCGTGCGGCGTGCAGCTGCGGCTAACGATATACGAGTGTTATATTAGCAAGCGTATTTTTCACCACGCTTATTGCAATTTGTTCTGCTGTACTAGTGCATTTAATTTGCCTAACCGTTTGCCGAGTGATATCGAAACGGGGAATAGGACCCCTGGGTGGCCCGGAGCGGTGACGGGACCCCAGTAGTCGAGGTTAACATAACCGTCATGATGAGTACCTATATTCTAGCGACGCGACGTTCAAATTGTAACAGCGGCGACCCTGCTCGGTCCCGACCGGACACAATGGGCCCATGGGGCGGCGGACTCGGGGGTGCTCGTCGCCAGAACATAGGCTCGAGGGGATTTTTTCCTTGTAACCCTTCACAGGGATTAAATCGCGGAAGGGTCTGTCGAGAGCGATCATCCCAGGGGGACCTCCTCCTAAATTACGACGAAGAGAGGGACACCGAGGAGTTTTGGCATCTCAGGCCAGAAAGGATATGCCTGTCGGTTCTCCTAAAAATAAATAAACAAACCGTACGGTCTCGCTCGTCGTCGTCTTCGGCGCGCGTCACGCGTCACGCGACCTTCACCTCGTGTCGCGCGTCGCCCGCCTCTAGGTACGTACGTACGTAACACACATCTCGAAGACACCCTACACCTAGCCCTACCCTCGCTCGGTGCGCTCGCGGCGCGCGGCTCGCGTTGTAGGACAATAGAGCGATACGTCGCGTCCATCAGCCATGTCACCTAGAGGGTACAACATGCTTCTATTATTTACTTACTCTCTCCTACTATTACTTTAATTACCTAGGTTTTTAGATTATCATCATAAAATACTTCCACATAAGTATACATAAGTAAGCATAAGTAAGTTTTGACGACCCAGTTGGCACAATGGTCACCATGCCGGACTGCCAAACACAGGGTTGCGGGTTCGATTTCCGCCTCAGTATTTATGCTTTGATATTTGTCTGGGGTCTGGTTGTTTCTATGTATTATAAGTATATATTTACAAAAGAAAAGTATATAAGTAGTATATCCGTTGTCTAGCACCCATAACACAAGTCTAGTTACTTACCTTGGGGCTAGATGGCGATGTGTCCTACAATATTTATTATTTATTTATATGTGGAAGTATTTTATGATGATAATCCACATAAGTAGGTATATGAGGAAGTATTTTATGATGATAATCCATATAGTTAAGTATTATGTGGAAGTATTTTATGATGATAATCTAAAAACCTATAAGAAGGAAGTGAACCCTGTCATTTCATTTATTAATAGAGTCGATAACTACAAGCCAACTATCCGTAAACCTCGCTTAGCAACCTTTTCTAGACTACCCCTTTATGGTCCAGGAGCCAGTGACAGATTTTCATGACCAATTCCCTCCCAATCGAAACTTCGTAAAGTGTATAAGGGACTTATGAATACTCGCGACCGTCAACTGCGACTCCGTGGGTGGGGTGGGCAGTGGCAGCCTCCCACGCATGGAGGAAAAAAATTTTTTTCAATCATTTCCTCTCATTTGAAAATTTATCAGAGTATAGTTTATGTAGTATTTTGAAAAAAAAACATAGTCAGCTGACCATAACACGTTTCACTTTCTCTTCGAGTCGCATTATACAGTCGACTCTGTCTAAAGGTTCTCTGTCTAAAGGTTCCCACTGTCTAAAGGTTCCGTGGATACGCTCTCTAAAGGTTCCAGGATATTCCCCTACTCTTGAGTACTACAACCAATCAGAGATAATAATTTAAGCGCGCGTTTTGAATGCCCATAAAGACTTGTTATTGGTCAGCAAGCTATGTTTACAAAACCCATTCAAGATTCAGAAACAGCTACAGAAGTTAGTTATGAAATTTCTCGAATGATAGCAAAGCGAAGTCGCCCCTTCAATGATGGGGATTTTGTAAAAGAATGCATAGAAATTGCCGCTAAGAAAATGTGTCCAGAAGCAGCAAAAAAGTTTGAGAAAATTCAATTCATTAGCACTCGACGAATCCACTGATATTAGTTCCACAGCTCAACTTCTCATATTCATACGAGGTGTTACTCAAGATTTTGAAGTCTTAGAAGAGTTATTAGGAATGTGTTCATTGAAAGGTCAAACCAGAGGAGTTGATATACTCAATGTACTTTTGGATGAGTGTTTAAAAACTGATTTGGACTTATCAAAATTATCGGGAGTTGCGACTGACGGTGCTCCTTCGATGATTGGTGTCAATTCTGGGCTAGTTACTTTGCTGAAAAAGCATCTGCAAGAAAAAAACATAAACGCTGAAGATCTCATGCAGTTTCACTGCATTATACACCAAGAAGCCCTCTGTTCTAAAAAAATTGAATTTCGCAATGTCATGAAAGTGGTAGTTTCGACTGTAAATTTCATAAAATCACGAGGACTCAATCACAGGCAATTCAAACAATTCCTTGATGACATCGAAAGTGAATATGGAGATTTACTGTATTATACAGAAGTAAGGTGGCTAAGTCGTGGATTGACACTGGAACGATTTCTAAATTTAATAGAAGAAATTGGAATATTTCTGGCGGAAAAGCAAAGGGATGTCCCGGAACTTAAAAATCCTGATTGGTTGTGTGATTTGGCTTTTTTAGTTGACATTACAAATCATTTGAATGTCTTGAACACTCGGCTTCAAGGCAAAAATCAACTGATATCCCAGCTCTACGCTCATGTATCATCCTTTCAATGCAAGCTGACACTTTTCAGATCGCAATTGAATTCTGGAAATTACAATCATTTTCCGAATTATAAGAAAATGGCTGAAAAATTCAACAAAACTGCGATTAATTTCAGTTATGTAGAAAAGTTAGATATTTTGATTCAATCCTTTCAAGACAGATTTTCGAAGTTTAAAAAAGTGAAACCTTTGTTGGACATATTCAGCAATCCTTTCACGATTTCAGTTGAAAATGCGCCAGAGTCAATGCAGTTAGAAATTATCGACATTCAAAACGACCAAGATTTACGCAACAAATTCAACGAAGGAGATTTGCTGAACTTTTACCGCTGCATTGATAAAAATACTTAAAATCTCTGAAATGTGCCAGCTTATTTGGTTCTACCTATATATGTGAACAAACCTTTTCAACACTAAATAATAATAAAACAAAAAATCGAAACCGCCTTGCAAACGAAAGTTTGGAAGCAGTTTTACGTGTTGCTACAAGTAAATTTGAGCCAAATATAAAAAAGATTGTAAGCACTATGCAGTGCCACGCTTCAAATTAATAAATTCTTTTTCAATTTTAATACATTATTATCAATTCATTATTGTCTTTAATTACCTATACTTTGGCGGCCCGCCATCAGTTAATAATTTGCCCGAGTGGCCCCTAGTCTTAATAAGTCTGTGCATCCCTGATGTAGACCAACTAACGCACCAACCGAACCATTTCGAGCTACTTTTGAACCCTTCACAACCACATAGCTATACCTATATAACCTTTCGTCTGTTACAATTAAATAATGTAAGTGTCTGTCAACAATACGATACCTTTTATCGCGGGCTTTGAGCGCGGCGACCGAATTAAGAAATTCCGTAACGAAAATAAAACCTAACACCCCCTTCGCCTATTTATTTTTACTTCTCTACTGCGGCTGTATTCACGTACAGTGTAAAGCGTCCAGTGACGACGGATGACGGACGACAAATGACAGACGTTGGATGATGGGCGACAAATGACAGACGTTGGATGACGGACGACAAATGACAGACGTTGGATGACGGACGACAAATGACAGACGATGGATGACGGACGACAAATGACAGACGATGGATGACGGACGACAAATGACAGACGATGGATGACGGACGACTAAGACAGTACCTACCTACACGTGACAGGTGACGATGTTGCCAGATGCAGCACGCGCCATTAGAAAGATACATATTATTCACTCGCGCTTAGCCGTTGGCTGCGCTGTGCGATACATTCGGGGCAAATTCACAACTAATTATATTAAACATTTTCAGTTTTCAGATTTTCTGCCTTAGATTAGTTAACTTGATGTCAAATATTTATAAAGCTTCTAGCGGTCACCTGAAAGTTTGTTAGGTTTTTGATATACTTACGTAAGTCATTATGTGTGTGTGTGTGTGTGTGAGAGAGTTCCGCTATTATACTCGATAGTTTAGTCTAGTAGGTGGTGTAGTGTAGGTAGCGTGGTAGCGTGGTCGGTCGTGCACGATGCGTGCGCTCTGCGCGTGCAGGCGTGCAGGGCGGGCGGGCGGCGCGGGTCGCGGGCGGGAGTCACGCCCTGCCATTGGCGGCGTGCACGTGGCCTGATCGAGTCGCACCACCATGGCAACGGGCCGCTCCCCCCCCCACCCCGCCCCCGCCCCGCCCGCCTCGCGCTAACATCTCGTCCGTATACTCGCTCCTCGCTGACTCAGTCGCGTTTCTATATAACGAGCGAGCGGACGTCTCGCCTCTCCGTAAGCCGTGTATCCGCGCCGCGACGCACGACGTCGCGATCCGGTCGATAAATATACTAACGTACCTACTCGCTACTACATCACTTACAATAATATACATATAGAGTACCTACCTATAGTTCCCGATCGCTGTACTCAGTCACCACCTCCAGGCCTCCAGCCGTAGCAGCCTCCGGACCGAGACGAGCGGACAGTATACCTACGTATACTACGGTACGTAGTTGCGTACAGAACAGACGGACGACGACGACGACGACTAGGTAAGTTGTCAATAGATACCTCTACCTAGTAGCGACTACCTACTGGTACACGTATGTATGTATGTATTGTGGTCTGTCTGCCTGAATGTGCAAACCGCTCGACGCTCGCTCGCCTTCCATCGATCCTCTCGCCACACGCCACACGCGTGCAGCCATACCATACCGTACCATACGTAGGTACCTACTCGTACGTCCATGTTTACCTACGACGACGACGACGACGGACGACATGAGCTATCTTAATACTACCTACTTACTGAGGTAGGTAGTACTTACGTCTTTCCCAATGAGGTGGTGTGCGTCTTGACATTTAATGACTTCGATAGGGTTGTCAATGTTTTAGACTAACAAAAAGCTAGTAGCTAGGTACTTGTGCTTGGGTATCCACTAAGTACGGTCGGCTGCATAATTGCAAACCCACCGTAGAGCTCCAAAACGGCTGTTATATGAATGTTTTTAACACAAGCCAGATTCTAGACACCTGCTTTAGTTGAAGATTAAAGTATTCTAATTCATCAATATAAGAAACAAACTTATTAGAATGAAAACATTCCAATAATAGTAATTTTAGAGCTCTACCGGGGGCTGCAATTATGCAGCCGACTGTACATATACCTTTATTTAACAGTTATCTAATACTATCAGTGCTCCGCGGTTTCACTCGCATAAGTCCCGATCCCGTGGGAATAACAAACTAAAAAGTAGCTTCCTCGATTAATGGACTATCAGACACAAAAATAATGTTTCAATTCGAACCAGTAGTTCCTGAGATTAGCGCGTCCAAACAAACAAACTCTTCAGTTTTATAATATGAAGGATAGATATACATCTGAATGATTAGTTTAGTCAAGTACTTACCTAGTTCCTGGGCAGGTGTATCTATCTACTTCGGTGGTCATACTACCTCTATAGTTATGACGTGTCGGTCGGTATGACCACGAGGACGAGGTACCTAACTACTTAGTATATCTATTAGTAAACTTGATGTCATTGTGATACCTCCGAGTGTTTGTGTATCGCACGTCAAATATAATGGTTTAGTTAAACATACCACCGCCACCGCCACCGCCCATATACCTATAGGTACATAGATACCGAGGAAGCAAGCCAAGGTACACCTACTTAGCAGACATAATAATGTAGGTTCAGGGGTGGCTCGGCTCTGTTCGATACTTGCATCACTCTACATTAGACGTAGCGTAGGAAGTAGAGGCAGACACGACGCCCCGCGCCACTCTACCTACTCGAAGGGGTTATATCTGCCTCTACAGTACAGTACAGTGTAGGTAGGTGTACGTACATCTCAGTAGTCGCTCGGTCACTGAGTGGAGTGAATCAATGATACCGCATCACTGGTAGCTACCTACTTATTGTACATAGCAGGTACATCTCGCTCATATATATAATCTACCTCTAAACCATAAGTTTCAAACCTTTTATGGCCTACCGCCCCCTCTACACGGACAATAAATCCAACGTCCCTTTACATTGTATATACCTATGCCTGTACTTACTTATTCTATAATATCTCCCACAATGAATGATCACAAATTGAAAATGAATTCTGTGTCTCTTTATCCCTGTATATGTATCGTAACGGCTGCTACACCGGCCCCGTCGTCGGGGACCTATACTTCTTACGTCTACCTTTTGTCTGTCGCCTGTGGCCTGTGTACTGTGTACGGACAATGTAAGTAGAGACGTAGGACGCACGCGCACGTCACGTGTCACGTGTCACGCGTCATGCAATAGAAGGCAGCATCGCAAGCAAGAAGCATCTCCCGTATTCAGTTGCGTGACATGAATGTGCCATTGTTCCTCAATATTACATTATCTATGTTTGTATTCAATTCATTGTTCACATTACATTACATTCATTTAACAAATACCC
The DNA here is from genome assembly GCA_951213275.1 of Idaea straminata. Taxonomy (NCBI): domain Eukaryota; kingdom Metazoa; phylum Arthropoda; class Insecta; order Lepidoptera; family Geometridae; genus Idaea; species Idaea straminata. The sequence continues at coordinate 113,100 of OX577858.1, forward strand.
AAGTAGGTAGGTACATACCTAATTCTATTTTACAGTATAAAATGGTAAAATATACTTCCATAAATATATAGTGGCGAGGAGTGGACCTTCTCCATATCGGCAGCTGGAGTCCACTTCCATATTATATTGTAAAGGACACGCGACCGTGCGCCGCGCCGTGTAGCATACATAGCCCGTGTCCCTCCCCCGTGCGTGATATTATACAATAGGTAGGTACAGGTCGTATGAGGTATTATATATCGGTAAACTATATATACATATATGTATGCCTGCAGGAAAACAATATTAACACATAATCCTCCACATATTTGTTACTCCTTCACGCTAAAACTACTGGACCGATTGCGATGAAACTCGTTATCTATATAGTTGGAGACCTGGATTAACATAAAGGCTATTTTTTTATCCCGATATTTCCACGGGATCGGGACTTACGCGGGTGAAACCGCGGGACACAGCTAGTGATAATATAATATGAAACTAGGAAGTGACCTAACTAGCGCGTTTCTGTCGATATCGTCACTATATGTCACTTTACCTATACGTTATAGAATCTATCCATTAACTATACATTACTGGCTAGATATTACACTAGTTATTCATAGGAAAACGATTGTTTTGTAACGAATAGGGTTCGAAACTGCTGGACCGATTTTGATGAAACTCGGTATGAAGATGCATTCATTCAATGGGAGTAACATAAGTTACTTTAAAGGATTCCGCACCCGAAGGGTAAACGCGTGATCTCTTACCGTCCGTCCGCCCGCCCGCCTGTCTGTCTGTCTGTCACCAGGCCGTGTCTCTAAACCGTGACAGTTAAATAGTAATGTATTGCTGTTGCCGCTATAACAACAAATACTAAAAACAAAAAAAATAATTGAAGTTCTACTCTAAGCTCCCTTACGACATGGCATGGTAGGGAACAGTCCGAGTCACACTTGTATTCTAGTTTCTATATCCCGACCCACCGGGTACGGGTGTGTCTGCACTTGGCGAGTGATCATTTAATATTAGAAAACTAATTTTACAGTTTTTTAGGTCTAAATTAGGTCTATCTAAATATAAATAACACATATGTAATTGGGTCAGTCTTTTTTTTCCTTTTTTTTGACATAAGTAATTCATAGCGAGCGGCAAGCGATGTACTCCGGAATTATTTGACTTAGGCCTATAGAATCAAATGAAGTCGTTAGGTTCATGTACGAACTACCTATTGATGCAATAATTCTGCATAAAATTTGTTAGATTCATTAAAAATATCGCGAAAATAACTTTGATAAAAACTTCGACAACCTACGTAGCTGAGCTGGGAGTAAAATTAGTTGAGGGTATTTTTAATGTAGGTATTTGATCTACTTACAAATAGGAATCCTTATTCATATTATTATATATTATCTTATAGCGGGACATATTCCCGCTATAAGTACATATGCAACCTACCCGCGCATATCGACAGACAGACAGACAAGACGCAAGGGGTTCATTCAACTGTGACCGTTTCCAGCGGTTTCTTCAGTTAGGCAGCTGGAAGTTGTTCTAGTTCTGACTGTTGTAGTATTCGAACGACCCTCAAGTGTCGCTGCACATTCTCCGCCGCCTGACCGAGCCCGCGCCACATCAGACATTTGTTGTAAAGGTTTAGAAACGTCAATTTAAATAAACCGATTAATTAGCTTCGAATAGTTTGATTGAAGATACGAGTCGAAATGACAAAAAGCTAAGGATAAAGATATCAACAATAGAGGTACCTATCCCCAGTAGGTAGGTATGTATGTATGTGTATAGATGGTCGGTCTGATAGGTAGGTAACTACCACGTGGTAGTGGTGTGATGTGGTGTGGTGTGGAGTAACAGTAATTGGTACACAAAGAGACGGTGTATTGTTGCGATGATCGAGAGTCTCTCGTCGAGCGGGCGCGGGTAATGCACTCGTACAATGGAGGGTATGGTCGTATCCACTCTATGTCGTACTCGTAGGTAGTTGCGGTGCGGTGCGGTGCGGTGCGGTTGCGGTTAGCGCATCACGGCCCGCTCTGATATACATTATATTGCGTATTTAATCATATAAAGGGTCACAGAGGTTCGTTCGTTAGATAACGGAGCTCCGGTAGGTCGAAGCGGACACGGTGTTACCTACGTCGTTGCATGCGTCGGTCTATGTGTGCGGCCGTGGGAGACACGTCGTCGTCCGTGCGGCAGGGGCTGGGCTACCACGAGACGTGCTGCAGGTGGCGAGGTGGCGAACGTAGACACTGCTAGCACACGACCTTCCCCCGTCCTTGCGGAGAGATAAGCCGGTCGAGAGTCGCGACCCCGCTATCTGCCCGCATTTAACCGCGGCCATGTAGCGCCGCGCACCATTCCACCGCACACGCTCGCGTCTAACCCTCGACTGTATACGCGACGTCTTGCAGATACCACGACACCCAGAGAGAGATGCCGAGCGCGGTGATCAACGGAAGCGGGAGGAGCGCCGAGGACGTGGTGCTCACCGGCCTCTCGGGCCGCCTGCCCGAGTCCGACTCCATCGAAGAGTTCGCGCAGCACCTGTTCGACGGCGTCGACCTCGTCACCGCAGACGACAGGCGATGGACTCCAGGTACCTTTACAATATTTATATATTACACTCGGGATCGTATACCTGCTCGTCCGGTTCCTGCCTCTCGAGTTATGTCATATTCACATTTCTTCTCTACACTTGCAGAATCGCAAATTCTTGAAGTCGTTTATATCATATTTGTTTGGATATATGTATGTGATCATGATGAATGTTATCTTCATCTAAACGACAAACGCCACGTTTCATGCTCAAAAATGATATGGTCATTCAAAGCTTCAAAATTGACTATTATAGAGTTAAAATTGTGGTTATCTAGAAAAAAAAAATATTTTTGTCTGTCCTGTCATCTGTCATGTTATAGCAGAAGAAACGGAACTTACATAATTACTCAGTACCTAGATGACCGAGCTTCGCTCGGTATTTTTTTTTTTTTACTTAGTCTAACCTCAAAGCAAACTCATTGACTTCGTGTTACTTAACAACGCCATCTGCTGGAATAACTTTATTGCTCACAAAAAATAGTATTAGTAGTTCGCCAATAGATGTCAGGAAGAGTCATATTTTTCAGATAAAAAAAAAGTAAGTTTCGATAAAACACGAATAAAATGACATTTTCTAAAAATGATTCCTAGCTAGATCGATTAATCGCCCCCGAAACCCCCTATATACCAAATTTCATGAAAATCGTTGGAGCCGATTCCGAGATTAAGAATTGCTCATTTAAAGATATAAGATTTATCTGTTAAATAATAAAATGCTCGATTGATTATAAAATCTAAAATAGTACCAACACTGAAAAATAAAACAAGTTTAATAAACAAAAGATCGAATGATACGTTAAAAATAGAATAAATTAGACATAATCGTTAGTAAGTGTCGAAGCAGGTAATCTGTTTAAACCGGCGCGGGCGCGGCCACCCATCAGCCATCAGCCATCCATGACATTAGCGACAACCGCGACAGAAACCTCACCTGCCCGGCATCGGCAATGAATACCGATACCACGCCATCCCGCGCATAGAACATGTAATGCATGTCTCGTAGGGCAGCGCGAGCGGCTCGCTCTAATACCGTGTAGTGATGGTATACTTCGACCTTCACCTGAAGGTCAGTCTGGCGGCTGGCGGTACTAGACGACCGGAACCTGCAGTGGGACGGATCGGGTTAAAAATAATATATAAATAAATAAATGAAATGAAAATATGGTGATGAAACTCGCGGCTCAGTCGACACTGGCTAGACGTATTGACGGGCTCACTTTAATAGCAATTCATGGTATTAAATGCTGGCCATACCACATATTATACCATTTCAGAACTTCGACCATACCATGTTTCAGAATCTCAATGAAATAGGCAACTTTTTTTTAATTTGGGACTAGGGTAACCGTACCATTTTTTTTTACACCGGGAGAAAGGTTAAAGTTCAGATTTAAATATTAAAAAAAACTATGAAGTTTGAGTTAAGTCTTGGTTTAGAAAATCTTTCGATATGTCATATAAATAATTGTTTTCATTCGATAGCTCATTTATCCTGGAATTCCCCCTATATGTGGAATACTATCCAAAAAAAATCGGAATAATTTCTTCATTTGCAGTTTTGGCACCACAAACAATGGAAAAGGGAGTTGAATTTTGAAAATGTCGGATATATCGGAAACCGAGAGATTTTCATAGAGCATAACTTATATATTTCTGAACCGGCACACTGTCCTCTATCCGTAGCTGTCCGTTTGTCTATCCATTACGAGACACCCTGTTTAAAAATACAAAATTTCTAAAATATAAATCTAAGATAAAAATATGTTCCCAAAAAACCCCAGTAGTTATATTCATGAATAACAAACAAAAATACACATGATTTATTTTAAATAATATTAGTGTAGGCATGCAGATTGCAGGTAGTGTAGTGTAGTGTAGGCACTAGGCAGCTGGTCTATACACCTACCTACCTACCTTACATACTTATGTTTATGTGCTAATTATGGATTTTAAAACATCAACAATTGTTACAATTACCGATTTAACCAAGTATATTAAAATGTTATATGTATATACTATATGGTTGGTATAGATAGAGGTAGAGGTAGTCAGGGTAGAGTACAGTAGAGAGAGAGAGAGACGAGATTTGATCATTTGAACCGGTTATAATAATAAATTATTAGATGTATGAAACAATAAATTAATGTTTATTATTCATATACCTACCTACATACTTAAAATAGCATTAATGACTTTAATTTTACGTAATAATGTTTAGTTATAATATGTATATGTACCTAGGAAGGTAGGTATAAGTATTGCTTACAATAAATATAACATTAGTTAACAAAATTCCAGTTTTTGTCTGTTGCTGGATGGTTGCTGGTCGCTGCCAATCTTGTGGGTGATAATGTTTACTCAAGTTGGTGTATATATATATATATATATATATATATAGGTAGGTATATGTTCGATGTATTAATTAGCATAGAATATGTAACCGATCAAGTGAAGACAAAATATATGTAAAGTTTAGCGATATGAATAGTTTATAGAGACGTTGTTTAAGGATTACAAATAGTTTGGAGATCGGAACTAAATATGATCGTTGTGCAACAATAAGTTGCATTACAGAGTTAGACCTCCTGTTTGTCTCGGATACATGTAGAGGGGCACACGTGGCATTGTTGTACATTGTTGCACTCGCATCGCGAGTCTCGACGCGGTGGATATCGATGTGTTTGGAACAGAGTAGGTACCTCCAGCTATGGAACATGGACTTAGATATACCTCGATAGAAGATAGTGTTCACTGGACGAATGGAAGTCCACAGTAGACACTCGCCGGTGCATCTACCGCCATTATATCCCTCATCATCATCATCATCATCATAATATTATAAACCTGGGGATCATTCAACAGTTTTTTTTAAACTTAACTGTGTTTCCGTCATCTTTCATACATTTTCTCAGATGGAAAATATATGGGCCGGTATTTTTGCCGGTTCTCAAATTAGCCAACGATGTGGGTACTCGTTGTACAATGTTGTTTAAACAGTATCCGGTGACAGGAGGTTCAACTAGGCTTATATTCATATACAGGGTGAATGTTTATACGTGAGCCTCCAGGGTTCAAAGGAAATAGCCCCTTTTTGTAGTTTTAGTCAATCTTTTATATTATTTTGACATCACAGACGACAGCCGGAAGCGGTCGATCGATTCGACGTCAATGAGTGACGTCACACGTACCATAATGTTCACTCGCCATTATACTAATGTAAAGTTCGCGTGATACGAGTGTCGCGGGGCACACGCTACCTGACGTCCGGCGGTACACGGCGGTACACGCAACGTGTACCGCGTCGCTGTGACTAAGTCCATAGGTACCACAAGGTTGCGACGCGACGGTCGCAGCCTCATTCATCAACAACACACCGAACTTATCTTATCGCGATCTAGATTACACTCAACGTAATACTCGATCTATTTAATACCAACAAAATACTTTGTATAAAATCTCATAAAAACATAAAAAGCAATCGTGTGCAGTTGTGTTGTAGAGGTAAGTAAGTATGTATGTATGTCGCAGGTCTGCACGGGCTGCCCGAGCGCAACGGTAAGCTGAAGGAGCTGCGTCACTTCGACGCCACATTCTTCGGCGTGCACGCGAAGCAGGCGCACCTCATGGACCCCCAGCTGCGGCTCCTGCTCGAGTTGACGCACGAGTGTATCGTAGACGCCGGCCTCAACCCGGCGGAGCTGCGCGGTTCGCGGACCGGCGTCTACGTCGGCGTCTCCAACTCGGAGACGGAGGAGCTGTGGACCGCCGACCCGGACAAGATCAACGGGTACGCGTTGACGGGCTGCTGCCGCGCCATGTTCCCGAACCGCGTCTCGTACACGTTCGACTTGAAGGGGCCCTCGTACGCCGTCGACACCGCCTGCTCCAGTTCCATGTTCGCGCTGGCGCAGGCGGTGACCGCCATCCGGGCGGGGCACTGCGACGCCGCCGTCGTCGCCGGGACCAACCTCTGCCTGAAGCCCGCCAACTCGCTCAACTTCCACCGGCTGAGCATGCTCTCGCCGGAGGGGCGGTGCGCGGCGTTCGACGCCGCCGGGCGCGGCTACGTGCGCTCCGAGGCCGCGGTCGCCGTGCTGGTGCAGCGGCGCGGCGCCGCCAGGCGAGTGTACGCCACCGTGCGCGGCGCCCGGACCAACACGGACGGGCACAAGGACCAGGGGATCACGTTTCCCGCGGGCGCCATGCAGCGCCGTCTCGCCGAGGAGACGTTCGCGGAGGCGGGCCTGCGGCCGCACGAGGTGGCGTACGTCGAGGCCCACGGGACCGGCACCAAGGTCGGGGACCCGCAGGAGGTGAACGCGATCGCGGACCTCTTCTGTCCGGGCCGCGAGACGCCGCTCCTCCTCGGCTCGGTCAAGTCGAACATGGGCCACTCGGAGCCCGCGTCCGGCCTCTGCTCCATAGCTAAGGTGGTGGTCGCGATGGAGCGTGGCATCATCCCCGGCAACCTACACTACTGCAACCCCAACACGGACATCCCGGCGCTCGCCGACGGCAGGATCAAGGTAACACATACACTCTTATACTATTGATCTTATTCAACCGCTTTTAGGCTCATAATCCAACGTATTCTTTGTACGACGTAGGCATCCGATAAGAAAAGATTTTTCGAAATTCTAGCCCTAAGGGGGTGAAAAAGGGGGGGGAGGGTAAAGTTTGTATGAGACAACGTGATTCCTTGGTCCATTTTCGACTTCTACGCGGATGAAGTCGCGGGCGAAAGCTAGTCATCAACATAGTTATTTAGTGCGCAACTGTACCTAAAAGTGTATCTAAGAAGAATATAGGATTTTAATAAGTGTATCTGGAACACAAGCGCATGATTTCCAAGAGTGTTTCGACAAGGAAACTAGTAATGTAGCTTTCTATTGGTGAAAGAATTTTTGAAATCAGTCCAGTAGTTTTGGAGCCTATTCGTTACAAACAAAGAAACAATCTTTCCTCCTTATAAAATCAGTGTAGATTTATCCCGATGTTCCTACGGGATCGATATTACATCGTGAAACTGCGACGGGACGCGTCTAGTAAATAAATAAAAATAAAAGACTAAAAAAGATTACGCACGGGGTGCGTTATGTATTACCTCGACGCCACTAGTGTATTATAAATTATCCTGATAAGTTAAATTGGTATCTTACTGCTAATTACATGTAAGGTAGATGAAACATTCTTAATTTATCTGGGTTATACTGTTATGATGTATAAAATAAAGTAGGTACCTACCAAAGAGTTTTTAAAGCTAGCAATAATGGTTGTCTCTAAAGTCGGTTTACGAACGAAAATTTGAGTTGAGTTCTTTTTATTTTTTCTTTACTTAATTATATTGTTTTTTATCACAGTTGCTCATAAAGTGGATCTTATTCAACGGCTTTTAGGCTCATAATCCAACATATTATGCACGCGTGCGTTTTACATTGCCAACCTAGTGCTATAAAGTCATCCCGATAAGTTAAATATGTAGGTACGTATCTTACTGCTAATTACATGTTAGGTAGGTGAAACATTCTTAATTTATCTGGGTTATACTGTTTTGATGTATAAAAAGGTAGGTACCAAAGAGTTTCTTAGCTAGCAAAAATGGTTGTCTCTAAAGTCGGTTTACGAACGAAAATTTTACGTGATAATTACTTAGAAAACGATTAAAAATTGAGTTATGTTTATTTTTTGTTTTTTCTTTACTTAAATATATTGTTTTTCCGTACCATTGTATTTTGTTCTTAACCCCCGACGCAAAAACAAATAGAAAAAACCCTAAAAAATATTGTATGTCAGACGAGGCTGTATAGGTTAAAAGTCTTTAGCCTGGCCTTTCCGAAGCATAATGAACAAAAAAATATTGCCTTAAAAAAATGTAAACATAGACATATCACAAATATTTTGTTAATTATTATTTTGTTTTATTTTCAACTTCGCAACTGTGATAAAAAACGTCGTACGATATACGTGTGAATTGATCTTTGCATCTTGGCGTCTTTAACACGCTCGCTGCCGCTCGCGCGTCATGAACCGCCTCTATGCAAAGATCAATTTACCACACTTATATAGTAATGTACTATTACCGTACCATTGTATTCTGTTTTTAACCCCCGACGCAAAAACAAATGGAAAAAAACCCTAAAAAAATATTGTATGTCAGACGAAGCTGTATAAGTTAAAAGTTAGCCTGGCCTTTCGAGAGAAAAATTGTAAACCTATGTTTAATAAATAACAAAATATTTGTAATAATTCTATAATTATCACCAATATTTTGTTATTTATTATTTTCTTTTCTTTTCATGTCTTTTCTTGTGGGGGACCTCAGTATCTATCGATTTAACCCCCCTGTATGTTCTGCAATATTAAGCGGTTCAAAAGTTATTTGGACTTTAGTGAAATTTTATTGAAAATCAGATTTCACCCTGAACTTCGCAATTACAGCCAAACTATCAGGTCTACGATTCTGCCTTTTTTTGTGAAACAAGTTCAATAGTTGACCTTTTGTCCCCCTACACCAATCAGAGTCTAAGATTTATAAAACTCAAAATAAAACCATTGAAGTTGCTGGGGGGTGGGGTACTGAGGTCCCCCACCCCCCAGCAACCGATGATCCACCCCCCTTGTTACACCGTGTATATATTATACCATTCAACTGCTAACTACATACATTTGAATAACTATAAAAACTTTATAACGGCATATCTATTTTTTTGGAAAATCCATTACCCCAGCCAGGAATAGAACCTGTCAGTGAACTATGTAGGTATGTATACGTGTGGTGTGTGTCGTGCAGGTCGTGGATCGGAACACGGAGTGGGAGGGGGGCGTGGTGGCGGTCAACTCGTTCGGGTTCGGGGGGGCCAACGCTCACATCATACTGGAGTCGGAGAGCGGAGGGGGCCGGGCGAGGGACGCGGCGGGCTATGGTCCCGTGCCGCGGCTCGTGCTAGCCTCGGGACGGACCGAGGAGGCGGCGAGGGCGATGCTCGAGCACGCCGCGCGAAACGCCCGCGACGCCGAGCTGCACGCGCTCATCGACGCGGTGCACGCGCAGCCGATACCGGGGCACGCGCACCGCGGCTGGGCGCTGCTCCCGGCCGAGGACGGCGCCCCCGCCCCCGGCCAACTGGAGACGGAGGAGACGGGCGGCGAGCCCCGGCCGCTGTGGCTCGTCTTCTCCGGGATGGGCTCGCAGTGGGCGGGCATGGGCCGCGACCTGATGCAGCTGCCGGTGTTCGCGGAGAGCGTGGCCCGCTCGGCGGCGGCGCTGCGGCCGCACGGGGTGGACCTCGTGCACGTGCTCACCGCCGCGCCGGACGCCACCTTCGACGACGTGATCGCGTCCTTCGTGTCCATAGCGGCCGTGCAAGTCGCGCTCGTGGACGTGCTCCGCGCGCTCTGTCTCGCTCCGGACGGCATCGTCGGACACTCCGTCGGCGAGATCGGTCAGTTTACATTTATTATATACTCTTTTGAGTCTGTGGGGTCGCCACTCTGTCTTACGGCCGCCATCTTGAAAATAGGGGTTGAAATGGTTTTTACGATATATCTCATAAACTATTTATTTGATAAAAAAAAGGTTATCATTTTTTGTTGCAAATTAAATTTTCTACAACTTTGGTACAGTAACTTTTATCGTAGAACTATAAATAAAAAAAGTTATAAGCGAAAATGTTCAGAAATTCGAGAAAAAAATATATATTTTTCAATATAACTTTTTATTTACATTTTACGAAAAAATGATATCTGACCATTTTTGTAGATCGTTTTTTGAGGAACAACTTTTATTCGCAACATTTTTTCATTAAGTCAATAGCTAAGGTTTTACAGCGCTCCGAAGTGAGTACTATTTTTCAGTTCTATTAACTATACTTATATTATACGTGTGTACTAATAATGAGTTATCAGTTATTTTTTTATTTTTTTTTTCTATTTATTTTGTTATTATATATTTTTTTCTATTTGTTTTGTTATTATGATTATAAATTTTGCAATATTATTAATACCTATTGGGGATACCACGTAAAAAAACGCGCCTCCAGACTCTACCTTGTGGGTGGTGGGGAAAAGAGTCAATAATTAATTATCAATAATATTACAAAATTTATAATCATAATAACAAAACAAATAGAAAAGAAATAAAAAAATAACTGAGATAACTCATTATTAGTACACACGTATAATATAAGTATATGTAGTTAAGAGAACTGTAAAATAGTACTCACTTCGGAGCGCTGTAAAACCTTAGCTATTAATGAAAAAATGTTGCAAATAAAAGTTGTTCCTCAAAAAACGATCTACAAAAATGGTCAGATACCATTTTTTCGTAAAATGTAAAAAAAAGTTATATTGAAAAATATAATTTTTTTTCTCGAATTTCTGAACATTTTCGCTTATAACTTTTTTATTTATAGTTCTACGATAAAAAGTTACTGGACCAAAGTTGTAGAAAATTTAATTTGCAACAAAAAATAATAACAATTTTTTTTATAAAATAAATAGTTTAAGAGATATATCGTAAAAACCATTTCCACCTCTATTTTCAAGATGGCGGCCGTAAGACAAGAGTGGCGACCCCACAAACTTGGTTTTAGCTTTACACTGACCCCCCCCCTACACATCAAAAAAATAAAATTGCGTCCTCTGAAAAACGCAACCCCAAATGTAACTTTTCAATGGACTATTTATTAAACAACAAACATATCTTTTATAAACGGGTCCATTTTGAGCTAATAGTCCAGCAGCCCTCGAACGTTTTTTTAAGTGATTAATAACAGGCTGAATCTTCGTTTGTAGGTTCAGTTCGACGAGTCGCCCAACTTCTTCCTCTGACAATTCTTGATAGAGGTAGCTAATGTAGTGCGCAGGTATAAATAAAACATGTCGATTTGGTGGGGTCTCGAAATTGTCCAATAACAGTAAATTTCTTATTTAAATATCGAGGTAATTGGATGATAAACTCGGAACAACAATTGTCCTACAAAATGGATGGTATGACTCTCCAGTCCTCTACTCCGAATGTGTCGAAATAACGAGGTCAATAAAATGATTAAATAACAAGGTGAATTTTTGTATGCAGCTTAGTAAATATTTGTACAATCAAATGGCCCCATAGTCCTACAAATTTAGTGGTACGTTTTTCCAGTCCTACGCTTAGAAGTTGTCCGATCCACGCTAAGCCTTTTTTATTAAAAACTAACACAAAAGTAACACGCGTTAATTTACTGCATTCTTTGCCTAAATCAAACAGTGTCCTACCAAAAACATAGGTATCCATCGCTAGTCCTACAAGAATATTGAAAATAAGATTTTCTCAATCATACTTTGTAAGAACAATGGCAGTTCGCAATACATATACAAACTACGATATTAAAAATACAAGAAGAATCTACAGAAGTCCCAATATATATTTATCCAACAAAAATCAGCATAAGTAAAACATCGAGTGTACCGTGGATCGGACCACTTCTAAGCGTAGGACTGGAAAAACGTACCACTAAATTTGTAGGACTATGTGGAAACTAGAGATGCGCCGAATAGCAATTTAACCGAATATCCGAATACTATTCGGTATCATTCTTACCGAACCGAATATCTATTCGGTTCGCGCTCCGTAGTTTATACTTGCTTTGTACAAGCGAGCGCCGCCCTCTGCCATTTCACTTCCCCGCTACTACCAGTGCATTAGAATACGTCACAGGAATCATAGCAAATTGAGTTTCGTAATTGTTAATTAATTAATTTGGACAGTTTAAGTGCAAAAAGTTACTGTTTTATTCATTATTCTTATATTTTTACATTTCCTACAATGAGTAGGCGTTAAAGAGCGTGTGCGCAGCTAGTAGTGTAATAAAGTAACAATAAATATTATACTACATTTATAATGTAGCAAATAACGTTAATGATTTACTAAGCAATGGTAGGAACTGGATAGGTTTTGCAGTACAAATCAGCTTTAAACCTAATGCAATTTAACCGAATATATTCGGCATGAAAACCGAATAATTCGGCCGAATACCGAATACCTTAAATTTGTCGAATATGCCGAATACCGAATACTAAACGAATATTCGGCACATCTCTAGTGAAAACTATCAAGAATTGTCAGAGGAAGAAGTTGGGCGACTCGTCGAACTGAACCTACAAACGAAGATTCAGCCTGTTATTAATCACTTAAAAAAACGTTCGAGGGCTGCTGGACTATAAAATCTAAACTATAGATATAAAGTTTCGTAACCGATATTAACAAAAAAAACTTTTCTAAAAAAAAATGATTTTCTATTAAGTCGGATAATTTTACGAGATAACGTCATAAAACGATAAAAAGTTAAGTTTTTGTTTGTTTTTCCTTAATTTTTTTTTCCTTTAAATATATAAGTCTTCTATTCGTCACTCGTCACCATAACACAAACCCAGATGAGCGATATTATTACTAAACAAGCAAATGCGTAATCCCCCTGTATGTTCTGCAATATTTAGTGGTTCAAAAGTTTTTTGGACTTTAGTGAAATTTTAGTCAAAATCAGATTTCACCCTGAACTTCGCAATTACAGCTTTATTATTAGCTAAATACTTATCAGGCCTGCGATTCTGCCTTTTTTGTGAAACAAGTTCAATAGTGGACCTTTTGTATCCCTACACCAATCAGAGTCTGAGGTTTATAAAACTCAAAATAAAACCATTAAGTAATTTTTCCAATCTTTCCAAAAATCTAATAATGCATGTTTAGTTTTCAAAATGGGGCATGCAGCAGCACCTTGTCTGTTAGACCATGTAGGGTCAGTGTGTATGTGTGTGTGTGTTGTGTATAGTATGTAATGTAATGTATATGTCGAGGCAGGTTGCGCGTACGCCGACGAGACGTTGACCGGGGAGCAGGCGGTGTTGGCGGCGTACTGGCGTGGCAGGAGCATCGTCGACGCTAAGCTGGCGCCCGGCGCCATGGCGGCCGTCGGCCTCTCGTGGGAGGAGTGCGAGGCGAGGTGTCCGGCGGGCGTGGTGCCGGCGTGCCACAACGCGCCCGACAGCGTCACCGTGTCCGGCCCTGTGCCCGCCATCGTCGCCTTCGTCGATACGCTCAAGGCGGAGGGCGTGTTCGCGAAGCGGGTCAACAGCTCGGGGGTAGCGTTCCACAGCGAGTACATAGCGGCCGCGGCGCCCCAGCTGCGGCGCAGCCTCGAGCGCGTGATACCGTCGCCGAGGGCGCGCTCCCACCGGTGGGTGTCCTCCTCGCTGGCGCGCGACCGCTGGGGGGACGAGATCGCGAAGCTGAGCGACGCCGCGTACCACGTCAACAACCTACTGTCGCCGGTGCGGTTCGCGGACGCGCTGCGCGCCGTGCCCGAGCGCGCGCTGCTCGTCGAGGTCGCGCCCCACGCGCTGCTGCAGGCCGTGTTGAAGCGTGCCCTGCCCGAGGCGGCCCACGTGCCGCTCGTGCGCCGCGACGCCGCCTCCCCGCTCGCCCACCTGCTAGCCGCCGTCGGCCGCGTCTACGCTCACGGAGGGATGCCCCGAGCGGGCGCGCTCTACCCCCCTCCGCAGTACCCCGTGTCCCGCGGCACCCCCGGCCTGGCGTCCCACGTGCGCTGGGACCACTCCACCGAGTGGAGCGTCGCCCACTACGGCGGCGCGCAGCGCTCCGGCGAGAACGTCATCGAGGTGGACTTGTCCCGCGCCGAGGACGCCTACGTCGCCGGACACGACATCGACGGACGCGTCTTGTTCCCCGCCACAGGGTACGTCACACTTTGTCATTCATAGTCCTCGCTTAGATCGATCCATCGTAGAGTACCTAACTAAACATGTATACACGGGCAGGTACCTGACGCTGGTGTGGCGCACCATCGCCAAGCTGCACAACAGGAAGGCCGAGGAGACGGCGGTCGTCATCGAGAACGTGCAGTTCCGTCGTGCTACTATAATGTCGCGCGACGTGCCGACACGGTTCCTGATCGAGGTGCTCGACGGTACCGGGGAGTTCGCGATCAGCGAGGGCGGCGCCGTCGCCGTCACCGGCCTCGTCCGGCTCGCCGGCGACCCGGCCGGCGAGCGGCTCGCGCTGCCGGAGCCGGCGCCGACGACGCCGACCCCGGACGAGCCGCCGCTGGACACCGACGACGTGTACAAGGAGCTGAGGCTGCGCGGCTACAAGTACGGCGGCGTGTTCCGCGGTATCCGCGCGTCCGACGCCCGCGGCACAGTCGGCGACCTCGCCTGGGACGGCAACTGGGTACCGTTTATGGACACGATGCTGCAGTTCGGCATCATCGGGGTGGACACGCGCGAGCTCTACCTGCCGACGAGGCTGCGCCGGGCGCTCATAGACCCCTCGGCGCAGCCGGCGGCGGAGGGCGAGACGACCGTCGTCGTCCGCATGCACCGCGACCTCGACGTGATCGTCGCCGGCGGCGTCGAGCTGCGCGGCCTCAAGACGAGCCTGGCGCCGCGCCGCGCCAACCCCCAGGCCGCCGCCAAGCTCGAGCGGTACGCGTTCGTGCCGGACGACGGTACCGCCGCAGGCGAGGACACCGCGCGCTCCAAGCGGGACGCGCTCGTTGCTAGCCTGCAGCTGGTGTTGGAGAACGCGGGCACGTTGCGGCTCAAGTTGACCGAGGCGGCGCTCGAGCGACCCGCGGAGGCGCTGCTCGCGCCGCACGCGCTCGCCGCGCTCGAGGCCGAGCCCCAGGTGCGCGTCGAGGCGACGCTGGCCGCGGCGTCGCACGGCGCCGCGTACGCCGCGCTCGCCGAGCAGCACGGACTCACCGTCACCCCGAGAGACGCTCGCTCGACGCCGCCCGACACCGAGTGTCACTGCGTGCTCGCGGCGGACGTGCTCGGCAGGCACGGCGCGCCGGTGCTCGCCCAGCTGGCCGCCTCGCTCGCCCCGACCGGCATGCTGCTGCTAGAGGAGCCGGCGCGTGCACTCGACGAGCCCGCCGCACGCGACATGTTGCGTCGCGCCTCCCTCGACCTCGTCTCCCGACAGGTCAGTCCTACATTACCACCGTGTTACACCTCGAGGTAAGTGTAGATACCTAACATAACCTCTATCACTATGTCGCAGGTGACATCGAACTGCGAGTACGTGTTGGTCCGCCGTCGGGCGACGTTGCCCGCCGCCGCGGTGGTGGTCGACGTCACCGACGACACCGAGTACGGCTGGGTGGAGGAGCTCCGCGCGGCGCTCGCTCGCGCCGAGACCGAGGAGGTGCGCGTGTACGCGGTGTCACGCGGCGCGACCGTCGGCGCGCTCGGGCTCGCCACGTGCCTGCGCCAGGAGCCGGGCGGCGCCGCGCTGCGCGTCTACTGGCTGCCGGGGGCGCGCGAGTCGTTCGCGCCCGGGGCGCCGGCGTACCGCGCCCGCGTCGCCCTCGACCTCGCCGTGAACGTGCTCCGTGCCGGCGCCTGGGGCACGTACCGACACCTCGAGCTGGCGGGCGCCGGCGAGGCGCTGCTCCAGGTGGAGCACGCGTACGTGAACACACTAACGCGCGGCGACCTCTCCTCGCTCCGGTGGATAGAGTCCGACCTGAGGTTCGCGGGCGCGCGGCCGCTGCCGAAGCGCGCGGAGCTCTGCCGCGTGTACTGCGCGCCGCTCAACTTCCGCGACGTGATGCTGGCGACCGGCAAGTTGCCGCCGGACGCGTTACCCGGCGACCTCGCCGGCCAGGAGTGCATCCTCGGGCTCGAGTTCAGCGGGCGCGCCGGCGACGGCTCGCGCGTCATGGGCATGGTGGCGGCGAAGGGTCTCGCGACGACGGTGCTCGCCGACCGCGGCTTCCTCTGGCCGGTGCCGGAGGCGTGGTCGCTCGAGGAGGCGGCCACCGTGCCCGTGGCGTACGCGACGGCGTACTACGCGCTGGCGGTGCGCGGGCGCATGCGGCGCGGCGACAGCGTGCTCGTGCACGCCGGCTCCGGCGGCGTCGGCCAGGCGGCCATAGCGATCGCCCTGCACGCCGGGTGCACGGTGTACACGACCGTCGGCACGCCGGAGAAGCGCGCGTTCCTGCTCGAGAGATACCCTCAGCTGGCGGAGGAGAACATCGGCAACTCGCGCGACACCAGCTTCGAGCAGCTCGTGTTGCGCAGGACGCGCGGCCGCGGCGTCGACCTCGTGCTCAACTCCCTGGCTGCGGACAAGCTGCACGCGTCCGTCCGGTGCCTCGCCATCGGCGGTCGGTTCCTCGAGATCGGCAAGTTGGACCTCTCCAACGACACGCCCCTGGTCAGTATATTGTACTCTATACACGTCTAGTGAGTATAGTGAGCGTTAGTATATTATGTGTATTGTCGATCGGCAGGGTATGTCAGTGTTCCTGAAGAACACCACGTTCCACGGGATCCTGTTGGACGCGCTGTTCGACGCGGACAGCGAGCACCCCGAGAAGGAGGCGGTGGTGAGGTGCGTGTGCGAGGGGCTCGAGGCGGGCGCGGTCCGGCCGCTGCCCGCCACCGTCTACTCGGACCAGCAGCTCGAGGCCGCCTTCCGGTACATGGCGACCGGCCGGCACGTGGGCAAGGTGGTGGTGCGCGTGCGACCCGACGACTCCACACCGGCCGCCCGCCTCTTGCCCGCCGTGCCAAGGACCTACATGCACCCGGCCAAGAGCTACCTCCTCGTCGGTAAGATACTCCTACACTACCTACCTACACAGTACACGGTTAATCTAACTACGTTTTAATATATGAATGTAACTGATGGACATATGACAGGCGGTCTCGGCGGGTTCGGGTTGGAGCTGGCGCAGTGGTTGGTGGTGCGCGGCGCTCGACACCTGGTGCTCAACTCGAGGAGCGGCGTGCGGACCGGGTACCAGGCGTGGTGCATCCGCCGGTGGAGGTCGAGCGGCGTGCGCGTGCTCGTCTCGACGGCGGACGCGAGCGGGCCGGGCGGAGCGCGCGCCCTGCTGCAGGCGGCGGCCACCCTCGGCCCCGTCGGCGGCGTCTTCAACCTCGCCGCGGTGCTGCGCGACGCGTTCATCGACAAGCAGACGCCGGCCGACTTCCAGGTCGTCGCTAAACCGAAGATAGACGGTGAGTGTGTATACTCACTCGTATAAGGCATGTATCGGGCGTGTATAGCTCGTAACGTTTATGACGTGTATGTGTATATGTGTGTGTAGCGAGCAAGGCGTTGGATGAGGCGTCGCGGTCCCTCGCGCCGGAGCTCGACTACTTCGTGGTGTTCTCGTCGGTGTCGTGCGGTCGGGGCAACCCCGGCCAGAGCAACTACGGCCTCGCCAACTCCGCGATGGAGCGGATAGTGGAGCGCAGGCAGGCGGACGGGCTGCCCGGGCTGGCGGTGCAGTGGGGCGCCATCGGCGAGGTCGGCCTCGTCGTCGACACGATGGGCGGCGGGGACGACGCCGTCGTCGGCGGGACGGTCCCGCAGCGCATCGCCTCCTGCATGGAGGCGCTCGGCACGTTGCTCGCGCTGCCGCATCCGGTCGCCGCGTCCATGGTGCTCGCCGACAAGAAGCGGTCCGCGGCCGCGCCCACCCAGGACCTCGTCCACGCTGTCGCCAACATACTCGGTAAGCGTACCTACTCTACTCTACTTTAGCACCCTGCTGTACCCTTACCTATCTATACTATATATGTCTGTATGTCCGTATAGGTATCAAGGATCCGAGCAAGGTATCAGAGTCAGCGAACCTTGCGGAGCTCGGCATGGACTCGCTGATGGGAGCCGAGATCAAGCAGACGCTCGAGCGCGGGTACGACGTCGTGCTCGCGGTGCAGGAGATCCGCGCCCTCACGTTCGGCAAGCTGCGCGCGCTCGGCGGCGGCGGGGGGGGAGCGGCGCCCGAGGCTCAGGCGGCGCCGGCGGCGGCGGAGCAGACGGAGCTCGCCGACGCAGCGCCCGACACCCTCGTCCAGATGGCGCAGCTCGGAGAGCTGATGCCTAAGCAGGTGGTCGTGAAGCTGCCGAGCGCTGGCCCCGGCGCGCCCATCTTCATGGTGCACCCTATAGAGGGCGTAGTGGACGTGCTGCGCGGCGTGGCGCGCGGCGTGCGCGGCCAGGTGTACGGGCTGCAGTGCGGGGAGGCGGCGCCGTTGGACGGCGGCATGCCCGCCCTCGCCGGCTTCTACGTGAAGCAAGTGCGCGCCCTCCAGCCGCAGGGGCCGTACACGCTACTCGGGTACTCGTTCGGAGCGGGCGTCGCCTTCGAGATGGCGCTGCAGCTGGAGCGGGCCGGGTACTCAGCGCGGCTCGTGCTCGTCGACGGCTCGCCCGCCTACCTGAGCGCGCACACGACGCGCGGCAAGAGCAAGCGCGCGGCGCGCTCGCCCGCCGCCGACGAGGCGGACGCGCTCGCCTACTTCGCGCAGCAGTTCACCGAGCTGGACGCGGCGCGCGTCGCCGCCGACCTCGAGCGGCTCGCCACCTGGGAGGAGCGGCTCGAGCGCGCCGTCTCGCTGGTGGCGAGCGCGGCGCCCCACCCGAGGGACGCGCTCGCCGCCGCCGCGCGCGCCTTCTACCGCAAGCTGGTGGCGGCGGACACGTACCGGCCGGAGGGCAAGGTCCGCGCCCCCGTCACCCTGTTCACCGCTAGGGACAACTACGTGACGCTCGGCGAGGACTACGGGCTGGCGTCGGTGTGCAGCGGGCCGCTCGCGACGCGCCAGCTGCCGGCGACGCACCGGTCCATCCTGACGGGCGAGGCTGCGGCGGCTATAGCCGGCCACGTGTCCGAGCTGCTCGCCGGCCAATGATCCCGGAGCGGACGCCGACGCCGCCGTCGCCGACGTCGCCGCTGACCACTCACCCTCGCGACATCTCCTAGACATGACACATGCATCACTCTACAATATCTCCAATATTTGAACATACCTTGAATGTATGCACATACTCTTACAACTATGTACGAGTATGTTCAGCTTTTACAAACAAACTACTCTAGGCGAATGTTTTTATTCAATAAGAAGTACGTAGGGACACGGATTTAATTCAAATCCAGCGTGTTCTATGTATATATTATAGAAGCAAGCGCACGCTTCTCGTAGCTATACCTATAGGTAGGTACATAATATGATAATTGTGATATATTTATACCTAATTATAATAGGTAAGTACAATGTAATTGTATCGTATAGCTTGAAGCGAGCATTCGAACGTAATGTATGATCGTATGGTATGGTATGGTAGGTTAGGTTATGTAAATGTAAGGACGAGCTCCCGTATTGTAGTGTCGGTATGTATGTATGTAGGTATACATAGGAACACGGTAACGGAGCAACACGTAGGTATCATGTAAATATTATACACTTGATTTATTTGGGCTATTTAATTAGGTAAGGTATCTATCTACCTACCTACCTACCTATCTATCTATGTTAGAAACGATGTGTAAATATGCTAGGGTTTAGCGCGCTACTAATCTATACGGTAGAGTAGTACCTACCTGTCTATGCATTTGTTTGATATTTGACATTCCATTGAAATGATACCATGTTTAACACCGTCACGTTGTATTGTATATTAGGTAGCGTAGGTAGGTAAGTCGTACGTCAAACATAGGTTTAATATTTATATTCGAAATTGTTGTATCTAGTTTTTGTTATTGTCCTAATATAGCTATTAGGTATAAATATTGTTTTGTGATATACAAATGTTTGTGAAACATGACAACTTCTAGGTTTTTATAATGCGAAACGATTATAGTATAGTAGGTCTGTACTCATAGAGTACCAACACGGTAGAGTCGAGTATACTCAGTCGGTCGGTCACACAGAGACACTTACTTCGCATCGGTACATTTGGTGATTTATAGGTACATTTGTTTATTTATTTGGTATAATGTATAAGTAGGTGTAGGTGTATATGTAGGTACCTATAACATGGTGTACGTGTGTACGTATAGTATAGTATAGTATAATGTTAGCGAGGCGGCCGCGCCCCGCCCGCAGTGTTTGTACATGTTATGTCAAGAGGGTAGTTAATGACATGAAAACAAATAACTTTTGTTCTACCACTTTAAATATTAAGAATATATTTAGATACAAAATGAAAGAAGAGCTACAAGTGATGAGAGGAGCGCAGCCGCAGTGGCTCCCTCGCGACTCGCGATGTAGTCGTTAAACAATAGTTGATGTTTGTTGAAATGTTAATTACATAGTACCTATACCATACTATACTATACCTACATAATGTAATGATAGCATCACACCGTCACATGTCTATCTATGTGTGTATATACCTACAGTACACTGGTATATAGGTACCTACTATAGTTGGTACCTGCGTATGGCTGTTTCTTGTGCTAATTTATTATTATGTTATAATAATGAGCGAGAGACGTGGACGCGACTGTAGGTGCACCGCACGTCGCACGTCGTCTGCGACTCTCAATAAAAGTGCATTACTTTGTAATATATATATCATGTTTTATTTTATCTCCTCAAAACTACTAAACAAATATATTACCTTTCCTATAACAAATCTATTCATCTCTATTGGCAACGCGGCAACGGTATCGACTGATACGTGGGGTGATTATTTAGTTTGTAAAAGTAACAGGTTCGATACCCGGCTAGGAATAGTATTCACTTTACCGATGATCGAATAATTATTAATTTTGTAAAACTCGAGCACGCAACTCTTTTCAGCATACCATTGTCTCTGATAGTTTAGGATTTAAGGTCTGAAAGTCCATATAAAGATATCACCCCGTGTACCCCCGTTAACTAAGTTGTTGGATTATGGCAAACCCTTTGGAGCGAGTGTGTGTGTAAGTGTGACGTATAGTCCAGTGCACACTGCACCGCGCACCGCGCACCGGTCGCGGAACATCTTCTATACAAGTATTCGTATAGGGAGTAAGGTGTGGTTATGCAATTCATTGAGTCCTGTTTGATGCAGTGTATGTATGTATGTATGTGTGTGTGTATGTGTGCAGTGGAGCGAGTAGAGGAGAGTAGAATGTGAGCGCGCGCAGTGAGACCGGTGTGGTGGCGGCGAGCGACGGTGTCGCATCACGAGTACCGGTCGACCGGACCAGCCACCGCCCCGCCGCCCCTCCCGTCGTCTGTTGTTGTTTATTACATGTGCAATATGAATGTTGTGAGAGTGAGTACAGAGAGTGTCGTCGCGCGTCACGTGTCACGTGTCTGACAGGTGGGTGTACTACTGTACAACTTATAGTATTTATATTGTACTTGTGCGATGGTGATTTTTGAAAGTGTTGCTTGTTTTCTCACACTGTTTTTCTTTTGTGTTATGTTTTTTATGCATGGGAACCTCTAATTGGCTCTCTGTTTCTATTATTTTATGTTTATTCTTAAGTTATAGCTGTTGGTTCTCCTAACAATAAATAAAAAAAATAAAATATAGAGCTTTCATTTAGGCTAGGTAGGTACCTAGCCTAAATGAAACTACTAGACACACTTATTATTTCATTTATACAAAGTTAAAACATATTATAGAGGCTACATTCTAATCTGATCCTTATCGAAATGGGACCCTTACCAACAAAAAAGAATCAACTGAATCGGTTGTAGCGTTTTCGCAAAATCGGTTAAGTGCATTACTTTAACATACATAATAGATAGTCAAACGGACAGCTACGGATAAAGGACAGTGTGCCGGTTTAAAAATATATAAGTTATGCTCTATGAAAATCTCTCGGTTTCCGAGATATCCGACATTTTCAAAATTCAACTCCCTTTTCCATTTTTGGTGCCAAAACTGCAAATGAAGAAATTATTCCTGTTTTTTTTTTGGATAGTATTCCAGGATAAATGTGCTATCGAATGCAAACAATTACTTTTATGACACAAGCAACGTTTTTTTAAACCACCACCGCGACCGAGCTTAACACTGTCGGCACGGTGTGTCGGAGAGGGGGCAAATAACATGCAAACAAACATGAATAGAACTTAAATATATAACCTGCCCGAGTGACATGTGGCTCGGAGGTAGGTACGTCGTCACCACGGTCACTGGTTGCGGTTGCAATGGTTGCAGTCGTAGATATCGTTACACACTAGCCACACGAGGGAGAGGAGGCGAGCAGACGTAATATCGGTAGGCGTGTGCTGTACTGTACGATGTTTGCACAATTATTTGTGCCTCGCAAATTGTCCCATATTTGTAAGTAGATCTGAGCTGCTCCTGACACCTAAAAAAATAAAAATGAAAATATTTTTATCTGACACACGAACAACACCACGCTTACAATATAAATCAAATAAATATGCATTATTATTAAAGAAATTCACCTCTCGTCTCCAGCCTTCCACCTTTGCACCATTATGCCTCACAAGAGTCACAAGTTGATCTTATTATTATTTTTTAATAAAGATATTTTTTATAAATATATTTAAAATACTAGATAACATTTAAGAATGTGAATATTCAAAATAAAAATGTTTTAATGACAAATCTACAAACTCGCCAGGACGAACATAAGGATCGAGCCCACGACCTATGATCCGCAGGCCCATTTCCTTATAGTAAAGCTTGAGCATTTACCACTGCACCACGTAGTCACTCAAACGTCATGTCGAAATTGAGGTATTCATAATTGTCAAATAATTGGCATAATTATAGCTCTCTTTTTAATAGGTACAAGATGAAAAGGAAAGGTATAATGCGTGTGAGTGTGTGTAAAATGTCTATGGAAGAGGGTCGTAAGTCCACAGACAGTTCAAGCAACTGTGTAGTAGTAACTGGGACCCCACTTTTGCGGCATACCGTACCTATCAAGTAAACTATAGTAGAACATAGCACCTACTACCGTCTACCGTCTGTCTCTAGTCGTAGTGGCCAGGTACGTATCCGCCAGGCGAGCGGAATTCCGAATTGGAACCGCATGCGATAACCGCATTCGGAAAAACGTACGTTTGCGCCCAGGCATTAAGTCTATTTTAAGATCCTTGTGTACCTACATAACTTTGCAATAAATGTCTTGTTTTCTCGGTACCTACTTACTTAATCATTCGGGGACTTTTCTACCATTTCTATTAAGGATCAATTTAACAATAAGAACAATACGTTACGCTTTACCCTTATGTCGCGGATCCTTGATTAATTCGTAGTTTAGGTACGTAATAAGTAGAAATATAAGTGTTAGGTATAGGTGGTGACGTAGTCGCCCGCTTCTCACCACAACGTTGCATAATTAACTTACTCATTACGGGCATGCAATATAATAAACTTACATACTAAATAAATATTTTCATAATATTATAGGTAGGTAGGCAATTAAAAAAAATACCTTTTCATTACTCATACTCCGAAAGTAGGTCTAAAGATGCCTGAAGAGCGTGTAGAAAGAAAAACTTTCAGCCCCAGGGAAAATCGCTTTCACTGACAGCTGTCGTGTCAAATTATGGCTTCGCGCGGCTTGTGCAATTTGCTTGTAGCCAGTATCAGTGTCACATTACGCAGATACTTCAAAAACCTAACCTTATCACACGTTTACATACTGACTCTTAGAGCTCTCGCGCGCGACTACTGAAGATAGCGCGCGGGCAACCTTCGAGAACGGCCACATGAGGTGCGGGGAGCGGGACACGGTAGTGATGTACCATAGGGCTGTGCTATATCCTCCCCCTCCAAGTCAGCAGAAACTTGTTCAGCTGGCTTGGTAACTGGTACATTAGCTCGTGGTCGACCTTTCTTACGATTATGGATGACTACGTCGGTATCCCCAACATAAGGTGACAGGAGGCTGGCATGGTATTTACCACGTGGTGTGTTCTCCTTATCGACAACCTCATAAGTTGTCGGTGAGACTTGTTTATTAATCCGGTAAGGACCTTCACGCCTAGGGGCGAATTTACTACTAAAACCCTTGGCCGCTTGACTGATACGGTGAGCCTCTACGAGTACGAGGTCACCCTCTTTATAGGTAGGACCAGGACGGCGGTGTTGGTCGGTGGCATCTTTCCGGATGTCCTGTTGGCGCTCAACTCGCCACTTCACCTCCTGAAGCCGGTGCGCAAAGGACCGAAGATACGGGGTTATCTGGGGTACATAATTTTCTTGATCAACAACTGCTCGCAAATCATGGGTTATGTCTACCGGAGACCGAAATTCTCTCGCAAATGTCAGAAAGGCTGCCGAGTGGCCTGTTCCGTGGTTTGGCGACGTATTCAACGCGAAGCGTACCGCGGGTAACGAGTCAGGCCAGCGGCGGTGTTCTGGATCAACAAGCATAGCTAGCATTTGTTTCATTTCTCTGTTCTTCCGCTCGGCGGGATTACACTCAGGATGATATACAGGAGATAGGTTTTGCTTGATTCCTAAAACATGCATTGCCTTCTGCATGACTGCGGACACAAATTGTGTACCGTTGTCGGAGATTATTCGTCTCGGAAAACCGTAGCGCAAGAAAACTTCTTCAATAAGAACTTTGGCACAGTTTTCAGCATTAGCCTCGGCCAACGGGAACAGCTCCACCCATCTACTCGCAGTATCCTCCACTAGGAAGATCCACCTCTCGCCCTTATCACCTTCGGGTAGGGGACCAAACAGATCCATAGCGAGGACTTCGAAGCGTTGCTGCGGAACGGGGGTTTGTAACAATCCAGCAGGTTTTAAATTGGTCGGTTTGAATTTCTGGCAAAGCTCACAAGTCTTCACATACTTGGCTACGTATTGTCGCATATTTGGAAAATAGAACCGTTCTTTGATCTTCTTAAGGGTGCGTTCTAAGCCTAGATGACCCGCAGTAGGTGCATCATGCAGCTCCTTCATAACTTCTTCACGCATCGACTCAGGTACAACTAATTGAGGTTCCTCGGACTCTCCATCTGGATCGAAGCGGAAAAGCACTCCTTGCGAGACGTAGTAGCCTCGATCTGACCATCGCGAAGCAGCAGCATCGTCATCTTCGAAGGACGTAAGTATTTTCTTTACTTCAGGGTCTTCGAGCTGAGCTGTACGTAATTCTTCGGGGCCACGATGAGGTAAGTCTATCGAAACTGGGCAAACGTCACAGGTGGGAGTCTCATCTATGTCAAACTGACATACAGGACGACTTAAGGTGTCAGCCACCACATTGACTTTACCAGGTGTGTATTCTACATTTAGATTATAAGCTTGAATTTTCAGTGCCCAACGCGCCAGGCGACCACTTGGAGTCTTCAGGGACAGCAGCCACTTCAGAGGTTGGTGATCGGTCACAATGCGAATCTGGGCGCCCTCGAGGTAGCCTCGGAATTTGTCTAGGGCCCACACCACTGCAAGTGCCTCTCTCTCTGTCGTAGAATAATTCTTTTCAGCTGCCGTTAACAGCCTGCTAGCATACTCGATAGGTCTCTCTGACTTCGGGTCTTGACCTTGCATAAGAACCGCGCCGAGGGCGTAAGCACTAGCATCTGTCCTTAAGATGAAAGGTTCAGCAAAGTCAGGTTGCTGGAGAATCGGTGACGACGACAACCCCCTCTTCAGGGTCTCGTGTGCTTCCGACTCTGGTACTTCCCATTTCCAGGGTCTATTCTTCTTGGTAAGATTTGTCAGCGGCTGTGCGATTTCAGAGAATCTTGGAATAAACTTACGAAACCAGGAACATGTTTGCAGGAAAGTTCTCAGCTCCTTCAGGTTAGTAGGCGGTTTCATCTCCATGATAGCTTGAACTTTACTGGGGTCTGGTTCTATACCTAGCGTAGTGATTACATGTCCAAGATAGGTTACCTTTTCTCTGGCAAAAACGCACTTCTCTCTATTAGCTTTCAGCTTAAACTGACGGAGGCGATCAAACACCTGTTTCAAATCGTGCAAATGAGCTTCAAATCCCTCTGATATGACAAGAATATCATCAAGATACGTCACCACAGTCATATCCTGGTATTTTGGTCCTACTGAAACGTCTCCAGGTTGATCGTTTTCTTGTTGCCTGCCTCTCAAACCAGCACGAAACCGATCCATTAACCT
The DNA here is from genome assembly GCA_951213275.1 of Idaea straminata. Taxonomy (NCBI): domain Eukaryota; kingdom Metazoa; phylum Arthropoda; class Insecta; order Lepidoptera; family Geometridae; genus Idaea; species Idaea straminata. The sequence continues at coordinate 139,579 of OX577858.1, forward strand.
TTGAAAAGTTGCAGGCGAATTCTTTAATCCAAACGGCATGCGCCTGAATTGGAAAGTTCCGAACGGTGAGGTAAAAGCAGTCTTATGCCTGTCTTCTGGGGCGACTTCTACGTGCCAATATCCAGATTTAAGGTCGATAGTTGACATCACAGCATTAACTTTAGTAGACTGAAGTAACTCGTCAATTAAAGGCAATGGGTACTTATCGGTACGAGTGACACTATTGAGTTTACGATAGTCCACACAAAATCTGACTTCTCCGTTTTTCTTAGGAACTAAGACTATTGGTGAAGCCCATTCGGACTCAGCCTCTTCTATCACATTGTCTGCTAACATCTTATCTATCTCTGCTCTAATAATTTCTTTCTTAGCGGGAGTCACTCTATACGGCGGAGTAGCGATAGGTGCTGCGCTGCCGGTATCTATCCTATGTACAGCGAACGGTGTAGGTTCTCCCCCTACACCAAAAATATCACCATTGCTTTCAAGAAGTAAGGCCAGCCGTTCCTTTTCACCCTGTGATAAGAGTGTACCCTCCCCCTCGCGGAGGCTCACTGTCGAGCTAGTAACTACGCGGTCATTCTTTTCAAAACATAACGGGTAAAAATCTGTATTACGTAAAGAATACCGATTATTAATAAAATCAACTACCATGCCAGCGTCCTGAATAAAATTCATACCGAGTAATGAATCTGTTGCCCCGGGTAATACTATAAATAAAGTAGTGACGGCCACTCCCTGCACCTTTACAATTACCGACGCGGTTTCTACTACTTGGCTACGGCGGCTACCATCGGCGAACTTTAATTCGGTTTTAACGCTATTAAATACTTGTCCATTAGAACGTAAATGTCTAGTTAAACTTTCACTGGCGACGGACTGTTTGGCACCGGTGTCCAACAGTGCCGTCCCTACTGCACCGAACACTTCAATATTAAATATTGGTCTAACTCGCGGGTTTAACACTAACACATCATCAGTCAAAGACTGGAAAGCCGAACTCATCTCGGTAGTTGGAACGGAACGTCGCTCCTTGCAGACAGCACAGTTGGATCTAATCACACCGGGCGCACCGCATCCGAAGCAAGTTATCGACGGGCGCAGCTCCGATTGTGCCGCAACTGGTTCATTCTTTACAGGTTCTGCGGTGGACTTTCTGTTCTGTAGCTTCCTACAATCATCTTTCACATGACCAAACATTTTACAGAATGAGCATCTGGGTCTGACCCGATTCTGATTAGCGGGCGGCATCTTCTCGGTAATAGCGGATGGAGACAACCCAGATGATGTCGATGGTACGGATACTGAACGATTTGTGATATTAGGTAACATTGGAGTAGGTATATACTTCCTCGCAGACGTACTTGTCTCATCGAGAAGGTCTTCTGCTGCTCGAGCATATGTCAACAGTTCTTCAAATGAATTGAACGAAGCTCTAGGTACTCTCTCTCTTATTCTCTTACTGAGTAGGCCGTAGGTCATATCTAATTGAACTGGATTCACACTGATTGTATTAGGAGGTAATTGTGCGATTAACGCTCTTATGCGGCACACAAACACATCTGTACGTTCTTGTCCTTGTTCTCTACTGAATATTTCTCTATATATACGAGGAGCAGGTAGTCGCGGTCCAAAAGTTTGCCTCAGCAAGTTTATTGCGTCTTGCCACGTTACAACTGAAGATTTGACGCCTTGCCACCACGTAGCGGCAAAGTCGGTAAGTAGCATAGGCAGTCCTCGCAACGCCATGTCATCACTAATACACAAACAGTCTTTATAAATTTGGATGGAGTCAATGAACGCTAAAATATCACCTGTTCCACTATATCTCGACGAACAATTGGAAAAGTTTGTACTCACAGCACTCGAAGTCGTCGGCGGTGGCGCGCCTTGGTTAGGCGGTAGCGAACGTATAGATTGTAAAAGCAGTACCAACTGTTGATCTGTCATCACTACCGGCTGAGGTGCCGGAGCGGAGGCGCCGGAGTAAACAGGCGCGGCGCCGGCGGCGGACGTCGTCAGCGGAGCGGCCTGGCCGGCCGACAGCTGAGCGGCGGGGCCAGCCGACAGTGGAGCGGCGGGGCCAGTGAACAGCGAAGCGGCGGGATTCGTGAATAGCGGAGCGGCGGTATTCGTGAACAGCGGATCAATACCGGCGGACGGCGGGCGGCCAGCCAGCGGCGGCGTCGGCGCTCGCATGTCCACGAAAAATCCATCTGAAGTAGATGGCAACGCGCCATCGCGCTGCTGATCCTCGGCAGAGGTCGACTCTGTTTGCTGTTGACCGGCGCGAGCGGTCTCACTATTTGTACGCGATCGCGTTAACACCATTTTGTTCGAACTATGTTTAAACACAATCTAAACACTATGTAGGTAACTATTCCAAAGTCACTTAGGTATCGGTAGGTACAGGTTAGGTATATACACCTATACACACGATAATTTGACGCTGTAGTACCGAAACACACGTTTAAGTTCAACAACACAACACAAAAACCACGTTTATAAGCAAGCAGGTTATCTAGGTCCACTAAAGTTCTAGAAGTTTCGAGAACTTTTCAAGTCTGACGCTAGATTTCACTGAAAAACACGATTGTTTGAGTGTGAGACACGGTTAGGTCTAAGGCACGACACTAAGAGTCCTTAATAAACGAGTAGAAGCCGGTCGAAGACGCGTAGGTTTATCTAGGTAACCTATTAGGTGGTCTACCGACACTGGTAACAGAAACTTGGTTAATTCGACTGCGGAACGTAACTAGGTAGTACGTTTTTCACAACAAACTGTCCCATTAACTGTTTTTGATAGAAAATGTTCGAAGTTGATTCGAAGGTCAATGAACTTACACCAAGCCGAAACACGAAAAAACGGTTTTTGGTGAAATTGCACTGAATTAATCCGAAATGTGTTTGAATACGATTAAGACGATGTCAAACTGAGTCCATTCAGTTCGTAAAGCACTCGTCAACACGAAATCGCAGAGAAAATTCACAACACAATGTTCGGCCGAACGTTGGGCGCTCAGTTATCACACGTTTACATACTGACTCTTAGAGCTCTCGCGCGCGACTACTGAAGATAGCGCGCGGGCAACCTTCGAGAACGGCCACATGAGGTGCGGGGAGCGGGACACGGTAGTGATGTACCATAGGGCTGTGCTATAACCTCCTTGCTTTAGGTAACACCAAAGAATAACAATTATGGCTCTACACGACTCATGCATACTGCCAGAGGTAGTATGGAGTCTCTCATTCACTCACGTTATTATGAAGAATTTTATTTTAAGAAATTGTATTATTCGTAATGAAAAGCACAGTGTTTACCTCGGGTAAAAGATTCATTAAGTCCCTCGAACTATTAGCTCTCGGAACTATTACTCCGTCTCGGGACTCAATGAGTGACTTTCACACCTAGGGTAACACTGTACTATTGTTTTTTTATAAAACACAGACAAACTAAAAAAAGGGTTTTACAATGAGCCATTTTTTTAAATTTGGCTTTAAATATATTATTATGTAGAGCTCAGTCGGTATAAGGTCAGTTTGAAGTTTGGAAGAGCATTGTAGACATATAGTATTGTTAACTTGAGGCATGCAAATGTTGTGCTTATATTTATTTCTGAGGCTGTCATAACGTAAAGATCTATTGGAACAGTATTTATGATTATTTTGAACAAAAGCATAACTCTAGAATGTAAATAACTTTTACTGTAAGATTGTTTGAAGAATTATATTGTTTGAATAACGAGGATAAAGTGTCAGTGCTTTTTAAATTAAATATGGATCTTATACACTTCTTCTGCATTGTAAAATAGGAGCGGATTTTTACGGATAGTTTACTTTTCGAATTTGTGCTTTCCAGCTGAGGTTGGAGTCTATGACCACACCCAAAAAGTTTGATTGTTGCTCATTTTTTGTATGGAAATAATATCGATTATTTTCACTTTTTATCAATCTATCAATTACATTTTTCAACATGATGCCCTAGCTCTAGCCGAATAAAAATTTCAAAGTTTATTCTTTACTAGCTCTTGTCCGCGACTTCGCACGCGTAGAAGTCGAAAATGGACCAAGGAATCACGTTGTCCCATACAAACTTTGCCCCCCTTTTTCACCCCCTTAGGGGTGGAATTTCAGAAAATCCTTTCTTATCCGATGCTTACATAGACGTGTGTGTTTAAGATGGGGTTATTCGCTATGCTATTTTATACTTTTATTTTTGTTATCTTTCTTCTTTTTTACTTTTCTCATATTTATAGATATGCTATTCCTCTTATACTATTTTAATATAAGACTATGTATCGTTTGCCTTATTTGATAACGTATATTTTGTATTTGTTGTTTTGTATAATCCTTTTTTGGTTACACTACAGGTTTAGAAGTCTCTTTAATTGTTTAGATTTAGATTTTTGTAATTTATTTACTTTTGTATGTGTAGTGTAATTACAAAATAAAGTTATTTCTATTCTATTCTATTCAAAGAACACACCCTCCAAGCTTTAGGTCTCTACGATCAGCGGTTTAGGCTGTGCGTTGATCCGTCAGTCAGTCAGTCAGTAGTTCAGGACAAAGCACATATGTATAGAAGATGATTTTTTTAAGATAGGTTGCAGAAAAAAATTATCTGTAAATATATTTAATAAAATATTTTTTAGAACCATACAAAGATAACGTAAAAATTAGATTTTGAAAAAACATATTACTTTATACTTTTTTGGTTTTATTTTGAATTTTATAAATCTAAGACTCTGATTGGTGTAGGGATACAAAAGGTCCACTATTGAACTTGTTTCACAAAAAAGGCAGAATCGCAGGCCTGATAAGTATTTAGCTAATAATAAAGCTGTAATTGCGAAGTTCAGGGTGAAATCTGATTTTGACTAAAATTTCACTAAAGTCCAAAAAACTTTTGAACCACTAAATATTGCAGAACATACAGGGGGGTTAAATCGATAGGTACTGATGTCCCCAACCCCCCAGCAACCGATGATCTACCCCCTTTGTTACACCGTGTACATTTCTTAAAAAAAAATTAAAATGTAGAGTTATAGGTGTGTTGTTGATTGTGTCATGTACCCTTCATGTACCGCAAAAGGTAAAAAAGGAACACTTTTATGATCACTTTCTTGTCTGTCTGTCCGTGTGTCACCACCATTATCTCAGGAACGGGTGGACCTAGAAAGTTGAAATTCATACCATATACTGAGGTCTATGGTGTATGCTTTTATCGCGGGTTTTGTTTATGCTTTGAATATTCATATGTAGTAGGTAAGTATATCTATACTTAATATTATAAAGCTGAAGAGTTTGTTTGTTTGTTTGAACGCGCTAATCTCTGGAACTACTGGTCCGATTTGAATGATTCTTTCAGTGTTGGGTAGTCCATTTATCGAGGAAGGCTATAGACTTAGATGTTTTTTTTTTTTCAAAATTAGGGATCCGTAATAAAATTGCTATTTTGTAACACAAGGTGTAAAATCGAAAGCCTATTTTTGCGTGCGCTGCAAAAACTATTGACAATAGAACAAAATGATGTACTACGGGTTTGTAGATCCCATTAAGACCTACAAAAAGTCCGCGAGAACATATATCTAGCTATCATGGTTTAATCACAATAACCGATTTTGTGTTCAAAATAATTATTAAATCGTCTGAAGAAAAAAACTACGTTAAATATGCATCGTAATATTAAATCTTTATCGAAATTAAGCATTATGTTATCAGGAATATTTATGTAGAAGTAAAATACTTTTTATTTCATCTCAATCGGATATTTCGTTTAAAAGTTATCACGTGTGTAAGATGTTAAGAGTTGGTACCTATTAATGAGTTATGGGCCATAGAGTTTTTTATCAACATAAAATCCTGTTAATCTGTATAATTTTTAATAATCCTTTTCGAAATATATTTGTTGATGATTGTACGTATAAGATCTTTGAAGAGTATCCTATCCTACTAATATTCTACATATGAAAGTTTGTATGTGTGTGTGTGTTTGTTACTCCTTCACGCTAAAACTACTGAACCAATTGCAATGAAATTCGGTATGTAGATAGCTTGAGGCCTGGATTAACATATAGGCTACTTTTTATCCCGATATTTCCACGGGATCGGGACTTACGCGGGTGAAACCGCGGGGCGCAGCTAGTTTATTTTATATTCGTTAATTTTTATATTAGACTCGAAAAAAATATTGACATAATGAATGACTCAGTCAATACGGAATGATTGGACTCGACCGACGAGCGACGAGCGACGAGCATGGCAACATACATCTAACGAGACGCGGCGCGATGGAGACGGGGGGAGGGGGAGGGGGACCAGTGCGCGGTACGGCACGTTCCATCCGACAATAGATACACCTACTAGCTGCATGCATCCCGCACGGTTGTCTCTAGCTATACCTACCTACCATCGTGTAACCATAGATTATGTTAACAGGTACGTAACGAATGAACGATGGGGTCTATCGATCTGACCGTGTCGCAGTACTCGCAGTGGCGGTAGGGGTCGTCGTGCGATGGTCGCAGCGGCGCGGGCGGGCGACGGCACGGCCGCATGCTGCTGCCGGACGAGACGTACGAGGGCGCGGCGCGGTCGGCGGCGGCGGCGGCGGCTAGGGCGGTGCGCGCGCGCAGCCGCCGCCGCCACGCCACCCGGACCTACGACATCGGTGAGTAGGTAGTTATACTTGCATGGCACCTGCTCACACCACATCTCATCGCTGATTGTACTTTACATTGCTAGGTAGGTTATCTACAAACGACAAGCGCCGCCGCAGTGCAGGTTGGTTTCGCACGTTAACCTACCATTTAATCGAATTCTGTTATTGTTGATTAGTTAAGGTTATCGTGATTTGCGTGCTAAGTACGATGAATGTATATCGCGTGAGTGGGTCGCGTTACAGAGCCCACACCGACGCCCGCGCCGCCCGCCGCCCGCTCCTACAGTTCAGTACGATAGCGACACGAGCCACGAGCCGAGCTCACCGTCCACCACACGTGTACCTACCTACCACAGTATAGTGCCGCGTCCCTCGTCCTCGTCGTGATGACTGTAGCGCCATCCTCGTCACTAGGTCAGTTATATTATATCGGCGAGGCCGGCAGAGTTGGGCCTAATGCTCGAACAAGTGAGCGAGGCGAGCCTTGAGGTCGAACTTCAAACGTGAACATGAGCAACGGCACCAAACGTAATATTACCTTGGGGAGTACCTAGGTACTTGCTATTGTGGAATATGTCCATTAGTACATTTATGTTGCCTTCTAGGCGAGACGAGAGAATACGCCCTGGAGGAACTACTGGCCAATGAAACATCTATTAACTAAACGTTAAAAGTTCGACTTCGGGGTCTGCCAACGTACCACGGAGCGTACTATACTCGGTGTCAAGCTTACTGACAACACCAGAAACACGGAACTGCGCTCCCAAAAATAAATAATATTATAGTGTAGGGTGACGTAGGTATATTCAAGAATAAATAGGCAGGGAACGGCACGTCTTGCGACTGTCAGTGTTTGCAGAAAGATTACGACTTTCTCGTAGATTGATTACCTCCTATGTATTTACAAGAATAAATGAATATACTCAACTCATAGGTGCAGTCAAATTGTGTGTATGACATCTATGTATACAGGGTGAATTTATTACATGGGCCTTTAGGACTACATGCTAAATTTAAAAAAAAAATAGCGAAAATGCTGAAAGGGTCGAGTTGCCGGATTTTGAAAAAACTATAACTGCATCATTCGATTTGTGACAAAGTAATTATACAATATTGTAGAGAGGTGCCTACCTCTCAGGTATTGTCTTGGCGAGGTGCCAAGACAGTACCTGAGAGGTAGGTATACTAACTCTACTATACAATTTAAACCTTACGATAATCGTTCGGTAGATAGATGTACCTAACTTTTCTTTTTCTAATAAATCCGTATAAAATGGGAAAGTACTCGTATTTATCACAGAATAAATTGACGAGATTGTATAAAAACATGTCAAACTTGTCTCCGCGAACCATCCGCGAATCGAGTCGAACCAAACACGGAATTCAATGGAATTCGAAGGCAATGCGAGTGATCCACTCCACTCCATAGGTTAGGTACCTATGGTATTAACTATTACGTACGTCTACGACTCGATTCCGTTATCCGATACAATTCTATATCACAATCACATCTACCTACGGGTCAATCGTCACCGGTCTCCGAGCCCCTCTGCTCGAGGCTTCGAGGCGTCGAGAGGCGTCGACGCACCTATTCAGGTTGGTTGTAAATCCGCCATCGATATAATAGATCACCTCTCGAGGTCGAAGCGGTCGTAGGAGCTTAGTGTTAGTTCAATTGCAAAACCTATCAACGTTTTGTCCGTTATACAAGATTCATTTTTTACGTGTGCCTTCAGGGCTATATCCTAAACTATAAGAGATAGCGGGAAATGCTGAAAGTTGTCAAAAGCGGTAGTTGCGAGCCCGATTTTGACAAAAACTAAAACTGCATCATTTTTAAAAAGTAATTACCCCCTAGCCAGGAATCGAACCTGATTTTGCAAAAAAAACAAAAAGATAATTCTATATTTTTATAGCAATCGATAGTGTTGCCGCTAAAGATGGAAACAAACATAGTACCTACGGCAAATCAATGGAAATAGCTCTTTTTATAGATTTTTTTTTCCTATTTCATCTTTCCGTCTCTGGCAAAATAATAGCGTATGAGGCATAGAAAGGAAGTTATATTTTTAAAAGCTTTTATTTAATTTGCAATGTATGTATGTATGTTTGTTTAATCGGGTGGAATATTATTTAATTTTTTTAAAATAAAATAAACAGTTTCTGTTTTTTGTGCAGCAGTTTCTTACGTTATTAACCATACCTTCTCACTACATTTTTTCAGGGACAGTAGTATGAAAATTAATACATTTATTTCAAGTAGGCGAATGAGCCCGCATCCTCTCCACTCCATCTCCGCCAGTGCATCTGTATTCCATGGTGTTTTACCTGTCTAGTTCTTCAATCTGGAGACCACTAAGTCATTTTACTCTACTTAGGGCCACATATGCCTGTCGCTTAAGGTTGGCGTCGTTTTATTGTGAAGTTCCTATGGCCACCTTCCAGCTCCATCATCAGATCAGCACCATGTCATCATAATATTGCATCGTCACGCGATTTACACATGTATGCAAAATTTCAGCTCAATTGGTAACCGGGAAGTGGATCAAAATCTTGCAAGATTTGATTACATAGTTCGGTACATACATACAGGTCGACCTAATAAAAGCGTGTAAAAAATTAGCAATTTCCTTTGATTTGACATAATCCCCCTTATTCCAAAACGAGGTTTAAGGATATTCCGAGATGTGACTTTAAACCTTAGATTTAGACACAGATTTACTCGTCAACTATAGTCTAAAAACTATCCCTATGATTATGTAGGGAACTATAGTGTAAGATTATATAGGGATAGTTTTTAGACTATAGTTGACGAGTAAATCTGTGTCTAAATCTAAGGTTTAAATCCACTTCTCGGACTAATCCTTAAACCTTGTTTTGGAATAAGGGGGAATATGTTTGTTTTCAAGAATGGATCTCTAACACCAAAAAAATATCCATTGTTATAAAATATAATGATTATTTTTTTGCAAAATTAACATATTCGATTCCTGGCTAGGGTAATGACTTTTTAAAAAATCTAATCATGAATATTTCGTTTTTGTCAAAATCGGGCACGCAACTCCTTTTAGCATTTTCCGCTATCTCTTATAGCTTAGGATATAGCCCTGAAGGCCCACATAAAAAAAATCATACATAATATCGGCGTAGGAGAGGAGGGACGTGTGGCGCCACCTGCCGCCGCCCCGCGCTGCACACACCGACCGGCCGCGACCAGCGTGTGACGTGACCCTCACGCCGACCGCTAGATGGCGCACCGCCAGCCCAGCCACATCTATTGCCCATATAAAAGACATCAACGCGCACATCGATACAATGTTCCATCCATTATTTTAGTTTAGGACAATAATACATAATTATCTACTCTATAGTGGTAGAGCGATAATAGAGTTGTTGTTGCTCATTTTATTATATCACTTAGCATATTAAACGGTCGATGAGGGAGCGGGAGTGGGTAGGAGATAGGTCGTGTTTTATATAGGAATAGGGTGAATTATGCCTTCGGACCATTTCCTAAACTATAGGTACATATAAGGTAGCGAGGATGGGGGAGGAGAAGGGGGGGGGGCGCGGGTGGTGTTAAAGGCGCATAGCTTTCGGCGCGCGTGAGGTTACAGGTAAACCTGTTCCGTGTCCCCCCTTCCCCCCCCCCGCCGCGCCCGCACCGTCCGTCCCGCGTCCGTCGCAACATCACCTGTGCTGTCAACTGTTCATGGCGGCGCTGGCGCTACCACACCGCTACACTCTACTCACTGCAGATAGGTAGTGTTGGTACAGTAGGTAGGTCTAGGTAGGTAGGTGGACTATGGACACCTCACTCACTCATTCACCACTCCAACAAGTAGTTATACCTACCCATTGTATATAAATGTATGTAAGTATATCTACCTCTACTGTGTGGTGTTAGTTTGTGAGTGACTACTCTAGGCGATAGAGCTTTGACTACGACAAGGAATTGGGAAGCTTTCACATGACACACGTGAACGCATCTGAATGTAATTGTCGTCGGTCGGTCGGCTGGTCGATTGTTGTGTGAGAGGCTGCGCGGGCGGCGGTGCGGTGGGTGGCGGGCACTCAGTCCCCCGACGGCAGTCTGCGCGAGCGGTCGCCGGTCGCAGAGCGCAAGGAGCGGCGCGGCCGCGGTGTGTGTGATGCGAGCGCGCGCCGCCCGCCATGGCCACGCTCGGCCTATCCAAGGTGTTCATACTCGACAAGTACTTCACCGAGCTACAGAAGTTCTGGGAGACGGAGAAGAAGCTGCAAGGTGAGCCGACCCACCCACCCTTCACTCTCGTGATCACCGTTCACGGACTATCCGGATTGTAGGAGCGCGCCTCCCGCTCCTCCCCCGCTCCCCTCTTCGCTCCACCAGAATATAATGGTCGGTTGGAAGCTGGCTCTCTACCTACCTACCGACCGACCGACCGACCGACAACCGACGATCGTACGACTGTATCTGCGTGCTTACAGCAGCTGCACTAGAGGTAACGTTGGGAACCTTCGATCCTCCACCACCGTTACACCACCACAATAAACGTATGTTGTTATAAAGTAGACTATATACTATACCTACCGTACCGTACCTGTATACCTACAAATTAACAACGTAACAATAATGTTAATACACTCAAACATCTAGTTGGAGTGAGTGATTACAATTAATGTCAACTATTCAAGACGCGACGCGACGTGCGACCGACGACGGGAGAACGTATAGATCTAATAAAAATACCTGTGCGTGCCGATGCAGTATATACAGACGGACAGACGCACGCGCCTCGCGCCCCGTACACTAACTAGGCGGTAGGGAAACATTAACGTTTTTACCGCGGCTAGCGGCTGTAGAATGTTAATGGACGCTCCTCTAACGTATATCTAACGACTCAGTGTTAGTAATATTATTGGTATCGTCTACACACATTGTACGGTAGGTAGGTACTATACTTACCTACTTGATTCTGTCAGACAAACGTTATTTTCTATCTTCTTCCATTTAATAATATGTATTATATTATTTTTCTATACATATAAAATGCTTTATCCTGACTGACGGATCGACGCACAGCCGTGATTCCTCGGTCAAAAGAAGTAGAAAGTTATTTTGTTAGGGATGATTTGCTTCGAAGTTGATATCGATACTCCTTAATGCTTTTGATTTAAATTACATTTTATTTTGACACATGTTAGTAAACTGATTTTAAGTTAACAAAAAAAGCTATTAGAATCATTTTCGACTCCCTTCGAAATAACCCCAAGATAGGTTTATGGAATTGATTAATACGACCATTAGACAACCGTAGCGTAGAGCTAGAGGTGAAGGTGCGCGGGCGCGGGGGTCGCGAGCTGCGCGGGCGCACCGTACACTCGCTCGAACAAAAGACATCAACGCGCGCTCTCTCGACTTTCTTGAACACAATTAGGTGCATTATTAAGTCAAGTCGTCGTCTCCCACAGCCGGGCGAAGGTCTCCCTCGTTTCTTTCCATTGAGTAATTCAGTGCACAAAATATTTAAAAACCAATTAAACTCCAACTGTCTAAAGAAGTATATTGTTAAATATTAAAATCAATCGGGAACCATGCAGTAGATAGACCAAAGATTAGTGCACGAGTGGATAGGTGTAGGTGGGTAGGTAATCGATAACAAATAGTCGAACGACTCGCATACCGGCCGGATAATGTGAGTCAAGTGAACCGACCGCGCATCGTCAACATTATTGATATACACGGTTTATTGTTTACGTCAGCCGTCACGTCACGGCTATATCCTAAACTGTAAGAGATAGGGATAAATGCTGAAAGGAGTTGCGTGTCCGATTTTGACAAAAACTGAAACTGCATCATTAGATTTAAAAAAACTATAGTCAGTTTTCCAATCTGGTAATTTTCCAAAAAAATAATACCTCCATATTTTTATACCAATCGATGGTGTTAAAAATATAGTGAGGATGACTGAGGAGTGAGGACGTATGGCCGATGACGTCACAACTAAAAGTATGAACTATAAGTTTAATGTGAAATCGTTTGGAACACATGTAGGTATGACTCTCTACACTGTCGTTTGGAACACATGTAGGTATGACTCTCTACACTGTCGTTTGGAACACATGTAGGTATGACTCTCTACACTGTCGTTTGGAACACATGTAGGTATGACTCTCCACACTGTCGTTTGGAACACATGTAGGTATGACTCTCTACACTGTCGTTTGGAACACATGTAGGTATGACTCTCTACACTGTCGTTTGGAACACATGTAGGTATGACTCTCCACACTGTCGTTTGGAACACATGTAGGTATGACTCTCTACAATGTCGTTTGGAACACATGTAGGTATGACTCTCTACACTGTCGTTTGGAACACATGTAGGTATGACTCTCTACACTGTCGTTTCGCCAGAGAGAAGGAAAATTGTAGAAAACTACAGAAATAAAGCTGTTTCCTTTGATTTGGCATACTATGTTTGTTTCCAGGAATTGATCTCTATCAGTAACACTTAAATATAGAATATTTATATTTTTGCAAAATCAACAGGTTGGATTCCTAGACGGGATATTTAACATGGTTTTTTTGTTCTAAAGGCGTCGAAATATCGAGATCTTTATAAGAGAAACAATGACTTTAATAGTAATTATATAATTGAATGGCATCACAGGAAGTTATAACATCATGTATGTAGGGGCTACTATACATTGGATCACTGAAACGTAGCATTCCATCCATACAATACATCCAACCGATCCGATACTCAAACCTAATTTTATTTAATGTCAATAAATGAATGATTTGTAGACGTCGCGTTGGTAAAATCAGTGTAGTGTAGTGTAGTGTAGTGTAGACTAGAGATATCGAGGTGTGGTGTAGGTGTCCACGGCATGCATCGGACGGAGGTGTTGTAAAGCACCAAGTCGGAGACACTCTATAGATATAACAGCACGCTACGAACCGCTACATATTGTTCAAGTGTTGAATAAATTAATCTAACATTCACATTTGGAGCACTTCTAAATCTGATGTAGCTAACTGCCATTTTTATTTGGTGATAGTCCCGGAATTATTAAGATATCGTCCGTGTCTGTGCGTGTACATTAGTACCTAGTAGGTAGGAGGTATCATATAAACAATGTATACATGTATATATAGGTAAGTATACAATAGTTTGCAAAAAGTTCACGTCGGGAGCGCGAGTGCGGCCTTGTGGAGTGAACTCAGTCATACTAGAGTAGTGAGTTCCGTAACGGTCGGTGATCGCAGGCGGTCACTCGCGGCTCGCGGCCATACATGCACTACTCACATCGAAAGTAAAAGCTCTAGGCATTCAGCGCGCACGGGCACGCGCTGTGCGACACTTTTTTCCGCGATCAGTCGCTAGCTCGCTATATATGTATACCGATCCCATTCATAATATGAGTTTACGCGTAAGACGCGTACCTACCGGGCATAGCTACCGAGCGACGTACCTACTGCCTGCCTACAGGTAGGTACACCACCATCCTGCGCCTGCGCCTGCGCCTTTCCTGCTATTTTGTTTTCCAGTCGAACATTTATAAGTACTTACTAAATTAGTATAGTGGTAATCATTTTCGTTGTTAGTTGAATGGTTTGTTGTATTGTATTTTTATTATTATTTTTTTATTTTTTTTTGTTCTTTGTTTGTGCAATTCATTTTTTGTGTTCATTTAATTTAATCTAATTTTAAGTGTGATTTTATAAATTTATGTTTTCTTTGAATAAATATGAAACAAGTCAAAAATTTATTGTACTGACAAAAAGCCATTAAACTAACAACGAAGAGACGATGATAAGTATTTTAGTATTTTCCTCAATCTGGTTAAACAGGCGCAGTGCGCATGCGCGGGCGCGGGCGCGGTCGCCGGTCGGTATATGTTAAAGCGAACTCGTATTGTGGCTATTAGAAAGGCGGCTCTCGTGAACCGTTAGGATTCGGGTACCTATGTAGCCTATACCTACTCGTACCAGCCGGGCGGGCAGGCAGGCAGGCAGGCAGGCCGACAGGCAGCCGCTCGACGACGACGCACGGAATTTTAGCATTAAACCGGTACCTATTCGTGTATACATAATAATATTGTAAGGTACGAGTAGAGGCACAACGGACACAAGCTGTCCATTGTCCGGCTCCGCGACCAAATATAACTATAGGTACGAGAGTTTGTTACACAACTTTTAGATCAATTATGTTCAAGTAAATTTTTACTAAACTAACTCGGATTTTAATATACTTAATCGAAAGATCTCAAAATGGTGTAGATGAGCGTCGAGCGGTCGCAGGGAGAGGCGAGCTTGTCCTCTGATCGTGCTCTAATAATAAGGTTTTTGACGTCGTCGTCGCCCGTGGACTCGGGGCGGTGCGGGGCGGGGCGGGGCAAGGAGAGGTGTAGGTACATACAACCGGTCGCGCCCCGCCCGCCCGCCGCTCTCGCGTGACTCCCTGTTGTACCTACAACTTGCGCAAACTTACCTAATTCGATCGAACGTTGTTGAAACAAACAGGTGTGTGAGATGTGTTTATAGAGCGGATGTACCTACGACCGCCACCACTGGCCGGGTTCATCTCACGAACGACGAGTAGGTATAGGTACGAAGGGAAGATGCAGCATGCACTATCGCTCAACTGTGTACATGAATACAATACGAGTAGAATATAACACACTTTCTAGTAATATAGGTACTGTATGTACCACGTGCTGTCACCAATTACAGGCAGAACAGCTACCTGCTGCGAGCATGCTCAGCATTTAATGTACTATCTAAGGATATTGATTTGGACTTATTCTGTACCAGTGTGGCGGCGGCGAGGCGGCGGTTTCTTCGATAGTGTTTAATTTAATTGGTTCATTTATTTTCTTTTATTTGTTTTTCTTTTATGTTTTTAGTTTATTTTTTATTGCTAGTAAATTTTTGATAAGTTACGTTAAGTTATGTGGTGATAGACGTTGATCTCTCACACTTTTTTTTCTATCCTTAATCCTAAACGCGGGAACCTATAATTGGCTTTCCGTTTTTTATATATACTTAAGTTTACTTTTTGTTAAAGCTGTTGGTTCTCCTAATAAATAAATAACCTACCACCTCCGAGTAGGTATATCATCATGTGGTAATGTTACAGACGCGTCGTCATCGAACGAGGCGGTGCACCTGCAGCGTCGGCTGCTGAGCCTCAGCTCGGAGCTGGTCACGCTACGGAACCACCTGCACGTGGGCGCAGCGCACTCGGCACCGGCGGCGCCCCCGCCCGCCGCTACCCCCGCCGCGCCCGCGCAGCCCGCCGTCCCGCCGCGCGCTCCCCAGCACCAGCCCGCCGCCCCTCTCCCACCGCCGGAGACGAGATGGCGTAGCTCGACGCAGGCGGCGGCGGGCGGTGCAGGCGGCGGTACAGCGAGCGGGACGTTTGCCAACGGCGACGTGGACGACCTGATCCACCTGCGCGGTCCCCTCACGGAGGACGCCGTGGTCCGCGCGCTGCAGCACAGGTTCTACCACAACAAGTTCTACGTGAGTACCTACATACCTCCTACCTAGATACTCTATAACATTA
The DNA here is from genome assembly GCA_951213275.1 of Idaea straminata. Classification (NCBI taxonomy): domain Eukaryota; kingdom Metazoa; phylum Arthropoda; class Insecta; order Lepidoptera; family Geometridae; genus Idaea; species Idaea straminata. Next base: position 155,797 of record OX577858.1, read on the forward strand.
ACATTTGCTCTAGCTATTTTAATAGAAATTCAATGCTGGCAATACCTCGTAATATACCATTTCAGAATATTAATAAAAGAACCGTTCAGGAAAAAAATTAAATAACATAATGTTTGAGCTAAATCTTGTTAAAAAAAACTTGAAAAAAAGTCTTGCTTATGTCATAAAATATTAATTATCAGCATTCGAAAGAATAAACAGATTGAAATAATTCCTTCATTTGCAGTCTTGGCACCAAAAAGCATAGGGAAGAGAGTAAAATTTTGAAAATGCCGGATATCTCGGAAACCGAGAGACTTTCATAGAGTATAACTTTTATATATTTGGAACGGCGGCACAGTGTCCTCCATCGGTAGTGTACCGGTACGCTGTATAATGTAGGTATGTAAACGTTACAGACAATGATCGGTCCGATCCTGGTGGCGGTGAACGCGTACACGGACACCTCCAACGGTCTGACGCCGGGCGGGGTCGGAGCGAGGGCGCCGCGACCCGAGCTGGCGCGGCTGGTGGCGGACGCGGTGCGGCACCAGGCCGACTCCGGGTACCCGCAGGCGATCATCCTGTCGGGCGCGGCCGGGTCCGGCAAGACGCACGCCTCGATGGTGCTCCTGCGGCGGCTGTTCGACGTGGCCGGCGGCGGGCCCGAGACGGACGCGTTCAAACACCTCGCCGCCGCGTTCACGGTACTGCGCGCGCTCGGCACCGCCGCCACGCCCGCCAACAGGCACTCCTCCCGCATCGGGCACTTCATCGAGGTCCAGGTGACCGACGGCGCCCTCTACCGGACCAAGATACACTGCTACTTCCTGGAGCAGACGCGCGTCGTGAGGCCCCCGCCCGAGGAGCGCAACTACCACGTCTTCTACCAGCTGCTCGCCGGGCTGACGGGGGAGGAGCGCGCCCGGCTCCACCTCGAGGGGTACGCGCCGCGCGACCTGCGCATCCTGGCCGGGGGCCGTGCCGGCCGCGCCCTCGACCCGGACGACGCGCCACGCTTCCTCGCCTGGAAGACGTGTCTCGCCGTGCTCGGGATACCGTTCCTGGACGTGGTGCGCGTGCTCGCCGCCGTGCTGCTGCTCGGCAACGTGCAGTGGGCGGAGGCCGCCGACGGCGGGGCGGACGCGCCGAGCGTGGAGCTCTCCCACGCCGCCGCGCTGCTCGGCGTCGCGGCGCCGGCGCTACGCCGCGCGCTCGGCGCCCGCGCCGCCCGGGGCGTGCGCGCGCCCGCCACCCCCGCCGCGGCGGCGCAGGCGCGCGACGCCCTCGCAAAGGCGCTCTACTGTCGGACGGTAATTATACAAAGCGCATCGTGGGCCTATTTGTTATGTCCGATAAGATTTTCAATTTTAAAAAAATATCATCGTCGCATAACTGTGCAGCTAGAAATGGGATCAAACAAAGGCTAGAAGGTAGAAGGTCGGGCAAGGCGAATCGGTCCACCATTTACCAAACACCTTGTCGCCGTCGTCGGACGAGACGGACGGACATAACAAAACAACGTTTTTGTATATAGGTGGCGACGATAGTGCGTCGCGCCAACTCTCTGAAGCGTCTCGGCTCAACTCTCGGAACGCTGTCATCGGACTCGAACGACTCCGTGCACAACCAGGACGCGGCCTCCTCGCGCCGGCTGTCCTCCGGCGGGGGCTCGGCCGGCGGCGGGGGCGGGGGCAGGGGCAGGGCGGGGGCGCGGGGCATGGCCGCTCTCAACGACGCCGTGCGGCACGCGACCGACGGCTTCGTCGGCATACTCGACATGTTCGGGTTCGAGGACGCGGCCCCCTCGCGGCTCGAACACCTCTGCGCCAACCTGTGCGCGGAGACCATGCAACACTTCTACAACACGCACGTGTTCAAGTCGTCGGCGGAGTCGTGCCGCGAGGAGGGGGTCCGCGGCGGGCCGGAGCTCGAGTACGCGGACAACGTGCCCTGCATCGACCTCGTGTCCTCGCTGCGCGGGGGCCTGCTGGCCGCGCTCGACGCCGAGTGCGCGGCGCGCGGCACGCCCGAGCAGTACGTGGCGCGGGTGCGGGCCGCGCACCGAGCCCACCCGCGCCTGCGGGACGCCCGGCCCCCGCACCCGCGCCGGTTCGCGGTACGCCACTACGCCGGCGAGGTGACCTACGACGCGGCCGAGTTCCTCGAGGCGAACCGTGACGCGGTCCCCGCCGACACGGTCGCCGTGTTCGAGCCGCGCTCCTGCGACTTCGGGTTCGCTACGCACCTCTTCGCCTCGGAGCTAAAGGCCCGCGCCGCCGGCACCGGTGGGACCGACGAAGGGTACGTGCGCGCCTCGCCCACCGCCGCCCCCGACTCCACCTTCACGCAGGACTTCCACACGCGGCTCGACAACCTCCTCCGGACCCTGGTACACGCGCGACCACACTTCGTGCGGTGTCTGCGGGCCAACAACACCGAGACGCCGATGCTCTTCGAACGTACCACAGTCGCTAAACAAGTACGTATCCTACCTTAATCTTCTTTACACTTGAACCGCTTTCTGTCTTTGTTATACATCATTATATCCATAACGATTGTGGTAGGTGCGCGCGCTTCAAATACTGGAGACGACTCAACTGATGGCGAGCGGGTTCCCGCACCGCATGCGGTTCCGTGCGTTCAGCACGCGGTACCGAGCGTTGGCGGAGCGGGGTGCGGCGGGTACGGCGGCTGCGGGGGCCAGCGGCGAGGAGGGCGGGGCGGCGTGCGCGGGCGTGCTGCGCGTCGTGGCCGCCGCGGGCGCCTCGGCCGCACCCGCCTCGCCCGCCGCCGTCGCCTGGGCGCTCGGCAAGCGGCACGTGTTCCTCAGCGAGGGCATGCGACAGGTGCTCGAGCGCATGCGACGCGCGCGCCGGCACGCCGCCGCCGCGCGTATCCAAGCGGCGTGGCGGCGGCACCGAGCGCGGCACAGGCCACCGCCCCCGCGGCCGCGGCCCGCGCCCATTGCGGGCACGCCGCCGCCCCTCGTCCACGACAAGGCGGACCCGGCGCTGGTGAAGCGTGCCTGCTCGCTGTTCGGCCTGGACCTGGAGCGTCCGCCGCCGCTACCGCCGCCGCGCGCATACACCGTCGCCGGCGGCGTGAAGCTCGGCTACCCGCAGCAGCGCGCCGTCGTCGCCGACTGGACGGAGGACGGCGGCGGTGGAGGTGGCGCGACGCGGCTCCGCTCCGGCGAGCTGGTGCTCGTCGTCGGTGCCGCCCACCCCGGGCACCTCGCGGTGCAGGCGGGCAGCCGCACGGTGTGTGTGCCGCATGCGGTGCTGGCCCCGGCGCGAGCGCCCCCCGCCCCCGCCGCCCGCCCGCAGCCCCCGCCGCCGGCGCCCCCCGCCCTCGCCTAGCCTCCGACCTCACCTGTACATATCGCTCGAAGCTCTATTTAGTTACGTAATAAGGTTATTGTAAATAATAATTATTATTATTATAGACAACCAGCTGCGCCCCGCGGTTTCACCCGCGTAAGTCCCGATCCCGTGGGAATATCGGGATAAAAGCCTATGTGTTAATTAAGGTCTTCAGCTATCTACATACCAAGTTTGTAGATAGCTGAAGACCGCAATCGGTCCAGTAGTTTTTGCGTGAAGAAGTAACAAACATACACACACACACACACACACACAAACTTTCACATTTATAATATTAGTAGAATAGTAGGATTAGTAGGAAGGAATAGGAATAGTAGGATAATTGTGGAAGGGACGCGCATCACGACGAGTGGACGAATAATATTGTATTATGAGTCACAGAGGAAGTGAGTTTTTTACTAAATGTTTTAGTATGTTCTAAATGATCTGCTTTACAGGAAAACGGGCTCGATTCCTGGTTGGGTTGATGACTGCAAGATGACTGTTCCAAACATCTATTGGTGCACTTTTAGTTTATGTTTAAAACAGGTACTTACGCAACTCAGCCTATTTCTCAGGTATAATACTATTTATATTTATAACTAGCTGCGCCCCGCGGTTTCACCCGCGTAAGTCCCGATGCCGTTCGATTTTTTCTCACCTTTTAAACCTTCCCTAGACCTCCACGAACATTTCAAGACTAAGATAAGATAAATCCGTTCAGCCGTTCTCGAGTTTTAGTGAGACTAACGAACAGCAATTCATTTTTATATATAAAGAAGATAGAAGAAGAAGATAGAAGATAGATTTTTTTTTTTTTTTTTTTTCTTCTATTATGGCTTCGCACGTGTGCATTTAGCCAGTGTCAAGTTATATTTTGCATCAAATTATGACCCGATTTTTCATAAATCGGGCCTAAAGTGTTTCAATACAATCAAAGTCGTCATAGTCCGTCAAGTCAGGGGTTATAGTAAAGTGGTGGCAAGTTTACCATAACCTTAATAGGAGATTTGGAGGCAACGTGAAAACTGCATGTTTGACACTGATTTTTACTTTCACTACACTTGTGCACTTTCACAGAACTAAATTGAATAACATTCCACCAGAATTATACAATTCAACTCGGGTTACATCTAAGTTTCATGAAAATAAAACTGCAGCACGACATGTTGTTAACTCGTTCCCGCCAAAACTCCGAAGATAGATTTACAAATATATGAAGGCGTATCCATAGATAAACAACTAAATACTACCGCGTAGCTACCCGTCATACGTCAGATTGACTATGGTAATCAGTCAATCTAGCGAAGCGTGATCGGGGAACGCCATCTTAGTACGCTTGGCGAACAGGACGGGCGTCCGCGAACCGTCATCGTTCACGAATCGCTCTGAGTTTTTTTTTTTTTTTTTTCTTTTATTATGGCTTCGCACGTGTGCATTTAGCCAGTGTCAAGTTATACCTTGCATCAAATTATGACCCGATTTTTCATAAATCGGGCCTAAAGTGTTTCAATACAGTCAAAGTCGTCATAGTCCGTCAAGTCAGGGGTTATAGTAAAGCGGTGGCAAGTTTACCATAACCTTAATAGGAGATTTGGAGGCAACGTGAAAACTGCATGTTTGACACTGATTTTTACTTTCACTACACTTGTGCACTTTCACAGAACTAAATTGAATAACATTCCACCAGAATTATACAATTCAACTCGGGTTACATCTAAGTTTCATGAAAATAAAACTGCAGCACGACATGTTGTTAACTCGTTCCCGCCAAAACTCCATCGCTCTGAGTTGTACAATAATACTATTTTATGTTTAGTTTGAGTTATTGTGATGATTAACTATGTGTTTCTTTGAAAACTACGTGAATCTAGCTACTTGTAGTGTATGAATAATACTGGGTGTCATTGGATGACATTGTTCTTAACCCTTACTTTGTCCACTCTCTAAATTGGTACAAGATGAGTAAAGATGAAGGCTATCCTGGCTTTTCATATATGTTTTGTTACATATTATGAAAGAGTCACTCACCCACTTATCGCTGCGTAGTACCTACTCGTACCTTCATTGTGCCCCTTGGATGGAGTCTCGTAGTCGCATGCTCGTCGTCTGATGCTTACACATTTATTTCATTTGATAAACTCCGTTCGTCCGTTCGTTCGTTGGAGTGTCGAGCGGTAGGTAACCGATATACGAATATAAGAAACTTGTCCATTTATAATTTCCCAACACTTCTCCGCACCCGTACTTTAAATTAGAAGACAACGTTGTCAGTTTTTGTTACTATCTTTCTGATAATTAACGCGCGAAAACCGATCACAACAAAACAACCGTATCGAGCCGCCATAATAATCTCGTAAATCATAAATAATCTTCTAGCATCCTCTAGCAATGTAAACGATAGCCAACCTTCTAAACAAAATTATTGCCAAAACAGATGTTGCCAACTTTTTAAACAAATATACCTATTTTTATATTTGTAATGTTGCAAGGTACATAACAACTAATTTCACTATTTTAATGTCAATCCTATGAATCTTACAGTTATTATTTCCGTTAATAATAAGTAAGTAAGTAAATAAATAAAATACAATATGAACCCTGTAAAGGTAGCTAGCTGTAATGTCGACGCCCGCGCCCGCGTCCACACACCGCACACGTATACATAGGTAATGTATCTACGTACCTCCACCTATACACAAGTGCACAACACAACAGAGAACACAATGTATTATAAGCAAGCACCAGACAGAACAGGACAGACAGACAGACGTACGTAATGTGCCATAATTGTTGGGGAACGTTTTCTCCTCTCATGCTACATTGTTATAGCTACGACAGTTACAGTGAACGTAACAACTACCGGTATAATCGTTACCCATCTTTTTTTTCTTAGTCTATGCTCGTACCAGTTAAATATTATTTTTATCACAGTTGCTCATAAAGTGGATTTTATTGAACGGCTTTTAGGCTCATAATCCAACGTATTATGCACGTTTGCGTTTTACATAGCCAACTAGTGCTACAAAGTTATCCCGATAAGTTAAATACGTATCTTACTGCTTACATGTTAGGTAGTTGAAACATTCTTAATTTATCTGAGTTATACTGTTTTAATGGATAAAAAAGGTAGGTACCAACAAAGAGTAAGCTAGCAAAAATGGTTGTCTCTAAAGTCGGTATATGAACGAAAATTTTACGTGATAATGTCTTAGAAAACGATTAAAAATTGAGTTTTGTTTATTTTTTATTTTTTCGTTGCTTAATTATAATGTTTTCCGTACCATTGTATTCTGTTTTTAACCCCCGACGCAAAAACAAATGGAAAAAACCCTAAAAATATTGTATGTCAGACGAGGCTGTATAGGTTAAAAGTCTTTTGCCTGGCCTTTCGGGAGCATAATTAACAAAAAAATATTGCCTAAAAAATAGTAAACATAGAATTATCACAAATAGGTATTTTGTTATTTATTATTTTCTTTTCTTTTCAAGTATTTTCTTTTATTCGCAACTGTGATAAACGTCGTACGATACACGTGTGGTTTGATCATTCCATCTCGGCTCTATAAACGCACTCGCATTCCGCTCGCGCGTCATAAACTGCCTCTATGCAATGATCAATTTACCACACTCGTATCGCAATGTACTAACTTAGTGCTCATTTTAAAATTGCAAACTTGTTGATATTGATTGAACTATTAAACTGAACATAGTCCGCGCGTTGTCGTCACCCGCGCGTCCGGTATAAGCGCCCGCGTTCGCGCACTTGCCAATGTGAGTCTGACTATACAGGCTAAAAAGCCTCGTACGGAACCAGTTCCAAAACTTCGGTTCTTTAGAATGTGCTTTAGACGGCCGCGAAATTTTTACATGGGCCTAAAGGCCCAAATTAAACTATCATAAACCATAAAAGATAGCGGAAAATGCTGATAGGAATTGCGTGCCCAATTTTGACAGAAACAAAAACTACATATTAATTAAATTAAAAAAAAAAGTCAGCCAGGCATCGAACCTGTTTGTTTTTGCAAAATAAAAATCACCTATATTTTTATACCAATCGATAGTGTTGCCGAAACAGATTAATTCCTGGAAAAAAAACATAGTATGGCAAATCGAAGGAAATGCTCCTTTTTGTAGTTTTCTACAATTATCATCTTTCCATCTCTGGAAAAAATATAGCGTATGAGGCATGGAAGGGAAGCTTAAAATTTGTAAAAATAATATTTTGGTTTGTGTGCAGCAGTTTGTTACGTCATTAGCCACGCCTCCTCACTACATTTTTTCAGGGATAGTTGTGTGAAAATTTCAGAATACAAAAAAAATTGCCGTTTTCTTTGACTTGCCATACTATGTTTGTGGTAAAAAATATAAGTGATTATTTTTCTACAAAATCAACAGGTTCGATTCCTGGCTAGGGTAATGATATTTCCAGAAATCTAATGATGAGGTTTTGGTTTTTATCAAAATTGGGCAACGGGCACGCAACTCCTCACTATCTCTAATAATTTGGGAAATAGCCTTGAAGCCCTATGTAAAAATATCACCTTGTTTACATACGTTAGATATATGTATAGCTACCTAGGCTAGGTAAGTTTATAACTATAACATCTATATTGTATAAGTATGTAAGTAGTTGTAATAGATATAAGTTATATATGTAAGAGTATAAATAAACCAATAAATTAAAAAATCTATATTTATTTACCTTCGGACAGTATTTGTACTATCCTATCTACATCTACACTAATATAATAAAAAGAGGATATTTTTAATGTTTGTAACGAACAGGTTTCGGAGCTACTGGACCGATTTTGATGAAACTTGGTATGAGGATCCATATTCGCACGGGACGGGTAAAAAAAATCGCCTATATTTTTGTACAAATCGATAATGTTGCTTTTAGAGATAAAATCCTGGAAACAAACATAGTACCTATGGCAAATGATAGGAAATAGCTCATTCATACGGTTGTGTACGTACACTGTATAGTGTACACCTTTGTGGATTATCTCTAGGTGGTCCGGAAGGTGTTGAACTATTGAAGCTGTCTGGCTTACCTTCTTGTACTTGTATACAGGCTGTTTTCTGCCATTGGACCCTTTTTAATTGGGTCTTTCTTGCGTGAGGATGGAGTAGGCTTGCCCGACATCTACTACCCTCTCAGCTTAGTCGACCATGTCCAGAGGAGAGAAATTGTCAATACTTCTGGAGCCAACTAAGCCGCGGGTTTCATCACGATGTTTTCCTTCACCATAAGAGCAATATCAATTAGCGCACATCATTATTTCTTAAGAAAAATACATTGGAGAATGAAAGTCGAGGTATCTACCACTAAGCCAACACCGTTCCGAAGCAAATACCTTCTAATAATTAACGAAATAACATAAATGTTGACGATTGTTTTTGCAAAATGAAGGTTCGATTGTTGGCTTTGCTACCTGATTGAACCTGATGACTGAGACTGAGACCGAGACACTGCACTATCTATGCTATGGTTTCAACTTCATAATTGCACATCGGTCATAGTCGGCTTGCCTTGGTAGCTCACACATTTCTATATGTCTCAGCGCAGGCAAGGTAGCTCACACATTTCTATATGTCTCAGCGCAGGCAAGGTAGCTCACACATTTCTATATGTCTCAGCGCAGGCAAGGTAGGTCACACATTTCTATATGTCTCAGCGCAGGCAAGGTAGGTCAGGCGGGAGGGTATATAACTATTTTAACAGAATGTTCCGTATGAATGGATAAACGGGCACCTACAGATAGAGGACACTGTGAAATACTATCCAAAAAACAGATTGGAATAATTCCGTCATTTGCAATCTTGGTACCAAAAAACATAGCTGAGGAAGCTTTTAAAATTTCGGATTTCTCGGAAACTGAGATACTTTCATAGAGTAAGTATAATTTTTGTTTATCTGAACTGGCTGAACCTGCACAGTGTCCGCTATCCATTAGTTACAGGACACCTTGTGTAAGCAAGCATGCTAGGGACGCTCGGGTGAAACCCTAGCCTAAACGTCACTATAGAGGTCAAATAAAGACAAACGATACAATTAGTTACTTAGTTTAATAGAAGGCAAATATAACAAGATAGTCAATACATTCATTTATATATCTAGCGTCTACGATCTACAAATATATGTTTCGATTGCGTCTGTGTACCTGACACTGGCCAGTGTGAACAATGTGGCCAGTTAGGGACCGGATGTTATCCGAAATGTTGACTGCCGGTGGGTAGTCAACATTTCGGATAACATCCGGTATATATACCACTAACTATATAATATATCTCTCAATAAATACTTTATTTTAACATAGTATAGTAATATATGATAATAATAAGCAACATCAAATATAAAGGTCCCCTCGATTCAATATGAACAAGAATATTATGTAACGCTTGGTTGAGTTATATGTACCTATCTATATGTATTATGTATATTATATCACATCATATCGCTAACATATTATTATAATATACAGGAATATTTTTTTACATACACATGGGTAAACTTGAGATAGTAAAAAATGCTGAAAGGAGTTGCGTGCCCGATTTTGACAAAAAGTAAAACTGCATCATTAGATTTTTGAAAAAGTAATTACCCTCGCCAGGAATCGAACCTGTTGATCGATATTATTGCTAATATAAATAAATAAATGCTTATATAAAGTATGGCAAATTAAAGGAATTAAGTATTTTTTGTAGTTTCTACAATTTCCATCTTTCCGCCTCTGGCAAAATAATAGCGTATGAGGCATAGAGGGGAAGTAATATTTTTTTAAATGTTTTAAATTCTCTACATTACATAAAATTTTACAAAAAAGTTTTTATTTTTTGTTCAGCTGTTCGTTACGCCATTAGCCATAGCCATACTCCACACACTAATTTTTTTAGGGAAAATACTATATGAAAATTACAGAAGACTACAAAAATTAGCTTATTTCCTTTAATTTGCCATAGTATGTTTGTTTCTAAGAATTAATCTCTATCAGCAAGACTATCCATTGATATAAAAATATAGAATGATTATCTTTTTGCAAAATCAACAGGATCGATTCCTGGCTAGGGTAATCATTGTTTTTTTAAATCTAATGATGCAGTTTTCCTTTCAGCATTTATCCCTATCTCTTACAGTTTAGGATATAGCCGTGACGTGACGGCTGACGTAAAAAAATCATCTCGTATATCAATCTTCATTCATACTAGCAGAAACATATGTCGTCTAAACAAACAGACAGACATATTCCCAGCAAAATCTCGGAACGGCGACATCTAGCGGCTAAGATAAATTTGGCAACTTTTAGTAGACAATATATCTAAATATAAAATATTGCATAAATAAACTTATCTACTTATATAATTATACTTGTACAATACTGAATATAATTATAAATACTTACACAATATTGATAATATAACAATGTATAATAGGATGTGTAAATTTCATTCACGTTTGATGCAAAAATATTATAATAGAGTAGGTATAAAAAGGTAATATTTATATTTGCTTTAAATATGATGTATATAACATTTATATTATATGATACATTTGATGTACCTATGTATGTATGTATGTATGTATGTATATAGTTACATAATAATAAAGAAATGTAAAGAACAAGGTATGAGGTAATGTGATACGTAGCAGGATGCCTATCCACTACAATCGCACTCGGCCTAGTTTCATACAACATACTCTAGCACAAAGACAACCACGCCCACTTTCGTGTACAGACAAGTAATGGTTACTCTAGACTAGAACCAGATGTCGCTGCATGACTACTTTTATAATCCTTCTCGATTTTGATATATGAATTGCCTACAATTTGTACAAGCAAAAACAAAACTCTCAAATATCGTAAGTAATTTATTTAAAATAAATTCATTTCTAATCCATATACTTAGGTACCTACTGAAAACAAAACTCGAGCAGCGTATTTACCTTATACAAAACAAGCCTAACTTTGCTCAATCTACACACAGAGAAACATCCGTTTCAATCACGTGATCCATAGTCGCGTACAGTTTTTTGTAATGCGTTCGTTGATTAATGTTTTTTTTTTAATATTTTTTGTCAGGCAAGTGGACAAGGCTAGGTTCTTGCGAATATCGTGATCATATTGAATGCTCTCATTTTTGATAGCTTTATAACTGGGAACAGATTGAGTTTTCGATCGTGTTTTGTTTCCATTTCGATCTTCTTTTATTTATTTTTCGATCGTCTTTTTATTCTTTAGATCGGTCGGTCGGTCGGTCGGTCGGTACATGTCATTTAGCGAATAAGTGAAATGTCTACTAACTAACCCATATATGCATTATAATAATTAAATAAACGTGTTTATTGCGTTGTTGACGAACTGCGACATATAGGTAGTAGGCGTGGTGCGATCTCAAGTATGCGATCGTAGCGATAGTTGCCTACATACGGTGATTTATTTACATGGGTCATTGTAGTAAACTACGAAAAGGAGTTATTTTCTTTGTATTTTCATACTACAATTGTTTCCAGGAATTAATCTCTATCAGCAACACTATCGATCGGTATAAAATTATAGGTGATAATTTTTTTTGCAAAATCAATAGGTTCGATCGGAGCCTCGGAGCCTCGGAGGTCAGAGTTATGACTTTGAAAAAGCTAATGATGCAGTTTTAATTTTTGTCAAAATCCGGCACGCAACTCCTTACAACATCGACGGCCCATGTAAAAAATCACCGTGTTTAAAGTAACGTGATAATTCCAACGTGGTATTGCTATGGGTTAATTGTACGAACGTATACGTAGATGGCGCTAATGTTGCAGCTTGCCTTTTCTCTATCTCTCTCTCACACACATTGTTTGTACGGCACTCATCTATATATCGATCTATTGTATCGCGTTACTTATATAACCAAAGCCTTCCAGTAACCTCGCCCTTCCACAGAACATGATCTTTAATCCAATAGCAGAACATTTGCTTAGGATACATACAATAAGTGGCGCCATGCAGCATGCCCCACTGTGTATATACCTACCTAGTGAGTGGGTCGCGGACACTCGCTCGGAGCTGTCATCGTGTAGACGTGTATCGCGTCGCGTCTCATTGATCGTTGCATCCTATGTAACATATCTATCATACCAGATCATGTAAGTTATCTATACATATACGGCTACTTCTATCTATATGTATTGAGATCGAGCACGACCCAGGCTACCTGCCTGGCTATCTGCCTGGGTGTGCTATACTAACGGGTTCATATGAGAAACGATCACACAACAATATTTGATCAAGTATGTTTGTTGTTTGATTACTTACCATACTCACTTCCACCACAAACCGGACATTATGATACTAACTAACTACATAATAAAGTTAAATCATGTAAAAAACATTATAAGTAGAAGTGTAGAGCGATCACATGACACACCCCCCCCCCCCACGTTTCATCCACGTTAGTTCCATGTCACGGTAGAAACACGTGGTAGGTAAGTACGTGGACTCGTGGTGGTGGTGGTGGTAGATGTGAGATGAGGCGACGACACAATAGTACGGCGCCTAGTCCCTCGCGATGGGCGTGCTGCAGGTGGCGGCGGAGGAGGGCCGGCGCGGCGTCGCGGCCCCCTCGTCCTCTCCCTCCGCCCCCGCCGCAGCCCCGCACAACGCCGTGAACACGCCGCTCGACGACACCTCCGTCACGCACCGACGTTGTTCCGCTGCAACACAGACACCAGACCACATGAGTAAAGACTAGAACCAGAGACTAAGGTGTCATACAAGGCATCTATACTGGCTCGGCCAGTGCCCGAGTACAGGGCTGAGACACTCGCATGCGTGTGGTAAACGTCACGCGTCGCGTGTTTTATTTTTAATGTTTAATTAAATATAGTGTTAGTGATTTGATCTTAAATAGGGAGGGAGGGAGTGTGGACCATTCTTGTGTTATGATGACGAGTGACGAATAGAAGACTTAAATAATTTTATTTCTTTCGAAGGAAGAGTGGAAACGATTGAGTGAGTGAGCGAGTGTTCCAGTCTAAACAACTAGGCTTGTGTTATAGTGACTGGACGCGACGGAAAGCATAGTTATATGTATAATATACTACTTGTGAATTCTAGTATGTCAACGTTTATCTATTTAACGTTCGGTTCGACAGTAAAGCTTCCCGGAAAGCCATAAAATTTTTGATTTAGGTATTATGTTCATCATTCATCATTCACCTACAAGCTGCGCCCCGCGGTTTCAGCCGCGTAAGTCTCAATCCCGAGGAAATATCAAAATAAAAAGTAGTCTTTCTAGAAAAATTGACTATCCAACAAAAAATATTTTTTTTCAATTCGCATCCAGCATATCCCGAGATTCGCGCGTTCAAACAAACTCTTCACCTTTATAATATTAGTATAGATAACTCCCGATCCCGTGGGATATCGGAATATAAAATATCTTATAGCCTCCTCGACAAATGGACTATCCAACACAAAAATATTTTTTCAATTCGAACCAGTAGCTCCTGAGTTCAAAAAAACAAACAAGTATACAAACAAACTCTTCGGCTTTAAAATATTACTAAAGATTATTCAGCAAAATTCAATTTACATTGTCACCGCGTCACAATAATATCTCACAATAAAAGACACTGATACACATTTTTTTAAATAATATAATCCACCTGTGCCAACCCTTCATGATTACGTAATCAATTTTGACAGCTCCGAATAACCTTAGTGTCTGGTTCTATTCCTTACTCATGTGACCAGACGACGCTATACATCGAGTACGAACCCACCCATCCCAGTAGAGAGGTAACGTCGGCTATATAGTTCACCACAATATTCCGTCAAATGAACGCGACGATCGCTGCGTTACGTTTGTCCGAACGACGACGACACATTACACTACAGCTGTTGGTCAAGTCACTACTTGGACTACCAAATCATTATTTTTATCACAGTTGCTCATAAAGTGGATCTTATTCAACGGCTTTTAGGCTCATAATCCAACATATTATGCACGCGTGCGTTTTACATTGCCAACCTAGTGCTATAAAGTCATCCCGATAAGTTAAATATGTACGTATCTTACTGCTAATTACATGTTAGGTAGGTGAAACATTCTTAATTTATCTGGGTTATACTGTTTTGATGGATAAAAAAGGTAGGTACTAAATAGGTTTTAGCTAGCAAAAATGGTTGTCTCTAAAGTCGGTTTACGAACGAAAATTTTACGTGATAATGACTTAGAAAACGATTAAAAATTGATTTATGTTTATTTTTGGTTAAAAGCCTTTAGCCTGGCCGTTCCGGAGCATAATTAACAAAAAAAATTGCCTTAAAAAAATGTAAACATAGACTTATCACAAATATTTTGTTAATTATTATTTTGTTTTCTTTTCAAGTCTTTTCTTTTATTCGCAACTGTGACAAAAAACGTCGTACGATATACGTGTGGAATTGATCTTTGCATCTTGACTTCTTAACACACTCGCTGCCGCTCGCGCGTCATAAACCGCCTCTATGCAAAGATCAATTTTTATCACAGTTGCTCATAAAGTGGATCTTATTCAACGGCTTTTAGGCTCATAATCCAACATATTATGCGCGCGTGCGTTTTACATTGCCAACCTAGTATTGTAAAGTTATCCCGATAGGTTAAATACGTATCTAACTGCTAATTACATACTGTTTTGATGTATAAAAAAGGTAGGTACCAAAGAGCTTTTTAGCTAGCAAAAATGGTTGTCTCTAAAGTCGGTTTACGAACGAAAATTTTACGTGATAATGACTTAGAAAACGATTAAAAATTGAGTTGTTTATTTTTTGTTTTTTCTTTACTTAAATATATTGTTTTTCCGTACCATTGTATTTTGTTCTTAACCCCCGACGCAAAAACAAATAGAAAAAAACCCTAAAAAATAATGTATGTCAGACAAGGCTGTATAGGTTAAAAGTCTTTAGCCTGGCCTTTTCGGAGCATAATTAACAAAAAATATTGCCTTAAAAAAATGTAAACATAAACTTATCACAAATATATTGTTAATTATTATTTTGTTTTCTTTTCAAGTCTTTTCTTTTATTCGCAACTGTGATAAAAAACGTCGTACGATATACGTGTGGAGTTGATATTTGCATCTTGGCTTCTATAACACGCTCGCTACCGCTCGCGCGTCATAAACCGCCTCTATGCAAAGATCAATTTACCACACTTATATCGTAATGTACTATTATATCACGGTTGCTCATAAAGTGGATCTTATTCAACGGCTTTTAGGCTCATAATCCAACGTATTACACACGCGTGCGTTATGTATTACCTCGACGCTGCTAGTGTGTTATAAGTTATCCTGATAAGTTAAATTGGTATCTTACTGCTAATTACATGTAAGGTAGATGAACCATTCTTAATTTATCTGGGTTATACTGTTTTGATGGATAAAAAAGGTAGGTACCAACAAAGAGTTTATAAGCCAGCAAAAATGGTTGTCGTCTGTATATTCTGTGGTAAGGTGAAGGTACCTTTACCTTAAACTATGCCCATATTTATTATCATAGAAATTAAGATTTAAAAAAAAACATAGACATAGGGGCATGGTCAATATGGTCATGGCAGTTATAAGTTTTATGCAACAAAAATATTTGCTTTAGTGTCATTATACAGGGAGGAAACAATCGACTACTTTTGTATGGAGAGAGCCCGCGGAACGTTTCCTCTTAACCCCTGACGCAAAAACAAATGGAAAACCCCCAAAAATATTGATTGTCAGACGAGGCTGTATAGGTTAAAAGTCTTTTGCCTGTCCTTTCAGGAGTATAATTAACAAAAAATATTGCCTAAAAATACTCAAAAAATATTTCCTTGTTTTTGTTTTTAAACACACTTTTTCGTTTTCTTAACTTTTTATTATTTTAACAAGTATTTTCTTTTATTTGCAACTGTGATAAAAAAAACGTCGTACGATACGCGTGTGGATATTGATCATCGCATCTCGGCATTTTGAACACGCTCGTGTTCCGCTCGCGCGTCATAAACCGCCTCTATGCAATGATCAATTTACCACACTTATATCGTAATGTACTATTATGATGGATAAAGTAATGCACAATATGGAAAGTGGAAACAAAATCTAATTTTAAATCAATAGTTTACGGATTTACGGAATACGGGAAAAACAAAATTCTTAAAGGTCCATCCGCACAGCACAGTGACGCCACAGTGCCGGCACCGTGCCGTACCGTGACGTATCCGTGAGTGTCAGTGAAAATGATATTGTTGCACACAATTTGTACTAGGCTATCCGTACTGGTCAGTGACAGTGACGTTCAGTGATGTCGTGCAGCACCGACGCTCGCCTTGATCTGGCGTGAAATTGTAAGCGGACAATATTTTGCTTGACACGGTCGCAGTGTTTCAAGATGGACGATGAAAAGTTAATTGAATTGGTCCGTGTGTTGCCCGTATTTAACACGTTTTTTTGACGATCGACCCCTACGTACATTCATTTTCCTTATAACCGCAGTCTAAATATCGGAAATTTTGCGGTCGTTATCTTTGCTCGCTCTCGTTTTTAAAAGCTTTTATTTAACCTGCAGTATATGTATGTATGTATGTTTGTTCGGGTGGAATCTTCCAACTTCATTTTGATCCACTTCCCGGTTACCAATTGAGCTGAAATTTTGCATACATGTGTAAATCGGGTGACGATGCAATATTATGATGACATGGTGCTGATCTGATGATGGAGCTGGAAGGTGGCCGTAGGAACTTCACAATGAAACGACACAACTTCATCGAGTTTAGGCTTGTTAGAATCGGCTTAACGAGTAGTCAAAATGACAATTTTGACATCATCTTTATAGGCCAAGATCCCGCCACCACCGAAATTTTGTGATTTTATAATAGCTGAGAATTTCTCAGCGCATACCTCCAACACAGTTTTGAACGATGTGCAACTAAGAAGTTCAAATCATAGTGGCTCGGAGAGTTAGCAGGTAGCAAAGTCAAAAACCGAATTAAACTATCAATTTGGCAAAAATATGTTCAACAAAAAATACGCCTATATGTTCTTGTTAATAAAATAAAAAGAACTAAAAATTTAAAAATAATAATTTAAACTTGCTTAGAAAAACTAAAACTTTACATATTGTATTAAATCTTTGCGATTTTATCACATACAGATTTTTTATAAATAAAAGCGTTTTACATTGTGATTGCAAAAGAAAAATAACGAAGGTCTATCGCCAGGGTTACCACGAAAGTTATGGTAACCCTGGCGATAGAGTACTAAAAATCATTGCGCCGTGTCGGTAGTGACACTGACATGTGTACGAATAGCACGTCACGGCACGGTACGGTACTGTCGGTCACGTGGCGTCACTGTGCCGTCACTGTGCTGTGCTAATAGACCTTAAAGCTTAATATACTGTAGTTACATACATAAGTACATATTATTATGTATTCACATATGGGCTAATAATCTTACTGGTTATTAAAGTAAAACAATATAAAATAATGAATTAGATTGTACTCGTACAATATCACTCACTCACTCGCACATCAGATGAAAAAGAAGTAGTCTATACTAGTCTCCTTGGCCTCGTCTCTCGTCCCTCGTCCTGTCTGTGGTATATTTTGTTGACAATGTAGACCGATGAACTCGGCATGCGGCAGTACTTGGTCGCCATGTTGCGGAAATGATTCTGTAAGGCGCTTACGGAAGCCGTACGTACGTATCCATCATCCATCGTCGATACGGTACAACTCGACACATCGAACATTCAATCAGTACATTTATAGAAGGCTAACCTTTCCAGTTTCAATCGAGACACGTTACGTCCGACTTCAATGGTATGGTATGGATCACATATATACTGTATAGAGCGCGTCTCAAACAGCGGGCGGCGAGCGGCCTCCATTACTACATTATTGTAATACATTATAATATTTGGAGCCATTTCGTTTATATATATGAACCTTGCTATGTTGGCTTGGTTTCAACCGTATAATGGAACAAGTAACGCGTGGCGCGTGTCGGTAGCTATACTCGAATGAACGTACAACATGTTTCGATTGATCGACATAAATACGTCAAACATAATCGAACCACATGAGTAAAGAATACTTGCGTATTCACAACTAGTATATTATACGTATAACTATTACTATCCGTCGCGTCTAGTCACCATAACACAAACCTAGTTGCTTGGGCTGGAGCACTCGCTCATTCACTCAATCGTTACCTTTGAAAAAAAATAAGTATTCTATTCGTCACTCGTCATCATAACACAAGAATGGTCCACACTCCCTCCCTCCCTACTTAAGATCAAATCACTAACACTATATTTAATTAAACATTAAAAATAAAACACGCGACGCGTGACGTTTACCACACGCATGCGAGTGTCTCAGCCGTGTACTCGGGCACTGGCCGAGCCAGTATAGACCGGTTTCTCTCCGTACGTGACGGGCCGCCAGTGCTCACGCACGCACGCGCGTCACGCTTGTAGTAGTGTACTTATCACAAAGCCTTGTATGACACCTTACAATCTGCTGTTCATTGTTCAATAATGTGATCGAACGTTACAATTTTATACAGAGACGCCTAATTGCGCCGCCCGCACGGTTTTACGCGCGTAAGTCTATCGAACCGAGCTAAAGTTTCACATAAGTATATTATAATAGCTGCGCCTCGCGGTTTCACCCGCGTAAGTCTGGGAAAATCTGGATAAAAAGTAGCCTATGTATTATTCCAGGTCTCTATCTATCTACATTTCATCGCAATCGGTTCAGTTGTTTTTGCGTGAAGGAGTAACAAACACACCCACACACACACAAACTTTCACATATTAGCTGCACTAATTGTATAAACTAATAATAATAAATAAATAAATATTGCAGGACACATAGCCATCTAGCCCCAAGCAAAGTAACTAGACTTGTGTAACGGATATAGGCACAACTTTTATACTTATCTTTTGTAAATATATACTTATAACTAGCGACCCGCCCCGGCTTCGCACGGGTGCAATGCTGATACTAAATACACTACAGAAAAACTGTGAACGTTGTATATAAAAACATAGCGGACCGCTCCGGCTTCGCACGGGTATAAAATATATATACTATGTGATTAAAATCGATTCAGTAGTTTTGATTTATTCATTACTGCCCGTGGCCCGCACGCGTTAAATTTGGAGTAAAACAATCCCCCTTTCCCTATACCATGAAGATTTCCTGCTAACTTTGGAATATCTAAATTCATACACTACATTTTTTACATTTTTTTGCCGCACCGGGCGGCCGGCCGGTACCGCCGCAAACGCTACGTCCCGCAATTTTTAAATCTGTAATATCTTCGAAAATATTCACTTAAATCATACGGTGTAAAGGGCCATATAGATCTATATTAAATGAACAATGTATTCAAGGTATTTAATTGGTTAAGGATTAATGCTGTATTGGTTAAAATCGCTTCGAAAATTAGCCATTATTTGTCGTAAAAAGTAAATGACAAAAAAAAGTTATTGTGGGTTATCCGTAAGAGATAGACATATACCATCACGGACTTTTCTGTAGACCTTTTCAATGTGTACAATACTTAGTACATTATTTTGATAAAACTCGTAGGGCCTGCCTGCGTTTGCAATGTAGGCGGAAAAAATGTAATTATTTACGACATCACATTAGAAACCTCAAAAATAACAGTACTTCTCCACTATTTAATGGATGTTATTATACATATAAACCTTCCTCTTGAATCACTCTATCTATTTAAAAAACCGCATCAAAATCCGTTGCGTAGTTTCAAAGATTTAAGCATACAAAGGGACATAGGGACAGAGAAAGCGACTTTGTTTTATACTATGTAGTGATACGATCAGACCACAGACAAATATCTAGGCATAAATACTTGTCTGAGGCGGGAATCGAACCCGCAACCCTATGTTTGGCAGTCTGGCATGGTGACCATTGTGCCAACTGGGTCGTCGTAAATTATGTGAATACAAATAACATATTATTTAAGTTATTATTATTGCCATATAGTCACAGAAAACATATTATAATAGGTATAGATGTAGGGTAGCGGGCGGCGGGCGGCGGGCGGCGGGCCATCCGACTCGAGCGGACTAGACTACAGTGTAGCCCCAAGCAACCGGTCCACATTCGAGGGTTGCCCCGATTGCCGATGCCGAACGATGCAAATGTACTTAGTGGTTGATGTTAGACAATGCCCGCGCCCGCGCCACCTGGACGGGCCGCTAATGTACCACTCGAGACGTTAATGTACGATACGATACGAACACATTGCCCGCTGATGTTACACAACGCAACTAACAGCAGGTATTTACTCTATCTATATGTCCATCGATCATCGCGAAGGCGAAGGTCAAACATCAAATTATCTATTTAATATCTGAACGTTATTATAAAAGCCGGATCTAAGGACGAGTGTGACCGGTGTGGGTGTGAGGGCGCGGGCGAGAGTGTAATGTACACTCACCGATCATGTTGTGGAGGTTCTCTATGACGACCTCTGTGTTGCAAGTGGCGTCGAGCGCGCGGTGCAGGAACGCCGTCCACGAGCTCAGCTCCGCCTCCTGGAACACCACACCATACATATCGTTCAGATACAATCTAACTACTTATATGAGATAGATACATGTAATGGGTGTTGCGCGTTCTTACTACACTGAGACGAGTAGGAAGTAAGTATTAATAGAAGTGATAGGTTATGGGCGGTCGAGGCGCGACGCGACGCGACGCGACGACGACGGTCAGGGTCGCGGTCGCTGCACTGTGATGCTAGTGCGGATCGCGCCGCACCGCACCGCGTGCGTTCTACTCACACGGCAACTATCAAACACCTCGATATAGTTTACGCGATGATATAATAATAACTATTAGTAAGCTACCTTGACTCATTTGTTACTTTATTAGTTTGAATCACAATTTACGACCAATTCAGGAGTAATTTAAGAGTAGATTCCTACGCAATCCTCGCCTCGGTCAGTACATCTACGTACCTATGTTATAGAGTAGAGATACAACATTCCGCGACCGCGTGTCCGTGACCGTCGACCGGTTACTACTACTGGGGTATTTTTAATATCTATGAAATATCTATTGTTAATATTATCAGAGATGACTTCAAGTGTGAATGTTGTTAATACATTGACACTTGAAGAAGAAGATGCAGTTCGGTCGTCATTGACCAAATTAATTAGTAGAAACAATTATAGTATATATTGATTGTATAGATAGTTATAATATTGTAGTGTAGAGCAATATAACGTAATGGCTCGCATTACATCTCTACTGGGTTTATATGTGGAAGTACTCGATGTATGTATGTATGTCTCAGTTCATGGAAAGTAATTTAATTGATACATAATTATTCATCTAAGACAATGTACGAGTGTATGGCGTATGTT
Organism: Idaea straminata; assembly: GCA_951213275.1. Lineage (NCBI taxonomy): Eukaryota > Metazoa > Arthropoda > Insecta > Lepidoptera > Geometridae > Idaea > Idaea straminata. The sequence goes on from OX577858.1 coordinate 177,548, forward strand.
CTGTCAGTGTCATCTCGGAAATAAACAAATGTAGGTATTTAAACCAATATATAAAAAAGTTGAATTGAAACCAAGGAAATAAAAAAATGTCAATGATATTCATTAAATCTCATTGCAGTGATCTGTTATTTACATTATTTAGGGTTATTTTCCAAGTTATCAAGGTAATTGTTTTGTCAAAAGTAGCGTCGCGTCGCGTCGCGTGACTCTCGCGTCAACCAATACACTGCTACTGTCTATAAACGTCGGCGTCGAGTGCACACGCTGCATCACGCCACACGCACTATATTGCAGAAGATACAGAGGGGTTAAATCTATAAGCACTGAGGTCTCCCACCTCCCAGCAACCGATGACCCACCCCCCTTGTCACACCGTGGTATAGTAGATAGATAGAGGTAAGTACGGGAACCGATGCGATGACCGTCCTCATTGTGACACATACATCTTACATCGTGCGTTGTGCGTTGTGCGTTGTGCAGTACCTACAGGACCGTGTCCAGATGTGTCCGAGCTGCGCACGCGCACGCTTTCACCACGAACCGCGATTAGAAAGTGAATTGACATTAGCATGCAAATCCCGACATAATCACCGCCCATTGCTATTGTCTCGCCAAACGACCGCGCACCCCGCGCCCCGCGCCCCCGCCCCGGTATTGTATACAACCTACATGTAATATAAACAAACATAATCGGTGAAAGTATCGTGTAAGTACAATACAATACATACAACAATGCAACCCGAGCACGATATCACGTCACAGGTATATACATATACACACATATAGTGCACTATGCACGGAGGCTGGACTGCGATACGACACGTCGGCGTCGGTAGGTCGTGTGTCGTGTGTCGTGTGTCGATACAATGTAAACAAACACCAGCCGAGACAGAGCAGCGCAGGTCGTTACATTACACGTTATTTCTACTGCATCTACGAGTATAGGAAGACCAGTTGTTGGGGACAATATACAGCAACTGAAGTAGAGTACAGTACACCTACCTACCTACCTACCTAGGTACTAGTACATACTAGGAACATCTAGAGTAATCATGGTGAAATATTGACAATAGAATGAACGTAACGATCAGTTCATTAATCTAACATTGTAAGTACGTGTACGTGTACAATGTAGGTACATTGTGTGAACTTGTCGTGTGTAAACAAACAATAGAGGTGAAGCTTGTCACGTCACTGATGTAGGGAAGCTGTGTCAGCAGCTTATTTATTTATTTATTTGTAATATTGTGTTATGTGTATCTGTACGTACATAGAACGTGTGTACTGTACAGTTCATCGACACGGCATCCTACCACTACCCTACCACCCGCTGTCGGACGACGACGACGACGACGACGCGACAATTGGCGCCCACACAACTATACTCTAGGTACGGTCGGAGTCGGAATTGGAGGCCCACTCTACAATATATTTACCTACGTTTGAAGCGATCAATGGTGATTTATGATTATGATTACTTACTGTTATGGGAATATGTATATAATAAATTCATATTTTAAACTTTGAACTCGAGCGAGACCTTAAAATCTTGCTCGAGTTGAAAACATTCTAATAATAGCAGTTTTGTTTGGAGCTGTACGGTGGGTCTGCAATTCTGCCTTCGACCCGTACCTACCATAATAAACTGGTTAATGTGTGTCATACATACATACATATATACATATTATATTCCAAAGACCTTCCTCAACGTGTCGTGTAAGCTGGCAGCTCGCGCACGTCTCTCGCTCGCATGCCAAGCCATACGTCTGGAAGTGTGTCGGTTGGTTGGTTGGAGCGACACTTACATAGATATCATACAACGACGTCTTCCTTCAGTCAGATCAATGATGAAGGATGTCCAAGCAACACGTCCATCTATACTGTGTGTACTAGTGTAGTGAGTGACGGTGTGGCCACTGGCCGGGGCCGTCCGTTCACATGTCCACGGAAATGTACCAAATAACTGAATGATTGTCTATATATTTTTTGCATTGCAACATTTAGCTGAGAGTTGCGTCCTTATTTAATAACCGATGTTTAGCTATGTACCTATGTATTGTTATAAATTAATATAATATATGAATACTTATATATTATAATAGAATGTAATGAATATGTACCGCGTACCGATTATCCAGTTCAATACACGTATAATTGTGCGCGGTGTATCGTACCTAGTTACGTTGGCGGTGCACTGGTGGGGTTACTTTACACGTACTTACAATATAGGTCATACTTCTCAAACACTCTGTACCTATGGTGTGAGATAGTACCTCCGGCCGTCGCCGTCGCCGTCGTCGTCGTGTGAACCGTCAAGTCATCATCGAGAGTTCAAGTAACGGCAACATTACAGAACTACGAGCATTTACTTACGAGTTAACGACGCGAGCGGGCGGCGCGGCGCCTCCATACATACGGTAGTTAACCCATGGTGTCGGTGTGTTTAGGTCTATGAACTGTAGGTACTGTCTACGTCTACGTCTACGTCTAGGCTAGCCCCTAGCGCCTCTAGGGTATAATGTCTACATGGAGAGGTCAACTTTGTTCGAACTTACTGCCGCATACCTAGTTGCTTGTGTCGCCAACGAAGGATTATATCAAATGGAACAATGGGTACGACCGTAGTGTCCATGGTCAGTATAGAACCTCCCGGTACTTTTGATCACCAATTCCACAATTAAAAACCTAAGAACCCGGATTTCGTGTGATACACAATTAAGAAAGCTAAAATAATATAATATTTACATTTTATTCCTACTATCTTAAATAATTATTAATTGATCTTATTATATTTTTTTAGTGCATGGCCTGCACTGGGCTATTTGAAAATATTTTTTAACGAAAAATGACTGAGACGAGACTCGAACTCGCATCCCTTGAATAGCGTTCACGTGCGCTTACCAAATTTTTACACCTTATTCCTATTACTAAATAAATTTTTTTCTGATCACAATGATTTTTAATTGTTTATAGTTATATTTATCTGTATATTACTGCTACTGTCTTAAACATCTCAGCAATTAAAATAATACGTAGGCTTGACTCTAATTAAGCGATGTGTATTATTATGTTCTATAAATGTTTGAAAGAATAAATAAATAGAAAATGGCCAGCACTGGGCTATATGAAAATGCGTCTTCAAAAATTGCAACTGAGACAAGAATCGAACTCGCATTCCTTGAATACCGTTCACGTGCGCTTACCAATTACGTTACGCGACAAAGACCGTCATAGTTGAATTTAAGAATCGCATTAACCTCTTTCGAATTAAGTTTTGTTAGTGACATCTGTTAGTATGAATTTTCATAACATTTTCATTTCTACTTAGGTAACATTAAATTGTGATTTAATTATAAAATAGAACGTAAGTACAAAAAAATTTATTAAAAAAATTTTTAGCTAAATTCCGAAAGTACCGAAAATCTCGGGAAATCCAGGTTCTCGCTTAGGCTGGTACCGAAAATCTCGGTTCTCAATAAAGTATCCGGTTCTCGATACCCTAGCGGTGACTACTTACCGGGTGGTGGGTACCTCGCCTACCTACTACAGTGACGAGGCGGCACGTTATGGAGAGTGTTAATCAAATAATGCGTGTGATCCGTCGTATTAACGCGTTACGGACATAATTGGGGTCGAGCGCCAAGTGGATAATGTCGGGTAATTGTCGCGTTAACTCGCTCTAAGTACCTGTACCTATACCTACCTACATGTCTGATTTGCGATGTGATGGATCAATCGACCGCGACATATCGTACACCGGCCGACCGCCCTCGACCGCTCGACTGAGACAACGGCGACGACCGGACGTAATTACCCGTGAACCGGTCGCGATGGTAGGTTACATTAACCTCTAATTAGACACGTCTCCACGGAACACACACACACACACACACCGGCATCCGGTCGGTCGGACACTCGCGGAGTCATGACATTTCCCATTTCCAAGTAGAGTTTCACTCGATCACCTACAAACCACAACGGCAATGGCTGGTGAACGAACGGAAACCCAATACAACATTAGGTATATCTAATAAGGTAGTAGCGGTGAGAACGTTTCACCATTTATTTCGCAACTCATTATCTGAAATGATCACTATAATACGATTTGTTTGAGTAAAGCCGTATCTAACGAGAGTCGTGACAGTGCGAAGCGAGCGTGAAGGCGAACGACGACGACCGACATCGGAGGAGTCATTGCTTGATGAACAGGTCAAGTACACCGCGAACTGCGACCTAGTCGACTCTCAGCTCTCAGCTGTCAGCTGTCAGGTGCGTTAGCGGAGTAGGTGTAGGTGCTCCGTGTTACACAACACAGGTAGGTATGGAACATACAACTGTGAGATGGAAACTACATGAAATACGTGGTGTAAGCGCCTCTATCCTTACAATACACAATACAAGTATCCCGAATATATGCTACATACATATAAATGTAACAAACGAACAAAAGAGCTCATCAATATTATTAGATATACGTAGGTGTAGGTATGATTTGTGTTGTGGAATGATTCAGACAGGACTAAGAGATGGATGATTGTTACATTAAGACGAAGTACACGACGTGCTCGGAGATTGACCCTGATACACCCGATGCGGTGCGGTGCGCGGTCACCTATATACCTATGTTACAGTGATTACAGACAGGCTAATGTCCATAACAACAACAACAACGCCTTCACTGTTACGTCGACTTTCACCCGGCCGCGGCGAGCGACTACCGCTCCACTCACACTCATACCGTCCGTCCGCCTTCAACTCCACAACCTATACAATACATATAATGTAAGGTCATCACGGTACCATATGTAATGTCAATAATGTAAGTGTTACAGGAAACTTGGAAAATAAAGTATAACAGCGCGAGTGATCGGAGGCCAGCTCGTGACCGTCCTTCACATTTGTTGACTGAATGATTGCACGAAGGGAGGCTGTGTCGTCGTCGTAGCACATGTCGTAGCACATGTCGTAGCACAGTACCCACACACTACAGGCAAACATTGACCTACTAAAGCTGGTGTCTAGAATCTTACTAGTGTTGAAAACATTCTTATAACAGCCGTTATGGAGCTCTACGGTGGGTCTGCAATTATACAGCCGACCGTACACTATAGTACAGTACGCGGACAGAACCGGCACAAGTAGCTAGATAGGTACGACAAACATCAAGGACCAAGTTTATGGCGCCAGCCGACCCGAGGTGAACCAGTGACCCAGTTTGTTCAGATGATACTATCGATTTCACCCATCTCTCTCCAAACTCGACTTAATTATATCACCGATGTAAATATATTGTTATATGATTGATTCGAAGTGCATTCTGTAATGAACTGTGTCGAAGTAGAACATTCGCGTGTCGTGTAATGGCCTGTCAAATAGATGTAGATACTACGTATAGGTATTATAGATAGGTAGATGACTCCTCGGTGGTCAATTACCATTCGTGTATGTAATTAATGTGTTTGTTTAGACACCGACCGACCGACCGACCGACCTCGGGACCTGCCACCTGCCACCTCCGGCTCCACCACCGGGACCCGTACACGTACAATCAACGGTCAATAGTACACCGGCACCGTAACATTTACAATCCTGTGCAGCACTATTGGTGTAGTGGGTGGCCCCTTATACCACTCACACAACTAAATACGTAGCTAACATGTTGAAAATAATAATCACACTGAGTACTTTTAATTCAAGTATTTTTTTTATGTTTGTGTGTAACGTTTATTAGAAGAAGATCTTATTTTACTTATGACCCATACTGTACGAACAGTAGGGTACATAAGTACTAAACTATAACAATTAGGTACACATCTAATATTGTATTTTACATAGGTTTACGAGCCGATTACAATATATCAAATAAGTACCTATATTGTAACGAATGGGTACAAACTGATGGGGTAGGCCTTAGTCCAGCAGTTAGACAATCCACCCAGGCTAATGAATGAACCAATAGTTGACGCTCAACGTCTCTCCTATCCTATCCCTTTCGAGAGCTTTTTCAAGTCATGGAGGGCGATAAGAGCAAATTTGTATGAATGCTATAGGTGAAGAGCACAGGGAGTGGGGAGTGGTGAAGTGTGGTGACCGATATCGTTGTACAAGCATAGCGACGTCGTCGTCACCTGTCACCACCACCACCACCACCACCACCACCACCACCACACCACGGAGAAGGCGACCGTGAACCACGGTACAAATGTCACGTAGATGTTCATCGACCGACCGACCTTGGAGTAATACGGTAACATACTTGTAATGTAGTTACATTTACATACACCTACTTCGAGATCAAATGGTATAGTGTTGCGTAACGCTTACCACCTGCCATCACCGGCACCGGCACCGCCCTCGCCGTGTGTACAAATGGTATAATATTCAAAGGGCAGCGGGCAACTCGGGCAAGGCTCTAATATCGACCGAGTTACAGAAACTGGCAACAGGTGTCTACGACCGCCTACCCTACCCTACTACAGTAACTAGGTACAACATTGGCCAAGTCAACATGTTCGTTACTCCACGGCTCAACTGACACGTCTCTATTATTATCATACACAACTTTATTACAGGAATCGGAAACGATTAATTATGCGAATACTTTTTGTACCAGATATATATAGAGGTAATTTTAAAATAATCTACATATTTATGACAGCAAATGTTTAACGACGTCGTTAAACATATGGTGTGTCGTCTTCGGACGGAAGTGTAAGATATTCATGAAACATGAAAGCTAATACATCTTGTATAAATATAATGTTGACATCACAATGTACGAGATCATCAAACAAACCGCATCATTACGCTATGTTTACAGAACTGACTGAAGTCCGGCCGATGCCGCTCCGGGGTCGCACGCGACACGCGACACGGGCCGCGGAGCCAAATAAAACATCGCATGCACGCGCATAAAGTACAAGTAGTTGTGTAACTCGATGGATTTGGTACAATATTGATATAACTTCACGTCGCTTCGCCTACTCCATACATACCATACATCTACTACTACAATCTTCTTCTTCTTCTTTTTCGTAACACTCTTGACAGAGCGGTCGTGATCATCATGTAGTAGAGGGGGTAGATGTTGCGCGCTTCACGACTGCTCGCCATCTCTCCCTGCTGGAGGTCATCCTGCTACATTCGTTCAAAGAACCTCCCACTGCAGCCTTGACTTGGTCAGTCCATCGCACGTTTGTGCGAAACTCGGTCCACGAAACCCCAAGCATTCTTCTCCTGCACCACATCTCCAGAGCGTCTATTTTCTGCCTTTCCACTTCTCGCAAAGTCCACGTCTCAGCAGCGTACAGAAATATGGGAAAGATGAGTGTCCTCACGAGCCTGGTTTTCGTGGTTTTCGTTATGTTACGATTCGTCCATATTTTTTTTCATCTTCTCCATTGCCGTTCTGGTAATAGCCATACGCCGTTTGACCTCGTCTATGCATCCGCCATTGTTTGAGATTAGAGCCCCAAGGTATATATAGGATTGGACCACGTCACAGTTCGCAATACGTGTCACCTCCGGCAAATTATTGCTGGCACGGTCGACAATCATTACCCTGGTTTTGCTGCGATTAATCTTTAAACCAAAATCTAGACTCACTCGCTCCATCCGTGACAGCAACTCCGCCAAATGCTGCGCGCTCGTCGTGAACAGCGTGGTATCATCCGCGTTACGCAAATTGGCTATTGTGTATCCACCAATTGTTACACCATCCTGCCAGTCCCCCAAAGTAATGCGCATGATCAGTTCGGTGTACACATTGAATAAAAGTGGCGACAAAATGCATACTTGGCGCACTCCAGCACTTGGGTGGAAGTTGTTTGACAAGACGTCATCTGTGCGCACGGAAGCTGTGCCACTTTCATATAGACGTCTTAGTAGGTGCACAAGATGTTTTGGCGTTCCCATATCCATCAAGGTCTTCCATAGAACTGGCCATCTCACTGAGTCAAATGCTTTCGAGAAGTCAACAAAGCAGAGGTACGTGGGCTTATTGAATTCTCTCGCTTTTTCGATGATCTGGCATAAGATAAGAATCTGTTCCCGAGTGCCCTTCCCCCTCACAAAGCCGGCCTGTTCCGGAGCAATCTCTTTAGACAGATACCTCTTCAATCGCTCGTTAAGAATATGTAACATTATTTTGCTAGCGTGTGATATAAGAGCAATTAGGCGATAGTTGCTACATTTCTTCGTGGAACCCTTCTTATGAAGGGGAGTGAAAACGGTGTGTGTCCATTCGGATGGCCAGACCCCCGCCTGCCATACCTTGTTGCAGATGGTATGGAACATATCGTCTCCGCGTTCTCCAAGAGCTTTTATGACCTCAATCGGAATTGCATCTCTACCGGTTGCCTTTCCACATTTGAGATGGTTTATGGCAGCCCTAACTTCAGACAGGAGTATATTCGGCTCCAAATCATCATTGTCTGGGTCCGTGCTTGCAAATTGCACTGACTGCGGATCTTGGTACAACGACTGACAGTAGTTCTTCCACACTTCAGAAATTTAATCCAACTCTGTTACCACTACATTTTTGTCATTTTCAATGGCCCATGTCTTAGACGGCAGAGATCTGGTAATAAGACGAATTTTGTGGTAAAGATCTCTAGTTTCGTGCTTCATAGCATGCTTTTCAACCTCCTCGCAGATGCCACAAAGGTGAGAGTTATGATCACGTCTACAGTTGGCCTGAATCCTAGCAGAAATTTGATTCAGTTCTTTTACATCTGTTCCTGTAGCTTTCATTTGACGTCTCTCTTCAATAAGTGCAAGGGTACCATCAGTCATCCATTGTTGACGTTTACGCGCACCTAATCTTGGCCTAGATTCTTCTACTGCATTCTGGATAAGGTGTTTGGCTTTGTTCCAAAGCAAATCTGGTGTAGCTTCATTATGGTTTAAATCAGTCCATTCTTCCCAACTCGGACCGAAAACCGCGTTAAATTTGGCTTTATCTGTCACTTCCATTCTTGGCTTTTTGTTGGAATATCGAGCTGCTTTAAGTTTCATATTCATATTCATTTATTTCATAAAACATGGGTACAATAGTGGTGTTGATTGAGATTAAATAGTTACAGCCATGTTTCGCCTTATCGGCATATGAAGATGTCAAAAGAAAGAATTTAAGTAAAAATCAAATGAGTCTCGATATAAAATAAAAATCAAGCAATAAAATTATATAAGAATTTGATAAATGTCAATGGCTAGTAAAATAAAAATGTCAAATAAAATAATAATTATGTCAGATTGATATTTTTATGTACCTACTTAATTGAAAATTCAAACGCATCTTTGCGACTAGAAGTTCATGATTTGAACCACAATCGGCCCCAGGTAGTGTGTGGGAATTTAACATGGAGGTGCGCCAGCGTGATCTAATCAATATGTAGTCAATCTGATTTCGGTCTCTTCCTCCAGGCGATGTCCAGTTGAACAGTCTACGGGGGTGATGTTGGAATAGACTGTTTGCTATCACCATGTTATTTTCGTCCGCGAACTGCATCAGTCTTTCACCTCTTTCGTTACGCATTCCAAGCCCGAAATTTCCTACACTGCTGCTGTATTGTCTGGAGTTAGCGCCTATTTTCGAATTAAAATCACTCATAATTATAAGTAGCTCTCTGTTGGGAATTTTAGCAATTGTTGCCTGCAATTCTGTGTAAAAGCTCTCCAGTTCTACAAGTGAGGATTTGTTGTTTTTAGATGCAGGGGCATATACCTGTATAAGATTTAAGTTTACAGGTGACGCTTTCAGCTTCATAGAAATAATGCGGTCGCTGACTGGCTCATAACCTAGCACACTATTACTTTGCTGTCTGGGTACAAGTATAGCTACACCGTTTCGGCTATTGTCATCGTTGCCAGAAAAGTAGACGGCATGGGCATTGGTGACTATATGCCCGTTGCTCCTCCAGTGGGTTTCGCTCAATCCGCAAATATTTAAACCACACCGGGTGACTTCCCTCTCCACGATCCCGAATTTACCGGGTTCTAGTAAGCCTCGAACATTCCACGTTCCTATCTTCTGGATTCTTCGCAGCTTGACAGAGTTTCCAGTATCATGACTTCCATGCTTGTGAAGCCTGGTTTCCTACTCCAACATGGCCGGTAGTCCATTTTCCACCGCGCGCCCCGGACGCAGCGCGGCGCCGGTTGCTAGGCGGTTCGCATGGCAATCGTGACTCCTCAATATTCACTTTCATGATGATTTTCTTGGCACTACTACAATGTAGAGTCCCTATTCGGAAACGATTATATTATCGTAGTGATTGTGAAACAGCTGGTATAAGCTATTATAGTATGGAGGTACAGGTAGTGTAGTAGCGCAGCCGGTAACTCGAGTCGAGCGGTCCCTTGAAGCAGGTAATGAAGGCGGAAGCCATACTCGACAACGACGAAATGACGAGGCGAACTTTATCACCAAAAAACATGTAATTTTCCGACTGTAATTGTTGTTGCCCAAGTTTTTGCATCATCAACGAAACGACTACGAATAAATATATAAACTCAAGGCAACAAAATGAAGGCGTTCGCGTCCCTTTGAATAGGTAGATTAGGTAGGTAGACAATCTACATAGTTGCCTACTACATATCTAACTAGGTGATGTGTGTTCGACGTGCTCGCTATCATCGTTTGTTACCCAATTTTCAACTATTGATATTCTTAGTACCGCTATTTCAATAGTTGAGAGCCTTCTACATTCAACATCTATAATGCGACTAACGAAAGGAAGAATATTCCTTTGCAATGGATTTTGGACATGTTTCTTTGGAATTTCTCTGTAGAATACAACCAAGATCATAATCACAAAATATCGCTATCGTAGTGATCAAATGTCATCTATCTTGAAGAGAGCACGAAACATCCTGGTTTAAACAATAATTTAGCTATCATTCCTGCATTGAGTTATCTACCTACATCGATGGAATCAACAATAAATGATATCGAAACTTTGACAACGAATCAAACAGACGATTAGCCTAGTAAGTAGCGGGCAGGTATAGATAGAGTAGTACTTCAGATCAGAGAATGGATATATCGGCTGTTAGACCTTGTAGAGGGCTTGAGACGGTATTACCTAGAGATGGACAGTTGATGGCAGTCCCGACACTCGACAAACACAACGATCGATATAATGCTAGTTGGACGAAGTAGACAGATGCAAGGGTGAAGACGTGGCGCGTGGGAACCTCGGCCGAGGGTGACGAGTGAGGAGGAGGTGAGCTCAACCACAATATCGTCATGATTGCATCAACATTACATTATTTTATAATAAACGAGCGTGAGTACCTACAACTAGATCGATACAGTAGGTAGGTAGGCACGCGTCACAAGCAACTACATGCACCAAACAGCGAGCAGCAGGAACACGCACCTCTACAACAACCTACACAACCAGTCAATGTTTCAATAAGATATAAGGTAAACACCTATAGTTAGGTAGATTGTAAATCGTGCGTGAAGGCGCGGGCGCGGGCCGAGGCGGCGGTGCGGCGGCGGGCGCGATGCATTGTTAAAGCTTTTCTTACGTTTGTACGTCTACCTTACTGAAATATTAGAATGTAGGTACTTACAGTAGGTAAATATATTGAACGAAACTGAAGCAAGAATAGAGAACAATGGGTAGGTACTTGAGTTGACTCGTTATATTTATTGTTGCCGTCATGTGAACCATTTATAAAGATATTTGCGAAATATATTGTTTGAGAAGTAGGCGATTCCCACGGCCGGCCGTTGCCCGCGCCCGCGCCCGCGCCGCCCTTGCGCCGCCGCGAAGCGCGTCCCTTCCTGCCTTGCCATCAGGGTGGTGCATTGATATCAAAACACTGTTGCATATATTATGTACACTTAACTTAAGATGGTTATTATTACATACTTCATAAATTGTTGTTTATGGTTCTTTTATTTTTGGTTCTTTTAGACGAAAATTCTGTAAAGCGAAGCAAATAGCATTTTTCGTATAATAGGCGATATTCGAGGTCTGTGGCACGGGCAATGGGCATAGAGGTATACGGGCCACGAGTCACGACCTTAAAACGTTCATTACTCAGAGCTTGTTTTACGAATATAATTTGAATAGTGAGCGGCTGTTGAAGTGTTCAATGTAACTGGTTACTGACACGCTCTCCTCTCTACCTTCTGACTAAGTTCGGACTCTTGATCGACCAAATCTATATTATGCAATGTAATGTTAAGGCGAAATAAATGACAGACAAAAACACTCAACAACTACTCAACGGATTTTCATATAGTTTTCACCAATTTCAATTTCAATTTCAATTCATTTATTTCAGACTTTTCATCCATAGTGTTGTTAGTATGACTTATAAACTAGAAGTTAGTAAAAATATACATATAAGATACTTAATTAATTGGGCCGATATTTATGATTAAATAGTGCGACTCTAGACCGCTTGTGTACTGCAGTCCAGTGTCGCACTGTCGGGCAATCCAAGCGCTGCACTATTGGGCTGAGGAGAAGGTTGGAACTGCATTGGACGCGGCGCATCAGTGAGGCTACTCTTTTCCGCATTATTGTATGGAAATCATCCACTCTTGCCTCCGCGAACATACCCGATGCACTGCAGTACCGAGGCAGTCCCAACAACATTCTGAATCCATTATTATATTGGATTCGCAGGGCATTGAAGGCTTTCTGTGTGTAATTGGCCCAAAGGCTGCTAGTGTAGAAAGTCTGGCAATAACTTTTAAAAAGACTTAATTTGACTTCCGTCGTACATCTAGCAAATCTTCGGACCAACATGTTACATCTTACCGCCAACGCCCTACGCTCCCTCTCCATGTCCATATTATCTGAAAGGTCCTCGGTGACCCAATGCCCCAGATACTTGAACTTAGTGACTCTACATAGCTCAACATCTCCTAACTTTACTGGTGGTATTAGGACTGGAGTTTTGTTGCCCGCCTTGAAAACTAATAGTTCACTCTTTTTTGTATTGTATCTGAGGCCGTGAGTCACCGCGTACCTCTCACATATTGCCAGCAGAATGTTGAGTGCCCTGACCGATGGTGTCAGTAGGGCCATGTCATCTGCATAACTTAAATTATTTACAATATTACCATCCATCGAACACCCGACCCTCGCACTACCAAGCTCCTCGATCAGCCCGTTAATATAAATATTAAATAGACGAGGAGAACTCAAACCGCCCTGTCGCACACCACATCCCAGAGTGTATTGCGTCGAGTATGAACCAGCCCATCTCACGGAGTTACTCTGGTTATTGTACCAATACTTAAAGATACTTATTATCGCACTAGGTGTGTTAGTACCGCTCCTAAGCTTATCCCAAAGTAGATCATAAGATACCAGATCGAATGCCTTCGACAGGTCCAGAAAACAGGCATACACAGGTGTTTTTCTAGTAGTATAGTACTGGACGGTATGCTTCAACCTCAGCACTGCGGTTTCAGTAGAGAGCCCGCGTCTGAATCCAAACTGGGCATCGTTTAATTCTATGTAGCTACTAAGCCGACGGTCAAGCAAACCGTCCAGAACCTTTGCTACCACTGTAGCCAGAGAAATTGGCCTGTAGTTGTTCCTGTCAGAGGCATCACCAGTCTTGTTTTTAATAATTGGCACAACTACGGTCTTCATAAGCTCAGGAGGCAGATAAGTATGACTGACACATAAGTTGAACAGAAGCGACAACACTCTTGGTAAATGTATCCCCGCGTGCTGCAGGTGCTCAATACTGAGATCATCGTGACCTGGTGATTTACCGCGTCTCATGTTTTTTATTATGTGTGCAATTTCCTTAGCATTACAGAGAGTTACCGTGGAACTGTCTCCTATGACCTCAGTATCGGGCATCCGCATCACTGGATTCAGCGTTGATTCAACCTTAAAATGATCTTTAAACAGCTCCGCAATCCGACCTGGCTCACACTCACCTTCTACATTCGCCGGCAGACACGGCCTAGTTTCCAGGCTTTTTGTATGTTTCCAAAAGCTTTTAAAGTCTTTATTGTTATGGTAAGTGGCCAGTATGTCCATTTTGATTTGATTTTCATTTTCATGGCACCACTTTAGCTTAGACTTAAAAGTTCTTCGTGTCTCACGCATTTTATTATACAAAGTTCCCCTCGCGGGCTTACCTACTAACAACCATTCCTGAAAACTAAGCCGCGCCTCTCGGTGAGCCTCACTAACATGTTTGTTCCACCCGAGTACATAATTTCGTCGCCTACGTTTACTATCTTTACAGCTACTCTCGGCAGCTGCCCTCATAACGCCAATTATGTCACTATATAATTTATCTAATACCATTCTATGTCCTATATCATTACATAATTTATTAGCACATGTCTGAAATTCAATTGGAAAATCTATACATTTTAATTTATCATTACATATATTTTTGTATAAATTTATTTGTTCTACATCCCTGTCTCTCCATATTATTTTATTATAACTGTAATTGTTATTATTCTTAATTCCACTCGGTAACTTATTTGTCTTTAATAGAATTTCAAGTGGATAATGGTCTGACCAGAAAACATTGTAACACACCTTAACACTACTTATACACTGCCAAGCTGTCTCTGTGACGAGACAGTGATCCAGCCAGCTTCTACAGTTATCATGAATTTCACTTACATACGTATGAGTATCAGAATTCAATCCCAGCTGTTTCACGTCCGCACAGATCCAACTCCGCTCGTCACAGAAATTAATTAATTCATCAAAAAATAATTCATTAGGGTCCGCGTTAAAATCACCGAGAATTATAACCGATTGTACACCGGAAACCTCCATCACCGCGTTAATTTCACCCAGTATTTCAGTAAACTCCACTAAGTTATTCACTCCATTTGTCGGCATATACACTGAGAAAATTAAGGTAACATTGTCCTGTATACAGGCCTTAATGGCCGTTAGCCTCACACTGTTACACGGTATAACTGAGACGGTTGAGAAAACACCTTTCTTCCACATTAATGCCACACCTCCATGGGGTCTCCCACATAGAATTCCAGACGAGGTGTCCACCGCAGACTTACTAGTAAACTCAAAATTCTCGTCAATACAGCTAATATAATTAATATCATGGGGCAAGAGCCATGTCTCTTGTAACGCAATGACATGAGCAGTTTTGCTTAGCTCTCTTATCCCCTCCACAGCATTCTTCACATTCTTACAATTATAACTTATTAATTTAATGTTACATTCAGTTTGTTCCATTTTGATTTTAGTCAGAGCCTCCTACCTCATAGTTAACTGTAGGGCTACATATCTTTTTATCTTTAAAATCAATGAAACGTCGAAATGCAATACCTTCCGGCCACAACTGTTCATCCAAAAATACAGTTATTTTTTGGCTAGGCACAAACACTTTGTAAGCTCGGTAGTCCTGTTGTCGTCTCGTTTTTATCTCTACGGATTGTACAATTATTTTTGTTTTATTGTATATGTAATCAGCAACATCTTTCGCCGTTGTATTTTTGTCCACATTATTTATGAATAAGGGAATTTTTAAATCAGCTGCTTTAAATTTGCCCGATAAATCTTTGGATTGCCCTTGAGTAGTCGTAAATCTGTTTCTATATCGCCTTCTTTGCACAATAACATAATTATCATCCTTTTTATTTTCAAAATTGCCACCTTCCTTCGCTACTTGAGAGTATGATCGCTCTAAGTTCGCTTCGCTCAAACAACTAGTTTTGTCTTGTACGATAGGCAGCATACTATTTCCCGTTACACTTTCTTGTGAGGCCATCGGTCGCTCCACCGCGGTTTCGACAGCTCCTGACAAGCACGAAAGCGCAGTTGAGGCCTGCATACGTTCCCTAGGCGTAACAATGTAAGGCACAGCGAGATAGCTAGCGTGCGACAAGGACGGCGCTACGTCTGCTTCTTCTGGCACCCGAGCAGGCGCGGGTGGCGAGGGCGGTGTTGACCGATGCGCATACGTCACCGCCGAGGTCTCAGTGGCCGTTGCACCGCGATCAGCTGTTTTTTCTACCCGCTTATCACAATTATTTTGCGTTAAATTTATTAAACCAAATGGACCACTATTTGTTTCGTAACTTTCAAATTGCCCTAATCTTTGAGATCCTCTTTTCATATTAACGTAGTTGCTTGGTTCTATATTGTTAACTAGTGAGGCGTGTTTTAAATTGAGAATGTCCATCTTCAACTCATTAAGTTGATCCATTGTAACATACTGACTTTTTATACTTGATAATTGGTCTTTCAAGATTATTATGTCTTTAAGTAGTCTTGATACGTCTATGTGGTCAAAAGTGACTGGTGGCAATTTTCGAATATCTCTGGCCACAAAAATAGGAAAACTCTCAGCTGGTGTGGATTTGATGAATGATAGCATGTCCTCGAGATCTCTTTGTATTTTTACCTCAGCTTTACCTTTTCTTTTCTTCAGTTTTTCTCTCATTTGCACAGAGTCAAAAAGCAAGTCTTTAGCAGATTCTACTTCTTGTGTTGAAAAAGTAGTTGCACACAATCTAATTATACTATCTTCGTCCATGATATCCACTTGATTTTGCATAAATGTCAGTACCTCACTGATAACGACATTACAGTTTGCACACTTCGCTATACACGACATTTTCACTACACAACAATATTATTATTCTCTCATGAGCACTTCAATACGTGCGTCGCGCACGGATGCGGGACGGAGACTCCAATGAATAGACGGAATGATTCATAAGGAACGTTTAGGTGTATAGTTCATTGAGGCTTTGTGTTCATTGGCTGGAATGTAAATACGGGGGTTGTTGAAGATGTCAATAAAAATGATGTCGACCGACGACTGGGAGCTTTGCCTACTGACGATGGCGTGTTAGGGAATTTATAAACTGCTGCCTCCTTTGATAAGATTGCTTTTTATTAGCGATGTCGCCAATCGATAGATTTCATTCTATAAAATTAGCTTAACTTATCTACCAATTTTTTTTCTCCATTGCAACACTACGTGACCTTTTGTTGGCTTGCGTCAATTTTATACAAAAAAATAAAAATAAAGTCTGTCGATTCGCGATATCGCTAATAGAAAGCAATATTGTCTAAGAGGGCTGAACGGATTAATTTTCACTTGCTAGCTGTGCAAAGTCGGGGCGGGTCGCTAGTAGTCTTCAACTCTATAATATAATTAACTGGAGTAGGTAGATAAATAACGTTCGTTTGTTGTTCTGTTCACAGTCTAGATGTGATCTATTCCTCTCGCTCGGACTCTCTGACAGTTTACTTCGATGTTGGATAAGTATACTACACGGATACTACACGGTACCACACGGAGAAGGGACAAATCTCATTCAAGTCTCGAATATATCCTTCAATTATGTACCTAACACACAATACAGTGTAATTACATCGCAGGTATTGTAAGCACATTGTTTGTTTATATACAGTTACTTTATGGTGATTGATAATTGAATAATTGATTACTACTTAGTTATCGTGATCGCTTCTATCTGGCCACGGTTGGGACAATGTATTGATAACTATTGTATGTAATATGTTTCATCCCATAGTACCTACCTATATGTATGTTATCATAATCGATCAATGAGCTACTGTTTGTTTACAACATTAGCTGATAAAGTGCATTGCACTCGTGACAGCCGTCGCGTCGTCGGCGGACGGCCGCGGCGACATGCGGCAGCCAGCAGTGTACCGCCGAGCAGGCAGAGCGTCTCGTACGATAAGTAGCGCGGTGTTAGTTCGTTGCTCGTTGCTAGCACAGCTCGCAGGCATGCATGTGTCACTCACTCACTATACAACTACGTAATCGAATCTACCTATATCATACCTAGTTAGCACCAAATTCGATATTACTAAGAAATATGCATGAACCATGTGTTAAATAATGTTTGGTACGAACGAACCGGTACATCATTATCCTCGTTCGATATAGGTGCTAACCTAACTATGATGCTATCTGCTACTGCAACCGCTTCATTAAACAATATTGTTTCAGTTTCATAAGAAATCCTGACATTGAGACCTAATTGATTGAGTTGAGTACTTTTATTGTGTGGAGTTCAATTAAAGTGAGTATATGGTTATATTACGTTGTACCTACTTAGCGCTAGAGGTATAGCAGACGACGACGAGACGACGACGACGCCGCGACGGCCTCGTTCTGCAGCCACTCCGTCTGATAAGGTCGACAAGAAGCGACCGAACCGTGACACCACCACCACCGCGCGCGTCCACTGTTCCACGCAACTAGGACGGAACGGTACTGACTCCGAATCCTCACACTTTATTACCGTCTTTTTCCATACTTATACCTACCTACCCTACCTACTCAGTACTCTAGTTTCTTTGAAATGTAAAATGCTACATTCAGACATTATATTAACCGGGGGGGTTTTAGTATATTGAATAGATGCCGGATGTGAACGCGAGAGTATAAGTAGTAGTTAGGTACGTATGTATGTATGAAAGTGTAGATATATATATTAATACTGACCATCTTGGCGAGTAGAGTGTCCATCTGTGGCTGATGCGTGTCGTGCAGCAGCCGGCGGATGCGTTCGGCGTTGGCGACGCACTGCGCCATGCAGCGCTGCAGCGCAGCCGCTTGCCTGACGAGCGCGGCTCCTAGCGGGACCTCACCACTGCCGGTGGCGCCGCGCAGCACTCCCTCTAGCACGTGGGCATGCTGAGACACGTACTCCAGGCACCGGCGGAGCTCCACCGCCTCGCGACGTTGACGTTCTGTACATGACAACTACTTCATAACTCGGGTGGCATTGATTTCGGGACATGTCTCAAGGACTAAGCTCTAATTCAACAAGCTCCAAATCTTCACTACTTAAAAGTCTTACAATCATACAATATATTTTTTATAACTTTCTTTCTACTTCTGTGATAAGTATGTAGGACAATTTCAAGGGTTATTATATACAAGACATGGCTGGGCTGAGTGGCTCCAGTTTTTATTTGATTACTTGAACCAATTAGGACGAAACTGTTAATTAATAACACATATGCTAGATATTAAACCAGATATTTCCATGGTATTGGAATTTAAGTACTTATGTAGTTAAGGCCACAGGGCACAGCTAACAACAATGATAAAGGAGAATGTCTAAAAGTGCAGACCTTGGTGCTGTTCTTAACTTGATTCTGTTTCAAAATCAACACTTTTTCACTATATATTTAAAAATAGGTACCTACTAGTAATATTTGGCATATTTATAGATTCATGGTAGGTACTTTTTACTATTACTTTTCCTTGTACATATGTAATAATAATAATTCGTGTCATCGTCAGAAAATTTGTCTCTTTGCTGCACAGGCCTAACCATCGGTAACCTGGGCCCCGCCTCGCTGCAGATGGTCATCTTGGTAATTGTAGGTACTTATGAAATAGTAAATTATGATAATACCTAATTTTATCACAATTTATTGTCTGTTTTACTGCAAAATTATACATTATTTTTAAGACTTGTATATTCAATTTTATTTAGGTAGAATGTAAGTGCTTAGATATAATTTTTGTTTTAAGTTTGTAAAGTGATGTAACTGCAGGCATATATTTTCTATTCAGTTTGTTTTTGTAAAAATCTGAATTTATGAAATATATAAATAAACTAGCTGCGCCCCGCGGTTTCACCCGCGTAAGTCCCGGTCCCGTGAGAATATCGGGATAAAAAGTAGCCTATGTGTTAATCTAGGTCTCCAGCTATCTAGATACCGAGTTTTATCGCAATCGGTTCGGTAGTTTAGGAGTCCATCGCGGACAAACACGTGACACGAAATTTTTATATATATAAAGATGAGGAATAAGTCTTGTAAATTCATTGAAAGGCTAATGTTTTTGTCTGAGCTGTGTAGTTTCTAAAGTTTAGCTAGTTGACTGCTGTGGTGTGTGTGTGTGTGGTAGATCACAATGACCTATTTATTCTGTAAACATAATATACTTTTAAAACTAATTTAATTTAATCTAATACTTCTGTGATAGTAAGATAGGTAGAGAGATGCAATTGTTTTTGACAGTTTATGTAAACTTTATAAGCGTTAATTTTAAAATTTCATCATGAATGGAAACAAACAGCTGTAATCTATCGTATCGAGAAAAAATCGCGGCAATCGTAAATATTGTGTTCAACAAATTTACCGTGGAAATCATATATTTTCTGTGTTCTCCTGAGATACTTCTCCTCCTGGAGCTGCCTGTCGGCCTGGATCTGACGTTCACGAGCTTCCAGCACTTCCAGGAACGATGAGAAGAGAGATTTGGTCTCGTTAGACTTGTTAACGGTTTCCTGCATTTTTGTGTAGATTCTTGAGTTCAAATGCCGAGTGAATAACAGAAGGTAAATTTATTTATCAACAATTATGTCTAACTATGAACTCTTCATACAAAAAAATAAAACTAGACAGATAAATATTTTGTACAATTTCAAATTTGAAGCTACACAACCACACCAATGCCCGTTAACTAGTCTGACTGACGAGTGACGGATGAAGTTCGGTTGTTTGACAGACACACTGACAGCCGCGCGGCGGTTGGTAGGAAACTCAAACCTAACCAAGGATTTCTTTGGTCGGTGGGGTCGGACGGAGACCGCCCGCGCCGCCGCCGTAGACACATGCGCGGCTGTATTACTTGGTGTTACTAGGCGACTCTATGTGTGAATATCTCTATTTCTACGCAAAATTAACTTTATTGGTGCTGCGCCTTCACTTGTAATTGATTCAATACCTAGGTTATATCATAGAATATTTGTTTTGTTTAAATGAAAAGGTCTGTAACTTAACAAACTCTTGAATTGACTACATTATGACTGACTGTAACCATGTGATTTTAAATTCGTAAAATTTATTCTGTCTACTGTAAAATATTACAAACTGGCAGCCCTGACAAGTGATGTAATGTTTTTGTTTTCATTGTCATCAAAAAACGTACTTTTCCGCAAAAATAATTTTGCAATAGAGAACATGCTCATGACATAGCTCATGATGAGAATCGAGATTTGAAATCAATTTTTTTGTCTGTGGTATATTCCGGCTGTCAAACAAAAGTGTTCGTCAGCCGAAAAATTAAGTTTTGTTTTGATAAAAATTAGTAAAAAGAACCCAATATGGCTCGAGAAAGCAGTGCAGGATTCGATAGACATATTACTATATTCTCCCCTGAGGGAAGGCTTTATCAAGTCGGTGAGTATATATTTTTCTGAGGTTTAGTGTGATGTGTTTGTAACCATAAGATATTTTATCATTACACCAGTAATACAATAAAAACGACTTGGCCCAAAGTTAATCGTTGTAGATTCACTGAATTAAAATAAGATTTATCGCTATTTTCGTCCCCAAAACCTAACCGTACATATAATTTATACAATAAGTGTGTAGTCATGCAGGAACAACCTCGATGATGTTTTACTACTGTTTACTGCACTAAGAAACAAATACATAACCAAACGATCATTCGTTTTACATGTGAAACTGTATGACTTTCAGAATATGCTTTGAAAGCAATAAACCAAGGTGGACTGACGTCTGTGGCGCTCCGCGGCGCGGACACGGCGGTGGTGGCGGCGCAGCGCAAGGTCCCGGACCGGCTACTCGATCCCGCCTCGGTGACGCACTTGTTCGCGCTCACGGACCGCATCGGGTGCGTGATGACTGGCATGATCGCCGACAGCCGGTCCCAGGTGCAGCGCGCGCGCTACGAGGCCGCTAACTGGCAGTACAAGTATGGCGGTGCGGTGCCTGCACACGTCTTGTGTCGCAGAGTCGCTGACATCTCACAGGTCTACACTCAGAACGCTGAGATGCGTCCACTCGGCTGCAGTATGTATTTATACTATAAAAACTCTGGTTCCCTTCTAAACCCATATAACACACTGCACTCTTTATAAGGATGATAATGAAAAGCAGTAATGTTATAGATATTATTGTATTAGTTATATGGATATTGACAATAATGATGTGTTTGTAAATGCAGGTATGATGTTGATAGCGTATGATGAGGAGAGTGGACCGACGGTGTACAAGACAGACCCCTCTGGTTACTACTGCTCATACAAGGCTGTGGCGGCCGGTGCCAAGGCCACTGATGCCAATGCATACTTAGAGAAGAAGGTAAATCTTGTTATACATAAAGAGATAGCTACTTGTCAACAGATACCTTCTGCATCCAGGTGACTTGTCTAAGCTTTCCAAACAAATCTGTGTAACATCATTTAGTTGGCCGATTGTGTCTTACTGAATGTATTCAGACAACTCTTATAAGATACTAACCCCCTTATTCATAATTAAGCTTTCAATGTTAAAATATTATTATGCTTATAGTAAAAAAGGTAAATGTTTTGGAAACACAATAATAACTTGTATATGTATGATGGTTTCAGTTAAAGAAGCGCTCTGATTTGAGTTCAGATGAGGTGGTGCAGCTGGGCATCTCGTGCCTCTCTCACGTGCTATCTGTTGACTTCAAGTCCTCCGAGATTGAGGTCGGCATTGTCACCAAGGATAACCCTCAGTTTAAGTAAGCCATACTTTTTGTGATCACAATTATTATTATTTTCAAATGAACTTAAAGTAAAACCTTTATTTATCTTTTTTACAGAGTACTGTCCGAGTCTGAAATTGACAGGCACCTCACTGCCATCGCGGAGAAGGATTAAATCATCACTACATTTTATTTGGTATTAAAGTTACATGTCTTTATAATAATAAAACCTTTTTTTATTTACAATCATGCATGTGTGTGTTTGAAGAATCAGAATATCTAAAGTATAACATAGGTGTATATTTAGACTAGGAGAGTAGTGGTGTCGTTAAAGATGGGCGGGAGGTGTGACACATGGGCGGCGAAGTCACGCAACGAGCAGCAGAAAGCGAGTCCGTTGACCGGACGCTCGTAGTTGCGGTGCCGGGTGAGGTCGTGCAGCCACGAGACCGATGCGCACGCGCTCTCGCAGAAGACGGCCGCGCGCACCTCGCTCACTGTGACTAGCGGGTCGTTGAGCACGACGAGCGCAACACCGCGGTTTGTGGAGGGCACGTGCACCGCCGTCCAGATGTAGCGTGGCACGGGGAACCGCCGCCCCGCCTTCAGGTAGAGCTCGGGCCGCGGCGAGCCCGCGTTCAGTGTGAGCACCTCGTGCGTACCCACGTACACTTCCACCTCGGTCGGCGGCTGTCGTTCGCGGCCGCGGCGCAGGAGCGCGGTCACGTCGCGGTGCACGTGCCGCAGGTTGCCGCCGACGACGCTGCGCCATACCGCCACTATGTTCGATATGAGGTCGGCCGCCCCGGCCATCTGGTCGTCGAAGTAGCCGCGAGCTAACAGCGGCGCCGAGCCGAGCTCCTGCTCCGCGAACGAGAACCGCTCGTGCTCGAACATAACGTGCAGGCGACGGTTGAGCCGCACCTCGTCCGAGTAGAGCCGCTCGGCGGCGTGCCGCGTGCTCGCGTCGAACATCTGATCGAAGTTCCCGAGCAGGCTGAGCGGGGCGGAGCGCTCCTCGTGCGGCGGCAGGTGCAGTCCGGGCGCGTTACTCGCGTGCGACGTCCGCGCCACCCCCGCGTCCGCGTCGTAGCACACCGTCGCGAGGTGCCTTACGCCGCCCGCGGCGCCGCCCCCGCGAACGCGGTACACTCGACCCTGGAGCGGTGGGGCACAGTGTGGAACCTGTGGGGGAGGGATACACATTGAATATCAGCGCGAGGTCTACTCGTAGAAGAGGTGTCTCTGCCACGCATCTTACATCGTGCAACACGTCCTCGAAGACGCTCTCCTGGCAGCCGAGCTGCAGCAGGTGCCGCAGCTGGCGGTCGTGCCGCACGCGGTATCGTCCTCCCTCGCACGTCGCGTGCAGCGTGCTGTGCAGCGGGTAGAGGAGGAAGGACCCGCCGGCGCACGCGAGCGTCACCTCGCCGCCGCTGCGCGCGCGTACCGTGCCGTTACCGGCCTCGCTCGCGCCCTGTGACGTCACCACCACCGGCATGTTCTCCGGCAGACACTCTTCGCACTCCAGCTCTATAACGCACCATGACGCTGGAAACATCAATATATAAAGAACCGCTACCCATTTTATCTCTACTACTACTAGACTAGAAGTAATTTTGAAATCTGTTTCCAACTTATGATATACTTATGTATACATACAAATATATACATAGTGTAGATAGTAGACCATTCATCCGCCTATCACATATCGTCGCGCGGTGTGCGTGCGTCGTCTTCGGACCACAAACTGTCCTTTGTCTTCGTTGTGTCTACAGAATATACTTCGACGAACTAGATAAATATAGGTAAGTAGGTACTACTTGGTAAAGCTATCTCTACTAAGGTATTTAAAAATATTAGGTAAGTATGTGTGTCTTACGATCGGATAGGTAACTCCATTGAAAGCACAGCACAAGCAGCAGCAACTTGAGTATAAACATGATATGATCACCATCAGGGGAGTGCGCAGTCTGTGTGTGTGTAGTGTGTACCGTCTCGAAGTAAACTGGAGCGTGCTTGTATCGCGGTCGGTGGTGCGGTGGCCCGTGACTCCTGACACCACGATATCGCGCTCCCAGCTCGCTCACAGTGGGAACACTATCTATTATATTATATATAACGTATTGTAATAGAGAACACATACATGTGTTACGTTACATAACATTACATGTAAAACTAAACAACATTTTGTTCCCAAATCTGTAGTATTTCGAAGCGAAATGTTAGATGTCGTAGTTTTTTGTTTTGTTTTTTAATACCTAAAGTCCTCAACTAGACTGGATAACAGTAAACAAGAAATAATATCTAAAGGCATAAGAAAAAGCTTATTGAAAGAAAAATGCTAGTCTAGCGTAAACTCGACACATTTGCACAAGAACAAAGTTTTAGTATGAAAGTGTCAAGGGCCACTATAAATAGGTATTCAATGCATTTATTATTATCTGATGTTGTCTCTATTTTATTTGAATGTGTAATATAATGATCTTAACACGTTATCTATCTCAAACATTGTTTACTAGTAGTTAGGATCCGTATGACCCATTAACTACGTAAGTAGGTACTTCTTGTTGTGATACTATGTTCAGTCAACTCAATACAATACATACGTACATAATATAAACGTTCGAATTTAGCGGTTTCAGCTTCTACCTAGTTTCAATAATTATGAACTTATGACACAGTTAACATTAATTTACCAACACGTACCGCCCTCTAGTGAGTGCAATTTTATGTTAGCTACTCGACGGTAGATGGCGTTACTAGTATTAAAATGCTATTTGTTACATTTTAGAACATGTCTGCGACGGAGGCAATAGTACATTACGATATAAGTGTGGTAAATTGATCTTTGCATAGAGGCGGTTTATGACGCGCGAGCGGTAGCGAGCGTGTCATAAGAAGCCAAGATGCAAAGATCAATTCCACACGTATATCGTACGATGTTTTTTATCACAGTTGCGAATAAAAGAAAAGAAATCAAAATAATAATTAACAAAATATTTGTGATAAGTCTATGTTTTTTTTTTTTTTTTCTTTTATTATGGCTTCGCACGTGTGCATTTAGCCAGTGTCAAGTTATATTTTGCATCAAATTATGACCCGATTTTTAATAAATCGGGCCTAAAGTGTTTCAATACAGTCAAAGTCATCATAGTCCGTCAAGTCAGGGGTTATAGTAAAGCGGTGGCAAGTTTACCATAACCTTAATAGGAGATTTGGAGGCAACGTGAAAACTGCATGTTTGACACTGATTTTTACTTTCACTACACTTGTGCACTTTCACAGAACTAAATTGAATAACATTCCACCAGAATTATACAATTCAACTCGGGTTACATCTAAGTTTCATGAAAATAAAACTGCAGCACGACATGTTGTTAACTCGTTCCCGCCAAAACCAAGTCTATGTTTACATGTTTTTAAGGCAGATTTTTTTGTTAATTATGCTCCGGAAAGGCAGGCTAAAGACTTTTAACCTATACATCCTCGTCTGACATACAATATTTTTTAGGGTTTTTTTCTATTTGTTTTGCGTCGGGGGTTAAGAACAAAATACAATGGTACGGAAAAACAATATATTTAAGTAAAGAAAAAACAAAAAATAAACAACTCAATTTTTAATCGTTTTCTAAGTCATTATCACGTAAAATTTTCGTTCGTAAACAGACTTTAGAGACAACCATTTTTGCTAGCTAAAAAACTCTTTGGTATCTACCTTTTTTATACATCAAAACAGTATAACCCAGATAAATTATAGTACATTACGATATAAGTGTGGTAAATTGATCTTTGCATAGAGGCGGTTTATGACGCGCGAGCGGCAGCGAGCGTGTTATAGAAGCCAAGATGCAAATATCAATTCCACACGTATATCGTACGACGTTTTTTATCACAGTTGCGAATAAAAGAAAAGACTTGAAAAGAAAACAAAATAATAATTAACAAAATATTTGTGATAACTCTATGTTTACATTTTTTTAAGGCAATATTTTTTTGTTAATTATGCTCCGGAAAGGCCAGGCTAAAGACTTTTAACCTATACATCCTCGTGTGACATACATTATTTTTAGGGTTTTTCTATTTGTTTTTGCGTCGGGGGTTAAGAACAAAATACAATGGTACGGAAAAACAATATAATTTAAGTAAAGAAAAAACAAAAATAAACAACTCAATTTTTTATCGTTTTCTAAGTCATTATCACGTAAAATTTTCGTTCGTAAACCGACTTTAGAGACAACCATTTTTGCTAGTTATAAACTCTTTGGTACCTACCTTTTCGGGATAACTTTACAGCACTAGTTAACAAATCTAAAACGCACGCGTGCATAATATGTTGGATTATGAGCCTAAAAGCCGTTGAATAAGATCCACTTTATGAGCAACTGTGATAAAAAGAATGTTTCACCTACCTAACATGTAATTAGCAGTAAGATACGTATTTAATTTAACTTATCGGGATAACTTTACAGCACTAGTTGGCAATGTAAAACGCACGCGTGCATAATATGTTGGATTATGAGCCTAAAAGCCGTTGAATAAGATCCACTTTATGAGCAACTGTGATAAAAAAATATTTTTTATCACAGTTGCTCATAAAGTGGAACTAGTAAAGCAACTGTGATAAAAAAATATTTTTTATCACAGTTGCTCATAAAGTGGATCTTATTCAACGGCTTTTAGGCTCATAATCCAACATATTATGCACGCGTGCGTTTTACATTGCCAACCTAGTGCTGTAAAGTTATCCTGATAGGTTAAATACGTATCTTACTGCTAATTACATACTGTTTTGATGTATAAAAAAGGTAGGTACCAAAGAGTTTTTTAGCTAGCAAAAATGGTTGTCTCTAAAGTCGGTTTACGAACGAAAATTTTACGTGATAATCACTTAGAAAACGATTAAAAATTGAGTTGTTTATTTTTTGTTTTTTCTTTTATTAAATATATTGTTTTTCCGTACCATTGTATTTTGTTCTTAACCCCCGACGCAAAAACAAATAGAAAAATCCCTAAAAAATAATGTATGTCACACGAGGATGTATAGGTTGAAAGTCTTTAGCCTGGCCTTTCCGGAGCATAATTAACAAAAAAATATTGCCTTAAAAAAATGTAAACATAGAGTTAACACAAATATTTTGTTAATTATTATTTTGTTTTCTTTTCAAGTCTTTTCTTTTATTCGCAACTGTGATAAAAAACGTCGTACGATATACGTGTGGAATTGATATTTGCATCTTGGCTTCATTAACACGCTCGCTGCCGCTCGCGCGTCATAAACCGCCTCTATGCAAAGATCAATTTACCACACTTATATCGTAATGTACTATTACCACACTTATATCGTAATTTACTATTTCAATTCGAACCAGTAGTAGTTCCTGAGATTAGCGCGTTCAAAAAAACAAACTCTTCAGTTTTATAATATTAGTATAGATAAGATGGAGGACCCGCACCGTATGGTCGGTAATACCTCTGTCAGTTTAACCCAGACAATTGCATATTTGTATTGTAAATAGGAAAAAAATGTTTGTAACGAATAGACTCCGAAGCAACTAGACAGATTTTAATAAAACTTAGGAAGATACATATGTACTCCAATCAAAATAGCATTCAAGCCATAGCAGTAATTCACAGGTCACTGAATATTTGTACGAATGTTTGAAACACTATTATAAATAAAAATCCCTATCGATCCGATGTCTGCTAAAAAGTTATACGAGGTCAAAGGTCGAAAATATTTGCTTTTTGCGTTTTTCAGCCAAACGGTAAGTTTTATAATAAAAATATGTTAAGATACGATGTTTATCAATGTCAAAGTCAGAATGTCAATACGTGATGGATGTGTGCCTTCGGAACGCGCCCACCAATGAGAAGAAGGCACAAGAAACCCATGGGGTATCATGTAATTATCTATACATATTGTCTATATAGGAACAAATATTATATATCAACATTCAATGTCCGATCACTAGCAAGCGAGAAACGAGTTATTGAATTAGAACATGCAATATCTACAATAAAATGGGACATTATTGGTTTATCGGAAGTGCGAAGAGAAGGACTGAAAATTGAAAATCGTGAAAAATATTATCTATACCATTATGGTCAAACTAAAGGAGAAAAAGGAGTCGGATTTTTAGTTGGGAAACAAAGAAATGTTCAAGTACAAGATTTCATATCTTCTTCCGAACGAGTAGCTCTACTAATAATAAAAATACAAAACAAAACTTACTCAATAATCCAAGCATATGCTCCAACCAACGATCCAAACAATAAAGAAAACAAAAAAGAAATTGAAAAGTTCAACAAAGATCTTGAACAAATTATGAATAAATGTTCCAAATATATAATATTCATGGGCGACATGAATGCAAAAATTGGACAGCCTGAATTAAATGAGAATTCAATAATGGGCAAATATGGTTATGGAAAACGAAATGAAAGAGGCCAAAGATTTATAGACTTTTGCTTACAGTATAGATTAAAGATTGCCAACACCCTATTTAAAAAACCGAGCAAACTAAGATGGACATGGTTGTCACCAAATACAAAAACTAAAAATGAAATAGATTTCATAGCGACAAACATAACAGAACAGATAGAGAACGTTAGTATATTAAGCCGATTAAATCATTCTAGCGATCATAGAATGTTAAGAATGACTCTTTCAACAGAGGGACAAAAACAATCACGAATAAAATACTCAAAACGCCCTACAATAAACATAAATTACGAAAAATTCGCATCACAGCTTACTATCTCTACGGAAACTTATGAAAACTCAGTACAAAAGCTGTATGACAACATAGAAAATAAAATAATTAAATACACTGAACTGTTTAAGGTTGAGAAGAGAAAGGACCAGCAGTCGATGATTATAACAAACGAAATCGTTGAATTACAAGAACAAAGACAAATTCTTAAAAACAAAGATTATAAAAGTAAAGAAGATAAACTAAAGTTGAGCCAAATCTACAGGGAAATAAACAAGAAAATAAATAGGAATTTAAAAAATTACAGATTAAATACATTAAAAACACATATAGAGAGAACAGGAGGAGTTAAAAAAGCATACAGTAAACTGGACTCTACTAAACAATTGATGACGCACTTATGTAATACATCAGGTACCATTATCACAAATAGAAAAGACATACTAGCGGTTGCTACACAGTTCTACCAAAATTTATACAGTAATTCATACAACTATAACGATAATGAAAATGTTTTGCGCACAAATAATACAGACCCTGTGCTACCTTTCCTTGATAGTGAAATTGAACATTCTATCAATAAACTAAAAATAGATAAATCACCTGGTCCAGACAGAGTTTCAAACGAAATGATAACAGCTGGCAAAGAGAAATTGGTCCCCATACTAACGAAACTATTTAATTTAATTCTACAAAAAAAAACCATACCAAAACAGTGGCATAACTCAGAAATAGTACTTATATATAAAAAAGGTGACCCCAAACTCATAAGTAACTACAGACCGATCAGCCTACTGTCCAGCTTTTATAAAGTATTCACATCTACGCTGCTAACACGGATATCAAGATTAATAGACGAAAATCAAGCAGTAGAGCAAGCCGGTTTTAGAAAAAATTACTCAACCATAGAACACATACACACAATAAGACAAATTATAGAAAAATACATGGAATATAATAAATCGCTATATATTGGGTATATAGACTACATGAAAGCCTTTGACTCTATTTCCCATAAATCGATATGGAAATCTCTAACAGAACAAGGAATTAATCACGACTACATAGAAATAATTAATGAAATATATAGAACGAGCACAGCCAGAGTAAAAATGGAAGAAACGGGCGCAGAATTTCCAATAGAAAGAGGTGTAAAACAAGGCGACCCCTTGTCAGCTATATTGTTTATATCTGTATTAGAAAACATATTCCGACAACTCGAATGGAACCAACGCGGACTAAAAGTTGACGGCTCATACATATCACATTTGCGATTCGCAGATGACTTGGTATTATTATCAGAAGACCCTAAGGAATTACAATACATGATAGAATCGCTGAACTTACAAAGCAAAAAAGCAGGTCTAGAGATCAACAAAGATAAAACTAAGCTGATGACTAATAGAACTAAGGTACCAATTCATATTGATTCTTTAACTCTAGAATACGTAGAAGAATATATATACCTCGGACAGCAAATAACCTTTAAACAAAATACTGATAAAGAAATAAATAGAAGGATAAAAAATACATGGAACAAATACTGGGCCATGAAAGAGATATTTAAAGGAACCCTACCCATACCATTAAAAACAAAAGCTATGGAAATTTGCCTATTACCCTGCCTTACATATGCATGCCAAACCTGGCCACTAACTAAGAAACACCTAGAAAAGTTAAGAATATGCCAGAGGGCTATTGAGAGAAGCTACATAGGATTAAAACTCAAAGACCGAGTAAGGAACACTCTCATACGAAAAAAGACAAAGGCAAAAGACGTGATAAAGAAAATACTAGGTTTGAAATGGAAATGGGCAGGTCATCTTCAAAGATTAAACCCAAACAGGTGGTCTCAAATCACTACCAACTGGTTACCACTTGACGAAAAAAGAAGAAGGGGTCGTCCAACCCAGAGATGGAGCGACGACATAATCAAAGTAGCCGGGAACCATTGGTCACGCACTGCGAGAGACCGCAAGGGATGGGGCTTATTGGAGGAGGCTTTTACCGCTTTAGGCGGTCCCTACACTAACTAGCGCGCCTGCATATCATTTTTTACTTTTTTCAAATGTAATATTAAGTGTTAAGGATTAATAAAGCTATTTTTATTTTTATTTATTTTATTTATTTTATTGTCTACA
The DNA here is from genome assembly GCA_951213275.1 of Idaea straminata. Taxonomy (NCBI): domain Eukaryota; kingdom Metazoa; phylum Arthropoda; class Insecta; order Lepidoptera; family Geometridae; genus Idaea; species Idaea straminata. The sequence goes on from OX577858.1 coordinate 208,866, forward strand.
CTTTTTCTCATAAGAGTACAGACGATCAGAAACTTCTAATTCGCATAAAAACATCAGATCAAGACCTTCCCGGTGGTATACTACATACCTGCAACTTGACCTCGTATAACTTTTTTATGAGATGTCGGATCGATGGGGACTTTTGACAATTCATTTAAAATGGTGTTCCAAACATTCGTACATATTTTCAGCGACCCGCGAATTATAGTAACCTAACCCCTAAAATTAGGTTATTTCTACTGCGAGCTAACATCGATTCATTGGGAGTGACATTGGTAACGTTCATTTTGTACACGAGTAACTATATAAAGTGGTATAATCTCAATAACAGTCGCAGGGAGGTTGTTAAACATTCGTTCAGAAGTACGTTTGTACAAGGTAAATCAAAGATTGTTATTTTTCAGCACCGTCACAATACCTACCGTGAAGTGACGTGACGAGGTCCTCGCCTGTCCCATTCACGTAGTGTAGTGCACCTACACGTAGCTCTACTAGATATGCTAGTAGGTTGGTGTTTGTAAACAACGTGTGACGTCTATGGACTTTAGTTAGATACGTTTGTGTTACGGGATATATTTCATTAAGGTTCATCAATTGATTTATGAATGCGTGATTTGTGGTATCATTAGTGTATTACATGATATATATCTATTGATTTTCCTGTAACTAATATTATAATTTTTTTTTGCTAAGGTAAAATGTTATCCTAAAACTAGTGCGAGGATTTGATACTTAGTGTTTTATTTATCTAAGATAGATGTGATTAGATGCTTATCTACTAGGTAGGTAGGTAGGTACATATAAAGAAACGTCTCTGAAACGGGATATTCGAAGAAACGTGAGGTGTTCCATTTTTCATTCATTTAGTATCCCGTTTCCAAGACGCTTAAGAAGTAGGGTGTGGAGGCATTATGTATTCTGCAGTATTCTTCGTAATGCCCTCAATCGATAGGTGGTAAAAGTTGCTATATTATATACTACTCTGTGTAAAAAGTATCGGGAATATGTCAATAAAAAGACCCGCGTAAAAGAGGTCGTTCTAATTTTTTTACTGCATGTTGGTAGCACTGTACTGATTAAGCGCGCAAAATTTGAGCGGGATCTGTCATTTAATTTGTTTTAAACTACACTTTTTGTTGGTGATAGTTTTGAGTCCTCGGCGATTTTTACAATGGAAAATATTGTTGAACAAAGAGTGTGCCTTAAATTTGTGTTTCGAATGATATTTCATGTGGTGAATCACTAAAAATGTTGCGAAATACCTACGGCGAATCGTGTATATCGAAAACGAGGGCTTATGAATGGTATAAGGCTTTTAAAGAAGGCCGAGAAGTAGTAGTAGACTTGCCTCGTTCTGGTAGACCTTCAACCGCTACGACCAAAGAAAACATCGACAGAATCAAGAAGTTAGTGCTCGAAAATCGACGTATGAGTCTGACAGAGTTGGCTAGTGAGGTGAACATATCTTTTAAGTCCGTCCACAACATTCTCATTGACATTTTAGGCATGAAACGCGTCGCCGCTCGACTAGTTCCAAAAGAGCTTAATTTTGTTCAAAAAGCGCAGCGAAAGCATGTCGCTTAAGACATGGTTTCCCGAGCTTCTACGGATCCGACCTTTATGAAACGTATAATAACTGGCGACGAGACATGGGTTTATGAGTACGACATGCAAACAAGCCAACAGTCTTCAGAATGGCGTCTCGAAAACGAGCCAAAACCCAAAAAACCGCGGCAAAGTCGCTCCAAAATCAAGGTGATGCTGACAGTTTTTTTTGACTACCGTGGTGTGGTTCACTCCGAATTCCTTCCAGAGGGAGAAACAGTAAATAAAGAATATTATTTAGGCGTCATGAAGCGTTTGCGTGAGAGTATCCGCCGAAAACGTCCAGATTTGTGGCAACACAACTCATGGATGCTGCACCATCACACACAGCCATTATAGTGAAAGAGTTTTTAGCGAAAAATTCAACAAAAGTTCTCGACCAAGCACCGTATTCACCTGATATGGCTCCGTCTGACTTTTTTTTATTTCCCAAGTTAAAATTACCACTTCGAGGAAAACGTTTTGAGTCGATAGAAGCCATAAAAGAAAATTCGCTGAATGAGCTAAAGGCCATACCGCAAATAGCCTATGAAAAATGTATGGAAGACTGGGTGAAGCGGTGAAGATGTTGTATTGCAAGCGATGGGGCCTACTTTGAAGGCGTTAAAATAATTTTATATGAATAATTTGTATTTTTTGTTTTATTGACAAATTCCCGATACTTAGTACACAGAATGTATGTATCCAAAGACCTCTGCCCTTGAAATGGTCAGATGAAGATCTCTCTCACATTCCATTTATACAAACCAACCAGTCTGAGTTTTAGAAAGTACTAGCTGTTGCCCGCGACTTCGTTCGCGTGGTGGTTTTGTTTTATTTAGAACGTTTGCGATTGCCTAACTTACTTAATACGTGTATCCTTATATTATGACAACTACAAAGCTTTCTTGTACACAACATTGTGGGTGACGCCTCGTCGTTGAAACAATTTACGAACATGTTAGCTGCGGCACTAACACTCGATAGAGCCAAATAGGTACAGCTGACTGTGTCTGAAGCAGCTTATGGTGAGATTTAAGCCTGCGGTGCGCCAGTCTGGCCTTGCACCTTGTGGATTGCCAATTGCGTAGCATAGGCTCACTGGAAATTGAATGCGCTTGAAACCGAAAGAAAAATTATTGATATCAGTGGTATCCTGGGGATAAAAACTTGTTCCCCAGCACCACACCTAGATAAAATTTCGGTGTCAAAAACTTTCTGCTGCAAAATGACTACTCTGGGCCAAGCCAATTAAATTACGCAACAGGATAATCGACACACTAAGTCTAGCTCCACTCAGGCTCCACTACCCGATTAATGGAGGTCTACGTTTTTTCCTCTCTAGGCGATGACAACTTAATATGTCATTTAAGAAGACGAATTTCTCATTTCGGGAAGTGAGAATGAGTTTTCTCGATCTCTGGTGAATGTCTCTTGAAACGTGAAATACTTGGTGAATGTCTCCATACACCGCCCTGAAGCAAACTGAAAATCGGTAAACCATTGTTTACATATTAGAAATCATATAGTGATCTGTGGCAGAAATTGCCAATGTCACCTTGGTAGATTGACGTTTTCTCTGCTCGGAGTTTCTCTGATTTTTTGCGCAGTGCAAATGCACAAAATTGTGACCCACGTCAATCGATATAGGGTATTACGGGGAACAAATAATGCTTTTACACCGAACCGCTAAAGCGTCTCGCAAACGAACTTTTCAAAAGAGAATCGTGACCGAGTATTTCCAAAAGTCCGCGGTTAACTTTGAGACCGAATGCCCTCAATCGATAGGTATGCGTCTCGAAGTGCACCGAGCATTTTTGGAAAATCATAGGACACAACCTTTCGTTGAATACCCTGTTTCCAAGACGCTTTAGGGGCCCAGCGTGAAGGCATTATTTGTACGTCGTAATGCCCTCTATCGATAGGTATAGGTCTCGAAGTGCACCGAGCATTTTTTGGAAAATCATAGAACACAATCATTCTTTGAATACCCTATTTATGAAACGGTTTTTCGGCATTTTTTTTGTTCGCCGTAATGCCTTCTATGTATAAGTATTGGTCTTAAAGTAAAACGCGCACTTTTGATCTGCGTTTTTTTTTAATATTCCGTTTCCGAGACGCTTTAGACGTTCCATGTGAAGGCATTATTTGGTCGCCGTAATGCTTTCTATTGGATAGGTATGGGTCTCGAAATGCACCGCGGCATTTTAAGTTACAATACCTATTGTGTCTTAAGGCCTTTCAAATTTCAAATTTCTAAAGCACGAAATAGATTTAGAAATATATATTGAAATAAATGTACCTATCCCTTTCCTTTAATCCATATTTAACCAATTCTTTTTATTATAAATCCTAGGCACCTATATTTAGTATCTAATATATTTTAGTAGGTAGTTTACAGCATACTTACCTTTAATTAAGAACTGAGCTTACTTATTATAATATAACAATTAAGGGTATAAGGAAACTACTTTTAAATAGGCCATCAAATAATAGAGGCTTATTTTAAACTTCAATATCTGTATTTTAAATTCAACACTAAATAAGTTAATTATTATAAATTATAATTACCTTTTTTTTAATTTTAATTTAATTTTAAATATTTTATATTTTAACACTAAATCATTTTAAATATTTTATATTGTAACACTAGATCATATATTTATTTATAAAAACAAATAAAACAATAATTAATTAATTAACTATCACATGAAACAAATTTCAAACTAGTACTTACTTAACTTTTTAAGACTCTAATGTTGATCACCCAATTTCTGCACTTTTATCTTCTCTCCACCACTTCCGAGGACATAATAATCCCCCTCATTGCCGTTCCAGTCTTTTTATAAGGGCTGTCCACGAGAGTGTGGCCGTCTTTAGAAAAACGTCACGTGTTTTTAAGTAACTTCCTTTTTATTTCGATAACCATTGAAATAAAAAGGAACAAACACAAAAATGATTGTGTACAGTCTTAAAAAGTCTAACAATATTTATTATCGTATTATTTGCAATAAACATAGTATTTTTAATAAATAATGACTAAATAGAAGCTCTATTGGTACATCTATTGATTATGCGGAAGTACATCAATATTCGATAACTTACTCACAATTTAGCACAATAAACACAGTATCTTTAATCAAGCTTATTTACAACAAAATAAGTTTTACGTAATTTATCCTATTACTTGTAATCTATAATATAAAAATGAATCGCAAAATGTCTTGGTAAGCGCATAACTCAACAACGCCAGGACCAATTTGGCCAATTCTTTTTTTGTTGTCTTTGATATTGTCAAGAGAAGGTTTTTATGAAAGAAAATATTAAGAAAGTTGCGCAGAAAATGATTACGCAGGTGAAACCGCGGGGCGTAGCTAGTTTTTAATATAATGTTTTTAACGAATATGAATTTTAATAAAAGCGTTATTAGTACAAAACCTATGAAATGTCCGGTTCGTAATTAGTAGTTTATTTACTTATTTCTTTAGCACAAATTACTACGAAAACAATAAATATCATTTAAATGCTTTTTATTAGGTAAAAATTGGCATCTTTTGATCATAATTTTGAGAATAATCTATCACACGCATGAAACATAGGTACACGGGACAGTATCAAGATACTGCACGAAGTTTTGCTTTATTGCAAGAAGTTTTACCATCGAGATAATATTTTATTTTAGAATATAAAAAAATAAATATAATCATCTAACTCATCAGATCCTCACTTCTGAAAATTTTATTAATCCTTGCAAGATAAACTAAAAAAATTCAAATCTCCAAATTTTATCTTCAATGGTCAGGAGTTTTGTGATGAAAAGGTGGTTCAGGCTGTTTCATAATACATTATCCATTACTTTAATGGAGAATTTAACTAATGACGGTTGAAAATCGAGCATATTGCTAAACACGGTGGAGTTGCAATGCAAGTTTATAGATCATATTTCATCACCCCCACCACTAAAACCATGCTGAATTTCATGATAAAAACGATATGATGTTACATCAGTATAAGGGCTATGTTCACACCAAATTTCAATTCAATCCATTCAGTAGTTTCGACGTGATGCGCGGCCAAGATATTTAACTTTCACTCCCTGATATCACTCCCACCACTGAAACTATGCTAAATTTCAGGATAAAAAGTTGGTATGATGTTACATCAGTATAAGGGCTATGTTCATACCAAGTTTCCATTCAGTAGTTTCGACGAGATGCGCGGCCAAGACATTTGACTTTCATCACCTCCATCACTGAAACCATGCTGAATTTCAGGATAAAAAGTTGATATGATGTTACATCAGTGTAAGGGCTATATTTATACCGAGTTTCATTTGAATCCCTTCAGTAGTTTCGGTGTGATGCGCGGCCAAGATACAGACAGACAGACAGAAAGACAGACAGACAGACAAAAATGTTTTTACTACATTTTCTGATTCAGTATCGACAATAGATTGCCCTTCAGTAGAAATTTTCAAAATATCTTCAATGTACAGAATTCATCCACGAACGATTTTATTATAGTATAGATAGATGAGTATAAAGAAAATCAAAATTGATTATCAAGTAATTACAAAATCTTTAAAAAAGCTTACACTTTTATGGTGAAAGGATACCGGCGCTCTCTCCATTCAAACGTAGTCGACTGTTTCCTCCTTGGATAATGACACTAGCACACATATTTTTGTTGCATAAAACCTATAACTGCCATGACTATGCCCCTATGTCTTGGTTTTTTTTTCATTTTCTAATTATCATAGAAATTAAGATTTAAAAAACAAAAAAAAACAAAACATAGGGTCAGGGTCATGGTCATGGCAGTTATAAGTTTTATACAATAAAAAAAATTTGCTCTAAGTTTATTATCCAGCAGGGAGGAAACAGTCGACTACGTTTGTATGGAGAGAGCGTCCGGTACCCTTCCCTCTTAATTATTATTATATTAACCATAATTTTATAACTCTAACTCGAGCTTTGCTTGAAAAAATATAACAGATTGTAGCCACTCTATATAATTATACATGACACCTGTAAATATAGCTGAAGTAAAAGACATTATAAATATATTAAAATGCTCTCGCATTGATGGTAGACCCTTAACAATATTGAAAAGTATTAAATATTATATCGAAGAACCATTAGTATTTATTATTAATCTAATTATAGAATCAGGGTGTTTTCCTTATAATTTAACAACAGCTTTAATCAAACCCCTTCACAAAAAAAGGTCCCAAGTCAGAAATTGGTAACTTCAGACCTTGTGCGGTTCACTTTGAGTTCAATAGCCATCGAAAAGAACAAATAATTCCCTCATACAAAACCAATAAAGCGTAAGGGCATTATTTATTCATCGGGTCTAAAATCACAGCGCAAAAAACATAACATACCACGCTCCCATACTGAATTTCCGGATTCCTTATGCAATTTTGTGAATTCTTGACCAAATTGCCCAGTTTTTTTAATTAGGTAGCTGGCAGAGATACGTAATTTTGGGGAAAACAAATGAAAAATTGTTTTTTATAAATACCTATCTATTTTTTAGCCAACTTCAAAAAAGGAAGAGGTACTCAATTCGTCGCGTATATGTTTTTTTTATGTATGTTCCCCAAGTTGCCCAGCTTTTTTATTAGGTAGCTGGCAGAGATAGGTACGTAATTTTGAGGAAAACAAATGATAAATTGATTTTTATAAATACCTATCTATTTTTTAACCGACTTCAGAAAAGGAGGAGGTACTCAATTCGTCGCGTATATATTTTTTTATGTATGTTCGCTGATTACTTGGACCGATTTGGAAAATTCTTTACTTGTTTTCATTTTCTAAGGTTTCCGCGACTTGAACTCATAATTCAAACTTTTTAATTGGAGATAAGCGCTATGGATAAGCGCGATAGCTATTTTTTCTTAGTTTAACTATGGCGACTCACCGACTATTCAATAAACCTAACATTCAATTCATACAATGTTTGTTATGCCATTGTTTGTTTATTTACTCAGTGCTAGATTTTACCTAAACTGTTCCACTAAGTTTATTTCATCCAAGCACAATTACACCTATTTTCATTTCATCGAAGTACTATTTACAATTACTATCGGTTCACGTTAAACGGCTCCCCCAACAGATCCCCTACTCTCAACGGACCCCAATGTCAAGAAATCTCGATTATCGGTTCCCCTGGACTAGGGGAGTCGATAAGCGCTCATTTAAATTAGGTTCCGAAGGTCTCGCGGCCCCTATGCTCGATCGAAATGGAAACAAAAGACGATCGAAAAGGCGATTGAAACGAAAACAAAAGGCAATCGATAACATCGGCATTGTGGCAGGTAACTGTCAAAATGAAAGATGTCAAAGTGACAGCTGTCAAACTTAAAATGGCTATATTGTTAAAATACATTTATTGTTCAGTTGTTAGTACTGGCAACATTATTTTATTAGATCTTTATTGTTCAATTGTCAATAGTGGCAGCATTACTTTATTTGGTTTTATTGTTCAGTTGGTAAAATTGGCAACATTGTTTTTATTATGTTGGCGCGCTTGAGCATTGCGAGAGCGCTGTCAAAAAGGGAGAGAAAAATAAACAATATAAGATGGCGGTTGTTGTTGAGTTTTTCTATGTACTTTTAAACTATTTTTAATTAATTTGGGCCTGAAGGAGGAAAGTTGATGACTGGTTCTGCTACATGTGCGTTAATTTTAATAAGTCAGAAGTGAGGGAACCGCAGAGAAGTGGTAAGATACAACCGATTGTTGCAAATTCTGGTGAGTTGCATGTTTCTTGGTTAACTTTTATTTTACTATGATCGTGTAAGTATTACGAGTGTGACACGTTCACCATCGCCGAGCGGCTACTGGTATTATGTTGTTGGCGAACGTTCTCTGTAGGAGGCATCGACGTTTACACAGGACGTCTCGGGCATGATGCTGGCTCTGCTGTGTAGGTACCCTACATAGTTGGGGCTCTCTAAGTATGTGTGAGGAGTGAGGAAGAAGTCGAAGTAGCTGTAGTAGGCCATGACAAGCTGCGAATACATTATTGACCACATTTATATTAAAAATAAAAGCATTGTTAAAGGTGGTTTACGGAAGACACTACAATGATCTTGAATAGACACTAAACTTGTGGACAGGGATCAAGTAGACAACAACATGCACCATAGTCTTCGTAGTCAGCACGTTCTGACAACCATTTACGTATTTTATCATCTAACAAATAAATGAAAAAGAAAGATTTTATGTGCATAATAGTTAAGTAAGTAGGTACTTACTAGACGCAATATTAAGGGCAGGTGCTAGTAAAGCTGCCAAAATCGACCTTTGTTTTAAGCAACTCTAAGTTATCAAATACTTTTTTTTTTTTTGTTATTTGAATATAAATGGATATTGTAGTTTAATAACCATATTTTTGTTTACTGTGGTTGAAAACATGATATGAACAACAACAATTAAAAAAAAAAAAAAAGTTATAAAACAGGGAATTAATATAATAAAACCCGATAAACTAATCGGGTTTTATTCAAAAATAGTTAACGTCTGTTTCTAAAAATGAATCAAATATAACAGTTAGGGGCTAAGATAATGTGAATACCTACACACGGTACTGGAAGAGCGCCTTAAGTAGAATGTTTTATTTTCTGTAACACTATACCAATGAAGTTGTAATCAATTACAATCATTATTTGTGATATCAGCGAAATACCTATGCAATCACCGTAGTTATGGGGTGAATAAAGCTCAATGGGTGAAAATAATTTAAACTTAAAATATTTTGAAATTCAAATAAAATATTACTAAGATGTACACACAATCCAATTAAATTAAATACTTAAATTACAAAACATTGACAAAATACTTAGTTTTTTTTAATGATGTTTTAGTTGAATCGAAATATATATTTTATATATTATGTGAATATTATTTTAAGATGACGCTACCGCTACATATATACCCATATCCTTGATAACCCCTACTACATCTCCATCTGTGTGTCCGTGAAGATGGGGCTTTCTCGGATTTATAACAGATGATGTTGCTAAAATGCATACACGCTAATTGAATGGCGCCGCGCGGTGTTATTAATAACTTGTAATTATAAATTAGTGCTATGAATACTTTAGGATACAAGTGGGTATTAAAATGAATAGTGGTAGTTGTTGCGTTATCTACTTGTTATCAGTGAATTAACTATTCTTTGGACGTTTTAGTAACCAACACAGATATCTTGTCAGTTCCTTACCGAATCCTTTAATATTTACTCCTAATATCCTTTGATATTTATAATCCTTTCATATTTTGATATTTATGATCCTTTGATATTTTGATATTTGTAATCCTTCGATATTTATCTACTCCTACTCCTATTGTGACGCTCACTTAAAACCATGAGTAGTAAAAAGTCTAAGAAAAAGGTCCGTGATGAGGGTCATAGTCCGAAACCTCCGAGTGGAAATCGTGACGATGAGCCACTTACTAAACGAAAGTGTAAACGTTCATGGACGCCCCCGGGCAATGGTTGTGATAATAGGGCACCTAGTAGAAAACAGGGCAAGCGAACTACGATACGTCCAGATGATGATCGTGATAATAGATCACGTCATAAACAAAAGAGAAAAGGTCATAGGAAGAGAAAATATTCCATTAGTTCTACGTCAACATCTTCGACAAGTTCTGGGGATTCTTTCCCCATTTGTAGACGTAAACGTAAGTCTAACCGTAACCGTCATGATCGTTCGCAAAATAATAGCGCGGAAGTATTAGAGAAGTTAGTAACGGCATTAAATGATCATAATAGCACTGGGGTTTCTGGTCCTTCTGGACTTCATGGGTCACAAAACGTCATCCCAAATTTTGATCCTCAGGCTAAACTACAAACTATGAAACATTGGTTAGGTAAAGTAAACGAATCAGCTTACGTTTACGGGTGGTCCGAACGTCAGACCATTTTTTACGCCTTACCCAAACTTACGGGACTAGCAAAGAGATGGTATGACGGACTGACCACCGTAAAATATACATGGGTGGAATGGCAAGATAAACTTCTGGCTGCATTCCCCTGTGAACAAAATTACGGCGAGCTTCTTTTAGAAATGTTAACTAGGAGATCAAGAAGAAACGAAACTCTTGAAGAGTATTATTATGATAAAATAGCACTAATCAACAGATGTGAACTCAAGGGTAAACAGGCTGTTGATTGTCTTACCCACGGAATTTTCGATCATAACTTAAAATTGTGTATTCAGGGTAGTAACTTCCAGGAACCTGAAGAGGTTCTTAAATATTTTCGTAACATTTCATCTAGACCAATGGAATTACCTAAAAGATTTGTTTTTAATTCTCGTGAAAGTGTGGAACAAATTAACAATAGGAGAACCGCGAATACTCAAAACCAACGGGTACCTTTTACCGTTACGTGTTTTAATTGTAATGAACAAGGTCACACAGTAACTAGATGTCCCAAACAGGTGATTAAATGTACAAAATGCCGACGGTTCGGACACACGGAACAACAGTGTACTATGAGAATAGGGTCGGGTGTATCAAATGCGCCTAAGTCTGCAACCAGTGGTAACAGTTCTAATGCTAAATCTGTCCTCACGATTTCAGAAAGCCAATACGATAGTAACAAATATTTCAAATCTATTACTTTAAATAATAAACCGATGACGGCTTTTGTAGATTTTGGTAGTCATTGCACATTACTGAAAGAAGATATCGGTACGAAATTAAAATTAATACCTATAGATACAGACAACCTTCCCATACTTACTGGTTTTGGAAACGGCAATGTAACTCCAACCGGCAAAATAAAAGCAACAATTTCTCTGGATGGTCTTCATGAAGAAGTTATAATTTATTTGGTCCAATCGAATCTATTAAAAACGGATATTTTAATAGGTCATTCTTTGACGGAGTTACTTGGAGTACGAGCGTATAAAACTGATACCACATTGTTCCTTTATAAACAACCACCCACAAAACAAATCCGAATAGAAGTATTTACCGCTGAAGAGGTAGCAGTATCGGGCTTAGTTGCTGTGGCTGTTAGGATAGACGAGAAGGCTACAGGGCTTTTGCACATTGACACTGAATGTTGTATGAAAAATGATAAAGAATATGTGATATTGCCTGGTTTATACACATTTAATATGGGACTAGGAACAGTGTTAATTATGGGCCTTAGCCCCCAACCTTTCTCGTTAGCGTCGAATACTTTAGTTGCTAGGGCATCGTATGTTTCTGCAGTCATCCCAGAGTCACGCAGCGAACTATTATCTTGTACTAAACCTGAAGTCGTTACTGAGGTATTACACATCGTTAGTACGGAACGTCAGATCGCCGTCGAAGATATTCAAGTTGAAGACCAATTGGATAATGAAACAAAGCAGCGACTATGTTCGTTACTAAATTCTCAACGAAAGTGTTTTGCCTTTTCTATGGACGAGTTAGGTAGTACATTCTTAACAGAAATGCATATACAATTGAAAGACAATAGCCCTGTCGTTTACCGACCCTACAGGTTATCGTTATCGGAGCGTGGCAAAGTCAAAACTATAATAGACGATATGCTTGCAAATAGTATAATACGTGAATCGACTTCAGAATACGCAAGCCCGATAGTGTTAGTGACTAAAAGTAATGGGGATACAAGACTATGCGTTGACTATAGGGCGTTGAATAGAAAGACGGTCAAAGAAAAATTCCCAATGCCTTTAATTGATGACCAGATAGATAGTTTGTCTGGTCAAGTGTTCTTTAGTACTCTAGACCTGGCATCAGGGTACCACCAAGTGCCAGTCTCGGAAAGTTCTAAGCCGTTAACAGCCTTTGTCACACCCGATGGGCATTATGAATATAACAGGATGCCTTTTGGGTTGACTAATGCACCAGCGGTTTTTCAGAGGCTGATAATTAATCTCTTAAAGCAAAGTAATATTCCGGGAGTATTGGCATACATGGATGATATAATCATAGCATCCAAAACTATCGAGGAAGGCATGGATAAATTGGCGAAGGTGTTGGATCTGATTAAAGAAGCTAACCTTACATTAAATTTGAGTAAGTGTCATTTCTTCAAACGAACAATCGAGTACTTGGGCTTTGAGAAATCAGCCGAAGGAGTGCGACCCGGGCGTAGAAAGATCGAAGCGGTGAAGTCTTTCAAAACTCCAGAAAATGTACATGAAGTAAGACGATTTATAGGCTTAGCCAGTTTTTTTCGCCGTTTCGTAGCCGGGTTTGCAACAATTGCTAAACCCCTCACATCTCTAACGAGATTAAACGTCGCATGGAAATGGGGTAAAGACCAAGAGAAGTCATTTACTACATTAAAGGATGCCCTTATAAGTCGTCCCGTTCTTGCAATATTTAATCCGGATTCGTTGACGGAATTACATACCGATGCAAGTTCCGTTGGGTTAGGTGGCATCCTATTGCAAAGAGCCGATGAAACCAAACCACTTCAAGCAATAGCATATTTCAGTCGACAAACGGCGACAGGAGAACAACATTTTCACTCCTATGAGTTGGAGCCGTTGTCGCTTCACTAAATCGTTTCAGAGTATACCTTATTGGAATTGACTTTAAGGTAGTAACGGACTGCAATGCTCTCCGAACTACCCTCACAAAGAGAGATTTAATACCATGAATAGCGCGCTGGTGGTTACCTGTGCAAGAATTTACATTCACAATAGAATATAAGCCTGGTACTCAATTAGCTCACGCAGATGCTCTTAGTCGAAACGCAATGGTGAACTCTGAGAATATAAATTTGAGTATAATGCAAATCAGTGAAATAAATTGGCTACAGTCTATTCAAATGACCGATCCGCGTTTGGTTCATATTATAGCTATTTTAGACTCAAAAAGCCCTGTCTCTTGCTTCTGCAAGAGACATTGTTAGTAAATACGAACTTAAGGATGGGAAAATATTTAGACGAGTCAATGGTAATTTGCGTTGGGTTGTGCCGAAGGACGCGAGATGGAAAATATGCCAACAAAGCCACGATGAAGCTGGACACTTTTCATATGAGAAGACAATGGAAAAAATTACTCGGGATTATTGGTTTCCAAGGATGTCTCAGTTTATTAAAAAGTACGTGCGAGCATGTATTCCGTGTGCATACTCTAAACAAGCCGGTGGCAAGAAACAGGGGTTCCTTCATCCGATTCCTAAACCAAATATTCCTTTCCAATGTCTTCACATAGACCATTTGGGACCCTTTGTGAGAAGCAAAAAAGGAAATACATACATTTTAGGCATTATAGGCATTATAGATAGTTTTACAAAATTCATAATATTACGTGCGGTTAAAAATACAAAAAGCAAAACATCAATAAATGTTTTGCGCGATGTTTTTTCTCTCTTTGGGACTCCACAGACTCTTATCTCGGACAGAGGCACAAGCTTTACATCTAATGACTTTAAAGCTTATATGCAGGGTATAGGTATAAAACATACTTTAAACGCGGTAGCAACCCCAAGAGCGAATGGGCAGATCGAAAGATATAACAGGTCCATTTTGTCATCGCTAATAGCCCTTTGTCATGGAGATGATGATCGTAATTGGGATAGTCATCTGGCGGAAGTTCAATGGAGCCTAAATAATACGGTCAATAAAGGCACGGGTAAATCCCCTACAGAAATAATATTTGGGCGAGCTAGCGTTAACTCTAATGAGAATCATCTCCATGAGATAGGACATTCAGAACCTATATCCTCTGAAATAATTGAAAGTATTCGTAAAGAAGCAAGCTCTAATATTGAAAAACAACAGTTCCAAATGAAACTTAGGTTTGACAAGAAACGGTGTAGACCCAAGACGTATATTGTTGGTGACCTTGTGATGGTCCAGAGAAACATCAGTAACCCCGGCGAAAGTAATAAACTTGCACCAGCATTTAGCGGGCCGTATAAGATAACAGCGGTGTATGATCATGACAGGTATGAGGTTAGTAGCGTCGAAGGTTATTCAAAAAAGAAATATAAGAATGTTTTCTCTGTTGACAAACTTAAGCCCTGGATAAGAGTTAAGGATTCAGAGTCCGAGTCTGAATACGAAATAAGTGATTAGTTTGACAACCTATTAATATTACATTTACCTGTTTATTTGTACATAATGTAATGACCAATAATTATACCCTGGCCTATCTTTTCCTGCCCTTTCCTTAATTGACAAGCATCGTATGGAGGAGACCGAACAACCTAGAGGTGTCAGCGGTACCCAGCGATCACACTGTATTAATGATATGAGGCAGAAGCTCCTTGTGTGGGTAAGTGGTAGACTACTTTTGATTTATGTGTGGTACGAGGCCGAAGCTCCTTGTGTGGGCAAGCGGTAGGCCACTCGTGATTTATGTGTGGTACGAGGCCGAAGCTCCTTGTGTGGGCAAGCGGTAGGCCACTTGTGATTTATGTATGGTACGAGGCCGAAGCTCCTTGTGTGGGCAAGCGGTAGGCCACTTGTAATTTATGTGGGGTACGAGGCCGAAGCTCCTTGTGCGGGCAAGCGGTAGGCCACTAGTAATTTATGTGTGATACGAGGCCGAAGCTCTTTGTGTGGGCAAGCCTTAGGCCACTTGTGATCTATGTGTGGTATGAGGCCGAAATTCCGTGTGTGGGCAAGTGGTATGCCACTACTAATTATCTATTATTATTGGTTTTAACGCGAAGTTTTTCTTGTACAAGGAAACGGACAACAATGAAATCAAAGTGTTGAACCTGTATCACACATCAGGCACCGTCTCGCAAGATGACTAAGTAATGGATGAACGGTTTCGAGCATCTTCAAGTATCGTACCGTAGAGAAGCTGGCCACGCCCCGTACTAACAAACGTCATACAGGTGGTGCCCATATGGATGTCTCAAACATTACAAACACGAAACGGTAGTATTGTCAAGAGGTTAAAGAACTCCTTCACGTCACTACAATACATAAGACTCAGTACTACTTAATTATCAAATGATTTGATTTCTTTCCTAAACATTAGTATTGTTATGGTCATTAGAACGAATGTGGTCATTCTATCGAGGAAGGATGGCCGGAGTTAATGTTAAAATAATATTATAACGTGGTGTTATCATGTTAAATTTTTTTTTCTTCATGTATTTATATTCTAAAAATATTATTGTGATTTAAATTGCTAGATTTAAACCTATGTTTTCTTATAGAACAGAATGTCTTCTAGTTTTAGAACGAAGTTCCTTACGGTGCGTTGCGAAAGGGGCCTAGACGAAAAATTTAGACCGAAAGTTGTTACGACAGTTTTTGATTTTATTACAATCCCATAACTAATTAATCGAAAGAAACTTCGTTCCATCCGGGTGTCCCTTGACACCTCTCAAGTTTGTATTTTTTTAAACAACATTACCTACAATTTTATTTTTCTATTATAATATTAGTAGGGTATCATTTTTTTGTTAACCTTTCGTGAACATGGCCACTGAGCTTCTCACCTATAAGTTAAAATACATTTTTATATGTTTAAACGATTCTGTAGTCTGATGTCGTGCCATTCTGAAAATTGACAGTCTGTATTGTAATTCGATTGATTTAGTTTCTGTTGGAGCGGGTACCTATTTCGAACTTAGCTACCTTACCTTAGCAACCTAGCTGTCTGGGACAGACACCATTCTCAGGATGGCCGACTGTTAAAATACATTTATTGTTCAGTTGTTAGTACTGGCAACATTATTTTATTAGATCTTTATTGTTCCATTGTCAATAGTGGCAGCATTGCTTTATTTGATTTTATTGTTCAGTTGGTAAAATTGGCAACATTGTTTTTATTATGTTGGCGCGCTTGAGCATTGCGAGAGCGCTGTCAAAAAGGGAGAGAAAAATAAACAATATAAGATGGCGGTTGTTGTTGAGTTTTTCTGTGTACTTTTAAACTATTTTTAATTAATTTGGGCCTGAAGGAGGAAAGTTGATGACTGGTTCTGCTACATGTGCGTTAATTTTAATAATATCTCAGAAACTATTGATCCTAAATTGCTAGTCTCATTACAGAAGTGATAGCGCTTAACGAGATCTCCATTTTAGATAACAGCTGTCAAACTTTAAATGGCTATATCTCAGAAACTATTGATCCTAGATTGATGGTATGTTTCCAGTAGAGATAGATCTAATCGAGATCTTCATTTCAGGTGACAGCTGTCAAATTTTAAACGGCTATAGGTATCTTAGAAACTATTAATCCTAGATTGATTGTATGTTTCCAGAAGCCATAGATCAAAGTGATAAATAAAAATTTGGTTTATTAATGTCAAACATACGTCTCCCCAAATCCGAAACTATTTAGTTATTTGTAAATAAAAAATAAAATTATTGATAACGTACATAGGCTGCACTAAAAGTATCGGGAATGGAATATTTCCACTGTTCCTGTCATATTTAAATCTTTTTAATTGAAAACTCCTTGGTTTTAAGAATCGAATACCATTTATTTATTTATAAAAAGAATCTCGGTCTTGTCACAAGGTTTTGTCAAACTTGTTTAGTCGTTGAGAAAATGGAATTGACTCGAGAAAATTCAAGAGCGATGATTTATTATGACTTTCGAAGTGGTTTATCACAAAAACAGTGTGTTGACCTGATGATTTCTGCATTTGGTGATGAAGCCCCATCCAAAAACACAATTTATCGCTGGTTTGCTGAATTTCAACGTGGACGTGTCAAGCTCAGTGATGATCCCCGTCAAGGTCGTCCAAAAACTGCACTCACCCAAGAAAACGTTGATGCTGTGCGTAAGCTGATTGAGGAAGATCGACATGTAACATACCGCGAAATTAAGGCAACTTTAGACATTGGCATGAGTCAAATACAAATAATCTTGCATGAACAATTAGGTGTAAAAAAGTTGTTTTCCCGATGGATACCGCATTCGCTCTGTGAAGAGCAAAAAGTGGCTCGCGTTACTTGGTGCGTCAGAACTCTCGAAAGATTCCACGCAGGATCCTCAAATGCTGTATACAACATCGTATCAGGTGACGAATCCTGGATATACACGTACGAACCCGAAACAAAAAACCAGTCACGAGTTTGGGTGTTCGAAAATGAGTTAAAGCCAACAAAAATTGTTCGTTCACGGAGTGTTGCAAAAAAAATGGTGGCCACGTTTGTCTCCAAAACCGGCCATGTTGTGACTATTCCTCTTGAGGGACAAAGAACGGTTAATGCAGAATGGTATGCTAGCATTTGTTTGCTACAGGTCGTTTCTGAACTCCGTAAAGAGAACTGCAGCCGCCGCATCATCCTCCATCACGACAATGCGAGTTCTCACACCGCGAACAGAACAAAAGAGTTTTTAGAGCAAGAAAACATAGAATTATTAGACCATCCGCCGTACAGCCCCGACCTAAGCCCTAATGATTTCTATACTTTCCCTAAAATAAAGAATAAATTGCGTGGTCAGAGATTTTCATCACCTGAAGAAGCTGTGGACGCCTACAAAACGGCCATTTTGGAGACCCTAACTTCCGAATGGAATGGTTGCTTTAATGATTGGTTCCATCGTATGGAAAAATGTGTCAAATTTCGCGGAGAATACTTCGAAAAGCAATAAATACATTTTTAAATAGTAATGTTGTGTCACTTCCTTGATTCCCGAAATTTTCAGTGCCGCCCTCGTAGTTTGCTTGCTTGCGTCCACTGATTGCCCTATTGCCCCAGGTACTTTATGACATGCATTCTAGTTATTGTGTCATCTCTTTCTAACATTGCGCAAGTCCCATTGTCGTAGACATTATAGTAAGAGATAAACGTGTTTTCGTTAAAAAAATTCTACCATAAATGTAGATTTGTTTCATGTGATAGTTTGTGTCACATTATAGTAATGCGAAGTTCGAACATAAGCACTCTATAAGTGTTACATCTCACTAAACTACAGCAGCAGTCAAGCAGGCTGTACGGTCGCACGTTCTTACAATCATATTGTCTAATCACTTGATTGCAGTATCTAGTACAAGTAGGTGGGTACGTACTAGATATTTATACTTACGGCGCCGCTGATCAGAAATCAATAGTAAGAAGAAAGTTCAATTTACACGGTGGTGGACCTTAGTGAGGTGACATATCCCTGTGTGGTATAATATGGCTTGGCTCCCCCAAACTGAATCATCATTAAATGCATATTCTAATTCAATTTATGTAAATACTTCACACGTCACTGTCTGGTAATATACCTATATATTGTCATTGTGGTTATTTTTGCAAATATTTAGTGTATGGGACGGAAACAATTTTGTTAGTTTGGTTGTTATACCTACAAGACATGAACTATGCCGCCTGTAGGTTTTTGCTACGAAATCCTCTACCATTGCTACAAGAGGTCTGAGGTAACCTGCCTGCCAGAATCTGAGTTATGTATCTAGTTTACCTTACCGCCAGGGTTTGAGGATAAATATCAACTATACATAGGATTCACCTTCATCATCGTTTCACGCTTGACGCTCTGTAGGTATATGGTATGGGTTAGATACTTCACTGAAGAAACAAGGAACATTATAAATCTATTAGATACTTATTAAATTACTCATATAGAATTTTCAAAGAGTCGAATCGTCATCGCCGTCTGCACCCTTGCCTCTGATCGCTATTTGTATCGTAGGTATATGTATACACCGTGCTCACTGCGCATGCGTCAAGCTCGGCTCGGGCGCTCCTTTCCTTTGTAGAAATATATCAATGGATCGATCCGGGAATTTTGCATCGCTTGATATATTATGACAGTGTTACGCGGCTACGCGGTACGGTAGGATTCTATTACTTTCTTATAGAACTGAGCGCTCGCGATCCTATATGGCTGTCAATTTATGTCAAGATTGTCGTATTTTAACCACAAAGTGGTGATTAACGTCCGATTCGGTGAAAGTAAGGTGGGTCAATAAACATTCTAGTTAATAATCAAATACAAGACATAGAGCGCGTGGGCGATATAGCTAGCACCTGTCAACTGAAACCGCAGGTGATTCCGTCTACTTGCCTTTCTAAAGCAATAACATGTCTCAAGTAGTCAGTCAGTTAGAGTTGTTACTTTAGGTAGCTACCTACATTATAATTCATATTTTTAATTTTTATACATAATCAATATAAACTTTTCACATAATTGTATTTATTTATTTTTAGATTGTCCACTAAAATTAAATGTTTCGCAAAAGCAACAATGAATGTTGTATTGAAATGTGCCAAAACCACGTTTAAAATTATAGAGCGGAAAGCACCGCAGGCGCAGAGTATTGTTTTGGTTTCACCAAGAGAAGTGTAAGCTTTATATTACAAGAAAAGGAAAGCTCTTTTCAAATCAAATGCTCTTTTATCAATGACGTCTTCAGTCTATGAAACTAAACTTCAGAAATGTGTTTGTAATGATTAACATTTAGATAGGTATTCATAACGGGATTTATATGAGCGTAAAACAACCGCAAACTTGGATTTATTAAACAAGATGACTACGCAAGATATATGACAACGCATGAGCTGAGTCGCCGAAGATTGATTCCTGACACAGCTGCCACACAGATAGAAGCAGAATAGGTCTTATTTTATACAATGTTAGTGGATAGACAATTAAGTACATAAAACTTATTGTCATCGATTTCTATTCATAACCTCTTCATCGCGGCAACTTCAGAGCAACATTTGCATCATCCGGCAAGTGGATCTCACCTAGAACCCAAGCCCGCCAACCGCCAACCGCCAAACGTGAGTAGCCATGATAGAGAGCGTCCCAGGCAGGATCGAGCGTCCCCAAGGTTAGTAACTAGGAAAGCCGTTTCCAGACAAGAGGATGTGGTAGATAGGCTAGGAGGAAGAAATAACCTTTCGCAAGACGTATCTTTACTGTAATATAGTATCAACCTGTATATAGTAGAGTTGAACCTAGGCTTGCAGAGAGAGAGAGAACATGACTAACTCTCGATTCATATTCTACGTTGCAAACGCACGCGTTCGCGCAACCTTATGATTTATTGCCTCGCATGCGGACAGAATCAATATAATTTGTACA
The DNA here is from genome assembly GCA_951213275.1 of Idaea straminata. Lineage (NCBI taxonomy): Eukaryota > Metazoa > Arthropoda > Insecta > Lepidoptera > Geometridae > Idaea > Idaea straminata. The sequence continues at coordinate 229,452 of OX577858.1, forward strand.
ACATCTGTGCAAAATACATACATACCTACATATAGATAGATAAATAGGTACTTAGCATGAAGTCGATTAACGGCTTTGTATACAAACGAACCTTATTACATAGGTACTTAAGGTAAATTAACGCTTCCACAACTAAATAAACAAAATGCTACTGGTGAATTTAATACCATACATAAGTAATAATATAATATACTAGCTGTTGCTCGCGACTTCGTACGCGTGGTAGTTTTATTTTGTGTACCAAAACCTTCCTCTTCCTCCTCTTTCCTATCTATAAAAAAACCGCATCAAAATCCGTTGCGTAGTTTTAAAGATCTACGACGACGGCGGGAAACGACTTTGTTTTATACAATGTAATGATGTAGTTGCGGCAATTACGCTAGCGGTTTAACGTTTCTCAATTAGTGGCCCAACATTAAACTGTATATGGAATAAATCAATGTAAAAGGCAAATCGAACGATATGTACTTTATCGACGATTGTGAAATGGTATCGTATGACAGGGACGCGTCACCCTCACGCCACCACCGCACCACTACCTACCCACCTACCGGCCTTCGTTCTAGGCGTTATTGCAATGCAGGTCACACTCACGAGTTACTTGCACTTGCATTACATTTGATCGTATTGTAAACATTCGTCATTCCTGTTCCTACTGGAATGTTGGATCAATCATTTAGTTAGATACTTCATAGGTCAACTATATTTGACTTCCATGTAATAAGGCTCAGAATCTAATCATCAGAACCAGATTTTTGCTTTTGTTCGTTCAGCTGAATTGGCTGAGTATCTGGTGGACGGGTCGGGTAGTACCAGCCGGGTCACTACCGTTCTTTTGTGTCGTATATAAACTGTTGGCTACCTAGGTACCTAACCTCCCCTGCCAACTCGTTCTTCTGATTTAGATCCATTGTATTATAAAGTAGGTCGTTTGCTTTAAAAGAGTCAGAATATGTAAGATGCAGCACGTCGTTGTCTTCCGTTAAGAACAGGTGCTAATAAAGCTACTAAAATCGACCTTTGTTTTAAACAACTCTAAGTAATCAAATACTCTTTTTTTGTTATTTGGATTTAATGTATATTGTAGTTTAATAACCATATTTTTGTTTATTGTGCTTGAAAACATGATATGAACAACTACGTTCGATAAAAAAAAATGTTAGAAAACAGAGAATTATTAAATCGTTTATCGGGTTTTATTCAAAAATAGTTAACGTTTGTTTCTAAAAATGAATCAAATGATAGGTTTTGACCTCTAGGAACTATATTTGTGGATAATAATGCTAAAATGTTTTGCATATCGGTCAAATATAACAGTTAGCACGCAGCACGCTACGTCTTTGAGAGCGCGGGCTAAGGTAATGTGAATACCTACACACGGTACTGGAAGAGCGCCTTAAGGACTTATATTATCTTATCTAGCCCACAACAAATAAATATCTCGATACTTAAATGTTAATATAGTCAACAATGGTGTAACATAATTGTTGAGGATAACGTAACGTTATTTTATAATAACGTTATATTTTTTATAAAAAATATGACAAGCTCGGAGTTTCTAAACAACAAAACCGTACAATTACTGTTGAGTGGATTTTTGTTAAATCTTTGGATATCGTCACAACTTTTTTTTCCTTGAACCGACTATATATACTATGTTTATATGGAAACCTGTTGAGTTTAAAAAACGGTAAATTACGTGTTTAATATTACGCGTATTTTGTATTATTATAATGGGTCAAGTAGTATAGGGGCGGAGGGCGGAGGGCGCGGGACGGGCGGTAGCGGGCAGGCCTCCGCCACGTCACCGCGCACCGTACCATACCACCTCGCATTACACCGGCCGGTAAATCCGATTACATAAGAAGGAAACTAACATAGATAATATTGTGAAATTATGACGACTACTTGGTGAACTATACCAAAAGATGTTGCGATGACGGTTACTTTTTTGGACTGTTTCTTGTAAACTGTACCTACTTACATATTACAAATGATAATGTCAATGATCGCTTGCAGCAAACATCGCCTCTACGACAGGTACCTATACTCGTTCCAGGTACATTGTAAACCTAACGAAGACTAACGTGTGCGGACACTCTCTCTTTCTCTCTACCTTTACAGAATCATTTGCCTTTCACATATGAGTTTTATGAACAATGCCGGCAAACATGTTTAAACACAACTTTGTATTGTAACAGTTTGATATAAGTCGCCTTTAGCAACGAGGTCAGTATATTCGTATATTCGTCCAAATGTGGGTAAAGTTAGAGAGTAGGTGTTACTTGGACTACTCGGTACCTACTCGGTACCTACACGGTACCTACACGGTACCTACACGGACCTACACGGTACCTACACGGACCTACAACGGATATATTAGTAGTAGTAGAGCAACTTCAATGAGTAGCTCGCAGCATCATATGTAGGTACCCAACCCTACTCGTCGATCATTGCATAATGGTATCGTTTACACTTGGTATTGTGATGCACTACTACTAACGATATTCTACTGATGTAGATAGATATGCACTGTTGCAGCTAGAGTTCACTCAAACGAACATGGTCCTACATAGAAGGAGTTGTTTGTTTGTCTCTTCAATCTATTCACAAACAAACATATCTTCACACATCGACACCGCGATCCGAGCTATTCGGAACGTCCGCGCTTTAGTGCCTGGGACATGTATTAGATGGCGTTAAGGAGTACCTCTCCAATATACCTTTTTCTATCCGAACATTTGACGACCCAGTTGGCACAATGGTCACCATGCCGGACTGCCAAACACAGGGTTGCGGGTTCGATTCCCGCCTCCGACAAGAATTTATGCTTAAATATTTGTCTGTGGTCTGGTTGTTGTTAAATAAGTATATATTTACAAAAAAAAAGTATATAAGTAGTAAATCCGTTATCTAGCACCCATAACACAAGTCTAGTTACTTAGCTTGGGGCTAGATGGCGATGTGTGGAATGTCCTGAAATATTTATTTATTTCAAGTACGACATAGCCTTGACGTAGAGCTAATTATAATAAAACCGTAGAGGTTGCAGCCGGAGCTGGAGCCGGGGCCGGTGGTACGTGCGTGCGTGACGTCACAATACACGTGGTCTCGTGGACACACAACACGACTGTATCTAGATCGGATCTGTATATCAGGCTCGAGAGATACATTGTTGTCCTATTCTATATATGCCTTACACTCCCTTATGTGCGAGAGAACATCGACAAGTTCACGATCGAGGCTTCATTTCTAAATAATAGCTTTCAATTCAGTAAGCTTGGGGAAAATTACGTATGTAAGTGATAATTTTATTATTGATCAAACCGAAACAAACAAAAGATAAAAGATTACTGTAAGTACTAATATTAACAATTTACCGCTCTATGCGAGTGCGAGATGCGGGTGGGTAAGCAAACATTACCTACGTTTAACTCTTTATTTTGGCATTTCTTTTATTTATTTACAGAAAACATTGTAATGATGTGTCATGTATATAAGTAGATAGAGTAGATGACAAGTGATGACAATCACGACACACCCCCGTGTGTCGGGACACTCGCTACCGTAAAGCGATGACATAACATTACATCATTATTCATTACGTCTTCTACGTAGTACCGAGGTATACAAACAAGAGGCAGAGAAATGCAAAGATAATATCAATGTACAGAGATGACACATTTATCGTGGCTACGGAAACGAACTATAGGTACCTACCTACCTATCTAACTCAAATATAATAAACTAGCTGCGCCCCGCGGTTTCACCCGCGTAAGTCCCGATCCCGTGGGAATATCGGGATAAAAGTATATGTTAATCCAGGCCTCAAGCTATCTACATACCGAATTTCATTGCAATTGGTTCAGTAGTTTTAGCGTGAAGGAGTAACAAACACACACACACACACACACACATACAAACTTTCACATTTATAATATTAATAGTAGGATAGGATACTCTTCAAAGATCTTATACTTACAATCATCAACAAATATATTTCGAAAAAGATTATTAAAGATTATACAGATTAACAGGATTTTATGTTGATAAAAAACTCTATGGCCCATAACTCGTTAATAGGTACCAACTCTTAACATCTTACACACGTGATAACTTTTAAACGAAATATCCGATTGAGATGAAACAAAAAGTATTTTACTTCTACATAAATATTCCTGATAACATAATGCTTAATTTCGATAAAGATTTAATATTACGATGCATATTTAACGTAGTTTTTTTCTTCAGACGATTTAATAATTATTTTGAACACAAAATCGGTTATTGTGATTAAACCATGATAGCTAGATATATGTTCTCGCGGACTTTTTTGTAGGTCTTAATGGGATCTACAAACCCGTAGTACATCATTTTGTTCTATTTTCAATAGTTTTTGCAACGCACGCAAAAATAGGTTTTCGATTTTACACCTTGTGTTACAAAATAGCAATTTTATTACGGATCCCTAATTTTGAAAAAAAAAAACATAGCCTATAGCCTTCCTCGATAAATGGACTACCCAACACTGAAAGAATTATTCAAATCGGACCAGTAGTTCCAGAGATTAGCGCGTTCAAACAAACAAACAAACTCTTCAGCTTTATAATATTAGTATAGATAGGATATCACGTCAGTTTAGCACGAGTTAACTGTGATATAAATACAGATGACAGATCTCGTGTAAGTACACCATTGACAAGTTCTTTCTTCTCTGGACACGGTCGACTAAGCTGAGAGCTACCCTCTCAGCTTAGTCTGGGTGCTGGGCAAGCCTACTCCATCCTCACGCAAAAAAGGACCCAATTAAAAAGGGTCTAATTGCAAATTTGCTAAAACAGTCCGTTCAAGTACAAGTAGGGTCCCGTTTTTATCGTTTGGCGAACGGACGCACGGAACCTTCAAAATAACCACGGTCCATAAATATCCTTAATCTATACTAATATTATAAAGCTGAAGAGTTTGTTTGGTACGGGCCACTCACTATGCGCGCTCGACGCATCACTATTTACCATGATTGTTGCAAAAAGTTATAGTTTTCCACAACGTGCGCGTGCGCGTCGTTCACTTACCTCTAGCCAAGTCGATCATTTAATTGTTATTTAAGACTTGCGATTAATATCCATGAACCCATTAAATATTTTGATATTGCAAAGTAAGAATAGTCACGACTTAATTCAATATCATAATTTGTAAATGATACAAACATAAAACATGACACCATAATGACTGAATAGGTCTCACTACCTAAAATAGATGAGTCTTGAATAGCTGGAAGCCCTTGCACCGGTAACGTTAAACTCATAATAACAAAGTATGTTCTTTTCCGTGTGTCGAGCGTAGCTGCGCCCGCGCCGCTCGCCGCTCGCCGCCGCTCGTTTTTAAAGGTAAATGAATCATTGTTTAAACTTTAGATGTAGGTAATCAAAACGAATGATATAAAATAAACGGTAAGTGAACGAATTACGATAGCGACAAAAAACTGCATCATTAGATTGTGTGGTAAATCAAAGGACATAGCATTTTTTTGCAAAAATAATTTTTTCGATTCCAGGCTAGGGTAGTGACTTTTAAAAAAAATCTAATGATGCAGTTTTAGCATTAATTGTCAAAATCGGACACGCAACTCCTTTAAGCATTTTCGCTATCTTTTATAATTTAGGATATAGCCCTGAAGGGCCAGATAAACAATTGACTATAGCTACAGGCAGATTGGTTCAGCTCGTTCTAAACATTGCTATGATATACGAGATACATAACAACAACCTACATCATGGTTGTTTTGTATTGGGTATGGTTTGACTTTGCTAAAGTTTTTTACAAAAAGTGGGAAAGGATTTTGGAAAATGTACAAAAATTAACAACTTTAGTTTTGGCTCTTATATTGAGCCTTTTAGAAACTGAATATGAATAAAATAAAACCTAGGTCTCAGTGTATGTCTGTCTGTAGTAGGTCTAGGTACTAGCGACACGACGTACCTAATGTCGTGTCAATGACCTCTAGATGCTACGAGACGGTCGGTTTTCACGTGTCGCTACGGAGGGCGCTACGAGAGCTCTACGACGACGTATTGCTACGGCACAGGTACGACACACCACTAAGTAGCTACCTACCTACATACATAATATTATATTATATATTATTATGTACCTTGTATATAATTGTTTATTAGTATACACACAATCGTTTAATAGTTTACTAAAATGGTTTTTTTAATACATAAATAGTGCTGGCAAGACTACGAATTGTACCATTTCAGAAACTCAATGAAATATCCAACTTTTTTTAAATTTGGTACTAGGGTGACCATACATTTTTTACCCCGGGAAAGGTTTATGTTTAGGTAAAAATATTAAAAAATGATGAAGTTTGATTTAAAACTAAATTTAAATAAACCTTTGATGTGTCATAAAAATAATTGTTTGCTTTCAATAGCAAATTTATCCTGGAATACTATCCAAAAAGTAGATTGGAATAATTCCTTCATTTGCAGTTTTGGCGTAACTTTTATTTTTCTGAACCGGCACAGTGTCTTCTATACGTAGGTGTTTCTATAATGATGTACTTATACATTTTATACATTTTAAGAACAACCAACTAATGAATGAGAAAGTAATATAATTTTACAAAAACTTGGTATTTATATTGTTCAATAATTGTCGAATTTTAAATAAATTAGGTTATTTAAAAATAATAGGTCGCCAACGTTAATTGGCGTAATATATAATAATGAAGTAGGTAAGTAATGATTGTTTATAGTCAGCGTTCGTCAAGAAAATGAAATCCCCACGGAACACGGTAGACGGTCCCGGCGACGGCGGCGGCGGCGCGCGCTCCGCCCCCCCCCCCCGCGCCGCCCTCGCCACGTGCGCATATATATTGAGAGCGTCGCAGCATCGCCGACATCATTCTCTACCTGAGATCAGGCACCAGTAGACGCGTGTCCTACCTCCGAACAATGTCTCCCCTCCAGTGTTGCATAGTGGTAGCGGCGGTGGTGTGGGGGGCGGGCGGCGCGCCCTCGCACGCCCACTTCCTACCCATGGACCTGAGCCAAGTGCTCGACAAGGCGGTGTGCCCCATCCGGGTAGTGATAGACGAGGACGAGACGCGAGTGCCGCGACTCATAAAGACGTTAGTGTGTGACAAGAAGCCGAGCGCGGTGTGTTCCTCGACGACGACGTCGCACGCGTGCTGCCACCACCATCACCACACGTTCAGCACGCAGTGCGTGGAGGTGATGGACCGGGTGCTGGTGAGGTACGAGGGCAGCGAGACGCCGGTGCCGCTGGAGGTGCCGGTCGGCTGCACCTGCATGATACGCGAGTCCAAGCAGACCAAGGAGTCGTCGTGATCTGCTGCACGCACACTCTCTCCACATATATTAGTTCCTAATATAATTGATTTGTAAACGTTAATGTTAGATAGATAAAGGGGAAGGTTCAGTATTACTAGTGGTTAAGTGTCGATGTGAGCGCCCTGGCTCTGGCTGGTCCAGATGCGGCTCCCGCTGGCGAGGGTCGCGCTACCGACTGTATGTAGTACAGGTATTAGGTATATTGTACAACTTTTATACGATGTCATGCCATATTTAATTGTATTCAGGCAGACTGTTACGTTATTGTTTATGGAATAAATGAATTATGTTAAAATTGAAACTTTCGAATATGATTAACCTTCTCGTCCGTCATCATCATCGATCCTCAAGTGTACGTAATACCTACCTAGCTTGCAATAATGTATCGACATGATTGCTCGCATTGATTGTACGGCTGCCCGGCTGGTCCATAGATACTCGTAGTGAGTATGTGTGAACGAGCAGTACCTACATAGTGTTGGGTTAGGTCGGGATACAGTATGGACATGACAAGAGTATACCGAGTGATGAAGGTGACCTACAAAACGCTCAATCTAGAACCGGTAAGTTGTTTGTTTCGATGAAGTATGTAAGGTACTCGTAGGATCATATAGTTAGGTTCCGCGTTCGACGCTCGCTCCCTGCGAGTGTACGTATGTACAGATAGACAGACAGTAGGAGGTAGGGGGTCGGTACGGCGCGGCGCGGACGTCCAGGTTCAAGGGCGACACGCGCTCGGTTCGCGACCTACATTACTGGCAGGTAGAGTGACAACAGCAAGTAGCGTCGCGACGTCCCGCCACCGCGTCCCGTCGCCATGGCTACAACATATATCTACTACACTGATCGCATGGATACAATCCAATCGTAATTACGTTCAATTATCTATCAAATATTGGGCTCCCGACTCCCGCTTACCTTTACCTACGCTACGTATGTTATACCTACATCGTTATCTAATTATCCGAGGTTCGACTCGACTTCAACATAATAACCCGCCTATGTAACTTACGTATCCAATTTACAATCTTCATAAAGCCTAATAATGCTTTAAATTACCCAAAAATTCGACATCTTCATAAACTTAAAGAGAACATGTATAATATATTGAGGTTAAATCTATGTTGCTCAGTGGATAATGTAGTAGTATGGTAGTGTGTATAGTAGTGTCTGGGTGGCGTATGGCGTATGGCGTATGGCATAGAGCGTAGTATACATATTGTTTTACTTTGTTTTTATATAATCCTAAGATTTTATAACATTCGGTAAGATATTATATAAATATAGGTACATAATACTTTTAGTTCCATACTTTGTTCTAGCGCCTCTTTATTTTATTTAAATATTTAATTATATGTGGCCAAATCCGGCGAACCCTGTGGCCTACCGATCAGGTGGAATAGTGTCGTCGCCGGCGCGGCGTAGTCTCAACTCGCAATACAAATACGTGTGATGACAACTAAACGATGCGAGTATTGATTGCAGGATATCAATGAAGTAGTACATCTATCGGAGCTGCGCGGTACTACTCGTATGTAGTGTACACTGTACACTGTACAGTACACCGGCTCACAGGAACGTTGGATTGTTACTTGATATCTATATTCATGTTCAACCTTGCTTTTTGACAAATTACCTGCTTCCAGGGCAATAGAGTAGGGGAGTACTCGGTAAGTTTTGCCTAAAAAGTTAATCAGCGTTTACCCATCGAATTTATTATTAAACTGTCTGCAATATTTATTTTATTATTAAAACTCGGTCCCTAAATCGTATGGGAGTCCAAACGAGTTATTCAAACGGGTCGTTTACGAGTTTCAGCACAGATCGCAAAATCCAATGACGTAGCGCGCGCGATCATTTCGCGGACTTTTGTAACACTATAATACGTCACCATCACTAAGCAATTATAATTATGTAGTTGCTTTCCTTCCTCTAGTAAATTCCCACGCGTTGTCCGCGTGACCACCACCATACAATAACACGGCCCTAGCTAGCTGCATCCCGTGTTATGTACGAGCTACTCCCGTTCCGTTCCGGGTGTCTATCGACATACGATGTTTTATCGCAATCGATGCACTTACTTCTGCACGATAGGCTGTGTAATTAATAACAAAACATTATTATTATTCAATTTATAGTATAATCAAATCAATCAACAGGAGAAACAGTAAAAGTAGTATAAAATATATGGACGCACTGTTTCAAACATAACAAGTTTCGGTTACCGATCAATATGAAATGAATGAACGCGACATTAATCGTCATATACAGGAAAACATCATTTATATGAATTACATAAAGGTCACGGATATAATGTGTAAGACAATATTCTAAATCGAGTTCAATGAATGCGATACATAACAATCTTCAATTTACTTAACAATATTAACGTAAAATATAAGTAGGTACCTACCTACTGTACACTACACTGTACACAATAGGGTAAGAATCCGTGAAATATTCCTCTACAAATAAACGTCACAAACGTATTCGACAGAGTAATTATATTCACATAAGACAAACAGATATAAAGTAAGAAGAACATGAGACAGAGCCGGTCTAGCCGGTGCGGTGGCCGGTGCGGTGGCCGACCGGTACAACGCATACATTCAAGTAAGTAAACAGCTAGTAGGTAGGTATATACCGAATAGGTGATGTAGATATTAGTAACGAACCGTGGATAGTTCAGTTTCCGTATCTAGAGACGTGTCGAGGGACTCACTGCCTCTGTGGATATATATACATATACAGGTGAATTTTTTATGTGGGCTTTCATCATATATATGTTGATTTTGCAAAACATAATCAATATTTTGATACCAATTGATAACGTTGTTGATGGAGATTAATTCCTGGAAACAAACATAACATGGCAAATGCTATGTTTGTTTCTGTCTCTGGCAAAATATAAGTGTATGAACCATAGAGGGTAGGTATGTGATATATTTTTAAATGTTTTAAAATATGTTCTAACTCTCTACATTTGTAAAATAGTGAATAGTTTCAATGCAGCAGTTTGTTACGTCATTGGCCATATCTCCTCCCTACATTTTTCAGGGATAATTTTATTATTTAAGTTTACAAAAATAACCTATTTTGCTTTGATTACCATACTATATTTGTTTCCAGGAATTAATTTCTATCAGCAACACTACAGATCGGTATAAAAATATAGGTGATTATTTTTTTGCAAAATCGATATCGATTCTTGGCTAGGGTGATGACTTTTCCAAAAATCGAATGATGCAGTTTTACTTTTTGTCAAAATCGGGCTCGTGGCTCCTTTCAGCATCGTTCGCTATCTCTTACAGTTTAGGATATAGCCGTGAAGGCCCTTTTGTGTGGAAGTGCATCGCGGTACGATACCGCGTAGATAGCTGTATCAATGGTATGTGTCAGTGTTGCGAGGGACATTGAAGTGTGGTAATGGAGTAAGGTGTGACTTACTGGGACAGTAGCGTCGCGTCGACATGTACGTCCGCGGCGACCACCTGCCGCCCTGCGATCCGGCATGGTGACCATTGTGCCAACCGGGTACGGGATAGGCTCGCACTCGAGTTCATCTGATGTAAAATTAAGCGACTCGAGAGGTGAACATGAGACACGTTGTGAGTGTACCTCGCGCTCGGCGTGACGTTCCTCCTTCTCCTCTTGGTCGCGGAGGCGGGAGGTGTCCACTGGATGTCGTCCTCCTCGTGCCGCAGCGGCGGGGGGGAGGGGGGCGCGCGTCGCGTGCGCGGGAGGGACGTGCGCCGCACGGTCACCGGGAGACGGATGCGGCGGGAGGAGGTAGCTCTAGCCGCACCAACACCCATCCTGACACCAAATATTTACATACATTGTAACCGTTGCTATCGAGCAAGAGTAACAAAAAACAAGAGCAAGAGTAACAAAAAACAAGAAATATTTAAAAATCGACTTCCAAAGAAAAAAGGTCCAATACCAAATAAATTCTCACAAAAAATAACATCTCATAAGATATGTGTACAAATAAAGAAGTTATGTCCGAACATTCATAAAATTCAGAGAGAACATCCTTCTTTATTTGAAGTCGGTAAAATAAAACCTTAATGCTGGCCCACGGTGTAGCTATGGTGTAGCACGAGATAAAGACAAGTGCGCATACTATCGAGATATATCGCTCTATAGTGTTGTAGTGTGGAAGGTAGAAGCCACGGCGGGTTGAGGCACACAAACGTCACAGGTGTCACCGACCGACGGCGACGCGACGACTTCAGTACTAATTGACCGAATTAAATGATCCCCCCGCGACGGCGCGGCGCCCCTTACCTAAAACTTGGATAGCTCGATCCCAGTTCAAGCATTCATTTATACAATGAATAACGACAGCTATTAATAAAATATATAAAACTAAAAGTAGGTACTACTTAGCTTTTATCTACTCTACATACTCCAAGTACCCACTACATACATAAATAATAACAACTAAACCCAACAAATAAATAAAATAAACCAAACAAATGCAGAAAATAGATAAATATACTAAACCACACCATTGTAAATAATATTAGAACACTTACCAAAATTAAGTTTCCAATACTTACTCCAATACACATAAGTTTTGAAACACAAGTTTTATAACTTAAAGTTTTTTTTCAAGTTTAATTTAACACTTAGATAATATTATAGGTTGCTTTTAGAATTTGTAATGTTCCTGCCCCCAGTGGGAGCTATTCTTGGTTTGTAGTAGCGGTGCTCAAACTTATCTATGAGTAAGAGCACCGCTACAGTGAACCGGGAATCGAGTCCCACCGAGGACAATTCTATTCGATGGTATTTGAATTACAAAAGGTATAGATAACTTTATAACTCACTCTACATATCTAAAATAAACTTTATGGGTAAAATAAATAGACATAAATACAATAAATTCAATTTATTATAAAAATACGATACCTAAATAATGTCTCACTTAAATAGAACGATCAACAACTTCAAGTAATAATATTATAGATGGTCGACGTAAGGATAGTCGCGACATAGAGTACCTAGCTATAGAGGAGTACACACCAGTTGACCGAGTACAGTACGCTTAGGTTAGGGCTATAGCTACGGCGGGCGGTGTGGCGGCGTGGCGGTGCGGGCGTGAAGTTGCTGTGCGGTATTCAGTAACTAGTATTAACCAATATGCGAACCGACATCGATGCGTTTACTGCGATGGTTATTATGTGTAGAATTGTAGATAGCTGAAACAGACGGCGCGATAGAGACAGATATAACTGTTTTAAGTTATCTATCTAGTGGCGTATCGGTCGATTCTAGCTTTGAAGTTTCATAGTAAACCAGCATTTCGCGATTTCGATCGCATAGGGGTGAATAGTCCAAAATAATTTCTTGCCGGATGTCTACGTTATTCCCAAACCGTTCGTCGGTTTAAGCTGCGCGTTGATATATGAGTTAGTCAATACTTTGAATTTAATCTATGCATAGGTATATAGATATGTATTAAATACGATAAACCCGCACAGAGTCGCCGTCGCCGTCGCATGCCGAACACCCGACTGCAATCTCAGACCGGACAACTCATAGCGCGCCTATTGCCTGCATAGGTCCATAACATAATACACAAGCACACCACCATCGACATACACTCGGACATGCATACCTATGTATATAAATCTAGATCATTTATACAGCACCATCAACTTTAATTCATGCCATTCAGGAGGCTGCACGTTGCCTGGAGCGCGGGCCTGCCCTCTCGGCTTTGTCATCGACTTTAGGTATTATTTACGTAACTATACAAATTTATGTTCTTTAACAAAATATGAAATGTACGTTATCCCACAATCATACATACATACAGATATTGACGAGGTTGCGGGTTCGATACCCGGCGCGGGCGTCGAACTAAGATATTCGTTTCTGTATGTATTACTTTTGAGTAGATATATATTTTTTACAAAATAAAAGTATTTATAAGTATTCTATTCGTTGCTTGGCATCCATATTATAAGCTTAGTTGCTTAGTTTCGTGCTAGATGGCGCTGCCTGCGAGGTCACACATATTTATTTATTTATTTTAGATTCTAAAATAGAAAGATACATAATAAAATATTCATAACCACATACATAAAAATACATAAGGACAACACACGCGCGCGCGCGCACACACTCACACACATACCTATGGACATCATGTCCGTGTGTGTATGCATGTACACAATTACATGTAAATAACGACCCCCTCCCCCTCCCTCGACCAAATGAATATAACGTAATATATATCTCGATACAAATGTTGTTATAAGAACTCAGCGGTACTTACTATATTAGTGTAGACATTTCAAGTGATACAGTCCCGCGGTTCTATGTGTGCGTGACTCCGGTTTACAAATCATTATATTAAACCTATAGACTTTTGAAAATACTCACAGAGATGGCTTCGTAATTTACCTTTATCTTTACCAATTCAAATACATTCTTCTTAGTTTAAAATTATTATTTAAAGGCATTTAACAGGCGTATTATTTTTATTAAGAAAAAAAAAATTACTTATTCTAAACATAAAGTAAAAGGTAAAACAGCGGTGGCGCCATCTAGTTATAAGGTTTTTGTAAGTGAGTAGCAGTGTATGTATATGTAATTCTCAGTGAATGCGGTACAGGTTGATTATGTGAGTGACGCGGCAGTAGCCGGTCGTCGAACCTAGAGTCACTCACGCACACATAGAACCGCGAGACAACATTCACTCGATACATCTATACGTATCTCTGTGTATCGAGATGTTAAGGTAGTTATAACTAATCTAACAACTAACTACAGTAATAGTTCACTGCCCATCGACTACATTACATGGTAGAGGCGTAATGTGGCCTGTTACATTCTAGTGCTTGTTGCACTTCAATCAAATACCGTATGTTACATTATTTTATTTTAATAACTATTGATTTAAAAAAAAAAGACCAATCATTATATTGATTTATTAAAAGTTATTTTATTGTAAATATTCCCTTCTGCTCTTTATTCCGTAAATTGATCGATTTGAAATGAAATACTGAATGTGTTATTTCCATAAAACACGATGCCATTATTAGTTGGTAGCATCGTTGGTCGGTAACTGGGAACGGAGCGATCGCCCGCGCCCGAGCCGTGCCACAGTGATTCGATCGACATTACCTCTCTACAGGGGGTATGTAATCGATGGTAACTAACTAACTACACTAGTACGACGCTACAGACTGCGCTCACCCTGGCGGGGGCTGCTCTCCTTCAGACTCGGCGTTCTCTTCGCCTTCTTCTTCCTCGTTCTGACCACCTAATGAAACCAATAAACATGTACTTTCATTCATTGTGACTTATATAACAACTAGCTTTTACCCGCGGCTTCATCCGCGCAGATGTCTACGTCATAGATGCCTTCCAAGTTTCAGATCTCTACGCTCAGCGGTTTAAGCTGTGCGTTCGTTGATCCGTCAGTCAGTCGATTTGATATGTATAGAGTGAGTTAGCGTCATTTCGTGAGTAGGTAGATAACTTACGTCGCCTGGTGTAGTGCCTCCGTGCCGGGGGAGGCTTGTCCTCGGGCGCGTCGGTGAGCAGCGCGTTCTTGTAGGTGGTGAGCGAGGCCCACTCCTCGCCCCATGACATCGACGAGGGGACGCGACCCTCGAGGAACTTCAACACGTGCCGCTTGTCCTGCCTCAACAACTTGCCGGAGAACTCGGACAGGGCCTCGAGGAACAGCAGGTTGGGCGGCGGCACGGACGGGGTCAGCTCCAGGGTCGCGAACGCTATACCGGCGCGGTGCAGGGCTGTCAACGCTTCGCGGTTCTTGACCGCATCCAAGCCGAACATCACGCTGAACCTGCAGGGAGTAGGACGTTATCAGGACCACTACGATGGAACCACGGATGACTCCCGACTCGACCCAGTTCGCAGCATACCTTTTAGCCAACTCCTTGAGCTCGAGGAACTCGGGTAGCTGTCGCTGCGGGTTCCTGTTTTTGTGGATCAACTCGGTGAAGAGAGCTTGCATCGCCAGTTCCATGGTGAGTGCACAGTTCAGCTTGTTGATCTCGCGTGCCTTGCTCAGGGTTGCCTTTATTATGTCGCCGTAATCGTTGTAACACTACAAATTGAAACGTTTATATCATTATGCTGGCTTGTCATCTACTTCAATGGGATTATACCATCCACCTGGGATGGTAATATAATAATGTAGAATCGATAGACCTCAAGCTTACATCCCCGCCGCTCCCCCCGGAGCGGTGGGATGTGCATAAGGCGCATTTCTCCTTGTAAAAAAAAAAAGGTAAGGTAAGGTAGGTACAGCATACTGACCCTGATGTAATGTTTGAATACGTCAGCGGCGCGTCGGATCGGCGTCACGTTGTACACGATAAGCTTGCAGTACGCGGCAAGGAAGTTCCGTCGCTTGTGCAGCTCCTCGATACGTCTCTCGTCTTGACCGTCTACAACACACGCGTACACACGTCACGTCGCCATCCATCCATCCATAGGTATATATGTATGTATGTATACACAAGTAGCAAGCATCACGGACGGTAACCGCATCGCATGCAACCCCACCGTATCCGTGCCGTGAGTCGGGTGGATGGATATGTGCTCTAGGCTCTAGGGTGTACGACACTAGTACGAGTACGAGTACAACAACAAGCAGGCGGACACCGGGGGAACAATAAAACAACGTGGGTAAGGTTATGCAAATAATAACAAATACAACGCATGCTGAGATGAGAGAGGCGACGTCACGCCGCCGGCGCGCCGGTATATATCGTCGTAAACGAGTCCGGCGCGGCGGCGCGCGGCGGCGCGAATATCGCGCGCGCGACATTTTCCCTTAGTAATGTGTGGGGCGGCGGCGAGACGAAAATATGCATTATGGAGTCGCGTCGCGTCGCGTCGAGTCGATTGCATGTCGCGTTGTCGCGTGTCGCATTACTAAGGCAAAACGCGCGCCGCAGCCGCTTACCGAGCGAGAGCGAGGAGGGAGCCGGCGCGCGCGCACCACGCCCCACATGCAACCAAACACACGCGTTATGTACCGTGTTACACGTGAGGTGCGTGACGCGACGCGCAACAACGTGACGCGCGACCGCGGACAATATAATGCATATTTTTTTCTCCCTCGTTATTGCAACTTTTGAACCGAAACTTAAAAGTAAACAGAAGTGCAATCCCCTATAATATCTAAATCGATCAGACGACGAAAACGTTCGGAACGAACACATTGTCTTTAACACATCTCCCATCGTTATACATTACTCAAGTCTGTATAAGAACATAATCACAATGGTACCACCTCGGTTACAACAATACAAACTATTGTATTCGCTTTCGTCGACTTATCGATACCAGAAAGTGAGTTCACCACAATCACCTGAACCGAGTGCTATTTCACCAAAAACCCAAACCCAATTTTGAACCAAAACTTCCCATCCTCACCCCACACACATGTATCAATAAGTGTAAACACAAGAGTACACCACACATAGTCATGTCAAAATAACAAGGGACAAGAACGAGACAATATGGTAGCGACAGACATTCTGGAATTTAAATAGTATTATACGAAAGTATTCTCATAACATAATAATTATTATCTACCTATAACCATAGCTGGGCATCAAATAATTAACTTCGTTAATCGCTAATCTGTTACTCACAAGGGTAACTTACTAAGGTTAATAAACGTTAAAGCGTTGAATGTACAAAAAATAACGTAAGTTAAAAGTTATTCGTTAAAGTAAACAAATACATAGTTTTACCTAGATGGTATCTAATCATTGAAGGGACTTGATTTTGCTATACAATTAAATAAAACAAGTAACAATTGTAAGTATTTATCTTACATATTAACTCTTAATTAAATTAAAAGAACATTAAATCAACAGTAAAGTTATGAATTATTATTCAGGTTAGGTTAGTATGTTCCCCTTTAAGAACATTAGCATATTAAAATAGTTGTCGCTGAGAGAAGATCAATGTCTTTTCCTGTTGATAAAAGTCTTTCGACTGCCGCACTTGACGGTATTACTGTGTTATATTTGACTCCGCTGTTTCACCCGCGTAAGTCCCGATATCGTGGGAATATCAAACAAAAAGTAGCCTTTAGCCTTCCTCGATAAATGGACTATCCAACACAAAAATATTTTTTTTTTTCGATTTGAACCAGATGTTCCTGAGATTAGCGCGTTCAAACAAACAAACAAACAATTAAACAGACAAACTCTTCAGTTTTATAATATTAGAATAGATAAGGCGGCATTAACGGGCTTAACGGAAGTAAACCGTAAATATTTTTTCGGCTTAACTTAAAAGTTAAATAGTTAAACGATATGACAATTTCTAAACTTTGTTAATTAACGATTAACGAGTTAATGCTCAGCTATACCTATAACTTAGCACTGATATTAATAAGTAGGCATATGCTGCAACTTGTGTTGATTAAGTATTGGAACTGTGCATGTACGGTGCAACCGTAACATTTTTGCATCTTTGCAGGTTTAATATGACACGCGCGTCACATTTTACATTTTATTTATAAATTAAGTAGTTCGCGTATGGCCATCAAGAGTGTCGCGCGTGCTCGCTCATCAACATATCATTAATACATTAACCTAATCAAGACAAATACAGTCCAAGTACAAGTACAAGTGTGTTATTTAACAATCACCTATAGTGTAGGGCTATCAAGAGCCCCTACAGTGCATACCTAATCTCTTTTGCTAGTTCTATTTTTTTTTAATTAAAAGTTACTAATATTGCGAATGATTCATAAACCCAAAGTTGAGAAAAGATTGTACAACCATAGATTAGTCCTTAGCAAGGTATTGTAAGATAGGTATGGTAAAGTAAGTAGATACATACCGTAGTTGTGTTGTACAAAGACAAACTCCTGTATAAAGTCATTGAGCAAGTCACAGAGTGGTGGGTCCGGGTCTAGCACCAGTTGCTTCATGGCCGGCTCCGAGGGCAGGTGTAACGTCAACTGCTCCGCAAAGAATATAAGCAGGTCACAGAGGCTCATGTAGGCCTCCTCGCGCAGCTCCGGCGTCACACCCTCGCCGACTATCTACAAACATTGTCGTACAATTCAAGATGTGACCCAAATCCTGGTCTCACAGTAATCTTCTCTATACATATAAAATTCTTTGTCCTGAATAACTGACTGACTGACTGACGGATCAACGCATAGCCTAAACCGCTGATCGTAGAGACCTGAAACTTGGAGGGTGTGGTCCTTTGTGTGACGTAGGCATCCGATAAGAAAGGACGGAATCGATGGAACACGTGTTTCGTATTTTATTGAAATTCATCCCCTAACAGGGTTAAAAGGGAGTAGGAAGTTATTTTGGGAGTGATTTGCTTCTAAGTTGATATCAATACTCCTTTTAACTTACCTATATTGTATGTTGACACATGTTTGTAAACTCAATCCGATTTTATTTAAAAGAGGTTGCACTTTAGGACACGGCCTCATAGTGTACTCATAGGGACGTAGAATTCGAAATTTAAAATGGTACATTTTGGTTATAAAATAGGTATTCGAATTATTCAAGTCAAGTAAAAAAAAACATATCAAACCCGCGTAAGTCCCAATCTCGTGGGAATATCGGGATAAAAAGTATGCTACACTATTATGTATTCTATGACGTTTGCGTTACTTTTTCTTCATTCCACAAACCCATTTTTTTATTTGCTTCCAAGTACTTACAGACTTTTTTTACCTTCTTAATATTACTTCTAACAGTATTGACTGTCCATCCTTGTTGAGAGAAATTAAACTCAGAGTTCCTTCATTATTGTCCACAAGATCAACTCAACCTATTTATCTTTCCAAAGTAGGAACAAATTATAGGCAGAATACTTACCTGTGGCGAGCTTGCAGCAACTTTAATAACTTAGTTAAAAACACTGATAGTAATCTGGACTTGTTCTGTACTAGTGTTGCGACTGCAAGACGGCGTCTAGCTAACACATTATTTGCTGGTGAATGATGATAGTATGCTCAGTTCAATTTTCAATTGCAACTTTAATAATTAATTTGTTTATTAAGTTTCTATATTTTATGTTTATAGTGCTGGTTTGTAGTTACGCTCACGTCTCAATGTTTGAGTTACACAATTTTTTACCCGTGAGATCCTGTAATTGGCTTTCTGCTGTTACACTATGTTTTTATAAGTATATAATAGCTGTTGGATCTCCGAATAAATAAGTAAATAAATAAATAAATTAAATAAGTATAGAAGAAAACATGAAATATACAAATAAAACAAATAAAATAAAAGAATATTTAAACTAACGTACCGATTTTGATATTATTAAAACCCAAAGAAATATATTAGAGTTAAAACCAATTAAAAATCCTATTCCGCGTAGAAGTCGAAAAAAGCCATTTTCGACTTCTACGCGGACGAAGTCGCGGGCAAAAGCTAGTGTTGGGATCAAACGTAGGATATGTTTATTGATTGATTTAATATACTAACTATATGAAACTGCACCACAATCTATAAAAAAAAAAAATTTGACGAGGCTTACAGACAGCCAATAATTTATAAGTGTAGTGAAATGTAATGTATGTTACCTTCCTACAGTGGTCTGCGTAAACGGTGACACGTTGCTTGAGTAGATCCGCCTCGGCGACGATACCGGGAGACATGCCTTGAGATGACACCTTCTCTTCTAGGGAGTGAAGCGACCACAGCACCGAGTAGAAGCATGCTCGTACCACGTACACTAGCGCCTGAGGACAGATGTAGGTACAATAGTACATAGTGGACACACACTCACTACGTACGTATCTGATATACACGAGTAAGTAACGTGTAGTACCTGAGGCGGCATATTGGGTTCAGTGTTAGCCCTGCACTTGGGCAGGTCCTCGGCGAGAGAGTCCCAGATGTTGGTGTCGTTGAGGTCGTGGCACATGTACATGATGGAGACCTTGCGCAGTGAGTTGATCACGTTAAAGGTCTCGTCCGCGTCGGGCGTCTCACCACCCTCGATGAGTGTGCGGTAGTCGTCGATGGCCTCCTTATACCGGTTGACGCACATGTCGGTGAGCGTGGCGCGAGCGACGTGGCACCGCGTGTGCAGCGCACCCGGCGCCGCGCAAACCACCTCCAGCGTCCGTCCGCACGCCTCTATCACCTCGGCTTCCGCCTGCGTCGACACTATGTCGCGCAACTTGTTCAGCAGCAGCGTCAGATTCGCCTCCTGCCGCGTCGTCGTGTACAGCTCCAAGTCCATGTACTGCGGGATCGATACGAGGTTCGTCAGCTTCTCGGGGTCCGCGCCGAACTTGTCGAGCAGCGCGGGCAGCGTCGCCATGAAGTGGTGCGTTAGTCGAGCGCGCTCGTCCGCTACAGCCTTCGCCTGCTCCTTGGAGAGCGCTTGGTGCTTGCGGGGCGGCGCGCGGCCCACTGGAGGCTCGCCGGTGGCCGCCTGCCGCACGGCCGACGCCATCAGCTCGATGAGCGAGGACTCTTGCCGGTTATCGAGCGGCTCCTCGCCGGTGCCGGCCTCCTCGAGCAGCAGGTCCGTCATACACTCCCAGTCCTTCATCATCGGGTTACTGTCGATGAGCGCGTCGACGAGGTACGCGCCGTGCTCGTGTAGCTCCGACTCTATGAAGAACTGGACGAGGTCGCGCACGAGCGGCGCGTTCGGCGAGCGCAGCTTACCGCGCCGGCTGCGCGGCGGCTCGCCCCCTCCGGCCGCCGCCGCCGCCGGCTGGAACAGGCGCACGTTGAGAAACTCACCGGCGGCGGCAGCCACGCCGCGCCACGACGAGTACACTAGCTCATACACATTTTCGCAATCCTTGTCAGTGAGCACGTCCGGGTGCATCTTGAGGATCGCGATCACAAGCCGCACAGCGTGCACCGCTACCTCCACCTCCTTGTCGAGCGACATTGAGACGATACGATCTTTAAACTTGGACGTGAACAGCTCAAGCTTGCCCTTCAACAGCTCACACGAGTATAACGGCTGCAGCGCCTGTAAGCATCGCAACCGCACCTCCCCCACCTGATACCCAACCAAATAATACACTATATTACTTCTGCCAGTAAAACGATAAACTAACACTACCAAAATTGTAAAATTTTAGTTACCTTGTCGTGAAGAGTCCACCCAATGTATTTAAGGTAGAGATCATCGAGGAAATGTGCCGGGAACTTCTCCATCCATATACCGATCTCTGACATTGTTATAGCCCTTATTTCTGGTAAAGTATCCCTAAGAAAGAGACAACATGAGGTAAAACTATAGCAGTAACTCCAGCCATCATTTAATAAAGTAATGTAATGAACTTACCTATATCTGTGTACAAACACAGATTTAAACATGTAAGACAGCATGTTCTTAATTTCTTCCATATTTTCTTCAAGTTCCTGTCGCTTGGCGACAAGCACCTCAAGTCGCTCTGTCGCTCGCTTATCACGCGCTTTGAGTCGCTCCGCATCATACTGTCGCAGGCAGTTGTCGCAGTTAACGCTTGTTAGAAGCGCCACGTCCACTAGAGCAGTCATCAACTTCATGACTGCAAGTGTAGCCGTATGCCTGAATGCTCTCACTTGGGAATCAGACAGGCCCGTGAGCAAGGATATGATATTGTCCATAAGATACTGGTCGTAGATTATGGAGTATTGGCACATCTTCACCAAGGTCTGAATGAACTCACAGAAGTTCCATTTAAACTTTTTCCATGACTGTCCGGACATTATTAATGGGTATTCTCCACTCTCCTGTAATATAATATTAAGTGATCAAATGATAGTTTGAGTAGGTATCTTGTTCAATTTCTCTTGTTTAGTGTCTTATAAATAGCAAACCTCATCAAATTCCTGTGTCATTTTCTTAATAATGAGAGTGTGGTCCATCTGAGCCATATCGGGTGTGACCTTCCCGCGACAGCCCGATGAATTAATGAAGAACTGCATCAGCTGCACCAGTGCCACCTCCCGGTTAGTCTTGTACTCCTCTATCCACATGTCTACCACTTGCTGCACACAAATAAATAATGAAACCACTGTTTTTTAAATTGGTTAATGAGTAACCAATATAAACAAAGGTAATGGTTATTGTAGTCTCATCAGTTCTATTGGTATAGGTACCAATTGCAAAGTTAGTTCTTACTGCAGTGGCACAGCTGACCCATTAATCAGATATTATTCCTTACTATACTTACATTGATAGCAGTCTTGTTGAATCTGAGAATATTGTAGAGACTGTTCTCATCGTCTCCAGGTAGTAACACGGGCGGTGGCGAGTATGCAGGGGGTGGCGCGGCGCCACGACCCCGGCCACGCCCGCGTCCACCGCGCCCTCGGCGGCGCAGCGGTGGCGGCGGCGGGGACTCGGCCAGGCGCCCTGGGAACCCGGCGGCGTCACCTCCGCGCCGGCCGCGGCTCCGAGTCACGCGCTTGCTCGGAGCCGGGGCCGGCGATGGGGACCGCGGCTCCTCCTCCTCGTGATGAGACTCGTCGCGGTCGGGCTCGTCGCGCGCGTCCACCGCTACTGCAGTCGAGTTGGCGACCGTTCCAGCGTTAAATCCAGAGTAGCTCGGTGTCTCCGGCTCGTGCACCGACTGCCCGCCGTACTCGGTCATAGGGGTGGCCGGAGTCATCGGGTTTACGTACTCCGGAGGAGGGTCATCCATCCTGATACGTTTCCCGCCCCGACGATGCATCTTGTTGGCTTGTGTTGTAAACTATTAGTTTATCGTAATAATCTTAGCATACTTAGCACTGTATCAATAGTATGTCGTTAACATGTTGCACTAATCCGAAATTATCTGATTTTTCGCACCTAGTTCAAATCACGACGTTAAAGAGAAAAGAGAAATCGATCGTAAACCCGTTGCGACAACAGACACCGCCGCCATTCATTTTCAGTGTTACCGAACTACAAAAATAAAATATCTACATAACGAAATGAAAAAATATTCACAAAATTAATTAATTATTATTTATTATAATAAAAAAAAAAGAGTGTGTGTACTTATGTACACGCGTTAGAAGTTATACCAAAGAGGATTTAAAATACTACGTTATACTTCTTTGGCGTATGGAAAAAAAAATACTAGAATATACAACTTGAACATAGTTATCAATTTTCATAAGAAAGCGCGGGAAACATCGGAAGAATCGGGTGTCTTTTTGTGTTTCAATTTTTCAAAATTAATTTTGATTAGTCCAAAGTGGTCAACGGAGTTATTTTAAGTTCATTTCTTTTTATTTTATCTTTAATTTGTGTATATATCGTATAAGTAGTGTCCTATTAAGTGGTAAGTGTGTCTAATAGATTTTCTTTGTTGATGGATGAGGCAGAAGACCCCGGCGGGGGCTCGAGTTTGCCTCGAGCCCCTGATCCGTCTTCATTTGTGACCGTAATGTCATCTCAATCAGAGACGGATAGTACTAGACCCTCGACGCCAAATCGAAAACGTAGCATATCTTATAAAACCTGCAGACATTGCAATAAGAGGAAACGAAAGCGTCATGATAATGACAAAGTATCTACGTGTGCTTGCACCGTAGTAAACGAGTTGACGGAATTCAACCCGAACAACAACCAAGTGAAAACTGTCTTTTTGCGCTGTTGATAACTGCAACGGCCTCAAGAAGTTCATGAAGTCAATATTGCCCCTCCTATAACAATACAACAAAGCAATAGTATACAACCCATTCCCACTCACATCGCCAGATCTGTATATGAACCTACTGACATATCACCATTTGTTGTCCATGTTCAAAAGGAACAGACTTCCCTCAATGATGGCTCATTATTACATCCAGTTGTTTTTGGTAGATTTTTAAAGAAGCACAATTTTAAAAACATTGTCAACGGCAGCGTTAAACGAATTGGAAGGAATAGGATATCCATGTCTTTTACAGAGTATACAGATGCTAATAGTTTCCTACTGCATGAGGCTTTGAAATCATCCCACTTAAAAGCATTTATCCCATCCTTTAATGTCACTCGCATGGGTGTAGTTCGAGGGGTGCCCCTCAGTGTAAATAATATTAAATTATAGATCCTCCACTCCACTATGTATATAAAATGTAAATACTTAATTATTGTATTGTACTTTCTTTAACTCTCTTGTACTCTTTGATTATCAAAGAGTACAAGAGAGTCTAATTCTTGTGTATATTCTTGCAGATTTTTTCCTTTTTCTATTCCTTGACCATTTTTTTCCATCCTTTCCGAGTTAGGTATCCTTTTCCGCGCAGAAATGTTTCCCCGTTTTTGTCAAAACTCTCAGTCACTTCTCCCTCCCTCTTCCTGAAACCATCCTAAGAATAACAAAAACACGAGAAAAGAGCACAAGAAACAAGAAAATAATAATTTGAAGGGAGAAGCAAAATACTCGACGCTGGCAAGATGCGCAGCATAGAATATGCACAGTCGCATTCGCCACTAGAAGAAAAAAAACAAAAAAAAATTTCATACCACCTAGAACTAACTTCATGCTGTTAAATTTAGGTGTCGGTGTGCGCGCGCATCGTAAAAATTCACTCTCATCATTTTTCTCCGTCGCGCCAAAAGAAGTATAACTTCAATAAAAATGTGTTATATAAAATGGCCCTACAATGAAGGCATTAAGGGAAAGAATATCGAGAGAATACTGCATCGTGAGTTGACACAAATACTATTTTAGCTTGGGCGCAAACGTACGTTTTCCGCAAAGAGTAAAGTAATATAGGTACTTGGGTTTTCCGTATGCGGTTATCACAGAACGCATTAGGGTTCCCGAATACGTCAAATCATACAAAATGCTCTGTCAACTGCTGTCAACGCACACGTGCGTTTTTTTCCGAAAGGAATCCATTATGTTCGTACGTTTCGATTGCTAGCCCTTGCGTTCGGAGAAACCGTACGGAAAAAACCTAAAGCCGGCTCCACACGTTGGCCACAATATTGGCCCCAACGCTATTCGTCCAACGTGTGGATCTAGAAAATGGCATTGGTCCCAACGTTGGGGCGAGTGTTGGTAGTTGGCCGGCTCGTGTCGGTTTCATCAAAGGAATCTGCGCCAACGCTCGCGATCTGTCCACACGTTGGCGCTTTGCTCAGTTCTGTTACAACACGCAGCGAGTGCGTACGTCGTTATTAGAATAGGTGTGTGTAATAAATGTAGTAGTAGGTAAAGTGTATAAGAGATCTTTACTCACTGATTCCGTGTTTTATGATGTGTCGTCATCCACCATCTTCTTTGACGTAGCTTTTTATTTTTTCTCAGTAACAAATATAAATGTGCACTCATCATTACTATAAACGCGCTTAGAGCAGTTTCGATTTCTGTATCGGACATCTTCACATTGGACCTGACGGGACAGAACTAGTTTATTAGCCATCGTGTGTACGCCTCACCGAATTTGCAGTCCAACGTTGGTACGAGCGTTGGGACCCACATGTGGAGCCGGCCTAATAATGGTGTACTACCTTTTTTTATTTTTTTCTATTAATTATGGCTTCGCACGGCTTGTGCATTTAGCCAGTATCAAGTTATATTTTGCATCAAATTATGACCCGATTTTTCATAAATCGGGCCTAAAGTGTTTCAAAACAGTAAAAGTCGTCATAGTCCGTCAAGTCAGGGTAAAGCGGTGGCAAGTTTACCATAACCTTAATAGGAGATTTGGAGGCAACGAGAAAACTTCATGTTTGACACTGATTTTTACTTTCACTACACTTGTGTACTGCCACAGAACTAAATTGAATAACATTCTACCAGAATTATACAATTCAACTCGGGTTACAACTAAGTTTCATGAAAATAAAACTGCAGCACGACATGTTGTTAACTCGTTCCCGCCAAAACTCGCGCCCCGGTAACAAAAATTAAATTGAAAGACTTTTTGGCTGTATGAAGTAACATCGTTTCGTCTTCTCCATGGGTAATTTAAAAAGATATAAATTAATCTGTCAATGTACATTGACCTGTCAACTTTAAATCAATTTGATGATTTCGGAGGGAGCCAATAATACACGACCATGATAATGCACAACCTGATATTTGGCGACCCGGTAATGTACGGCCTGATATTTCGTGTACAGGTCCCGAATTAACGGTCCGTGCAAATATTGTACGACCCTATATTCCGCGACCACGTATTACGCAGCTTGGCATGGATATAAGGGTCGTACAATATCGGGTCGCGAATTAACAGGCCGTGCAATATCTCATTGTACAGATATTGTACAACCGCGTATTTCGTGTACACATGACCTTGAACGATTATGACCAATCACGTGCCAGTGTGCTTCCTTTAGTTGTACTTGCTTGCAACTTGCTTGAAATAGTGTTTTTTGAAACACTATTTCAAGCAAGTTTAAATTATTCGTGTAAATTTTAAGATTTATTTTCTATAAAATGATGTAAACATTTTTGTGACAAATTTAGTATTAAGCTTGTTTTTTTTACAAAATAATTGTGACGTTTTCCCGTAAGGTTTGTTATTAATAGAAATTAAATTTTTAACCCCCGACGCAAAAACGATGGGGTATTATAAATTTGACGTGTCTGTATGTGTGTGTGTGTGTGTGTGTCTGTCTGTGGCATCGTAAAAACCGAATGTAAGTAGATATACTCGAGTGGGGTATCAAATGAAAGGGCATCATTTGCACATGACAAATAGCTTATTAAAAAGTCCTTCCATTCAAAAAGATGAAATAAAAAATTAAATAAAAAATTTGAAAAACCCCCGACACAAAATTTTAAATAGAATTAAAGTAAAAAGCCTAAAACAAGCAAAGAAAAACTATGAAAAAAACCCTACAATAAGCAAAAAGAAAATAACCCCGAAATTATGACCCTACGTAAGTAGGTACATCAAATTTTTTTGATTACATATTTTCGCGTCGGGGGCTCGCTCTTTTTCACAATCGGACAATCGGTTTCGTAGTTAGAGTAACAAGCATACTACAGATGTATATGCTTTCCCGCGACTTCATCCGCGTAGGGGTTGAAGTTTATACAATAAAAATATGCTAAATTTTAGTTTGATCCGTCCATTGATTTAAGCTGTCGTTTACAGAATAGTCAGTCACCTTTGCATTTTATTAACAGGGTGTTCAATTTCACTGGGTCAGTAAGAACAGGTACTAAAATCGCTGTGGTTATGGGAAAACGTTCTTAGGAGACATTCCTTTATTTTGGAATGATTAACATCTGCATTTATTTCTAATTTTGTTACTGATAAAAGTGGCATTTTTCAAAAAATATTTTTTCATATTATATTGATGTAGTTTTGAAAAAGAAACATATCTCTCAGAAACTCCGCAAATCGCGAAAAACTATATCAATTCAAATGTTGTACTGAAATGACGTGAAACTATTAGACTATGTTATCCTGTTTTTTTTTATAATAGGCCTACCCTTGACACTTCTCCGACTCATATTTCCAACACAGACAAAACAAATTTAAAGACTTTGACTCCAACTTCGGTTCCGATAAAACGATCTTCGTAACATCCCTAGTTTTAAGGTGTGAACGACAAATTGTCCAAAATACCGAATTAAAAAAACATTTTGGACAAAGATGACCGAATTTAAAAAAAACATTTCGGACAAAATAATGTGTGACAACCCTAAAGGCCGAAACTTATAAAAACACTTAAATGTTTAAAACTTCGAAACCCCATGATATACGGTTATTTTGTGTCAATAGTGTATAGAGAGAACTTAAATTTGATGTAATAATTAGATGCTAATATTTCGGCATTCCGAAGAAAAAATAAAACGTGAAATTCAGAAAAACATCAATGAATACTAATATCAATAATACTAACTAGTTTTCATAATAGCTAGAGGTTTAAAAATGATTGCATTAAATGCGCTGTTTTAGCCACTTTAAAAATGTTTTATCCTCAAATACGTTTTGAGCTAATAGTACATTACGATATAAGTGTGGTAAATTGATCTTTGCATAGAGGCGGTTTATGACACACGAGCGGTAGCGAGCGTGTTATAAGAAGCCAAGATGCAAAATTAAATATCAATTCCACACGTATATCGTACGACGTTTTTTATCACAGTTGCGAATAAAAGAAAAGACTTGAAAACAAAACAAAATAATAATTAGCAAAATATTTGTGATAAGTCTATGTTTACATTTTTTTAAGGCAATATTTTTTGTTAATTATGCTCCGAAAATGCCAGGCTAAAGACTTTTAACCTATACAGCCTTGTCTGACATACAATATTTTTTAGGGTTTTTTCTATTTGTTTTTGCGTCGGGGGTTAAGAACAAAATACAATGGTACGGAAAAACAATATATTTAAAAAAGAATAAACAAAAAATAAACAACTCAATTTTTAATCGTTTTCTAAGTCATTATCACGTAAAATTTTCGTTCGTAAACCGACTTTAGAGACAACCATTTTTGCAAGCTAAAAAACTCTTTGGTACCTACCTTTTTTATACATCAAAACAGTATGAATTTAGCAGTAAGATACGTATTTAACCTATCGGGATAAGTTTACAGCACTAGGTTGGCAATGTAAAACGCACGCGTGCATAATATGTTGGATTATGAGCCTAAAAGCCGTTGAATAAGATCCACTTTATGAGCAACTGTGATAAAAAATATTTTTTCCGATTTTCGGTCGGAAAAAAGTCTGAACTTTGAAAATTGTTTTCTCCGAAACAATCTAAATTGGAACTCAGGATAAACGGGCTTGTATTTTAAACACAAGTTACCGTCTGTTTGTGTCCAAAAACGAGGATGACATATTTTTGGGTTCTATAAAGCACTGTGTATTGTTTAAAATTGCATTTCAAAAATTTTGTATTGTGTCGAAAATTTTACGAAAAGGAAACTGAATAAAGCAGACTAACTTCTCAATATAAGTACTTTCAGGAAGGTCTTTTATTGAATTTTAAATATTATGGGTATGGGAAAACCCTTTTTTTGATCCTGGGATCTGTTTCCAAAATATTAAGCTTTATTTAGAGTGATTTTTTTGTTCAAGTCAAGCTGGAAGCAACCATTTAGCTGGTACAGGGGGGAGTCCTTAAAGGGTAGCATACAATAAGATTAAAAAGGCATACTTAAATTAAATTTGCATAACGTTTTTTGGCATTCATCCTATAGCATAAAGATTACAAGTCATACATATAGAATATCACAGTGTTTACAAATATAAAATAAATAAATAAAAATCAAGATAAAGTTATTAACACATCTTATATCTTATCTTATACATACATATCTATATATATAAAAGAAAGTCGTGTTAGTTACACCACTTATAACTCAAGAACGGCAGAACAGATTTGGGTGAAAATTGGTAGGGAGGTAGCTTAGAGCCAGGAGACGGACATAAGATACTTTTTATCCCAATATGCCCACGGAATCGGGACTTACGCGGGTGAAACCGCGGGGCGCAGCTAGTATATATATAAAAGAAAGTCGTGTTTGTTACAACACTTATAACTCGAGAACCACTGGACCGATTGCGATAAAACTCGGTATCTAGATAGCTGGAGACCTAGATTAACACATAGGCTACTTTTTATCCCGATATTCTCACGGCATCGGGACTTACGCGGGTGAAACCGTGGGGCGCAGCTAGTTTAGAATATAATTAAATATGATTGTTGTAGTTAACAAACTTAACTATGAATCAATGTGTGGGGTTATGAAATAAAAATATTAAAATGTTGGCCGTAGCTTATTATGAAAAAATAAAATGATTTTTTTTCGTCGTGTCGCAGTTCTAAACTAACCTATCGAATCCATGTCAGTTTTGTGACAGTCCAAAATTCGGTTCTGACACTCGCCGAAAAAAAACTCTAAGTTCAAAAAAATCATAAATTGCTACATCCTATCCCACAGTTATGGATACTCCATTATGCGTTTCGTTTTTATGATAAAATATATTTAAAAGTATAAAAGTAACGTCTTTTACATTTATGCTGATTACAATATGATAAAAGAAAATTATAGTAAGTTATAATTATGTTAAATAAACCATCATGCGTTTATAACACTATGCTTATCATAATTTATTACTCATGCCGAAACTGTTATGCCAAACATCATCAAGATAAAAAAAATAGTCCACCGAAATAGCTCCCTATAGGCAAGACCCTACACTAGCTAAATGGCTTCTTCCAGCCTGGTTCGTCGGTTGTTTTTTAATATAGTATAAAATATGTATCGAATTTAAATAAAAATGTCACGGCTAAGTAGGCTTTTATAGTAAGTTAGTAATAGACGAGTAACTTATAAAATGTACTTTGAGAAGTGAAAAGTAAAATCTCGAACATAAATTCATTGAAAATTAGTTAGATAGAGATAAGCTTCAATCACTGTTGCTACTTGCTATAACTTATACTAAGCTGAATTTCAGTAATTTGTACTAAAATTAATTGTTTTGCATTGGTTTTGATATTTTTCTATTTAATTTTACCAATAAAAAGACATAAAATACTAAAATAAATTTTTGATTTTATCCAATATAGACTATTACCTAAAAATGTAATATTCTACAGTTTTACATTTAATAAAACCCAGACTCATTTCAACATTTTGTCACCAGTGCTAGAACAATATATTATAATTTTTCATAGTATACAGACCTATTTCGATGTTTTTTTTAAACCTATATAACTCTATTTTGTTAACATAATTTCTGCAAATATGCAATTAAGTCTTGTTACATACTTCACGAACTCTTCTTGGCATGATATTACTTTTTGTTAACTACAACTTTGTGCGATAAGTCAGGATTGTCAAAATGTTTTTTCTAATTTCCCAAGAAACACCTTTTTTGATTTCGGTCAGTCTATTATTAAGCGAGCGAATTATTTCAAAGTGGATTTAACAATGAACCCTGGATTCGAAAACAGCACTCTCAAAAACCTCATGGCCGAAACTCTTCTTCAAAATCACAATTTTTTATAATTTTTCATGATAAAAAGTAGCCCATGTCCTTCAATTCAATTCAATTCTTGATTAATGGCGATTCTGCCCACATTGCGTTGCAAAGCCCATGTCCTTCTCCAAGGTCAATGTCAAACAAACGCTAAACGTCAATGTCATGTCAAATTTGCAAGACTTGGCCAAGAAATAGTCAACACTGGCCACATGTACACATCGTTAAAAAAAAATGGAGTATGAAGTTGGTCCAATGTCTATAGTCCGGAGGAAGAAGTAAACGAGGCTCCAAAACAGTCGACCAATGGGAGTTAGATAATTCGACCAATAGCAGCGAAGCCGTGTACACGAAATACGTGACCGTACCGATACTGCACAGCCAGTTAATTCGAAGCCGGTCCCGAAAAACGTGGTCGCGAATTATCTGGTCGTACAATATAAGTTCGTCAAATAACTGTCTCTGAATTATCACCTTGTACAGATAAAGTACAGCCATGTATTTCGCGACCAGTAATTCGCAACCACGGATTGTACAGCCAGATATTTGGAAGTCATTTTGGCTTCCAATTATCAGGTCGTACAATACGTGGCCGTACAATATATGGACTCGATTTCGGATTTGTGAAAATTGCAATTTTTAAAGTGAAAAACCAATTTTAATAAAATGGCCAAGAAAACTTACGATCTGCTGTTCAAACTGTTGCTCATCGGTGACTCTGGAGTAGGAAAAACGTGCATATTGTTTAGATTCTCAGATAACCACTTCACAACGACGTTTATATCCACAATCGGTAGGCAACACCTTTGTATATTTTGTGTGTGATTTGCATTCTGAAATCCTGGTGCTGATCGTCTTTATTTGCATAATAAGACCTGGTCGAGGTCCCGGAACCTTTCTACTATCAATTGTTTGTAAATATAAAACTGCGATTGAGATGTGTTTAAAAATAACAATATTGTTGAAGGTATTGACTTCAAAATAAAGACGGTCGAACTCCGAGGTAAGAAGATAAAGCTGCAGATATGGGACACGGCGGGACAAGAACGGTTCCATACGATCACCACGTCGTACTACCGCGGAGCGATGGGCATCATGCTCGTCTACGATATCACCAACGAGAAAACATTTGATGACATTGTCAAGTGGCTACGGAATATAGACGAGGTAAAATTACGAGCCAAAAATGTTACCATCTGTATGTTCTATTACTAATATGTAAAGGTGTTAATGCACTTTGAGCTGTTGACTGTACATTTTACACACTAATCAATCGAAACAGT
The DNA here is from genome assembly GCA_951213275.1 of Idaea straminata. Taxonomy (NCBI): domain Eukaryota; kingdom Metazoa; phylum Arthropoda; class Insecta; order Lepidoptera; family Geometridae; genus Idaea; species Idaea straminata. Next base: position 261,971 of record OX577858.1, read on the forward strand.
GACTTATTGATTATTCCAAGTGTTAAATACCTTGAAATAGTTAAAGTATTTGATAACCATCAGTCTGAGTCATGGTATAAATGTGTTGTTTACAGCATGCTAACGAAGATGTGGAGAAAATGATCCTTGGCAACAAATGTGATATGGAAGAGAAGAGAGTAGTCAGCAAGGAGCGTGGAGAGGCGGTCAGTTCTTATCTTTTCTTCCTATATTATAATCATCATACATAGAGTGGATAACAGTAACAAACTTTTGTACTTATGAGTACAAAATTGTTCTAATCTAGTGTCTTAAACAAGAACAAAGTATTGATAGTGTCATAATGCATATTCTATGAATAGCTTTAGTAAATTACTGTCCCATTTTAAACAACTTTAGTAGTGGAAATAACCATAGCTTGAAATCTTTACAAGATGTTATTGCAAAGACTTATTTGAAAACTAGCCATGCTTTTCGATTTCACCTGTGTATGGCTCGATCCCATGGAAATTCAGGATGAAGGTATATAGACATAGACGTGTTATCCAGATCTCCAGCTATGTCTTTATACTGAGTTTCATAGCATTCGATTCAGTAAATCTTATGTGGAAACAAAGACAATATTATATCTCAGGCTTTATATTTTTGTATAATAATTTAAACATTTATCAATCATTAAGAAGTAGAAGTAATGTTAATATCGTTATAACCTTTGCCCTGGAAAGCAGTATAAACTCAACAACACACAGTAGGTATATAAATGTAGGTATCATACTTACACTGGTCTGTACCATTTGATTGCTGCACTGTAGGTTTTAGTTATCATTATATTGTTATGAGTTACTCATCGGGAGAGCTTACATTCTGCGATAGTTAAGTACATTGATTCACTCTACATGATTATGATTATAAATCTATTAATTGTCCATGAAATGTAGATACAAACAGTAGGTATTTTATAAATAGAGAATATTATTATTACATTTTCCTCAATGGTTTTAAGTTATTTTATAATTTAAATATATATTAAATAATATGTATATTAAATAACCAGAAATACAATGGAGATGAATTGTCTGTTTTTGTATAAAAAAAGTGTTAATTTATACCCGTTTTTTTGACAAAAAAATTAAATTGGCTGAAATAAGTTTTTATAACAATTTTTTCAAGGTTGAATGATTTGAGTGATGTCTGAATACTGTATCATCACTGGTAGTGAGATTTAGGGTCTTGAGTGTCTCAGGGACTCGTCACACTGGATGCGTTCTGTGGACAATGGTCCAGTTAAATGTAACTATCAGTACAAATCTATGTAACATCATTTGGCTGCCTGTAGAATGTATCCAGTGTGACAAGTCCATGGAGCTGCTCATGGGATTGACGATGGTATATGATTGTGATGCAGATAGCGCGAGAGCACGGGATCAGGTTCATGGAGACGTCAGCGAAGGCGAACATCAACATCGAGCGCGCGTTCTCCGAACTCGCGTCCGCCATCTTGGACAAGACGGCGGGTCGCGAGGCGGGCGGCGGCGCCGGCGCGGACAGCGCGCGCATCGCCGTCGACCGCCGTCCCGAGCGAGCCCCGCCCACCAAGCCGTGCTGCTCTTAACTATACACCACAACGGAATACAACACTACACTGTCTCAGTTCAGTTCGGTACACAACAACCATCATACACGTCCTATATCTTATCGCTTTTGTGAAATCGCAATGTATATTGTAAGATTTATATTAATATACATGTTTCAAATTGTGATTTTTATAACCAAATGACGTCATATATTTTATGCATTTCTTGTACTGAACTGAGGCAATCTGTATTGAAGTAGGGGAGGGTTCCGCCCACTGTTGGGCGACGGATATGGGTGTCAAACGACGTCATTATTAGCACGTTTGTTCCGCGACTCGGTTCGCTGCTTATATTATGTTTTATGTGTTAGAGTAATTGCAATATATGTATAGGGTCTACTTAAAGAGCTTATTGGAGCACTTATGATCTGTGAATACATAATTTCTGTATAGAATTCGATGTAAGTACTAATGTTTAGTTCTGATCGCGAACGTTGTCTGACGCGATGACAAGTGTAAGTGCAATAATCTGTAATAGTAACTCAACTCTGACTGAAGTCAATTAACCGTTGACCGCACTCCATATATACCACGTATTTTATATCAGTGTATTTGTTCGTTGTAGTTTTAGGTCCAGGTTCTTCGCTTAACCGTTCATATCACAGCATTTGTATAAGTGTTTTATTAATTAAAGTACGTAACGTTCACTCTCCCGCCTCACGCAGTAATGTTATTTCGTCCAAATATTAATGCAACTAATAGTTTTATAGACGACTTATCCAAAAAGCTTACTTAAGTTTGTTTCATGTTAACTTGTATTGAAATAGAGGAGGCGTCAGTTTCACGTTGACTTATTTTGCAATGGAAGAGGCGTCTATTTCACTATGATTTGTATTCCAATAGAGGTGGCGTATGTTTTACGTTGACTTATATTGCAATGGAGGAAGCGTCTTTTTCACGTTGACTTATTCTGCAATGGAAGAGGCGTTTGTTTCACGTTGATTTGTATTGCTATAGTGGAGGTGTCTGTTTCACGTTGACTTGTGAAACAGACGCCTCCATTAAACACACAGACCGCGCATTTATATGTATGTTGCTCAGAAGATACACGTGTTTAGGCACATTTAACTTTTCGTATTTGAAACATTTTTTCAAATTCGACTGTTACTTCCAGACATGAATGCGTTCAAAGAAACAAACTCTTCAGCTTTAATATATTATATAGATTACTTAGCGAAGTTTAACTTTGTTAGATAATAACGTTTCAAATGTAGTGTACCCTATACCTACCATACCTACCTACGCTAGGTCGTCGTTCGCGTCGTCGTCACGTGTCGGTGGGAATGTAAACTATACAATATATTCGTACGGTGTATGTATGTGTCTTGTCGGTTTTTACTTGCTTTTATAAATAAACCTCTGCAATGTATATTACGTTCATAATAAACGATATTTCGTCATTATTAGACTTTCATTTGGAATACCTTATATCTACTTGTAGATTACCTAATTACAGTCCTACAATAGTTATCTAGAACTTATTACCTACCTTTATTTTGGTGTGAATGTTAATTATACAATGACAAGCTGCGCGACCTGCTTAACTCCGGGATCGGGATATAAAGTAGCCTGTCATTCAAAGTTCCGTTTATGAACTATCACTCCGTCAAAGTTAGTCCAATCTTTTAGGTGTATAAACCTTACAGGTGGGCAGAAGTCACTTTTGTTTTTCTGCAGTGTTCGACTTTTTAGTTCTATTGTTTACTTCCATTACAGGGCATTTTGTTTTTTATAAGATGTCAATGTTCACTATTGTATTATGGAAACGGAATATTGTATTGCTACCAGAAACAAGATTATAAACTGCCACAATTATTTATAATATAAAAGGGGATATGAAGTAACAAGAATGTCTCTTCATATCCCCTTTTATATTACGTATAATAGGTACGAAAAGTACCTACGTACTTCGTATTGTAGGGGGTTCCTTTTATAATGTAGGTGAGTAAACTTAAGGCTGGGTGTTGGTACCGTGTGTAGGTATTTAAACGTTACCTCAGCCTCCGCGCACAAAGACGTAGCGTGAAAGTTAAGCCGCGCGCGACGACACTGCGACGAGTGACGACTCGCGTACGCGATCAAGCTACGCCACAGTGTAGGTGTAAACAGTGGGCACGCCACAGTGTAGGTAGGTGTCAACAGTATGTTTTCGTTATCTAATTGGGCTCGGTACATAAAATAATAAAATTAATGTGTAGCTGTAATAATGTACCTAATATTTTTTTTGGAACGAAGTTCCCTATCGCGGGTTGACGCGGGGACATAGCCCAGAAAAAAATGTTACGCATTACGAAACCATGAAACAATAGTACATTACGATATAAGTGTGGTAAATTGATCTTTGCATAGAGGCGGTTTATGACACGCGAGCGGCAGCGAGCGTGTTATAGAAGCCAAGATGCAAATATCAATTCCACACGTATATCGTACGACGTTTTTTATCACAGTTGAGAATAAAAGAAAAGACTTGAAAAGAAAACAAAATAATAATTAACAAAATATTTGTGATAACTCTATGTTTACATTTTTTAAGGCAATATTTTTTTGTTAATTATGCTCCGGAAAGGCCAGGCTAAAGACTTTTAACCTATACATCCCCGTGTGACATACATTATTTTTTAGGGTTTTTCTATTTGTTTTTGCGTCGGGGGTTAAGAACAAAATACAATGGTACGGAAAAACAATATATTTAAGTAAAGAAAAAACAAAAAAAAAACAACTCAATTTTTAATCGTTTTCTAAGTCATTATCACGTAAAATTTTCGTTCGTAAACCGACTTTAGAGACAACCATTTTTGCTAGCTAAAAAACTCTTTGGTACCTACCTTTTCGGGATAACTTTACAGCACTAGTTAACAAATATAAAACGCACGCGTGCATAATATGTTGGATTATGAGCCTAGAAGCCGTTGAATAAGATCCACTTTATGAGCAACTGTGATAAAAAGAAATTAATCTTCTACATATTACAAATACATAGACATAGATAGATTATAAGAAACACACATAGATTATAAGAAAAATAAAAAAATGGTTGTCTGTAAAGTCGGTTTACGGCATTTATTTAGAATAATACTACGTATAGACGAGCTACGTTCCATTTTATAATGGCGAGAGCCTGCGCGGGTAGGAGCGCGCCGTGAACCAAGCCATCCGCTACTTCAGAAGTGACACTACCTTTTGTACCTACAAAATTTCATTAGAGTTCAACACGTAGACGTAGAGGTTTTTACAATAACAAGTTTATTAGCAAGGTATAATAATTTACTTATTTATTATAAATACGAAAGTTTGTGTGTGTGTGTCTAGTGGGTTTGTTTGTTACTTAACGTACAAAATTTGAACCGATTGTGATGTTTGGTATTGTTTGGCATTGGGACTAGCTAGTTTAAAAGATAAAAGTAATTAACCACTGAGGTAATACTTACCTATTATTTAAGGGTTCCGTAATACCTACAATACCTACTTCCTAATCTACTGCAAATTAAGAACATTTTTTTTGCGAATTATAAATATATGTGTACGGAACCCTCTCTCAGTTCACGAGTCCGCCTCGCACTTGACCGTTTCTTGCTTGCCACACGTCTATCTAAGGCAAATTCAGTTATATTAAATAACTATCTTTTAAAACTTACTTCTGTGTCACTTCTGAAGTGACGATGGCTTGATCACTTCACCGAGCGCTACCTCGCGCATGCTCCCGCCATTATTAAATGGAACACGGTTAATGTTCTATCTGACATGTCTATAGTTAATAAGTCATTGGTTCGTATTTAATTTTCAATCGATAATATCTAGTTATTTACCTGTGGTACGTTATTGCTTCCGCTGTGAGTAATTTTTTGTAACGTTTCCATATATTTTTCATTCAAAATGAGAAGGCCCTTATCCTCTACGAACTAGCAAGCGACTATGTCGTCTGGTCTTATTTCAGCTCAGATGGACGGAATGAGGCAATGTACGGCGCTGACCTCTCTTGTAATTTATCTCAATGGTTTACGGACGATAATTTTACGTGATAACGTCATAAGAAAACGATGAAAAACTTGAGTTTTTTTCCTATTTTTTTCTTTTTTATATTTTTTTTTCATTTATAGTTTGCTTAGACTGACTAGAGCACTCGCTCTCTTAATCGCGTCTAGTCACCATAACACAAGCCTAGCTGCTTAGATTGGAGCAACAATACAATGTACAAACTTGTTACTAACCTTACCTCTTTATAATATTAGTATAAATAAATAAATAAATAAATAAATATTACAGGACATTCCACACATCGCCATCTAGCCCCAAGTTAAGTAACTAGACTTGTGTTATGGGTGCTAGACAACGGATATACTACGTATATACTTTTCTTTTGTAAATATATACAAATAATACATAGAAACAACCAGACCACAGACAAATATCTAAGCATAAATACTTGTCTGTGTCAGGAATCGAACCCGCAACCCTGTGCTTGGCAGTCCGGCATGGTGACCATTGTAGCAACTGGGTCGTCCCATGGGTCGGAATCCATTATAAACAATTTCCACTTTATTATTTCTGAATGTTTCCTCGAATGCAATATCCAGTGTTTTACTTCCAAATATAGAGATTCGATACATCTTAATTAAGATTTATGGTAAACTAACCATAACATATTTCCTTTGATTGCATTGCTTTGTATCCAAAGTGTATCAAACTGATAATACGATTAGGTATGCACAATATATAATCGATATTTGTTTACCTTATCGGTATGTAATTGTTATAACTAATAGAAAGTAATCGTAAATCGATTAGGCATAAATTAAGTATCACGTTAAATTAGGTATTTTATAATGAATCTAGCTATCAAAGTCAGAGTTTTTATTGCGTTAAAATCAATAAGGTATAAATAGGTAGTATGTATGTATAACGATTGTTTAATTTACTTAAAAAATAAAATAATTTTATAAAATAAACTGTTAACATAAAATATACATTTACTATTATTATACTTACCTATATTAAAATTAATAAAGCTAAGCTAAAGACAGGTATTATGTAATTCAAACTCTACCTAACCTCAATTTTTAAACAATGACTAGGTAAATGAATATTTTGAAGATTTAAATAAAAAATCACGAGAATATTCCTAGAATTATATTATCAAATACATAAAAAGGCAACGAAAATTAATTTTCAATCTTCTACTGAGTTAAGGGAATACCCTTTATCTCAGCGTCCCGTCGTATTTTTGCGCCCATGTCATACAATTCTGGGTTGTTGAATCCAAACAATATTATTTATAAATAAATAGAATAATTAGGGAAGTAAGGCGTATGGAAATATCATAAAAATTAAAAAAAATCTAGATTTAAATCTTTAAATCACTCATAATTTGTTTTTTTACACCCAAAAGTTGTTCTACCCCGAAAGTTGTTCTACCAATATTCATTTATTTCGTATAGCTGTTGCCCGCGACTTCGTTCGCGATGTGGTTTTGGGTTATTTAGAATACCTAGCATTTTTCTGCATAGATACAATTTATCATTCGGTGTAAGTTATATAAACAAAATAGTTAGTTACATTGTTTTTAAACTATATTTTTAATTGATTTGGCAAAGGCACTTTACTTACTCATACTCTGAAAGTAGGTCTAAAGATGCCTGAAGAGCGTGTAGAAAGAAAAACTTTCAGCCCTAGGGAAAATCGCTTTCACTGACAGCTGTCATGTCAAATTATGGCTTCGTGCGGCTTGTGATTTAATAAAATAAATGTGAAGATGAAAATGGTCAAAGCGACGTATGACCTCGTATGACAGGGCGCCTCTGCCGGCGCCCTGTCAAGATGTTGCAGACGTGGCTTTATGCGACCGTGCGGTCAGTGTCAAAAAAAGCTTGAGTAAAAAAATACTGGCGGGAAATGGTTGCATTTTGAATAATTTTAATTAGTATTATCTTTATTCCAATTTAAAACACAAAGTCAATAAATACATCAAATCAAATTAATTATTAAAATTATTATTATCTTTTGTTATTTTATTATGTTTTTGTGTTAATTTTAATCTGGTTTTTCATTTATGATTGTGTATTTTGTGTAAATAACATTTTCTAGACAAACCGTGTTATTTAAATCAACGGACTTCACGTCATTACTCAGTGTTGGATAAACTAATTTATGAAAATCGCTTCGGTAAGTACCGACGTATTTGAGTATTGAAAACATGTTGAAAACAAATAGCAGAAACAAAAAAATCTACATAATGTATAACCTCTTTGGTCCCAACCTTGTAAGAGGATCAGGTAGTATGGAGTCTCTCATTCACTCTCTTATTATTTTTACGTTATTAGGAAGAATTTTATGTTTATTCGTAATGAAAAGCACAGTGTTTACCTCGGGTAAAAGACTCATTTAGTCCCTCGAACAATTAGTCTACGTCTCGGGACTCAATGAGTGACTTTCACACCTTGGGTAACAATGTACTATTTTTGTTAATTTTTCACAAATAAAACATAATACACAACAATATGATAAGCTAAAACTAAGTCCAATTTCTATTCGCACAAAACTTTCAACATACTTTGTCTTCCCAGTTATCTTTAGATTTTTGTAAATTTAAGAAAAAATAATTATTAACTATCTTTGTGTCTTGATTCATATTCTTCAATTAATAATATAAGAGGTTATCATAGTATTTATAACACCAACATCATGCGAATAATAATCTATTTTGGTGCAAATAATATTTTACATTGTTTTTATTATCAAATAATAATATTAATGATTAAAAAGAATGGCCGTTGGACAGAACAAATACTAATACTTAAAATAACGGGATGCACATTGAGATCCTTACATATTGATAGCAGGCTTACGTTGAACAAAAAATGCTTTCACACCAAAAATGTATTTGAAGGAACGATTGATTGATCTATGATTTCACAAAAGTGCGCGGTGCCCTTTGAGACTCATACCTATCGATAGAGGGCATCGAAAAAAAAACAAATAATAAAAACACCAACCCTCTAAAGCGTTTTGGATACAGGGTTTTTGAAGAAACGTTTCCTTGACTTTCTAAGAGTGCGCGGTGACTTTATGCCAAAAATAATTGTGTAAAATTATGTTATGCCTAGGGTCTTTATGTCAAAACCGATTATTCCAACACCTTTATGCCAAACTACAAAAGGACATTCAACTTCTAAAGCGAGACGTTTTGGAAATGGAATATTTAAAGAAAAATGATAACCTATAATTTTTCAAAAGTGTGCGGTTCACTTTGAGTCCCACACCCATCGAAAATAACAAATAATGCCATCAAACAAAACCTATTAAGCGTTGGAAATAATTTATTTATCGGGTCTAAAATCACAGCGAAAAAAACATAACATAACTTTTCCAATTTTCTGAATTCTTGACCAAAATACCCAGTTTTATCTATTAGGTAGCTGGCAGGGCTACGTAATTTTGGGAAAAAAAATGATTTTTACAAATGACTATTACCTGTATATTTTTTAACCGACATCAAAAAAGGTGGAGGTTCTCAATTCGTCACGTATATATATATTTTTTTTATGTATGCTCGCTGATTACTCGTAAACTCTTAGAGCAATTTGGAAAAATCTTTTTTTGTTTTTACTATCTAAGGTTTCCGCTACTTGAACTCATAATTCAAACTATAGCAGGAGAAAAGCGCGATAGAAGTGTAACATCGGAGGTCTTCGGTAAAGGAGATCGGTAATATTATGTAGTAGTACCTCTTTGTACTAACCTCATTTTCAGTTTCACGTAGGTAGTATTAAATGCGAACTATTTGGTTTTATGTGCTGCCATCTTGAGCGGAGGCATGTACTGCACCCCTACCATGACTTTTGAAGAACTCGAAAAAAAGAAACCCTTTTTCGATAACTCTATTGTCCGTTTGTCTGTCGGTGTGTCACTACCGATATTCTCAGAGACGGGTGGACCTAAGTAAGTTGATTTTTAGGAAGTCTCATAGTAAATACTCAATATAGTATGTTTAATCGAATACGTAAAAAACCCGTGGTAAGGGTACTGTTCCCTTCTGACGTTCGATTACGTTTTACCACGGAAAAATATTTCGATTTCACATTTTTAAAATGTTTTTTTATTAAATATCTTAATTATTGTATTAAAGTTAAATTAAAACATACCCTAAATGTTATTCTGATATATTCTAAACATATTCGTGTGGACCTTGTTAAAATCTATTCTGTAGTTTATGAGATTACCTGGTTCAAACAAACAAACAGACAGACAAACAGACAAAAATTCTAAAAACTACCCTATCGTGTACAGCTAACGATTTTAAGGCGACCTGTGTATTTTTTTCTGGATATCTTACAATTACAGATGTTTTGATGTCTACAGATTTATTATATGTATAGATAATACATAGAAACAACCAGACCACAGACAAATATCTAAGCATAAAGACTTGTCTGAGGCGGGAATCGAACCCGTGTGGCGTGGTGACCATTGTGCCAACTGGGTCATATAGATTATTTGCGCTCCCTCAATCGCGTCTAGTCACCATAACACAAGCCTAGCTGCTTAGACTGGAGCAACAATACAATATACAAACTTGTTACTAACCTTACCTCTTTATAATATTAGTATAGATTATTTGCGCTCACTCAATCGTGTCTAGTCACCATAACACAAGCCTAGCTGCTTAGACTGGAGCCACAATACAATATATAAACTTGTTACTAACCTTACCTCTTTATAATATTAGTATAGATTATTTGCGCTCACTCAATCGCGTCTAGTCACCATAACACAAGCCAAGCTGCTTAGACTGAAGCAACAATACAATATACAAACTTGTGTAACAGAACCTTAAAATGCTGAGTAAATCCTCCATTCGTTAATATATTTTTATTTGACGGCTGTACCGTCTGTCTACTTTTAGAGTACGAGTTGCCAAGATTGTGGAAGGTTTGTAAATTGAATATAATATTATTTTGTGTATAATTGGCTAGGAATTGATGTATTGGAATAATATCTGTTTGTAATATCATATTTCTTGTTTAATTTGATGAATTCCGAGAGGTTCCCCTACATCTCTGAAGTGGCATAACTCAAAAATAACAAAAAAGTTGTTTAAGTCCACATAGCTCGATCGCCATTTTAGACAAAATATGTATTTTTGGAGAGTTCTTTAGATTTATTTATTTTTGATTATTTAACAAAAGTGAATTGATAGGTATAAAATTTATGTTTACTACAGTTTATAATTTATTTTATATGGGTTTATGATAAAAATACGATGAATATTGCAAAGGAATATCAAATGGTGGTTAAATTGAACTAAAATTTTTTTTCAACCAACTTGCACAATTTGTAGTATTTGAGTATTTGTGTAGTAATATGTTAATATCATTATGAGAATAAACAATAATTCAATATATGTGTTATGAGTTTAAGGATATGAGTGAAAAGGCAACCACGATAGACACACGTAGAGAGAGCTTGGACCGTAGCCTGGCGCAGTACAGACGTAGCAACATGCTCTACAGACGCACCGAGATACTTCAAAGCCGCAGTCAGGTTGCACCCTATTTTGTCTCAGTTTGCCGGTACTGTTTGAGTTGACCCAGGGAAACCAGTGCTATTTGGAACCTAGTATCACACAGCGCAATAATTATGGTATATGAGGTAACTTATTTAATTTTGATTTTTTTATATTTAAGGAACAGAAATCAATTTATTAGATTTTAAGCCAATCTTAGTTTTGATACCCACTTGTTATGGGTTGGTACAGGAGGTCCCCGATCCTTGAGAAGCCTGTTCCCGAGGCCCCCCTTTCAAGTTTCTTGACAAATAACGAGTTGAGATAAATTTTAAATAAAAGTACTATCAGCAATCAGTGATCCTGTGGATGATGTGAATGTTATCTTGCTAAGTATTACATAGATATAATGGATCCGTCCATTGATGACAGTGCTGTAAGATTCTACCCTATCGTATCGTAATTCAGTATCGAGAATGTGAAAGCAAATTGAGTACGCGATGTGTGAGATAAATTTGAAGATGTAAATCGTTAATAAACTTTGCAAAATTCAGCATACCCCTACATGTAGTACACAATTGATTGTATACTAAAGGAATAACAGAAGGTTTAAATTAAAACGGTTTTAGATTTTTCAGTAATATGTAGATTTTGTACTACTGATCAGTTTGACAAGTACCCCGAACTGAAACACACGAGTTTTCTTTGCCGATTTTTACTTCCAGCGTGAAGTATAAAAGTGTGATATTACGACGAAAGATCTCTAATATAACAGGTCTATCTTATTTAGTAATGGATGCCCAGTGTCGCTATCATTGAATCCTGGAAGTACAAAATTGTGTGAGATTAAATAGATCCTATAGCCTTCTTCCGTCTATATTACCTGATCGTCACTACATAAAGTATAGATAGATAGGATAGATAATTTTATTTATGCAACACAGTGCGGAACATATAACACTATATACATAAAGCAAAGTAATATCTAGAAGTATAAGTTGCACAAATGGGCAGCCTTATTGCTGATTTCTTCTAGGCAACATTCGGATGAAAGAGAACTGATTTAGATTTACCTAATGGTAGGTTGTGAGTTCATTCAAACATGATATTATAGTAAATAAACATAACATATAATAATAAATTATGATAAACATATAATAATAATAAAGTGCTTATAAACTATGGTTATAAAATATTAAATTATATTATACATACCCAATAATTCTTTGCACAGATACATAAATAATACAGGAATACATACGGAAATCATACAGTACTGAGGTAGTGATCAGTTACCATATAGCTTTGCCAGATGGGATAGGTTGAGGCAGGGAATTCCAGACGATGACAAAGTGAAAAGAGAAGTATTTGTCGTAGAAAGTAGAGTTGAGAAGATGCTTGAAGAAGCTTGAAGGAAAAAATAATAGCTACTGCTAAACTGATAGGCTCAATTTGCATAAAGATGAGTTCCTATAGCCTGTTTTCCGGCTCTATCACCAGACCTACGATATCGATTGCTTTTTCAATACCTGGCTAGAGTGCCTACTTATCAAGAAAAGGAATCCAAATACGATGAGTTTGTTTTATCTGGAAGATACGTTTCTATAGCCTTACTGTAGTTATATCAGCAGATTTTTTTTAAATAATTGGAATACCTACCTACTTATCGAGGAGATTTAAACTAGTCCAAATATGATATTTACTATCTTGCTCATAAGTTAAGTTCTAATGGTCGCTTCTCATCAGATCTTTATCATCAGACTACTAATATTTTATTAATGTGCCTATGTAATCATAATGTGAAGAAAAAAGAAAAGTGGAGAGAAGTTCTTCCCTCGATATACAATGTTTATTACAGACGTTTAAGACCTAAATCCCTAAAGTATAACAAGTTAATAAAAATAATAAAAAGATTAGTCACAAGTTTATAGAGTTTCTCGGATAGCACCTAACAAACCTAGTATTTAATATTGTCCACCACTATATGATTGTAAAACAATTCATTACTATGAAAGATTTAATTATTTATTTAGGTGGAAGTAGAATAGACATGAAAACCAGTCTTCACCCAAGGTACATCTTTAGTGACCCAGACGACGTCAACTATGGTAAGATTGACCAGTTATTCTTGGTTTGATCTTGGTTTCCATTCAGCTGATCAATAGGTGGTTCCAGCAGCTGCTTCGAAGTCTATTCGAATGAAGAAGTAGAATTTCTAATGGATTATAAAGTAAAATTACGGAAGGTGACTTTGCACTACAACATTTTGTAAATTATTTGAAATTAATTTACGATAACCAAATGTAATAGATATGGATCATTCATTCTAATCAAAATATCACAAAGATTTTGAAGTATTTTTTTTTGACAATTACATTTTTGATAATGACAGAAAGAAAACCTGACAATATCATTATTGAATCAGAAAAGAAGGTCTAAGTATTTATCCATTTCTGATACAAATGAGTATGATTCAAAACCGAACGATAAAGTATACCCTTTTCTTTTTGCACTTGTGGCATAGGTCTTACCTCGATGACGCCCGGAGGCCGACTGCGAGGAACTGACGCGTGCTAACTGTTATATTTGATCGATTTGCAAAAAAATTTGTACATTTTAGCATTATTATCCAGAAATATAGTTCCTAGAGGTCAAAACCTATCATTTGATCCTTTTTTTTAGAAACATACGTTTACTATTTTTGAATAAACACCGATAAACGATCTAAAAATTCTCTGGTTTCTAACATTTTTTTATCGAACAAAGTTGTTCATGAATATCATGTTTTCAATCAAAATAAACAAAAAAAAGGTTTTTAAACTACAATATCCACTAATATCCAAATAACAAAAAAAGAGTATTTGGTTACTTAAAGTTGCTTAAAACAAAGGTCGATTTTGCTAGCACATGATCTTAAAGGATTTTTTAAATTCGACCCCTAAAGGGGTAGCGCAGTGCTGCTGTTAAAGTTTGTAGTAACTATTATGTATCCTGTGTCGGGACTCAATGAGTGACTTTCACACCTAGGGTAACAATGTACTATTTTTCGTGTTTGTTATTATCGGCAGAAGGTTCAAAGAAAAAGTTGCGTACAAATTGTAAATAAGGTATAAAATTTGGTTTGATCTGGGTTACTTTTATCACAGAATATAAATAATACTCTTACGAAATTCTACAAAAATTCTGCCATTCCCGTCAAATAGAGAGGCAGCGACAGCGCCAGGGGTCGCGTGCTCCGCGCTTGAGTGCGCGTACGCGAGTGGGTGTGTCGCCCGCTTGAGTACGCGCCCGGCAGTGGCGATAGGCGTGCGCGCGCCATCGCCCCGCCTACCGCCGCCCGCGCCGCGTGTTCTCGTTACGTTTGTACCTCTAGTTATAGGTTTTTCAAACTCAAAAGCGCTTTTTCCCTTACGTATGTTCCACTAGGCCAACACCGCTCATTCCAAAGGCCGTGGCTTTGAATCCCGGCCGGCCGGGCACCATGGATTTTCCTCATGAAAAATGTATATGTCCTGGTTAACAGTAAAGGAAAAGATCGTGACCAAACCCACGGCTTAGTTGGCTGGCTCGAGACGTATTGACTGGCTTAACTCTGGACACGGTCAAATAAGCTGAGAGGGAGCCGAAGCAACCGGTAAATGGCAAACGAATATATTTAAATGAATGGTGTAAAGAAAACGTTATTGGTTTTTAAAAAGGGATATCTATCTTCTATACTTAGGAAATGGATGTAGAAAAAAAGGTTGATTAAGTACTTCAAATTTTGCATAAACATTCTTTAAAAGAATTGATAAAGGACGTTTTTCATATTTTATTGAAATTCTTCTACAACGGGATTAAAAAAGGGTAGAAAGTTATTTCGGGGCGATTTGCATTGAAGTTAAAAGAACCATTTTCGACTTCTACGCGGATGAAGTCGCGGGCAAAAGCTAGTGTGTATTTAAAGTACTATTAATCTGCAACTTTGAATTCTAATCTTTTTTATCTTTGTGTTCTATGTTCCTTTCGTGTGTTGTGTTGTGCAAATAATGTTCTACTTATCTATAATGTAAGCGAGTAGCCAGTAGGTCTCTATAGCTACCTGCTACGAGTTCATGTTTAGTGATCAATTATGGAACATATAATATCAACAGAATTTAACGGATAACATTATACATTCATATTATTAGGGACCTTATAATAAAGTATAGCTGTGCTATTACCTGCACACGTAGAGACACAGTAGAATGTTTGATGAAAGTCTATACTATGGTCACTGAGAGTGAACAAACAAGTCTCCGTGAGTCCGTGACTCACACACGCGCTGACTCAAGCTCACCTACTAAAACCTTAAATAACTACTCAGATGTGTAATACAGACTCTCGTCCTGTTTTAAATTTGAACTAATAAAGGTATCTATGAAGTCAGGTGGGTAGGTAAAACTAAGCGAATTAAGTAAGAAAACCAAACAAAACATTATTGTAACAAATTTGATTTATTAAATAAAATAAACCACGAACAGTCCGTGGTCTATTTATAAAATATTTTTATAATAAAAATGCCAAGTGTACGTTCACAGTACGTGTACACTCGGCTTCGTCGAGTTTACCTAAATAATACAGTCTTGAACAATAAGTTATCTTAAACTATAGTAGCATCACAACCGTTTGTAAAAACAGCTAAAACTAACAGTATCTCGTGGTCTCGCCTGCGGGACCACGCCCACGCTCACGCCCACGCCTGGACCTGCCAGTCACAATAAATTACTTATCCTACCTATCTACTAGTAATACTGAATATTTAACACAAACAGGAATGTCTATGTACAATAAATAAATAACTTAAACTGGAGTAGGAACTAGATGTCGGTGGAGAGCTTGCGTTGTGGCCGTGTACCAGGTCACGACGAGTCCTTGGTCTGCTTGGACTCGCGTATCATGCAGGTGCAGCCGACCGGCACCTCCAGCGGCACCGGCGTCTCGCTGCCCTCGTACCTCACCAGCACCCGGTCCATCACCTCCACGCACTGCGTGCTGAACGTGTGGTGATGGTGGTGGCAGCACGCGTGCGACGTCGTCGTCGAGGAACACACCGCGCTCGGCTTCTTGTCACACACTAACGTCTTTATAAGTCGCGGCACTCGCGTCTTGTCTTCGTCGATCACCACTCGGATGGGGCACACCGCCTTGTCCAGAACTTCGCTCAAATCCATGCGGAGAGTACCGTGTGCAGGCGCACCGCCCGCCCACCACACTAACGCCGCGAGCACGATGCAACACTTGAGGGGAGACATTATGGTAGATACGTTATAGGGGTAGGTCGGGGTAGAATACGCGTCTACTGCTGCCTGATCTTAGGTAGAGAATGATGTAGGCGAGGTTGCGACTCGGTATTATATCGGTCTGTCGAGAGGCACGTGGCGGCGCGGGGGGCGCCAGCCGGCTGTAACATTAGAGCGCCACTCAGCGAGGTGAGCGCACGTCTCGTCGTGCTCCGTCTGTGCACACATCTAGCGTACATCGTTGTTATATCTCAGATATCAGACCAGAACCACCGTAGTAGGAGAGGTAGCGGCTACAGTCTACAGCTGACTGATGTTGATTGAACGTTGACCACTTATGTGACCCTTTCTCGCGACAAATGTGTGAAGTTAGTTCGATATAGTGTGAACATTGTTAAATATGTGTGAACAGTGAAGTGTATATTTACATTAAGGTAGAGACATTAATACAGACAGTTAGACAATGGCAATAATGTCCAATTATGACGTAAAATAACCGAATAAGTATTGCGATATGGAAGCCGTAGGTCAAACTGTAAGTTGTGAATTGTGTCCTTGACATGATTGTAACGTTTACTATAGTAAATATAACGCGTCACCACCTACTTGTCTACGTCATACTCAGTCATTTGGTAAACATAAAGTTTCAATGAGTTTAGACAATGTTTAGACGCAAAATTCAATACTTTTTATGCAATCTAGATGGAGAGAGTGTTTAACTTGTTTTAACATTGAAATATTTTTTCAAATCAAAGATAAGGGTGCCCAAATCGTGAAAAGTGCCCGTATTTTCTAAAATATTAAAACTTGAGGTCGCGAAAGGTGTCGAAATGCCCGCGCAGCTGTCAAACTTAAAACGGCTATATCTCAGAAACTTTTGTATCTAGATTAATGGTCTCTTTGCAGAAGTGATAGATCTCATCGAGATCTTCATTTCAGGTGACAGCTGTCAAACTTAAAACAGCTATATCTCAGAAACTTTTGATTCTAGATTAATGGTCTCTTTGCAGAAGTGATAGATCTCATCGAGATCTTCTTCTAGTTTAATAATATAATTCTTTGGATTGTTTATTTATAGTCTATATATAGCAACAGTCTTATAAAGCCTTGGCAGAGCCAGGCCGACCTCATTTTTGAATATATTATTTATGTTTTCGTGATCCCGTTTTATGAAATTATGATATTTGCACAGGCAATTTGAATTCCTAAAATCGATTGGTTACTTTTAAAGATTCTAGATAGCAACAGTTTGAGCGATCTTAGGAGGCGGGCTCATAAAAACTGTAGGCTATCGGGGTCCATTACGCGCGAGGTCAGTCTATGCTCTGTTCACTTTATCGTATTTTTGTTAAATTTTATCGTATGCTTTATAATTTCTTAATTACATTTTTCATGCCTTGCGCTTAGTGTAAGATCTGTAGATTTTTTTTACTGATTATATTAGTATAAATTTTATTATTTGTAAACTATAACATATTCTACAACCTTGGGGTCTTAAACTCTAGAATAGGCACCAGCTTCCGGGCGAGCATTTTTCCTCGATTTTCGCTTCCCATCAGGAGTGATGAGGTAAAATGCAAGTCTAGTTTTGTGTAAAAAGAAAAATATTTTTATATGTATTTCACAATATGTCGTTAAACTATTGCAATATTAACGATAGCGCATCGAAGCCTTCGTAATGTTACGCAAGGCGGCCGCGGCGCTGGCAGTCAGCCTTGATGTGAATGAACTCGTAGCACGTGCTACGCGTAGCAGGTGCTGTAGCGCGATTATGCCGTAGCCGTAGTCACTTCCGGTTACCGTAGCACCTAGAGGTCATTACACTGTCAATAATATTGACAATCGGGGGGCACGGCACCACACGGCGCGGTTGGCATGAGGCAGTGTATCCGCCAAGTAGAGCAAGTAAGACCGTTTGTTTATAATACAGGGGTGGTTAATTTGAGTGAGTCAATAAGGACAGTCTTAGAATCGCTGTAGTTACGTATAAAAAAAGTTCCTATGACACCAACACTTATTTTGATTATGATTAATTCGCATTATTATTATCTTTTTAGGAAAGTGGCATTTTCTAAAAAAAAATACGTGTATCGATGTAGTTTTTAATAAATCACTATCAGAAATTGCGTTAATCGCGAATTAAGAAAAAGCAATGTCAATAATTTTAAAAATAAGGGAGTGTCTGTTAGGAGCATTTTCTATGTAAGTAGAGACAGTGGTTCTAGAACCTGCCCTTACTGACACTCACCTCACATTAACCACCCCCTGTATATAATATTGTTCTAATTATACGAGGTTGTGTTAACTGAGCAGTACCTACTGAATGTAATAGTACCTACTATCTAGTAACTACTGAAACACTTGTTGACATGACATTGCATGTAATTTACGTTTACTTTTATTACATAATTCACCGATCAAATAGACCTAAAGTACATTTTGATTTTACTATGAAAATTTGCCACTTGCTAAGGCCATACATAATTTAATATTACATATTAAATTTATTATTTATCTACCTAGGTATATGTATAATGTGTATAATTAGGTACGTCGTAAAAATTGCATTAATGTTTATATTTTATTTTTATTGTATCCTTAGCTTAGTGTACTATGGGTCAAACCTGAAATAAACAATTTATATCCATAATATATTAAAAGCGTGTTAAAAATGAATCGCTGAATGTGTTGCTAAGCTCAAAGCTCGAGAACAGCTGAACCGATTTCGCTAATTTGTTTTTTATTGTCAGGAGAAGGTTATTATGAAAGAAAAAAATAGAAAGTTGCTCAGTAAAATATTACGCAAATCAAATCAATTCAAATCAATTGTTTTTTATTTCTTTGGATGCTTAATACAATTGTACATAGACCACTTGAATTATACTTCATGCTTCGTCCTCAAGATTGGTACCTAGAATATAAATAAGAAAATTCACACATGTAGTAACGCATAGGTGCTACCACTCGATGCACTAAGTTGAGGGTAGAATGTAGTTTAACATTCTCTCTTTTTTTTTTTTTTTTTGAGGGTATTTCTGTTCCATCCATCTCTTCGGCTCAGTGTCGCCCGGCTGTCATTCGCTTTTTAGTGCCCGACCACTCGAGTTGCGGAAGTTTATACTAAAAGTAATTTTTTGGAAAAATAATTTCTTGTTGATATTCAGTTACACTCTAGTGATTAAATTGGTATTTATAAAATGCCAAAGAGAAAACGTTCTGACTCCCCGGATTTGGAGTCAATTTGCAGAAAAATAAAATTGCTGGAGCGACAAGTTCGTAAAAAATGCAACGCGAGGAAACGACATCGTACGAGAATCATCAGTTCGTCGTCATCGTCGTCGCGAGGACCCTCACCTGATGCGCGGAATCCAGAAACAAGAGGTACCTATAATTTGATATACCCGAAAAAGCGGGTATTTTAAATTACTTATTATAAACGTACAGGGAAGCCTGCGAGGCTGTCTCGCCACGTTTTTTTATATCGGTTTGCGTTTTATTCTGTGGGAATTCTACCTCACCGATAAAATACAAGTAATTTAAAATGTAAGTGATGTAACATTATGCATTATAAACGTATAGGGAAGCCTGCGAGGCTGTCTCGTCACGTTTTTTCAATATCGGTTTGCGTTTTATTCTGTGGGAATTCTACCTTACCGACACAAAATTGAAGTGATACTGCATCCTTATAAACGTATAGGGAAGCCTGCGAGGCTATCTCGCCACGTTTGATCAATATCCTTACCGATAAATATAAGTAATTGCAATATACCTACACATAGTCCAGTTCATACTTGAGCTTTACTGAATAGAGAGCAATATTAAAGCTAGCCGGCGTTTTATTTTCGGAGAATACTTACTTACGGCCTATGCTCTTAACTTACCTTACAAATTAGACACATAACTATAATCAGATTCTTTAGAATCATAGTGGTTGTGACACATAGAACTTATCTACGTGTGCTCTCGTTCCTAGGGGAACCCACGCCCACGGTGTCGGACACTCGCGAAGTAACGATTGACGATGATCTTCGCGAGATCCTAGACGCGGACGAGCAGGAGCGCGCGCCCTCCCCGGGCCCCGCGCCCTCGCCGCCGCCGCCGCCGCCGCCGCCGCCAACCGCCACCGCCGGGGCCTGTGAGCCGGCGCCTGCATCGTCGCATGACGAAGCGACCGCCTCTGCTGCTCAAGCTGAAACGATAGAATTTGTCGACGCTCTGGACAGCGCCACATTGGAAATTTTAGGTGAAGATCCAGCAGCCAAAATTGAATACGGTCCCTCCGTTCACAAAGAAATCGCTGGCCGATTTGAACATTTCGCCGTCACCGGTATAGACAAGGAGCTACGTAAAGAATTAGGAAAAAAGTACCTAACACCTTGTTGTATATGTTGGTACCCACATATCAACCGTACCTACCTACCTACTCAGTTTGTAAGCAAGTTAAACGTATGCTTAATATACGACAGTGTGAATCCAACCAGCGTTGTTTTACTTACACCTACCTACAGATAGAACATTGGCGACGAAAATTATAACTACCCACGTTTGCCGGAAAAAATGTATGGAACAACATCGACTATGGCGGTTTTCAACTTTGATTTTCGCAATCAAGATTGGAAAATATACAAGAGTCGGTTACTTCAATGGTTCCTGGCAAATGACATCAACGAAGAAACAGACAAGGCGGGTGTGAGAAGAAAAGCTGTGTTGTTGAGTGCATTCACTGAGGACACGTACAAACTGGTGTCTAACTTAGCACTACCTCAAGAGTTAGACACGAAGGATTATTCAGCCATTCTAAAGATAGTTGATGATCATTTCACGCAAAAACGTTGTTGTTTTGCGGAGAGACACAAGTTTTACACAGCTGTGCAACGAGTGGGAGAAACACACAATGATTGGGCCGCGCGGCTACGTGGCCTCGCCGCTCATTGTGGCTTCACTAACCTAGAGGATTATTTGTTGGACAAATTCGTCATGGGAATGTTGCCGGGAAATGAACGTGATAAATTGTTTGCTCAAGAAATTAAAGATTTAACTTTGAGCAAAGCCATCGATTTGGCGGAAAGCGTGCGATGCGCGCGTGCTGGTTCCGCCATTTTGCCGGTTGCAGAAAATACCGTGGAACAGGATTCTGTGTTCAAGATCAATGAGCGAAATCAAGCAAAAGGATCACAGGAATGCAGTGAAAAGTGTCTCGTTTGCGGTTATCGCGGTCATAAAAAATCTGAGTGTCGGTTCTCTAAGTATAAATGCAATAAGTGTAAACAAAAGGGTCATTTACGTAGAATGTGTCCTGTGAAAAAAGTGAATTACGTCGAGCAAGGTAGTACCGATGATGAGGGGGATGATGGTGAGTTAATTTTGAATGTCAATTGTTCTGATGAGGTGCCTATGACCGAATAT
This sequence comes from Idaea straminata, assembly GCA_951213275.1. Taxonomy (NCBI): domain Eukaryota; kingdom Metazoa; phylum Arthropoda; class Insecta; order Lepidoptera; family Geometridae; genus Idaea; species Idaea straminata. The sequence goes on from OX577858.1 coordinate 283,749, forward strand.
GTGAGTCTGGGAGGTCAAAATATTCTTTGTGAAATCGATAGCGGGTCGCCTGTGTCAGTGATATCGGAACAATTGTACAAAACATATTTTATGAAAGTACCCTTGTCATCTCCGTCAAAAAAATTATACACCTATACCAGAACTAAAATGGATATTTTAGGTTGTATGTATGTTACTGTTGAGTATTCAAATAACTCAGTAAAATTACCATTCTATATAATTCGTAATGGCGGCCCTCCCTTGTTAGGTAGGGATTTTATGAAGGCATTTGGGCTACGACTAGTATCTACCGTCGGATTTTGTGGTTCAGAAAAACTCGGTTTAAACGAAGATTTCACTAAAATGTATCCAAATTTATTCTCGGACAAATTAGGATGTTTTAAAAATTATGACACAAAATTACCATTGAAACCGGATGCAAAACCGATTTTTTTTAAATCCAGACCGGTGCCTTTTGCCCTAAGAAATAAAGTTAACGCAGAGATAGATAGATTGGTTTCACTTGAAATTTTAAAGCCCGTGACCTATTCTGAGTATGCATCGCCCATAGTACCTGTCTTGAAGCGCGACGGTAGCATTCGTATCTGTGCTGATTATTCTGTTTCAATAAATAAGCAATTACTAGTTGAGAAATATCCGCTACCAACTTCCCAGGAATTATTTTCGAAACTTCATGGTGCGGAGTATTTCAGTAAGCTTGATTTGTCTATGGCATATAATCAGCTGAAAATTCATGAAAACTCACAATCACTAACTTGTATAAATACGCCACGCGGTCTATTTAACTATACTAGACTCATATTTGGTTTGTCAAGCGCGCCGGCTATTTTTCAGCGAGTTATAGAATCAGTGGTAGGTAATATCGATGGTGTTTTAATATTTCAGGATGATGTTTTGATTTCAGGAAGTTTTACTGAACATTCAGTTAGGTTAAAAGAAGTTTTACGGCGATTAGAAAACGCCGGGTTCGTTTTACGTAAAGATAAGTGTATGTTTTAACAAAAACAAGTATCCTACTTAGGGTATATTATTGATAAAACAGGTATTAGAAAAAACCCACAAAAAGTAGAAGCTATTTTGCAAGCTCAGGTACCGAAAAATGTAAGTGAGTTACAGTCCTTTTTGGGGTTAATGAACTATTATAGAAGTTTCATACCGAATGCGTCTTCAATATTAAATCCACTACATAATCTATTACAGAAAGGTAGTAAATGGTATTGGACTTCAGAACAGAATAATGCATTCAATACCATTAAAAATATTTTAAGTTCGGACACGGTTTTAGCTCATTTTGATTTCAACGCTAAACTTATTTTGACAGTCGATGCTTCACCCGTTGGATTAGGTGCAATTTTATCTCAAATAGGAAATGACGGTGTCGAACGGCCAATTTCGTATGCGTCGCGTTCCTTGATTCCAGCTGAGAAACGGTACTCACAAATCCAAAAAGAAGCGACTGCAATTATTTTCGGTGTACGGAAGTACCATCAGTACTTGTACGGTAGGTCAGAGCCTTTCGTGCTACGCACAGATCATAAGCCGTTAACAGCCATATTTGGTAAAAATCGTGGAATTCCGGAAGTGTCAGCGAATCGCTTACAACGATATGCTATATTTCTAAGTGCTTACAATTATCAGATAGAATATATAAAAAGTGCATCGAACACAGCTGATTTTTTGTCGCGCTCGTTACCGGTTCCTAGTACTAGTTGTAAAGAAGCGTACACATTGGAGTCGCAACGCTCACAATCGTGCGACTCGTACAATGAAAAAGCGGCTTACATTAATTTCGTTGTGGAAGGGTGTTTACCTGTTACCACTCGTGTTTTAATGTTAGAGACAGATAAGGATCCGGTTCTTAATAAAGTAAAGAAATATGTACAAAATGGTTGGCCGCGGAAAACAGCAGATTCTTTAAAGTCATTTTTTTTGTGTAGATCGCAAATATCAGTAGAAAATGGTGTTTTATTACGAGGTCATAAAGTTATAATACCAACAATTTTGAGGGATAAAATTTTGAACGAGCTTCACAGCTCACATTTTGGTATTGTGAAAATGAAAGCCGAAGCTCGCGCTCGGTTTTGGTTCCCCGGTATAGACACGGCTTTAGAAAGATTAGTTTCTGGGTGTCATGTTTGTGCACAACTGAGACCGACACCGCCGCGTGCGCAGCTCGCACCGTGGCCCTTTCCACCACACGCATTTCATAGAATTCATATTGATTTCTTAGGTCCAGTAATGAATAAAATGTTTTTTGTTATAGTAGATGCGTACTCAAAATGGGTAGAATGTTATATAATGAATAATAACATTACTACAAAGGCCGTCATTGCTAGAATGTGTGATTTTATGTCGCGTTTTGGTATACCTAATATTATTGTGAGTGACAACGGAACTTCTTTTGTGTCTAAGGAATTTGATATATTTTGCAAATTAAATAATATTACACATTTGTTTTCTCCGATTTATCACGCAATGAGCAACGGACAGGCCGAGTCTTTTGTCAAGATTGTCAAAAAAGGGTTAAAAACTTTTCTTCTAACAAATTGCAAGGCGGATGAATTAAACGTAAATCTATCAAAATTCCTGTACGACTACCGCAATTCGAACAATAGCACAACTGAAACCTCTCCAGCTCAGCTAGTATTCGGTCATAAGTTGCGTTCTAGATTAGATTTGATCACTCCTGTCGATGACACTCCCTCTTCATCGGATTTATCTAAGCTCGTCGATCGCAAACAGTGCTTACAGGTTAAATACTACGGCGGTAAAGAAAGCATAAATTATAAAACGAATGATAGTGTTTGGGTAAAAAAACAATTAATTAACAATAAGTTTACTTGGGTGAAGGGTTTAATAATTAAGAGGATAGGTAAAGTGATGTACAAAATTAAGTTACTGGACACAAATGTTATGTGCGTTAGACATAAAAACCAGATTTTTCTAAACAAACATGAAGATGTGTCATGTAAATACGATATTACTAAAAACAAATGGGACGTGATTTTACCGCAGGAAGAAGTAGTAACTAGGGATGCTATTGCGGTTCCCGAGATAACAATTACGCCACCAAACTGTGTTGGGCGCAGTGAGGAGGTGATACAAGATTGTGTCACCGATGAGGCAGTCAACTTACCAGCTGCCGTGCCAGATAGAAATAGTACAGCACACACGACGGAACCTGTAACGCCACCAGCAGCAAATGCTCACAGCCCCCAGTTTAGTACTCCGCTGTCTGAACCACAATCTGATACATCTGATCGTGAAAACAATGAGTGTCCTATTCCTAGGGGGCGTTCGCGTCGTAATCGACCCGTCATTAATTATAAGAAATATTACTAGTATAGATAAATAATATGTAAGCTTTTTGTGTAAGGGGGAAAAGTGTTGTATATGTTGGTACCCACATATCAACCGTACCTACCTACCTACTCAGTTTGTAAGCAAGTTAAACGTATGCTTAATATACGACAGTGTGAATCCAACCAGCGTTGTTTTACTTACACCTACCTACAGATAGAACACACCTGAAAATTGTGTCCATACAGGAGCACCGATCCTTAATGATGAAATTCGCGCAGCTTTACCAGAAAATATTATCAAAAGAGATAGAATAATATATGCTAAACAAAAACAACTGGCAACAGTTATATCCTGCGTAGCTAACACTATTACAGAACAATTAAATCAGAAGGAAAAAAACCATGATCTTCGTCAAAAACTAATGGACATGGGTCGTCTTTTGTGCGACATACAACATAAAGAATCACTGGCCAGACGAAACTTTACCCTTTTCTCAGTTAAAAAAGAAATGAAGGACCACCTAACACAAACCAAAATAGACAAGCACTTATTCGGTGACAACCTCTCAGAAGCTCTAAAAGCTGCAAAAGCTGTTAACAAATCCGTCTTGGATCTAAGAGCTCCTACGAAAGCTGCTAAGAAAAGCTTCCCTCCGGCAGTGAAACCACAGCCATCAAAAAACTGGAAATACCCGGCCCCAGCTCGCCGTCAGCCGGGTCCACCAAGGAGTCGAGAGACTTCTCAGCGCGAGCCGCCCTCGACATCATCGAAGAGATCGCCGCATCAGTCGAAGACGACCCGCCGCCGGTAGATACGGTAAGATATGCGGGTCAGCTGTCTCTCTTCTATAAACAATGGGCTCTTATCACAAAAGACCGTACAATCCTAAATTGGATAAAAGGATATAAAATTGAGTTTTCAAAGCCGGTTGTTCAAAACCACATACCTGATCCACCTGTACCTAAAAAATCAGAGCAAATTCATTTTGACAACGCGATACGCGATTTACTTAATATTGGCGCAATTTCTGAATGTGAACCACATGAAGAACAATTTTTGTCCAGTATTTTCTTACGACCCAAACCTAATGGCAAATTTCGATTAATCTTAAACTTGAAAAACCTTAATAAATTTATTGAAACTGACCATTTTAAAATAGAAGACTTGCGTACAGCAATTAAGTTGTTAACCAAAGATTGTTACATGTCTACGATGGACTTAAAAGACGCTTATTTTTTGTTAAAAATTCATAATGAGTCGAAAAAATACTTAAGATTTCAATGGGCCGAAAAAATCTATGAATTTAACGTTTTACCATTTGGGTTAAATACCGCCCCATATGTCTTTACTAAAATAATGAAACCCGTGGCTAAATTATTGAGACTTTGCGGCTATTTGTCGACAGTGTACCTTGACGACCAATTACTACTAGGCCAATCTTATAGTGAATGTATTGAAAATATTAACACAACGAAAAAGCTGTTATTAACACTGGGTTTTAAAATTAATTTTGACAAAAGCGTTTTAGTACCATCCACGACGTGTAAGTTCCTTGGCTACATTATTAATTCCCATTCCATGACCGTTTGCTTACCAATAGACAAACAAATTAAAATAACTGAAGAAATTCAAAAGTTAACACAACTCCAACGTTGCACGATTAGACGTTTTGCTCGTCTACTTGGTTTGCTCACTTCGGCATGCCCAGCCGTAGAGTATGGGCTGCTATATACGAAAGAACTAGAACGATGTAAATATCTCAACCTTAAAACCGATGATAACTATGAGAAGTTGATGAACATACCTAGTTCATTATTGCCAGACCTTCGATGGTGGCTACAGGCCTTGAAAAGTCCTTCTCATAGAATTAGGAATGATTCTTATGCCGTCGAAATCTATTCTGACGCCTCAACGACGGGGTGGGGCGCGGCCTGCGAGGGTCTGACTGCTAGTGGCCAGTGGTCGCAGGACGAACGACGGCAGCACATCAACGTTCTAGAATTATTAGCGGCTTTCTTTGCGCTAAAAATATTTGCAAAAGATTACTCCAATTGCCAAATATTACTACGAATTGACAATTCAACTGCCATCGCTTATATTAATCGGATGGGCGGAATTCAATATCCTCATCTTACTAGTATCAGTAGGAATATTTGGCAATGGTGTGAATCCAAGAAAATATTTATATTTGCCTGTTATATAAAATCGGCTGACAATCAAACTGCGGATGCGGAGTCTAGACGCTCTCACCCGGACATCGAATGGGAGCTGTCAGACTCTGCATACAAAACCATTGTGGCAAGTTTCGGCAAACCTACAATTGACCTATTTGCCAGCAGGCTAAATAAGAAGTGTGATACATACGTGTCTTGGCATAGGGACCCAGATGCATTCTCTGTAAATGCATTCACTATAAGATGGTCAAGCAAATTCTTCTATGCTTTTCCCCCATTCTCTATAATACTTAAAACTCTCAGGAAAATTATATTAGATAACGCGACAGGTATTATGGTTGTACCAGACTGGCCGACACAACCATGGTACCCTGTCTTTAAGAAACTATTAATATCGGACTGCGTAACCTTTACGCCCAATAATCGTGCGTTAATTTCTCATTCCAGCCACAACATCCAACGCAACCTTACCCTGGTGGCAGGGATATTATCAGGGCAGCACTACTGCAAAGAAAGGTTCCGCAATCTTCCATAGAAATTATGTTGGCTTCTTTATCAAGTAGCTCACTAAGGCAATATGATACTTACCTTCGAAAATGGTACGACTTCTGCTCCCAGAATTGTATTAACATATACGAGGCGCCAATTCCCAGAGTAATTGAGTTTCTAACGACAATATTTCATAAAGGCGCGCAATACGGCTCTTTAAACAGCTGTAGATCGGCTTTAGCCTTAATATTGGGATCTACAGTCTCAGAGGATGACTGTATCCAAAGGTTTTTTAAAGGAGTGTTTAGGCTCAGACCCCCAACGCCTAAGTATAATGTCACGTGGGACCCTAGTCAAGTCCTCCAAATGTTGGCTACGTGGCACAACAGTGAAGAACTCTCGCTAGAGAAACTTTCTAGAAAATGTTGTACCTTACTTGCACTCGTTACAGCACATAGAGTTCAAACATTATCCATGATTGATATTAAGAATATTGAGACCTCCCCTACATATATTACAATTAAAATTCCGGAACTAATCAAAACTTCACGGATAGGATCCAAACAACCAATATTACATTTACCAAATTTCGAAGAAAGTGTCGAGATCTGTCCCGCAAAAACTATTATTTTTTACTTGAACCAAACAGAAACCATTCGTAAAACTACTAAACTTTTTATAAGCTTCAAAAAGCCACACAAAGCCGTTACGACTCAAACATTGAGTCGTTGGATAAAATCAACACTCAAAGATGCCGGAATTGACGTCTCCATCTTTTCTGCGCACAGCACTCGCCATGCCTCGACGTCTCGTGCTCTGCAGCAGGGCGTCAGCATTGACCAGATACGCCAGACCGCTGGCTGGAGCAATAACTCCGCCACATTCGCTAGGTTTTATAACAGGCGAATTGCAATCACAGACGACGGGGCACTGGCGAGGGCTGTTGCTAATCTTTAAAAATTTGATTTATTTTTAAAACCAATTAATAATTAATTAGAATCATTGTAATCAATTAACAATTTCAACATACATTGCTGATAATTTGGTATTCTTGTAGATTAGTAAAACAATTACCAAAAATAAACTATTTATTGATTAATAAAAATATATATTTCTTAATTAACAAACTTCCATAACTAACAAATAAAGATGTTTCCAAAAAGCTCTCAAAGTCTACATGTGTGAATTTTCTTATTTATATTCTAGGTACCAATCTTGAGGACGAAGCATGAAGTATAATTAAAGATTAAACGAACTTACCCAAGTGAAGTTCTATCATAATTATACGAATGCTTCGTCCGAAAAGATTGGTACCACCCTCCCTCCCTGAACCCAAATCAACAGTTTTAGAAACATCTTATTATTTGATCACTCTAAACTAATGACAGCCGGGCGACACTGAGCCGAAGAGATGGATGGAACAGAAATACCCTCAAAAAAAAAAAAAAAAAGAGAGAATGTTAAACTACATTCTACCCTCAACTTAGTGCATCGAGTGGTAGCACCTATGCGTTACTACATGTGTGAATTTTCTTATTTATATTCTAGGTACCAATCTTTTCGGACGAAGCATTCGTATAATTATGATAGAACTTCACTTGGGTAAGTTCGTTTAATCTTTAAATCGTCTTAAAAACTAAGTTAGGATGTGTGCCTTCGGAACGCGCCCACCAATGAGAAGAAGGCACAAGAAACTCATGGGGTTTTTTTTAAGTGATCACGCTCACAAAGGTCAATATTACAAATATTGACCTTTGTGAGGCGCGGGGCGCAGCTAATGCATAAAGGTATAGATTTAATTATGTTATTTTAATATGACTACCTCTATGTAACTCCTTCCGGCCGGATATAATTTATTGTCTAAATCCTGATGATGCATATCTAAGAGAAGTGCGATACCGTCACCGTCACCGTCACCGTCACTACACGTGTCATGTTATGTAAGCACAATTAAGTAGAACACGCCACGTGCGATTCACTAAACAAACACACGCCGTTTGTTTGGTTTAACTCAGCCAGGAGTTGTGTAGCTATCTGAGTATAAGTAGGTAGGCACCAAATTCTGCGATAGGTATATTATACCCATCTTAAACCTCGTCCAATGAAAACGCATCGTTCAGTTATTATAATGTAGATTAAACCTTTATTATCTAAAGGTTCAATAGGAACTTACAAAGTTAAATAATTTATATAGTTAACTTATATATTTATTTCTACTTTAATATATGATACCTACTTAAGTACATTTGTTGTCAAACACATATTTATCTTAAAATAAAGGACAGTGAAAAGTAATTCATGATTATGTTTTTTTATTTATTGTTATTGTAAGTGCCTGTACAATATGTAGATTGTAGCCTGTGGCTTACCTATTGATAGAGATTTCAGAACATTGAATCTCCACATGACTACTTACTGCTACTAGAGATAGCAAGTAAAAAAAAAGCTTAAAAAATGAACGAAAAAAATTTTACTTACCTATTTTTTTGTATGAAAATAATATCGAGTATTTCACTATAATTTGATAAAATACATTTTTCAACATGGTGCCCTAGTTCTAGCCGAATAGAACTTTCAGAGTTTATTCTTCATTAGCTGCGCCCCGCGGTTTCACCCGTGTAAGTCCCGATCCCGTGGGAATATCGGGATAAAAAGTAGCCTAGTAGTTTTAAGATAGGTTGCAGAAAAAAATAATGTGTGAAATATTATTTTAGAACCATACAAAATCAATGTTTTTATTTTAATGGGTTTATTATGTAAAATGAGTTTTAATTAATATATTTGTATTTTATAAATCTAAGACTCTGATTGGTATAGGGGTACAAAAGGTCCATTATTGAATTCGCAGGCCCGATAGTTTGGCTGTAATTGCAAAGTTCAGGGTGAAATCTGATTTTGACTAAATATTTAACTAAAGTCCAAATAACTCTTGAACCACTAATTATTGCAGAACATACAGGGGGGTTAAATCGATAGGTACTGAGGTTCCCCTAACCCCAGCAACCAATGATCCCTCTTGTTACACCGTGTATAAGTAAAATCATTCAGTATCATACTCACATGAGTGAGTATGTATCCTACTCATGTGGTATTGGCTCGTGCTAATTGAAAGGAAACCACACAAACTATACTGCTAGTGAACTGTTCAATTAACAGCAAAAAATGGACAAACCTTGTATAAAAACTGATGTTATGGCAAACCTCCTCCGATTAGGAAAGGTTATGGAGTTGCCGATAAGGTTGGTTATCGCTGAGTAACGTGTAGAGAGCCGTTAGACGTCTGTCTGCCTGACTAGTGACTCATTGTTGGGGATTTCCTGATGACTAGTTCTACACCCGCTTTCACTCGTCCAGCCGGTCAAAAAATACATTGCGGGAAAAAGAAATTTTGATTGTATGAAAAAATTAAAGCCCTCTAAGAAAGTTAACAACTACGTACCTACTTACTTGGAAAATTGTTATATTATTCCTTTTATTGATTAGTTTCAAACTATAGAGATAGGTTAGATACTTGTAAAAAAACATATGTAGTATAAAAAACCCGCGCACGCGCTGGTAAATTCGCTTTAGTCCGGTTTTACGAGTAGATTGCGCGGGCGCACGTTCCAATTAATTAACTGCGAACGAGGTAATATTTGCTTAAACTAAAATATTATCCTTTAAAGTTGAGGTTATTGCAAAGACAGTAGCGCCACACTAATATGCAGAGATAAGGTTGAATTAACTTCGAGTTGGATTTACCTTGTCAGTTATTGTATTGTTAATTGTGGTGGGAGCACGCGTACAGTTCTTGCAATTGCCGAGTGCGCTCGGCCTTTGTTTGTAGTTGTAATCGTAAATACACATGTTCGTTAGTGTGTGTACCCGACGGAGTGGTCAGTAGCGAGCGACACTATACAGATTGGTCACTCACACTAATAAAGGCCGAGCGCACACGTGAATCGCACGCGCAACACGCACGCGTCCGGTAAACGGTGCGTGGTGGGGCGGGCGCCCGCGCAGCCTGTAGTCAGCCGCAACTACAGTATATAATATGTATTGTAGTTGCGGATGTTATTAACGAATAATATTCTGTGCTAATACTAAGGTAGGTTTAATTACCTGGAGTAAGGACCTCTCGATTGTTTGGTCTGAAAACTGAAGTGGTGCGAAAATTCTTATTCAGTTAAGTCATGTCCATTGTTGACGGTGAACTCTATAACATTCCGGTTCACACAGTTTTTTAAGCAAATGTTTGAATTACCAATACTTAATATTTGAGGTGATTCAATTCAAATCAGTTCAAATATTAGCGCAATAAAACGGGCGGTGTGAACACAAATATTGTCTTTATTTTCTTTGTGAATATCATATGTAATCCTTTGTAAAGTAAGCAGACGGTTGTTATGCAACAATTTTATACTTTATTAATAAAAATATGATTTTATTTCGTTCGTGTTAATTATTTTTATCTTGTTTGAAGATGTATTACGTTTTGAGTGAAAGATGTTCTGTATTTGTCTCTAGCACTCGAGACCAGTGACGTAGGTATCATTGTCGACTCACAGATAAATGACACGATTCATACCGGCAATTTACCTATCTACTACTTATATGTATATCGTTTATGCCTAGGTACTGCCACGCTGGTTGACGTCTCCCATTTCCTTCCATGTGCCCCAATCCCCAGCGTTGGTGAGTTAGCTATTATTATTTCTGGTCAGTGTGCGTTGACTGCATCGGTCATCGAAATAGGTTTATCGTCACTGTTGTCTGTTCCGGAAAGTTAACGAAATACTTACCCAACATGTGGTGATGTGATGACGTGCGAGACATATCGCGGATGTGGGGCAAGTTGCACCAGCAACAGCAGCATAATGTGAGTGAATGACGCGTGTCCGGCGCGGCGTGGCGGGCGGCCACTTTCACCGCGAGGTCTACATATCTAGTTCCGGGCGGTCGGCCTTGACCGCCGACACTGACTCACGCACCACCCTACACTAGGGGAGGGGACGTGGCTACATTCAGGGTGACCAGCGAGTAAAAAGTCATAGTTTAATTAAGAAATGTATGCCCGTAATCATCTTAGCTTAACATTTTATATAAAATAAAAACACTGTAACACCCTTTTTTAACTCTGCTCTGCAGTCTTGTTCAAATTGGGTTGGTATATCAGGTTAGTGAGGAGGCTAGGTAATTGGCATCACTTACATTCATTTAAATCATTGTCACAATAGAAGCACATGGTAGGGGGTAGAGGGGTGGGGGTACAGGTTTAAGGCAGGAAGGTACAGCAGGCACACACGTAACAACAATTAATGAGATTTGGTAAAATACTCATTCAAATGGAATGCTTGCGGTTAGTTTTTATTTGCAAACGGAAATTATTCCGACGTTGTATTTACAACATTGACTAATAAACCTTTAACAACTTTCTCAAGTAGGTAAGTAAGTACCTTACTAAGATCCCATTTTTTCCTCTTGAGGTACGGAATCCTAAATATTTTTTTTAGTAAGTATAATCATTGTAAAGCTTTATCGATCAAAAGTTGTGTAAGCAACAGTAAGTAGTCGGTGACAAAGACGCGAGGGAACGCCCGGCCGGTTGCGGGGTCAACGTGACGTCACACCTACATCCTTCACCGGCTGCCTCGGACCTCGACCAAGGTCTATATCAAGGTACCTACACTACCCACGTGATCGACAAACACTGACTAAGGAACTAACAATCCTTATAAAGATTAGGGTATTTCGTGTCTTAGTAAAAAAATACAATACGAAATATATAAAAATTACATTTAAACAACTTATAATTAGTTACATAGAACAATATACTAAAAAATAAAAAAAAAACAAGCGATCATCTATATTTTTAGTTGAGTAAACGGTAGACCTGTCATGAATCTGTTCCTATTTGTGACAGTTCGAATCCTCCCTAAAGATAAATTTATCTATTCTTTACATTTCTATGACTTTTATTTAAAATGATGTAACGTCTTGTAATAGGTACTTAAATTGATTGAGGATTGCAAGGGTGGTTTTTGTTTTATTTCTATTCTAGGGATACCCATTTCAATATGTGTTGGTACAGGTTATTTAGTAAATAAGAAAAAGACAATCATTTTATTATTTGAGCGGTAAAGATGTAGGTACTTTAAAAGTAATGAATGTTATCTTTTATCATTGAGTTTTATTTATTTGAAACCGTAGCGGAAGATTCCGGTGTAATGTATCGGTCAAAACTCCGAAAAAAGTAATTTAAAAATTATTCTCTAATTGATTATTTTCCGGTACCTTTTTTCTAAGGCTCCTATTTTTTATTTTTTTATTTATTTAATAAATTCAGTACACAAGAAAAATACAAAAAAAGATTACATTATAAAGTTATTACTAAGGTAAGTCTAACCCTGTGAAGAGTTTTCTGCCGACAGACCTCTAGGGAAAGGAAATAATATAGCGGAAGGTAATTAAAAGTGTAGAAACAGTTTCAAAGAGGAAAGCAGTTATTGAATTCTAAATATTATAATTTACAGAAGGAATTACGCAACTTATATAAAAGTGAATACATACATATCTATACAAATATATAAATACACACACATATACATATATACCTATACAAAATAAATAAATAACAATACATATTAATACATAAAACATACTTATATATAATATACCTACACTACACACAGGACAGATAATGCTCTTTTAGTTTATTTTTAAAAGTGCTGAGAGACTCACTCGCCCGAATATGGTAAGGAAGGCCGTTCCAGAGCCTCACTGCTTGGATTGTAAAAGAGCCACCGTATTTGGAAGAGGTGTTAGAAGGATGGTTCAGAATGAGTTGCTGAGCTGTTCTATTAGACGCACCTCGAGCACAAAAACTGAAGCGCTCACGGAGGTAAGTAGGATAGGAGGGATTGAAAAGAACCGAGTAAAGAAATGAGAGAACATGAAGATCATGACGTCGGCGAATCGGGAGCCACTTCAGCTTAGCACGAAACTCGGAGACATGGTCGAACTTACGCAGGCCGTAAATGAATCGGATGCAAACGTTCTGCAGTCTCTCGAGTTTGTTCAGAAGGACTTCCGTGGCATCCAGAATTTTAATAATATAAACTGAGAAAGGTCCTACTATAAATTCGCCAAGATGTTTAATTTTTTAGCTTTTTCAGTTGTCACCCCCGTGGATGTAGACAGCGGCAACAATTGGGAACTAGACTCATTTTAATCAAGATGCAATAAAAATAGAGAGTAGAGTTTCTAATTTAAACCCAACCACCCAACTTTGTCGTTGTGACGTCACGTGTATACGTCACTACACACACCCACGGCAGCCAGCAGCAGCCGCTCCACAGTTATAGGATCCATTATCTCACTTTAATCACCGACAATATGTTGGGTTTTCCACGACGACGACGACGACGACGGACGCACACACGTACTACAGGCAGACATCTTGTCTAAACATTAAACACATATTACTTAAAAAGTGCATCATACGGTTTTTTGAAACGAATGTTGATTCACAAATCAACATTCCGGTGAGACACTTTTATGTAGGAGAACATCTTCTAACTAAGGTTCTTCTAGAGTGCAAAATATTAATACGAAATTCTGTCGGAATCAGAAAAGACAATTTTTAATGAGAATCAATAAATATTTTGACAAAGAAATAAACCTTCGAGACAATCAAAGAACACGTGAAGGTTATACAGAATCAGACAAGGTCAGAAAGTAAAGGAAGGTACAGAGTGTAGGGTATCTAAATTAGTTATAAATGAAACTACTAGTCGTCTTTAGTTGCTATACATACTAGAGTTACTACTAAGGTGGTAAAATATAATAATAATGTTCATGAATAAAGTGCAGGGCCGCCCGGCCGGTCGGTTAGCGGTTAGCTGTACCGATATGTCAGTGTGTTGATTTATGCGAGTGTGTGCGTGACGCGTGGCTTGTAGTCTCGCCGAGAGCTGCGCCCGCGCGCCTCGGATCGCGCCTCACACGGTCAAGGACCTTACGCTATGTAGGACATGTTCAATGGCATTATGCGACTTTGTCAATGTCGTTCTGTTTCGTAACAGGTTCCTACGACATATCTACGAATTTTGACACATTTTTAAAAGGTAACAAAACTGTTTTTGCCTCGAAATATCTAGGCTGTATGCTGTAGTAATAAGAACTGGCCATTAGTCGCCACTATGCAACAGTTACATCAGTCTACTCAGTGCTTTCAGTATAGTGAACTGTAATGAGTTATAATCAATTATAGGAGTGACCCACTTCCCGGAACAAAGATCATGAAGAGTTCCGATGAGTTCATCATTACGAACGGTTTGCGTCGTGCGACGTGCGTGTGGCAACTCATTACTTGCATTACTATCTACGTCAATTCAACATCAAATACAGTTACATTGTGCGCTGTTAATTTCGTGTAAATAGATTGTTTAAGCGGATGCTCAACAACGATGCGACTTACTGGAATCCATAAAATATTCTAGCAACAACAATAGTGCTTGCCTACCTACAGTGTGGGGCGCCTCGGCCGCCGCGCGGCGCGCCCACTCGCTTTGCTTCAAAGCTAGACCGGCCTGCCACGGTATAGGTAGTTGGAGTTATTATATTTTAAGGACTGAGACCGCAGCCGTCATGGCTCATTAAACATTTATGATGTCACTTATTTGTCCGAAGATGACGTTGACCGCTTTCCGGTCCAGTCCAAGAATGGTTTAGAATTTGTTATCTGATTGTTTTAATGCTCCAAAATGCGTCCATACAATTCCTACGTACTGTCCCACTACTATGATTTTTCGGATAAAATTGCGTCACATTTACTCAATGATCTGAACAAACATTTGTAAAAAACGGCATTTTCCGCTGATGAATGGATTCGCGAGAATGAGTCAGTGAGTCAGCTCGTGGCTGGCCCGCGCCCCGCACGCGATGCTCTCGCGTGCGCCCAATATTTGAACAACAGCCTTCACACATCGACTTCAGCGAAACGCGTGTTTCCCATACCCCACACTTTAAGAACGATTATTAAATGACCTTCGAATTAGTCATTGAAATTACAATAGAACTGTATGTGTAACCTAGGGTAATCGAATATTTTTTTGTTCAGGATATATTTAAGTATTCAAATGGCTATTGATAGGAGAGAATTTTTATTGGGCAATATATTATTTAAGTATATCACGAGAGGTTCTCTGAAGCTGAGTCATGCTTTCCCTGATAGCGATTAGTCATGAGAAATGTCCACACTCTACAGCCTTTTGGATGAAATGGTTTCAGTTACAGAATCTAGCTACCTGTAGTTGCATAATTAGAACCCATAATTAGTTTAAATTAAAGGCGAAATCGTTGTTAACCCACCCTTAAAACAAATTGCGAATGCTGCAGTAGGAAACCCAGTCAACACCTTTCAATAAAAGAAGAAACAATTTATTTCGTCTTTCAACACATATTAATTAAAATAACATTTGCAAACTAAAAGTGCAAATATCTGGTTAACCGCCATCTTCACATCGTCGTCGTCGTCTCGCGGCCAATGTCAGGACCGGACCTGTCATTGACTAAGTAGCCAGGAATGTCGGCCGAGGTGCCTGCCCGACCTGGCTCTACAGCTACGCCCAGATACCGGGAACACTGCTTTGTTAACAACCTTAATCAATGGGGTGGCCTATGCTTTAAATCCGTCGCTTTCGTCCATCGTCGTCGTCGGCGGGATTACCGACGTGTTGACTAAATAGTAACTTGAATGGAATCTTCTTTTTTTAAGTCTTAAATACACAATGCCAAAAATATTGACCAGAGTTGAATAAATGATTTGCCGTTTCTTAATAACTTGACGTGTGTGACTGTTTCAAAGCTCATTTTGCGGCCAGTTCAAGTTAAAACAAGTTGAATGACGTCGTAAATTTGGACTTTAACTCGCAGTAGGTATTCGATGAGAATAAATGATGAACTAAAATATATTTTAAACATTCTTTATCAGCTGTTTACCACAAAATCCTGAATCAAAAGTGACAAATGCGACTTGGACGTAACTGGACATGACTTACAAATCTCTGTTTCCAGAAATAATGACTTTATACGCAGAGTCCTATTAAATCACGTCAGTGGGATACATCCATACCATATATAGAATTGATGATTAGCAAGTGAACGTTATATTTGAATTGTTATAAGTAAATGCATAATTAACACAAAAATATATTACCTAAATAAATATGTCAAAGACTTATCATATTAAAATAAGATTACCACTCAACAACTTCAAGTACCTACTCTTTCAATCTTTCTTCAACTAGTCTTCCTAGAGCGCCCAAAGACTTTCACTTGCACTTTTAATCTTCCATTTGTACTTTTAATTTTTATTAATACATTTATTAGTGTGTAGGTGATTTAATCAATTTGAGGTTTTATTATTCAATTGTTATAATAAAAAATAATTAAAATAACTAAGAAATGAAAGTACCTACAGATTTTAGAGAGAATAAACAGGGGGAAGTTCATTTGAAAGCTCGATTCCACTTTGCATTAAAACATTGAATACCTTCAAAAGTCATGTGTATCTTTTCAAATGACATGATCTCCGACAATTGACCTACAAAGTTACGTAAATAGGAAGGTTCCAGTTTTGGGCCATGCTGCTTCGGAGCACGTAGGCACTACCATTGATTGACACAAGCGTTGATCCCTGTGCCGTCGCTCGCCCTGATACTGACGCCGCACGCCGCACGCTGCTGCTGGTGCATAACAATAGGCTCGGCGAAGGTTCTGTCACACATTCATTCATGGCTACGATTCATTATCAAATTAAATATAATATTATGGATTGTAGACGTGATGCTTTATTTGAAGGTACCCGACCTAGCCCCAAACAAGCAACAAGGCTTGTGGTTTATGAAACATATCCCATACTTTATAATTATGTTTTTCTTTTGTTAATATATAGCTATTTATAATAAAGAGTTGATAAGAGATCGCCCACCAAACCAATATTAGTTATAGTTCATCAACAAATAAAATAAAACAGCTTTTTAAATACTTCATCTGGTGTTTAGGGGAAAAATTGAGAAAAGAATACTATTGAATTTTATAGATAATAAATCCAAGAGGATTTATTAGGATTTTCAAATGACGTGTTTCCTGATTATTTTCCTTTTGCTTAGATACTCGGATTATCCAACGTATTATTTTTTCTACGGTTAAATCATAAATAACTGTTTATTAAGATTAGTAAGATATTGAATGTAACGCGTGCGTGACACATAGGTATAGGAAAACATATCGGAAACCACCGAACACAAATTCTTAACTTCAATGTGCTTCGAATATTTACCTGATACTCTGTATTAGTTGTTATGTTATTAGATATATTTACCTACTTGGGGTTTCAACAAGTATTTATCTTGTTTGTTGTACCTGCGCGTGCGCCATTCAAACAAATTAAAATTCAGGCTAGGACTAGGCAGGTACTATAAACTTACTTTATAAATAACTTCATGCCATTAAGCTAAAATTAATAAAAATACGACTGTATTTAAATAAAATCAAGTCGTTAACTTTACAAAGATTAGTTTGACTAAGTATTAATGAATGTTGTGTTGAGTAGGTTTCGGTAATTCCAAGTCTAAAACAGGTAGAACTTACCTAACGTTACGTCGCGTCTCTATTACAGTTTGAAGGCCTTAATTGGCGCCTACTAGGTAAGTACATATATGTCTAATAACCTGTCTTGTACCGCGTCGTTGTAGATTTTCTGCTATTGTTATGTTACTAAGTAAGTAGATACATATAACATTGCGTATAAGTTATTCGCAATCCAATGAGAATAAAATATCGCTCACACGCTAACTTTTACCACATATTTCGGAAAATCCTGCCGAGACAAGCATGAAAATACAAGATTAAAACAATGCGAACTGACAAATGAAGGAAATCGTGTGAGAATAAAGTTGTTTTTTGAGTTTAAACGATAGAGGCATGTGTGAAGGCTGCAGGTGAGTCCCCAGAGCCCAACACTAGTGACGTCACACGGACGACTTAACTTATTTAAATTGCGCTCGCGCCGACACACAGATCGCCTGCTAACTCATTATACTACAATAATTGTTGTGCATAATGATATTATGTGGATAAAATGCGCCAAAGCGACGCTTGCCGCAAATTGACAGCAGGTAATCTAACTAGACGAATTAGCATTCCTGTGTGATGTAATATTATAATACCACAGATAATTGACCAATAATGACGTAATGAAGTACTATATGTAAGTAGGTACATCGCGAAGGATATCAATAAGTGCGATATAATATCTAGTTATTGTAATTGTGTTGTTATGTCTACGAATCTGTTAACCAAAATTTATTCTTGTTATTCGTATGATATGTATCAAAAACCGAATTCTCAAACAAAAGTCAAAAATTGCAACATCAAAAATATTACGTAGTCCAGCGTCATGGTTTTATAACAAGTTGATTTCTTTCAAATGTGTAAGATCTATGAATAATCGGATTTACCGCGTGGTTCGTGAGACGTGGAGGTAACTACGTCTTCGGGAAGCTCGAGTGCTCGAGTGGTCGGAGTCGCGTCATACCGTTGGAAAATCGTGCCAAACTGGTTTAATAACAAGTCTCCACTATCATTTACTTAATCATATACAAAATCCCAAACACGTGTCGGCCCATTATAAAAAATTAAGTGGGTATTTATTATTGCTTACAGTAAGTACCGTGTTTCTCAGCTCAGCGGGTGTAATTTCAAACAGGTTTTTAAATTTATGTTTTAGCTTCACACATTTTTGCATTTACTTTTTCAAATTAATTAAACTGATGCTTCTGTACGATCGACAACAAGGCCGGCAAGTACCGGCGACAAACAAGCACCCTAATTTTCAATCGAAATTTCTGACGTTAAAATATCAGCTTTTTTCAAAAAGTTTGGGGGCTTTTTGTTCGTTGAAATATCTACTTTCTGATGGTGTAAAAAATATACATTACTATAGGAAATGTTCTCAGAAAATGCAAATTACAGTTAGCGTTTTCGGCAGTAGGAGAGGTTAAACATACTATTTATGAAAGAAAATATTACTTTATTCAAAGAATCGTTTGGAATCTACATAGCAAGGTAAATACTATGTATTCGGGGATATATTACGCCGTGTGCACTGTGCATTGCCCTGCAATATTTATTATTATTAATTATTCAACTGAAATTCAAATAGGAATTATATAGGTCATATACATATCTACTACCTATAACAACTGAAATAACTGCAATTATTAAAAAATTAGACTCAAATACAAGCTCTGGACTCGATGGCGTTAACACTAAATGTATCAAATGCGTACAACACTTATTAGTAAAAGAACTTTGTCGATGTATAAATAGCTGTCTAGAACAAGGTACCTTACCAGATAGTCTCAAAATCGCAAAAGTTACTCCGATATACAAAGCTGGTAATAGATCCGATCCAAGCAACTACCGTCCCATTTCAGTTTTGCCAGTGATGTCCAAAATATTCGAAAATACAATTTACATCCGATTACAAAAACAATTAAGTAAGATAAACTTCCTTTATCAAAATCAGTGTGGTTTTAGGCCCAAATCAAACACTTTATCTGCAACCACAGACTTAGTTACAGAAATAAAAAATAGTATTGATGAAAAGAACATTGTTCTGGGGATATTTATTGATTTGAAAAAAGCGTTTGACACCGTAAGCCATGAAATACTGCTCAATAAGTTGACCGATATAGGTATCACCGGTAACGCCCACAAAATACTAAAATCATACCTCACTGACCGCCACCAAATTCTCAAACTTGGAGAACAGCAAAGTAGTCTAAAGTCTATTACGTGTGGCGCCCCGCAAGGCTCAATATTGGGACCCCTTCTCTTTTTGATATACATAAATAACATAAGTTATTTAAATTATAAAGGAAAACTATCCCTATATGCTGATGATACCAGCTTATTTTATTCTGGCAGCAAAATAAATTATATCATACAAGATGCACAAAATGATCTTGTTTCGCTAGAAATGTGGTTTCAATGTAACTTATTAACATTGAATATATCTAAAACACATTACGTCATATTTGCAGCCAAAAATAAAATAATACCCGATTTTCAACCACTCAAAATTAATAACCAAATTATTACTAAAACATATAACGAAAAGTATTTAGGTTTGACTTTGGATAGTCTTCTGACTTGGCTACCACACATTAAACAAGTAAAATCTAGATTAACTTCTTTAACTGGGTCTCTACGTAAAATAGATCATTGTCTTCCCCTAAATATTCGATATACTATATATAATTCACTTGTAAAACCTCATCTAGATTATTTAATTGAGATATGGGGTTCGGCCGCTAAGACTAATCTAAGTATCATACAAATTGCACAGAACAAATTAATAAAAGTTTTATTTAAATACAATTTTCTTACACCCAGTGAGAAAATTTACAAAAAAACCAAAATAATGAACGTGACTCAGTCATATCATTACAATACGTGTATACTTATACGTAAAATATTAACTAAAGATATACATACCAACATACATTTTACTAAAAAGAAACAAATACAAAGCAGGCTCCTGTTGAGAAGCGCTAATGATATATCACTATCTGCACCAAGAACAAAGGCCTATGGAAGAAAGACTGTTACATATGAAAGCGCACAAATATATAATAAACTTCCTAGAGATATTAAGGAGACTAAAAGTATGCAAACATTTAAGAAACTACTAAAATACCACCTAACTCATGTTACAAAATAATGACATCATTAAAATGCCTACTTTCCGCTCCTTTAATGATAGGTATGTGCCAAAACACAACAATAAAAAAATAAATAAAAAAAAAACACCACTAGTACGCTAAGTGTAGTATCACAATCACAACCAAAACAAAATTGAAAAAATAGCTAAGCTAGTAATATAAACATATTAAGTATAAAAATATATATTTACAAATGATAAGTTTAAATAGGAAAAATACTGAATATTAAAAACAACAACAAAACAAAAAAAAAAAATTGCACTCCGGGAGTGCCGGCAGAAGTGAAAACTTGATTATTAACGTTGAGCATGTTTGATATTTTGGAATGGTTAGGGAATAATTTTGCACCAATTGCTTTATCAGTATAAAAGTACTATCATTTATGTGGTAGAATACAATATTCATTTATTGCGCTATCGTACACAAACATGACAATTTATATTACATTAAAAATTTAACACTTTAAAACTATAGCTGTCTACTCTCCATCCGTCTTACGCTTTTTCGATCAGGTCACGTGTCCTGACGCGAGTTTAAGATTTTATACCCATTACAGAAAAAGTGCTCAACGCCGCTAAAGAAGTTTTCACTTCAAAAACTGACAATCGTCTCGTCTCATCTAGTTACCGAAGATCTGTGTATCTGTGCCGCTTTGTAGCAAGTTGATATTGCTGATTCGAACGAACTAATAGATAAGAAATGCGCCAACCTACCTATATTAATTTTATATAATTTTTTCCATTGTATTAAGTTTTTATTGTTTACCTGTATGCTCCTCGAACATTTATATAAATATTATTAGTTAATTAGCTTTTATATATTTCTCATGTAAGTGAATTATTAATATTCTTATGGGAATAAAGAATCTTAAACCTGAACCTGAACTTTAATTACTTAAATAATGAACAACTCATAGAATATAACTAAATTGGATTAAATGAGCAGTCATTAGAACAAACCATAAACAATTGATATCAACGCGACGTTATATGTGAACATAGTTTAATTAATTGATCGTTAAAATACTGTATCCTTTACTGTGATTAGGTACATTTTAATTATCAACAATGTAGTACGTAAACATAGGCCTATCTATTCATTTGATAATGGGCTGATTGACAAAGTTGTTGACTTTACCAATGAATCGTCTATGTCTTCTAAAGCCGTGTCGTCTCCAAAGGCTCGCTCCAACACAATAATAAGGGAATTTCAAGAGTTATAATTCTCAAAGAAGGAGAAACGCGTCACTTAAATTGTCACAAGACTGGCCATACCAACACCTCATGTGCCACCACGTCATAACTGGCTTTTTGAATACGTAGCGTAGTGGCACCTCCACAGGTATTTATCAAATAATTCATAATTTCATAGAAGAAAACAAAAATAATTTCCGTCTGATGGGTTTTCGCAACTCAGTACTTCCTGAGTTGCGAAAACCCATCAGACGGAAATCCAAGCAGACGATGCGATCTTAGTTTACAATAAAGTTTCAAAAACGAAACATTGTAATATTTTCAATGACTGCGACACCTTGCCTCCTAATAATCGATTCACCAATATGTATGATGTAAAATCTATTTTAATACTGTATAGTTTTTATTCTTTTTTTTTAAACAAAATAGGCTTGCATTTGACCTCATCTCACCTGACGGGAAGCGAAGATGAGGTCGAAGATGTAGCATGCTCGCCTAGAAGGAGTACCTATTTATTAAATCTAGACTTGAGTTAAGTATAATAACTGGTTATACCTGCCTATGTACTTTATAACACAATAGGTAGATAATTTTACTAGGTTTGGCCCGCGACTTGGTCCGCGTAAAAGTCGTAAATGGACCAAGTAATCATGTTGTCCCATACAAACCTTGTCCCCCATTTTTACCCCCTTAGGGGTAGAAATTTGGAAGTACTTGGGATCTGTGCTTCACGCGTCTGGCGACATCGATTGCGACGTCAAGTCACGCATTTCAGCGGCTTGGGCCAAGTGGCGTGAGGTGACTGGTGTCATTTGTGACCCCAAAATGCCGGTTAAACTAAAGGGACAGGTCTATAAAACCATCATTAGACCTGTCCTTTTGTATGGTAGTGAGGCGTGGCCGGTGCTTGAGCGACATAAGCAAGAGCTGCGTGTCACGGAGATGAAGATGTTGCACTGGATGTGTGGAGTGACGCGAAAGGATCGCGTCAGGAACTCTCGCATCCGGGGCAGCCTTCATGTCCGAGACATTGCAGATAAATTGCAAGAATGCCGCCTACGCTGGTACGGTCACGTCTTGCGAAAACCGGCTAGTTACGTGGGGAACAAATGTCTTGCCATGGCACCTCCGCCGGGTCGTGGCAGACTGGGTATAGATCCAAGAAGTGCTGGCTTGACGTCGTAAAGGGTGATATGCGTGCAAATGGCCTTACAAACCAGGATGCTGAAGATCGTGCGAAGTGGAGGCGTAAAAGCAGGAAAGCGGACCCTGGGCTCCCGAGAGGGATGCAACCGGGAACAACGCTCGGATGATGATGAGGGGTAGAAATTTGGAAAATCCTTTCTTATCGGAGGCCTACGTCGTACAAAGAACACACCCTCCATGTTTCAGGTCTCTACGATCAGCGGTTTAGGCTGTGCGTTGGTCCGTCAGTCAGTCATTCAGAACAAAGAATTTTATATGTATAGCTGAGATGTATAGATAATATCGCGCGTCACACTGTATCAGACAAGCGTGACAGTGCGAGCGGCCGCGCCCGCGCCGTGTCGTCGCTAGCGCCGAGCTGTCTGTACGTCAATCACGCTATCACAGATGACATTACACGATCAATGGAGTTCCTTGCGGTCAAGATATATTATATTGTCAAATTCTAAAAATTGACGATGTTAGATAAAATACCAAAAAAACCCAAAGAACGATGAAACACTTACAGCCATGTCTAATATAGGAGGTTTTGGTTATCGGAGAGTTAAAGCTATTTACAAACGTTTGTAGAGAGCGTCATGTCTTCATAATTAAATAGTTTTTAAAAGAATAAATTGATTATCATACTATCACGAGTATATATCTATTTAGGGGTACCTCGTAACGCGTTGATGTCTTTTATTCTACGAAACAACTATACTTATGTAAAGGTAAAAGACATTGTTCAAACGAAAGTTCAATCAGAGTGATAACAAGGGCGATACCTAATATGTTACATTTGAAAAAAAAGCAACCCCCAACATACGTAAACAGAAAATAAAAAACTGTTGTTTTATAACTTTAGTAGTGTTAGTTAGTTGTAATGTAGTACCAAATGTTAGTTTAAAATAATATTCAAGCAGTATACCTTGGAGTTGGACAGTTGCCTAGGCATTGACGCACAACTTTATTTTATAGTTCTATTGTAAAATAAAGCTTTTATGACAGCGCCCTACGATTTAACCTGCGCCGCGTAAGTCACGATCCCGTGCCAATATCGGGATATGGTTGTCTGTGTGTAACGCTACAACTCTAGCTACATTCATACCAAAAGGTCAGCTAGTAGGCCTTTGCGGTTGTACTCAGATAAATCTGGATACCGCTAGAATACCAGGATAAAAAGTAGCCTATATGTATTAATCTAAGTCTTTGTCTAGGTTTAGTAGTTTTTGTAAAGGTATTACAAACGCACATACAACAAACTTTCGCCTCAAAATGTTAGATAAGGATTAAAAAGTAAATCCACGTCATGTCCAATAGGTACCAACTCCGCACAGGTGTCCACTGTCTATAGACCACGTAAAATCACTATATTACCCGCACAGACCTTATTTGAATACCTAATCAGGAAGATGCGTCGCGAACGCAATACATATGCCCAGTTAGTCATGTTCTACGTAAGTTGATATCACAATATGTGAGCGATTCGATGTGACCGATACCTTACTTTAATAAGTTTGGACATATTTCGAGTAGGTTAGCAAATTGGGTTTTTACCGTATTCCAACGTACAAGTACTTTATTTTACTTGTATTCCGGTGTAGATATACACGGTGTAACAAGGGGGTGGATCATCGGTTGCTGGGAGGTGGGGGAGTGCCTTGTCGCGAATTGCGAATAATTATACACGTAGAATGAAATGTAAATATAGAATAATAACTAGGCAAGAATTAGAATTTGAGGAAATGGAACGTATTTTTTAGGCATAGAGAAAATAGGTTTGTTGAGGGCGCTAGTGGGCAAGGTGAAAAAAATGGCGGTAGAGGTGATGTGAGAATAAAAGTTAGAGTGTAAGAGAAAAACCAGTTTTAGGGAAAATAATGAATGTGAAGAAGCAGATAAAATCTTCTGCAAGAAGCATAAGTGAAATGCAAAGTAATGTGGTAAGAAAGAGACGAAACCGATGATAATAAAGCCAGGGGGTAAGTGCTCTGTTCTACATGTATCTAGGTAGGTGTCAAAAGGTAACCTCAAAGAAGATAACGAATGATAAGAACTTGGTGGAAGCGGTTAATGGCATGATGAGGCGAAGAGTGGCCATTTCCGGGCCTTAGGCCCAATATCCTAAAATACTGAAATATCATCAGACTGGTGATAGAACTTAGTGATAAGATATGATTTATAACTTATAACCTATGTTTCTATATCTCAAAGGAACTTACAGACGGGAAAGGAATTATTTCCGTTTCCCTATCAAATAAGAACTTCTATAACTCAGGTAAAATGGATGTATTCGCAGGACTTTGCGACATGACTCAGTGCCAATAATCGACTTACTCCCATCGGCCCCGCTAGCTCTGCCCCGTCAGCGGGGCAGATGGGAAAAATGGTTTCATCGGCCCCGCTAGCGTCGGTGTTGGCGTTCAGCGGGGCCGATGGCACATATTATGTCTCATGTGCCCCGGTATTGATCTTACTCCTGATCACGGTCGGTTCACGATTAACGGTCCCCCTGGCCAAGGGGCCCGATAATCGTTGATTCAAAATAAATTTTGAAGGTCTTCCGGACCCCTTTTGCCCCCAGGGGAGCCGTTGAGCGCTGTACTGTTTTAGATTTTTTGGGGCTCATCCGCCCCCTAGCCCCCAAGATCAACTTAAGGTGGCTATATCTCGGAAACTAATGATCCTAGATTGATTTATTGATCAAAAAGATCGAAAAAATGTGATGAAGTGATAGATCTTATCGAGATCTTCATTTTAGGAGACAGCTGTCTCTCGATCTCGATGAGATCTATCACTCCATCACATTTTTTCGATCTTTTTGATCAATAAATCAATCTAGGATCATTAGTTTCCGAGATATAGCCACCTTAAGTTTGACAACATTGACATCTGTTATTTTGACAGTTAACTGCCATAATATATATCATCAATTTCGACGTCGGCGACCCAACTATTCATTTTTAAAAGCATCTATTACCAGTTCTAATGTGGCTCGCAATACCGAACTTGCTTTTGAATACCCTATCACAGATGACGCAATAGGGTTGGCCCTGGGAGTTAAAGGCATAATTATAGGAGGGCTTAGGTCGCACTTTTCGTACTTGACGTTTTACGTCAAGCGTTTCGAGCCGGCTTTCCTCAAAGTTTCAAAATATGCTTGTAGATTGTGGAGCGTCAAGAGGCCCTTTCCGGGACAAGCCGCTCCCAAACAGCAGGGTCAATGCCATAGGCCGTTAAATGCCGCCTAAACACGTCCTTGTGGCGTAAATGTTGACCGCCCTGCCTCCGCTCACCCTCTGCCAACTCTGAATAAAAGACAACTTTGTGAAGACGAGAGTCGTCGCGAAAGATGTGCCCGCACCACCTCAGCTGACGCTGAATAAAGAGAGCCTCTATACCAAGCATGCCGGAGCGATGCCGAACCTCGGTCCAAGGTCCTGCCATTTGATGTTCATAATGGACCTTAGACACCGGAGATGGTGCATGTTGTTGATGTCTGCTTTATATAAGCACCATGTCTCTGCACCACATTTATTATATCTGTGCTTCTAGCACAGGTAGAATAAGTGCCTTGTACACACTGAAGCTAGTGTTGTCATGCTCTTAGTGGCTTACCATCTAAATTCAGTGTAAATGCAACGGCATTGCTGCCCCTTGGTGGCTGTTTAAGGATCTGGGTCTTGGAAGCGCTAAAGACCAGGCCAAATCGTTGACAAGACTGGTGTAGTGAATCAACATAGCTTTGAAGGTGAACCAGCCGTTATGTCGCTGTTGTCGATCGTGTTTTGTTTCCGTTTGGATCGTCTTTGGTTTTTGTTTCTATCGCCTTTTGTTTAATTTTTAGATTGTCTTTTTATTCATTTTTGGATTGTATTTTGCTTCCGTTTCGATCGTCTTTTGTTTAAGTTTTGATCATCTTTTAGATCGTCTTTTGATTCCGTTTCGATCATCTTTTGCTTGGACTAGGGGGACGGATGAGCTTGGAACTATATAAAACAGTACAGCGCTTAACGGTTCCCCTGGGGAACATGGTGGGTCCGTGAGACCTTCTGAAAAAGTTCTTAACAGTGGAATTATTTTTCGGTCGTTAGGGGAACGGTTGATAGTGAACCTTAATTCCTTCGCCGATGAAACTCTTTTTCCCATCTGCCCCGTTGACGGGGCAGAGCTAGCGGGGCCGATGGGAGTAAGTCCAATAATCGATATTATTTCCTTTCAAATTTTTAATTTTATTTTATTTTTATTATTTAAAAAAAAGCAGAATCGCAGACCTAAAATTGTTTTTGGTTTGGCTGTAGGTAATTGCGATGTTCAGATTAAAATCTGATTTTTACTAAAATTTTACAAAAGTCTAAATAACTGTTGAACCAATAAATATTGCAGTTAAATCGATAGGTACTGAGGTCCCCCACACCGCAGCAACTGATGATCCACCCCCCTTGTTACACCGTGTATATAAGGTAGACGCCTAATATCTCTACATCTAGTATATCAGCTGTATCTTTACACAACAGTATAGATAACTTGAACGTTGTTGTTGTCGTTGTTCGGCTTCGACGACGTCATCGCGTCACCTCGCAACATCGATAGACATTTTGCGACCATTTCCGGAGCGTGTCGACTGCCGCTGCTTGCATACATATACCATGTTAGTATAATGCTTGTTAGTGTAGTCTTGTAATGTTATTTTCTTTGCCTTTTTCTTTGAAATTGAAAAAGGAATGACAAATGGAAAAGAGATCTGACCGTGGTGTGTCATATGTGGCTTGTGGTGTGTGGTGATGAGTCAACGCGGATCCCTCGGATCGATATTGTGTTTACGTCTTTATCTATTCATATAGTGTACTTGTCAGGAATTGGGATCAGTGGTAAAGGTGCCGCCGAGGATCTTCGCTAATTCACGGTGAGGAGAATAAATAACGTAAAACAAGTTAAATCTAACAGAAATGCCAGTTAGTCTTTTTCTAAATTGCCCATTTAATGCAAAAAATGTCACAAATGTCACAACATACTACAGATTATAGAATGTAGTAGCAAGGTAGTAGCAGAATTACTTCAGAATTATGATGTTCCAGCCCTAACAAAAAAAAAACATTGTAATTTTTTTATGGCTTTATGTTATACTTAGAACTTTTTGGTTTGTCTTGGACTCTTCGCCTATTGATTCAAACTGCGAGTCAAAGCTTAACAAAAACATCATTTAACTGTTTCAAAATATACTCGGTTTTTTTCGTAGCAATGTTCGTTCCAAATTAGTTCCATAGAAAATGAAACTAATTATTTAATTTCGCACACAATTTCTTGCACAAAAACATCTTGAAATTGTGAGGTCGACGAGTCGCACCTATATCTTACATCATCGTCAAAGGATTTGGGTAGTCGTCGCTGAAACCTGAAACTATCACGTATTTTCCTATACACAACTGTTCCAAACCTCAGCTCATTGAAGTATTGTTTTCAAAGCCAGCAGTGTATGGTAAAGCTTGGCAAAAAGTAAGATCATGCTAAGTGCTAAACTAGGCTTTGAAAGTACAACCCGCAGTCCCGGACGTGCCATACATGCATTCATTTCGGTGTCCATTGATGATTTACTCCGAAATATGTGTAAGGGTTAGAGTACAAGGCGTTCGATGGAGATAGGAAAGTGTATACCGTGGGATTGTGACGCACCGGAAGGTGCCGGCATACCGCGGGCAGGGCGGGCCAGGGCGAGCGGCTACAGAAGCCCGCGCCGCCCGCTGCCGCCCCGGGCCTCTCTCCTCTTTCGGGGTCATACACCTGTGACATATCGAACCTTGTTTATAAACAACTGACTCTAGCAACACTTTTTGCAACGATTTGAACAAATTGTTTATAATACTTCAATAGAGTCTAGAATCTAGACTCTTGTGGACATCATACCACGATCGAAGTAAAACGTTAGCAAACCCCGTATCTCGGTTTCCCTTAGAAATGGGCTGATATTATTTGAGAGCTACGAATACCGGATTCGACTCGGTTATAGAGATAAAATGATTACACTACAAAAGAGAGTTCAATGCTCTCTTCACAGTTATGTAGGTAACGGTAGGCAAAGAGCTGGGCTCAGACAGATATATCACCGCTCAGGCGAGCATATGAAATGTAAGAGTGTGCTACCTACTTGCCCTGGCTAATGGTGAAGAAGGGATCGAGTGGCTTGGGTGGGGAAACCTCTGGTTGCCCACCGTTTAAAGCCAGAAGGGGTTCCACATGGAATGGCCCGGGAAAGGCCCTTCCCCTCGGGAAAGGCCCTTCCCCTCGGTAAAAAAGGTAACTTTGCGTCGTAAAATGTAACAGTGCTTCAGGTACTTGGCACCTGATTCGGGATAAATATTTTGCTGAAGAAATTGTTATATAATATTTTCTAAAAGTTTTTTATTTCTATGGTATCGCTACGTAACCCAAAGATATGTCAAAACGGTCGACACAGATAGGTGGGTGCAACACCTGGTGGCTGGAGGATGCTGCATCTAACACGTAGCACATGTCTCCGAAGCCTCTAGTGTTGAGTTACGACCATTAACTTTCGACATTGTGACGTAATCTGTTAGATGTGGGATACTAGAACGTGTCGGTGCTCGGTGGGTGTGTGTTTGATTTATTATCATTGGATTCTGTCTCTCGCTACTTTACTTGATTGTAATGAATGGTATTTTCGTGTCCCGCTCCTCAATAATTTAAAATTAATTGTAACCTAAAAGATTGCTACTATTATACTAGCTGTCCCGGCAAACAGATTATGTTCGATTTTCGTACCTAACGAATTTACACAAAAAATCATACAAATCGGTTCAGGTGGACATAGGTAATTAACAATGCGACACGAGAATTTTAAACGGATTTTGTCTATTGTTTCTCTATGTATTTGGTAAATAAAAACTTCACCAAAAAGAAGATTCCAAAGGTACAGACTAGCAAAAATTCTATATTTATCAGATCAGCTACTTTGGGAGTTTGGGATCTTCTTCTTTCCGTGTCAGAATATCAGATTATTTTTTTTCAGACCAATAACTTGCAACAGCTGTGGTAACATCGCTGGCATCATAAATGTCGTCTAATGTGCAGATGTTATGATGGGTAAGTACATTGGAAAAAGTGCTCCATAGACCAACCCAGCCACAATGCTTCAGTTAAGCGACTTCTACAAGATATAACTGCAGACTTTTGGAGACACTCTTGGGATACAAATTAATCTCTATTTGTGGTTATTTTTATTATTCTGTGTACCTAATATATGGATATATTTCATTGCTAAATATGTAATAATGATTTAATATTTTGTTTAGAGTTTAGTATGTTTTCTTTAAATAAAATACAGGTACATTCATACGGGGTAAGTCAGTATAAGGTGGTAAAGTGCGTAACTCTGTGAGAGTAAACTTTGCTCTAGCAAACAAAATAGGTACATCTTAAACAGCATTTAAAATATATTATACCAGTTTGGAAGACAGATGGTGACGTGCTGGGGCCCATGTCGCCCCATACTACGTGACGATACGCACGAGTCCCGATCGATAGTTCGTTTTTAAAAGGGCCCACTCTATCACATACCATAGATTATATTGTTTTTGTAAAGTTCTCACGACTTTTTGATTACGAGAGAGTTGACTCTAGTTATATGTATATTTTCATTGCTATACTGGAAATAAAAATAAAGTTAAATAAATGTTTAAAATAAATGAGGTTCTAATTGGAGAAGGTACCTACCTACGTAAAATAAATTTGCGTCAAATACATTAACTGACATAATAGCTCTTCACTATCACTATATACTATACTTCCGCTGTCTGTCAGTCACTATATATTCTTAAATATTTAAACGCGCACGGATTTTGATGAAGTTTTCTTTAAAGATAGAGTGATTCAAGAGTAATGTTTATAGCTATAATACATACACAATATAGTAGAGGAACACTGAAAACTTAGAGGTTTCTAATGTTATGTCGTAAATAAACTTATTTTTTTTTTCGCTTAAATTGCAAACGCTTGTTGAACTCTTTGAGATTGATCAAAATAATGCACTACAGTATTGTACACTGAAGGGCTACAAAAAAGTCCGCGATGGTATAGGTATGTCTATCTCTTAGGGATAACCCACAATAACCATATTTATATTAACCATAATGGCTTACAATTTTTAGCAATACAGCATTAATCCTTATCCAGTCAAGCACCTTCAATACATTGTGCATTTAATATCGATCAACAGTTACAGCATGTTACTTAAACGAGTATTTTCGAAGATATTACAGATTTAAAATGCAATCTCTAAAGAAAACATGTTTGTATTCTCTGTATTGTCCAAGTACAAAAAAGCTGTGAACATTGTATATAGACATTCTGTAGTATATTTAGTATCAGCATTGCACTCGTGCGAAGCCGGAGCGGGTCGCTAGTATATACATATTTTGGCTCTGTGATTAAATTACTAACGTTTTAAAAATAAGTATCTGCATATCTATCTACAATTGGTTTCAGCATTAGGTGGGTACATTAGGATTATTGTGGCAAACAGATGTGCGTACACGTCACTGACACTGACGGTTTGGCAGCTGGCAGTTGATTCACGGTCCATCTCGATTGACGTCTTGGGGGATCCAGCATCCTACACCTACCACAAGGATGTACTTATTATTTTTCTGGATCACAATAGTAGGTACTCCGAAATTTCACAACCGCTTGCGTCATCTGTTATATCGTTATATTTTTCGCGGTATTGGAATAGACTATTATCGGTACAAAGACAAATGAGTGAAATCATTCATTGCCTTAGTTTCCAGGAAGTGACGTCTATATATCGGTTCTTTCCAACATCATCGCAACGGGGATGCACCTTGCACTGTTTGAAGAAGATAGGGTCGTCTTTGCTAACACCTAGCTAGGTAAACATGTCCTTCAATGCATTTCGCGTCGTTCGCTTGTTTTTACCTTCAAGTATTTAACTTGTATTTCTACTGGCTTTCACGCGAGACTTCGTCCGCGTAGGAATTGAATTTTTCAAAATCCTTTCTTTTCGGATGCCTACGTTATACAAAGAACACACTCTCCAAGTTTTAGGTCTATACGTTCAGTGGTTTTTTAGGCTGTGCGTTGATCCGTCAGTCATTCAGGACAAAGCATTTTTATGTGCTTATAGAAAGATTTTAAAGTAAGGATAGAACTTATAAACAAAGCCTAATAAACAATTTATTAAATCAGTAACTAGAATAAGAAAAACATAAAGGGCAGCCGGCGACGTGCGCGATTAGGCATATCCCCCTGTGGTCATTCAATGTGAATCACAGTTCCCAGAATAATGATAGATGGATAAGGGTAGAAATATAGGAATGTAGGGAAAAGGATCCTATACGTTTGAGGTGGCAGGTCTGTATAATTATGATGGTGATTGCATTTAATCTAGAGTAACAAGATATTATTATAAACGAGATATTTTTATTTATTATTTATAATATTAGTAGGATAAGAACTCATTGTCACGGCTTAGATGAGGGGGCAAGTCAACCATTCCGGATTGGGACCATTGGGAAATTGGGACCAGGTCCAGTTCTACTTTTTTCAATCTGATAATATTCTAATGAGCCCACATTAGGGACGATTTCATAAGTAAATATTTTCTAGGGATTTACCCACCATCGGCAGTACCTACATAGAAACACAAGAAGGCGCCTGCGCGATGCCTCTCCTAACTTTGACAGGTCTTTCCAAAGACAATCGAGCCGTGGTACCGTGATCCGTAACGAACTGTAATTCGATAGTTTTTGTTCAATCGAAGAAAACCTGTGTGTATTCCCCGATAGTTGCAAGTCAGGCTTGTTTGTATTGATCGATCGACGCAATCCACTGTGAAATAGTTGGAAAATACCCACTATTAGGAGCACCGTCCGCTGCCGCTGCGCGTGTGACGTGCTTTTATTGATACGCAATATTGTGTTCGATCCTATTCATAAAAAGAAAATAAGGTGCCTATAATAAAGTTACACGATATAATTACCCGACTGCGGCGAAGTCAAAAGGGAGGGTTATTTATTTACATGAAATACAGATGTATTATAGATGCATGCTCGATAGATAGATATCTATCTAGCATGCATCTATCTCGATCTCTATCGATAAAACGACGTTTGAAAAACCTGATAGATATATCCTTCATACATATCCTTATCCATTAACTAGAATGGCACAATAGATTGCCTTACCGCTGAAAGCGATCTCTCTCAGACTTGACATATTGATGATAGATAAATGATAATAGTAGTTGGATGATTTTGTAGTTTTTACTATCAAATTTAAAGTGAGGAAAACGAGCTCTTCCTCTTGTTCTAGAATTGGACATTTCCTTAAAAACAAGTACTTACGTCACAAATATACTGGAACTAGATAAGTAACAGTGCATAGGTCATGTTTACCGTGTGGACCCACAGTGGACCGTCGTGACGTCGACATGGGGAAGGACTAAGGAATTTTCTAGCTGTTATAAGAACATTCATCTTATATTTACTCATTATAATGAAATAAGTTGTTTTTGTTTGGTTTTTGTAACGCCTCTGAAACAATTCAAGCGATTTTGGTGAAACTTGATATGAGGAAGTAGGTAATGATAAATAGTATTACTTTCAAAAATACTGTGGAAATCCACAAGATTAGGGTAAAACCGTGGGGCGCTGATAGTATCATTACATAGTATAAAACAAAGTTACTTTCCGCTATCTGTCCCTATGTATGCTTAGATCTTTAAAATTACGCAACGGATTTTGATGCGATTTTTTAATAGATAGAGTGATTCAAGGAAGGTTTTTATGTATAATACATGCATTATCGACGACCCAGTTAGCACAATGGTCACCATGCCGGATTGCCAAACACAGGGTTGCGGGTTCGATTCCCGCCTCAGACAAGTATTTATGATTAGATATTTGTCTGTGGTCTGTTTGTTTTATGTATTATAAGTATATATTTACAAAATAAAAGTATATAAGTAGTATATATCCGTTGTTTAGAACCCATAATACAAGTCTAGTACTTAGCTTGGGGTAGATGGCTATGTGTGCAATGTCCTGCAATATTTATTTATTATTATTTATTTATTATAAATAACCGTGCGAAGCCGGAGCGAGTCTTAGTTATATATAAACATAAGTCTTATGGAGGCTATACACGCTAGGTTTTGCATGATGGTTTTAACCTGACATGCATAACCGACAGGCATACCCGAGTTTCATACTACACATACACGTTAGGGTTTGCATACACAGCTTTGCCATAAAGTTGGAACTACGTGATGGTGTGTGTAGGAAAGTATAATGTACGGTACCTATATTAAACTAACAATGGACGACGACTATGTGGTATCTGTACCTATTTGGCTTAACACTTGTATTACAGAATAGGAAAAGAAGAAAAGATCACACTAAATACTTGATATTTGCTCGGTTGCATGTACAGTCGGCTGCATAATTGCAGCCCTCGGTAGAGTTCAAAAATTACTATTATTGGAATGTTTACAAAATAATTTTTGTTTGATTAATTGAAGAGTTAGAAGACTTCAAACTTCACCTAAAGCAGATGCCTAGAATCTTGCTTGTGTTGGAAACATTCTTATAACAGCCGTTTTGGAGCTCTACGGTGGGTCTGTAATTATGCAGTCGACCGTACATGAGTCGAAAACTGTGCAGTTTTATCCCATACACGCTAGGGTTTGCCTGTCGGTTATGTATGTAAGCTCATAACCATCATGCAAAACCTAACTTTAGAAGACTTACCTTACAGTTAGGTATTAGTTTACGTGTTGACGTAGGTAAAGGTTTTACCAACTCAGGTAGGTAGGTAGATAGGTGCAACGCAACGATGCATGTTGTACCTACCTGGCGGAATATTGCACAATCGCAGGTACAATCATTTCACAATATAACATCATCATAATATAAATATAATGTAAGTATGATGTGGGCCAAAAGGTAAGCACCACGTATACTTAGATGTCCGAGCAATTCATTTAATTAGTTAATTATCTACACTCATCATAAGTGGCTATTGCACTAAAAAAATAGTAAAGTTTAACCAAAGGGCTGGCTGCTACGCAGCTAAGCAGGTACTCGATCCTTTGGCCAAAGCCAACGGATTGAGATCCTAAGAGACAATGAAGCGAACCTTTCACCTAGGGTAAATTACCTATTGTCAATTTGTTAAGTAATGTTTCTTTAATTTTTATGCCCTTTCCAGCATCTCAGAATAACTTAACTTAGCATCTCCCTCGAAGGTGGAGTGATGATGTCCATAATCATGACTCCATCTTTTCTGCTTCGATCCACGTCTTTCTTCCTGCTTCGGGGAATTAGCCATCGGCATCGAGCAGTCGGGCACATATTATGACATAAGAAGTCAAATAGTTGCTCGATATACCTAGGTAATCCCATAATATAATAGTAGTAACGTGGGCATATTATACTGATAAAATACCCACTGATGTACTTAGTCCAAGTTTTTATTCTTAACTTTCTAGCACTGAATAAAAGTACTTAATTCAAGCCAAGATTTAATTAATTGAAGTTCAGGAAAATGCTCAATATGTAGATATCTAAACCAATTACTTTGTATAAACCACAATTATAGTGACGTTACAATTGAGGAACTCCATTCATAGAATTAATTAATTAAATAATTAACTTCTTAAGTATTTAATTAATTTTGTTTATTCCTGTACGATTTTACGTCTTTCGGACGCTGGCTCGTCGTAACGCGTCATTAATATTTGTTTACAAATAACTTCTGGGGAGCAATATGTATCACATACACTATACGACTACGACGTAAGAGTATTACATGTGATGTTGTAGGTACGTGTGGTTATTGATTGAAAACTTCCAAGATTTCTTTTCGTGAGGTCTCGCCGACTTAAAAAATGGAAAAGGTTCTCAATTCGTCACGTGTGTTTTTTTCGTGTACAGAGAGCACGAGAACCTTGTCCTGTAAAAATCCTATTCCTACTAAGTATAATGTTATAAATGGTCAAGTTTGTGTGTTGTTATATGTGTGTTTGTTTGTAATATGTTTGTTATTACTCCTTCACACAAAAAGCTCTAGATCGATTGCGATGAAACGGTACCTTCCTGCTGAAAACTAGGTATGTAAACACCTAAGACATTTACAAATAGACTATATTTTATTCCGATCCCTGATCTCAATCCCAGACTTATGCGGGTTAAACCGCGACGCGGCTAGCTATACTCAAAAGGTATAACTAAATAATTATAGGCACAGTTTTTTCTCACGCATCATAAGAAAAGACGCGAGCCGGTTTGTCAATCGCGATCGGAACACTATCCGCACCACGAAAGACCTTGTCATTGTAACAACTAGAGGTGGTATTACGTCGTCGCCATGAAGCCTGCAGCTCCAATGCAGTGCATCTAAGCATGCGACAATATTTACAAACTCGCTTGTAGGTACCTTAACTACAATTTGCGGGAAAGCCTCAAAGGAAACCAGCGCACGCGCCCCGCGTACCGTTCGGCGCGCGGCGGCGCGGGCGATATGCGGGCGTTCGGGGATTCCACTCGCGCGCATCTAACATCGCGGAAAAACCAACCTCTGCGCCTGTGCCGGGTTGCGCTTTCTGTCGTTAAGTCTAACGGTGTTTCAAATTAAAGTTTGATTACCTTCACAGACTCCTCGCATTCGCCTCTTGAAGTATGCGGGGCGTCTCGTTATAATTAAATATCACATCTGTTATTGCCCACGTCCACCACCTGCAGAGATACGGAAACAATTAACACCTCAGTGTAACTAAGTATACCGACCTGCCTACAAACCTAAGGAGACTTCTCTTTTCTCGCATACTCTCTTACTTACTTATTTAAGGTCCACTCTCTCTCTTACTCTCATCTTTATTTTTCTATTGTATTTGCATTTATTATTCTATTTTATGCTCATGGTATTGCTTTATTCAGTTTGTATCTTTGATTTATCTTTCTTTACGCCTATGACTTTTTTTACTAATAAATAATAATAAAAATATTTCAGGACATTACACACATCGCCATCTAGCCCCAAGCTAAGTAACTAATCTTGTATTATGGGTTATAACACGGATATACTAATTATATACTTTTCTTTTGTAAATATATTACTTATACTTATAATACATAGAAACAATCAGACCACAGACAAATATCTAAGCATAAATACTTGTCTGAGGCAGGAATCGATCCCGCAACCCTGTGTTTGGCAGTCCGGTATGGTGACCATTGTGCCAACTGGGTCGTCAAATCTATATGTAAAAAAAACTATATGTTTACTATTACCTCCTACCATTTCACCACCAGTGACGACCCAGTTGGCACAATGGTCACCATGCCAGACTGCCATACACAGGGTTGCGGGTTCGATTCCCGCCTCAGACAAGTATTTATGCTTAGATATTTGTCTTTGGTCTGGTTGTTTCTATGTATTATAAGTATTTACAAAAGAAAAAGTATATAAGTAGTATATCCGTTGTCTAGCACCCTTACCACAAGTCTAGTTACTTAGCTTGGGGCTAGATGGCGATGTGTGGAATGTCCTGCAATATTTATTTATTTCAGAGAAGGTATTCACGTAGGCTAGGTATTACTTTTATTAGGCATTTATGTTCAACTATTTATCTTACCCCAACTCGCATGAACATTGTTTCTGTTACTTCGATACCAATAACTGAACCCATAACCTTCAAGTTTTTATTGTAGATGTGACTTCACCTTGTAACTACTACCTTAATGTATAAACCTACTTAGCTTAATTCCTCCAAATGTATATTTCCCGAAGAACACTTTAACTTAAATTGCACTACAAACACAAAATACTATAAATAAACAAGATAGATATTTCACCGCCATATTAATTTCACTCACCACCATAGACATTATTTCCTCTTTGTCTCACTTCCGGCCCAATGTTGCCATTGTTTTTTATTTTACCCATTTTAGTACCGCCTTCTGCGATGTTTCAAAATTACTAAAAATCCAGCGTTATTGGAGCAGCTGAGAATCAAGAAATTTTATAGTTAAAAGTTAAACCATTGTACAAAATTAAGTTTTGGATATGAAAATAACGTATGTACCCACCTACATAAAAATAATACGTAAATTATTATTTTTGTCGTAGCTTTAGCTTCATGTTCTGTTATCGGTCTTGGGAGCTTATATAGGCTAAGGTTGTGAGAATCGAAGGCATCTTATTGTTTATTGCCTTATTGTTTTACTGTCCCTACTCTTTGCTTCTTTAGGGTGCCTGAAACAGGGAAGACGAGGCAGTGGTCATCACCTACTTACTTGTCTTTGTGTAGCATTTTAATATTTTAAAGCTGTAACATCATATCTTAATTACTTCCCAATGTAATAGGCAAATAATACTTGATTTTAAAAAATGTTTTTAGCCATTTTTAGCCATAAAGTATATGTCCTAGGATAATTCCTAAATACTATGTAGATATAGGTATGTTGAATAGGCTATTGCACCCGTATCTAGGTGGTAGATTATACTCACGATAATGCTGTAGGTAACTTTCCTCTAATGACGCGGACAAAGTGGTTTTTATTTTTACCTAATGGGGGTTTCCCGCTGTTTTCTCGTGGACCCAGGATTTTGTCCCATTAATGGGACCACGAGGGAGAACTGTTTTTCGTAGTCCCATTGTTGTGAACCTACATCCTGTATAGTGGTTACCAAAAAAAACATTACAATAAAAATATCAACTTTATATAGGTATTGTGGAAGATGGCTGTGTGTGGCACAGGTGCAATACCAGCTAATATCCTTTCAAAGTTTATTTACTGTCAATAACTAATTTGTTTATTTCCTTTTGATTGATTTGTTTAGTTAATCTGTGCAAAAATAAGAAATATGTAACCCACAAAAAAAGTCTTAAAAATAGTATTTTTTTCAATAAAAGACTACGACTTATGCAAAATGAATATTTAATTTTCGTTGCTACGCAAAGTTTATATACCAGGTGTTTTGTTGACCCTATAGTAATCGGGAACCCACGGATGCGGTAGCGTGTATTGAACCTGTATGTGCAAACAGAATTCAAATATCTTCAATATCCTTCGAGTGACGACGATTTAAAGCCTAAAAAATGCTACTTATCTAACAGCCTCAGCGACTAGCTGACCGCAGCCAGTCACCCGCGCGTGCGACCATTGTACATTTCCTTGTGAAATAGCACAGATACACACACATAGACACGTCTGTATCGCGTAGTCATCGTGCAAGGGTTGACCTGTATTTTATTCCTCAAAATTTGTATGGAAATATCGATGTCGGCCTGGCCTTATATTACCATCGGTACCATGTTAATTACGGCCCCAAGGAACCACCCTTGCAGTCCTACTACCCCCGATCCATTACACCCGGTATATATACCAATACTTATATATTTTAATAATATTAAAAATTTACCTATATTATCTATCTCAACTTTTCTAAAAAATGCCCAAGCGTAATATCACCGTGCATCAGCTGTAGTTGGTAATGCATAATGTTTTCATCCTGCTTTAAATGTTCACGCCTTCTTTCGGAAGATTTAGAGAATTCTTGTTCTCTATTAACCAAAATGTTTAATAGGCGTAATATACATTTGGGAGGGCATTTCTTCATGTCTTTATTTAAAAGCGAATGCCAACATTCCACAACGTTATTAGTGCGGTGTCTTTCACCATATACGTTCCACTGTGAAATAAATGGTTCATTTTCAACCAAGTCCGTTCCATATATTTTGTGAAAATCTTCATTTTGACCGTGTCGGGACTTTCGTTTTTTATGTACTCTACACCTTCTGATGTTTGATCTAAGGGTACTAAAGGTAAAGCAGTCTATAGACCCACGATACGTCGTTCCTGTTTTGATTTAATTTTCATTTCCTTAGCCTTCTTCCAGATACTTTTACTGAAGTGATAATAGCACTTTTTTAAAATAATGCCTTCAAAATCCAAATGAATCTTTTTGGGCGACCACTCCAGTTGTGCTTTAATAATTACAAATAAAGCGTTGTATGATTCTTCATTTTTGTGAGTCATCAATGCGTAAATAAGTGGAATAACGTGTGTTGTGGATGGTGATTCAGATATATCACCATAAATAGATAAAAGTTGGGTAAACGGGGCTGGGCAGCTTTGAAACGTCCCGTCAATAAAAAACTCATAGACATTCTTAATAGTTGTTCTGTTTTCTTCTGAACAAAACATAATAATACCACAACCTTTGTTGTAGTATTCAGCAAGTACAAATTTTGAAAATTTAGGAGGGATTATCACTTCTTCAAT
This sequence comes from Idaea straminata, assembly GCA_951213275.1. Lineage (NCBI taxonomy): Eukaryota > Metazoa > Arthropoda > Insecta > Lepidoptera > Geometridae > Idaea > Idaea straminata. The sequence goes on from OX577858.1 coordinate 324,185, forward strand.
ACTTTTAAAGTTAGTACGATTACGACAAGTATACAAAGATGTTTGTACACTTTTAAAGGAAGGTAAGGGTGATACAAAATTAATACCCTGATTTTCTAATTCCGTCAAACCATTTTTAAAAATTTGTGTCACTGGTGTGTCTGTTAAGCGCGATGTTTCTTTAATTTTAACAATTGTCTCGTCGATTTTGTTCTTACTGTAATCTATTTTACATGAATGGGTATTGCTTTTCAGTATTTGTTTATTCTGAAACGCAAAAAAAAATAATATCAGATGCAATCTAATTTATTCTACCAGACTCTAATCGTTTTTTCCAAGCGGACAAATTCGCGGGTAAAAGCTAGCCGAAAAATAAAATTTTACCTTGAGGGTTATAGATCCACGGCATTTTATTTTCTTGGCTTGGCTACACTTCCAAACAACATTCCCACTTTTATAAATCATATGCCTATAATATTGTCTTCCTTCAAATAGCAAAACGGTTCCGCCCTTTCTATTAATAAACGAAATTTCTTCCATACTAAATATAGGTAATCATTCAACATAGGTGAATTTATAATCAATGACAGTCAAGTGTCATTAATTTATTCATTATCTATCATCAATTCACAATGCACTCTAAAAAGTTTATCTATGTAGGAAGAATTATTTATATACAGGAGGATAAATATGTTACTGAACATAATAATGAGACTACGAAAAACAGTTCTCCCTCGTGGTCCCATTAATGGGACAAAATCCTGGGACCACGAGAAAACAGCGGGGTTTCCAGTGTTTAGCTCTAGCAGTGCTCAGCATCTGAAATAACCAAACTTCAAGCTATAACTAAATAATGGACGTACTTGCGGGATAATCGCACATCGTCTTTTTTTTAGCATAAAATATTATTAAAATCGGTTCAGTAGGACAACCTACACCTTTATAACCTAAACCTTTATGTACATAGATAAAACAATAAATGATATTCTGATACCAATATTCTAAATAATATTTTTTTTTTTCAAAAAAAATATTGACAGGATTTGGATTTGAAATACTACTAACGCCATCTAAGGGGGAGTAGCTGATTTTGAAATTTGACTTAGTTTCAGTAGTCTGATTGAGATGTCACTAAACAAAAAATATATTGCACGCACAAGCATTTCCCATGCATATAAAAAGTAGCCTATCTATTCTGTAAATATAAAAACCTTGTGTCACGATGTATGTTGCCAATAAACTCTAAAACTATTGAACCGATTTCAATAAAATTTCACATGTACCCGTATTTTGGTCTAACTTACTGGATATAACAGTTATCATCTCAATTATTCGCTTATGTCGTGAATGTAAATGAATAAAATGTATCAATTAATAGTGTTTATTTACTGTTTAGTTTTATGAAGTTCTCATAGATGGCGGTGTACTTTGATTCATCGATAACATTTTTCAATATTGTTTGACATTTAGGTTGCAAATACACCCAATAGATGGCGCTGTGTTCGGGACTTACGCGTGTGAAATCGCGGGGCGCAGCTATATTATTATATTTATGTAGGATTTGAAAAACATCACATTTTTAAAGTAGCTTGTGCCTGTGGTAACTCTTTTTCAGTGGATACCCGTACCACCGTACTTCACAAAGAAACACTCTGCAAACATGTCTCTAGGATTAGTTGTTTAAATTGTGCGTTGATATATTATTATCAGTCAGTCGGGGTTTTGAATTTTACATTTATAGACGGCAGTAAATTAAATGTATCTTTATTAAAATAATAATATAGATATATCATAGTAAATGTAATGGAACTAGTTATGTTTAGTGGTGAAGACCTCGTAGTCTCGTACAGTGAAGTTGTAGTCGGGCGTGAGGGAGGCGGGTGAAGCCGGGTCGCCGTACGAGTGCAGGTTGCTGTAGCTGTCGCTGTTGCTGTTGCAGTTGTTGGCAATCAGTAGATCCGCGCCTGCGCCGAATATCGGACCGCAACTAGAACATAGATATAGTTTTAAAACTAACATGGTTATTTTCACTATTAAAGTCATTTGAAACGGGATTTTAGCAACCTATTTTGTTTGCGGTGTTTTGTTGATATTTCGGCACTGTCATTGAGATCAAAAATACTAAAAACGAGGTCCACATTGAAATGCAAAGTCAAACCAATCTTATTTGTGTCACGAAGATTAAATGTCTTGGTAAATGTTTACACAAAGCTATCGATGTTGAAAAGATATAGATGTCCTAAGGCTAGAGTCTAGTCTATGATACTTACTCAGGATGGTAGCAGAGAGCGAAGGCCTTTTTAGTGAGCGTGTACCTGGCCGGCGGGTCGGCTAGCGCGAACAAGAAGCTGCGCTCGGCCGCCGCGTAGCCCCCGCCCGCCCCCGCTGTAGCCGTCGACCCTGCCCCCGTGCCCCCGGGGCTCGGCGTCCATCCCACCTCACTGAACCCGCCCACCACCTCGCCGCGGGACAACTGCAACAGAACAGTTAACATAGACTTGGAGACCTACAAGATCTAAGGAGGCGAGTGCTTCCGAATAGGACATACTTCAGCAAAATAGACACACCGACACTAAGCTGGTGCATTGCTGATCTCTGATAGAACAAGACCTTTTAGGTAGTTACCCTTATTCGAAAGGATTCTGGTGTATTCTCGTAAAGTAAATACGTCTGTAATACCTGTACAATAACGAGGACCGGCGCAACGTTGTCGCAGTGCGAGTGGAAGGCGGAGGCCGAGAACCCGTGCGAGGAGGCGCGGTACACGAGCCGCCACGACTGCTTGCCCATACCGCACCTATATACCACACAAATTTTAATATAATTGTGTCAGTAGGAGTCTCAATATGAAGTAGGTACCTAAGTAGCTAGCTAGATAAGTACCAGTTGTTTATGACGGATTGGAAGGCGCTCTTATCCTGCTGTAAGATAACTGAGCCAGCGAACATGTTCACAGCTAGCCTGCAGGGAAACAGACAAATGTGATTAGACAAATAATAATACTGCGATTTTCTTTCGATATAATGTCTCAGGTTGTACCTAGGTTGATGGTGGTCGCGGTCTGCGTGCAGCGCGGCGCGGCGATACCGCTCCAGCGACAGCTCCATGGGTACAGCGCCCGTCGGCTCCACCTCCTCTGCGAACACTGCGCTGTCTGGTGGTATACAACATGATAATGTTTTTTTACAATCGAAGTAGCATATTCAGGAGAGTTGTGAAACTCAGAATCGCGGTAAAATAAGCTGTTTACAACTTGCTAGATGTAAATGACTTCGTCATTTGACTGAGAGACAGTTGTATACTGACCGATGAGGAGTAGGCGGACATGGTGCATCAGTGGTGCGAGGTGTGTGCAAACACGCGCGCGCTCCTCCTCCGTCCAGTGCGCGGTCGGCTGCGTGACGCCGGCGCGTTGCTTCGCCCACGCCAGCGCGCAACGCCATACCTCCTCCTCTTCTAGGCATAGCTGGAATATTACAACAACAGTATGCCATACTTCCTGAAGTCAATGAATTTGTTTTTATGGCCCGTTTGACACACCCAGGCAATAGACCAGCTATACGATTAGCTTAATATGGAAATAAAATGATTGATTGATTGAAACAGTTTACCAAGCAGTACAGAACAAACCACAGGATCACACAATTTAATCACTTAGATATTTCGTCAAAATCTTATCTGGATATCCACCTATGGATCTGGATCCACACTATATGGCTGATCGCGGTTAGTTCTTGCAATTTTTTTTGATATTAATAACTTATGTACAAAACATCCACGGTTCGCGTATTGCTGACCGCTGACTTAGATTGTATGCTAAGCACAGCTTCTTACTAAAATCCAAGTTGTATCATAAATGATCAGTATTCAAAGCTTGTTAACCTAGAGTTGATATCCATAACACAAAAAACTATTGAGGATTAGATTTGCCTTACAGACTGTCATCTTACTGGCTTAGTACTAAATTAATATTTGAGTTGAAACTAACAAAGTCCGATGAGATGAGCTTGATAAGGGCTTCCTTGGGTAGGTTGAGGAAAGCATTGGTCTTCACACAGTCCGCTGCATTGTCGCCGATGAATGCGATGCAGCGTTCCATGAATGATGAGGCACTTTTACCACCTGCCCAACAAAACAGTATTGTAAAATTTCACTTCCAGAGTATTTATCTAAGAAAAAAAGTGACATAGGTACTCACCGTTGGGGTCATAAAATATTTGACAGTGGTAGGTAGTATAATTGGGAACTTGTGACAAAACAAAACCATGAGATATGGAGAAACCTTAAATTTATTGTGGAACCACAAAACTGCTTAGCTTACATTTATAAACCACGTATTTATTCTAGTAAATGAACATAAAGTAGGTATGTTTTATCATTATCACTAATGGAACTGAGTTTTCACTTTATAACCTAAACACTAGCGTTCGGATTGACATTTTGAATCAGCGTTATGTTGTCCCCTTTCATCATGATCCTGCCGATCTGTCTCCTGTTTTTGGTTTTCACGTGGTATTCCTCCGCCTCGTCCAGAACAATGTTCATGTATTCGTCGAACCCAACAATGTGTCCCTCAAGTCGCAGGTTCACGTTTTCATACAGCCAAATCTGTACTCTGCTACGGTTCTGGAGGTAACGGAAGATAAGGTTGATGGGTTGTACCATCACCTTTTGTACCTTCGGTGGTCCTTTGTAAGCCATTTTTGTTAAAATATATCACCGAAACACAGAGATTGCAAAATTATGGGCCGCCAAAACCACCGGCTTCAAAAAGATAGCGTCACTCAATTTTTTAAAATTTTTTTGACAGTTCCTTTTTTTTTCTCAAAAATAAATAGTGATGTACACAGTGGCACTGAGTTTTACCGGTTTTTTCTTGTCGAAATTGGCAACACTAGTACGAACGTCAAATTCTATGCTAGTATTACAACACCACAGACTAAACAACCGTAGAGTTTTAAGGTTTCCCGCACACTTCAGAAGATTGATTGCGCCGGAGAAATATACCGGGCGGCCGGCCAAACTATGTATTGATTGAATAAACGACGACTGTTAGGTGTGTATTTAAATTATGAACTTGGTATGTTTTTTACTTAGTTGATTAATTTATAAATACGATTTTAAAGAAAATTTTGCGGCAACAAAAAGTGTGCGATGGCCGGGAATCGAACCCGGATCAACTGCTTGGAAGGCAACTATGCTGACCATTACACCACCATCGCAACTATACACAATTTTAAATTTTCAAGTTAGTTTTTATTTTACACATACCGGGTCTATCCTGAATTTCCATAGCAGCGGCAAGCAATATGCAAGCACTTTCCACACTCAATGTGGACGTGACATGATCTTCGCAGGCAGCTCGTAGGTCTTCAACACCGAGATCCGCCGCTAGGGTCATCATTTCGAACACTCCCGAGTCTTGAAGTAACAACTTAAAAAAAAACTTATTAAAAGTACTGCAATACAAAGGAAATACAGTAAACTTAAATAAAAGTAAAAAAAACACATAGCGACATCTAATAACTAAGACTTAAAAATTAAATAGTTTAGTTAGGGCCCTTGATCGTTAGATGTCGCTAGTAGTTTCGAAATAAGATTAATTTCCTGTTGGTAAAAATACATCAAAATCACCTTAAAATTATAACTTACTTTCCCTGTATATACATATTGAATAAATAGCCTGAATGTTTCAGGTTGTACGTGTGGCATACGTATCGGTATCGGTTGCCCGCCAACAGATGGCGTTACCGTACATCCAGGGATGCGGCAGACCTCGCCGCGCTTCGTGTTTTGAAAGCTTTTGCACCTGAAACAATATTGTGAAATATTAAACCCTACTCGATTATTGTTGACGAATCAAACTTGTCCGAAAGTGGTCGATACTTTTAGATTATTGTTGACCAATCACAATTAAGTGTGTGCTTTAGCGGATCGAAATAACCTTCTTTTTCTATTTTCCGTGTGGATGATACGAGTCCAAAGGAACAAAAAAGCTATTTTCTGCTGCAGGCACAATAATCCCTTTATGAACGTTCCTAGTAGTATATTTTACAAGTAATGAATAATGTATTGGAACTGTGGTTTATCCGAACCGCTCCGAGCCGCGTCGCGTTCAGTTAATCAAAGCTTAGCATTAATTAATTTAGACATGAACCGATCGAAGGCGGTTCACAACAACATTCATCTTGGAGAGGACATCGCGGTGTTAGGACGGAATAGGGAATTGTTTAACCTACTTTCAAGAACGGTTATTGATCGACTTGTGAGTAGGTATATAAGGATTTACTAAAACGATTAGTACATTATTGCAAAGGCCGTGAAGAGTATGACTTTGACTATAATACGAGACAGGGAATTGCCATTTCCGCCTGGGCATATGTAGTGTAGGTGCTTGCTTATCCATTCATTACGGGACACCTGTATAGTGCTCGTCTCAAAAGAATTCAGGGAAATAAAACATACTGTAACCATGTAAATATCAAATCAAGACGAATTTTCAGCTTTACCGCCAATTTCTTATTTATCACTAGCTGCGCCCCGCGGTTTCACCCGCGTAAGTCCCGATGCCGTGGCGATTTTTTCTCACCTTTTAAACCTTCCCTAGACCTCCACGAACATTTCAAGACTAAGATCAGGTAGATCCGTTCAGCCGTTCTCGAGTTTTAGTGAGACTAACGAACAGCAATTCATTTTTATATATAAGACTAGCTGCGCCCCGCGGTTTCACCCGCGTAAGTCCCGATCCCGTAGGAATTGATAGGGTTTTCCCGGAAATTATTCGATTTTTTTCTCGCCTTTTAAACCTTCCCTAGACCTCCACGAACATTTCAAGACTAAGATAAGATAAATCCGTTCAGCCGTTCTCGAGTTTTAGTGAGACTAACGAACAGCAATTCATTTTTATATATAAGATATAGATTTATCATCTGTCCGGAAAGGCAAACGCATTTAGGGCTATACAGCCATGTGAACGCAATTTTTACTAAGCAAAGAGACGTACGTCTCTTTGCTTAGTAAAAATTGCGTTCAAAGTACTTTGATATGGGCCAGTGGCCAAGAATGATAAAAGAGATCCAGTCAAAGAGTATTTATTGACCCCACGCCGCCGCGCCGTTTCATTGTAATGTTCCAAATTCAAATAAGGGTTCTGTTTTTTGCCATTTGGCTACGGAACCCTTAAAACGCTCCTGCAATGGATTTGATTTTTTTCGATACTTAGCGTGTTCTTTTTTCGAAAATAATGACAATATTTCCCTGCATGATTGAGAAAAATTTCTGTTACTAATCTAATTAATAACTTTTAATTGATTGATTAATTGAATGTTGTTTTAGAATTTTTTAGGCTATTCATCTTGTAAAAAACTTTTCGCTACTTATAGAATTGTTAAGTTCAACTCGACCTCTGAGAGACATTTTGTCTCTTCGCGCCAAAATCATCAACACTCGCGTTCCGTCTGTGACGTCTGTGGTGACGAAGGCGCACACTGGCTGGCGCCAACACCCGGCAAAAACTTACTTGTGTCACCGCCTTTGTAATATTTATGAACATTAACGTCAACAAAATTTTAAGATATTCAAAGTTTTACAAACTCTGCGTGTATAAACTAGTGATCAGTGACATTCATAGAGATAAATAGTGACATCTTGACTATTCCTAACTTGTTAATTAGTGTAGTGTTGTGCTCAACAAGGAAGGCCTCCAGGAACACCACAGGTTAGTCAAGCTGTCGAAATATTTTTCACATGTAATTTTTAGTCATAAACTGGACAATAATAACAAACATTGCGATTGTAACTCTATCTGTTTGTGTCTGTTTTAATTTCAAGAAATCGCTGCACCAACAAAGGCATCAAATGAACGAGACCTTAGTGAAGGACTTATGCTCGTTTTTATCACACTCCCAGCTAGTTACTTAATATGTACTTTGCTAACGAAAATAATCAGAACGTTCCTTTTTTAATAATATAAATGAAGTAAAGTAGCTCATTTGTTGATGAATTGTGTTCACAAAAACGCGCGGCGTAATGTGTCTGTTTCATTAACTACTACATCACTGATTAACTTGATTACATTGTCGGAGGCTTAGAGGGTATTCTCATCTCATGTCATCCATCTTGTTTCGATTACTTACTTTGACTGTTCTAGGTCTTACTTTACTACGAATTGTTTACGTAGGTAGGTACTCGATCAAACGTACCGATATTGAGTACGTATTTTTCATATACTGAAAAGACTGAAATAGGCCAATACGCGAGCAGAGATACGACTGACGTAGAGGTAGGTATAATGTATAGGTACTTTTAGTTTTGATTAAGTAATTCTAGCTGAGCCCCGCGGTTTTAACCCGATTCCGTGGGAATATCAGGATAAATAGTATGGTGTTTCGATCGTCTTTCACTTGGACTAGGGGGCGGATGAGCTTGAAATAATCTAAAACAGTTCAGCGCTTAACGATTCCTCTGGGGGATCATAGGGGGTCCGTGAGACCTCCGGAATTTATTTTAAATTAGCGCTTATCGGTCCCCCCAGTCCAGGGGATCGGTAATCGTGACAAAGTTCTAGACCCACTGTCAAAAACTTTTTCACGAATAACGGCCCCTGTTTTCCGTAGGGGGATCGTTACGGGGACCGTTAATCGTGAACTGGTATAATATGATAAGCCAAATCTCCAGCTATCTACATACCAAGTTTAATAGAAATCAGCCCAGTCGTTTTAGCGTGAAGAAGTAAACAAACATACACACAAACACACATACCTACTAACACACAAACTTTCACATTTATAATATTAGTAGTATTCTATGACATAAAAACGTAAAAATGCACATTCTAAGAGGTTCCTAAACCATAACAGTAGACCCCTAGCCCACTAACAACTAAAACAGTAGTCACTTAGGTCTGTTCACGGTTTAGCGTAAACAAATTAACGTATCAAAATACTAATGTTACCTACTTACAAACTGTTATTAGCAAGTTCGATGATTGATTGCGGTGTTGCCAACTTTTAAAATTAATCACGTTGAGTGTCACGGGGTGAGGGGAAGGGGTGTAACTCGACTCGCAAGGGGGATAACTGGTCACACCTGCCGCGGGAACCGATAATACGGGATTAATCATATTCTTATTGAGTTGCCAGTTCAAATTACGAAGTAAGTATGCTGCTAATGGATCGTTACTCTGAAACCCTGTGTACCTATAACAATTAGCTTAATTAATATTGCGTCATTAAATAATTTTCAAATTGCCTTACTTGCCTGTGTTGCCCTGAGTCTGTATTTTATAACGTAAAGGTGACCTACAGTTTGGGGATCTTCAATTGGCGATTAAACAAAACTGGTGTCTTCTATGTAAGAGTGTTACGTCATCTTAGACCGCATCGTCACTTACGAGTATGATCTGGTAGGAAAGTGGTCAAACGCATTACCTCTTTCTCAGATCCTTTGGTTGCGTTCGGATTCGCATTCGGTTTAAAATAAGTACAAACTTATGTAATATGAATAAAAAGGTGAACGTCCTCGCTTCCGAAATATAGCTAATCAAATAGTTATTTTTTGGGAAAACATTCTAAATAACAAACAACTATAAATCAAATCAGTGAAGCAAATAGAAACGGCATTATAACTTGTAGAATATTGTTCGCGTTTCCTATATTCAACCTCATGGTTCGATCTGTGGTAGGTATATGTATTATATAGGTACCTATCTATAGTATCTTCGTATATCAAATGGAATCAGGAAAAAAGTTCGGTTTCAGGGGATGTAAAGCTTGAGATACACTATCCTCGATGTCATCGATACGTTTTCTTACTTTAAGTAAGATACGTATACATATACCTACCTAGATATTAGGGAACGATAAAGAAATAAGGTTAGTTCCTATCTTTTGTTTAGTAATTAGAGCAGTGTTGGCGTAATGGGAGATATATCGTCTAAACTAGTATTAGGTAAAAAAGAGGAAATATTTGATTGTTTGTTTGAATTAAAACTACTGGACCGCTTTCGTTTTATTCGTATTCTTTACGGATTTTAATGTAAGAATACGAATAAAACAAAATATGAGTTACTAACGAAAGATTGAGGCCGCCTGAAGCCGTGCTTATGTAGTACGCTCTCTGCGCACGCGCACAGCTATAGTGACAGAAAGACTAACCCCTCGACTAACCCTAATGAAACCACGCGGTAGGTAAGTACTTACAGCTAGTTCACAAATAATATTCAAAGCCATTATGTATGTACAGCTTTATCGAATTCGTTTCAATCCACAAACCACCATTGGCTAGTGTTGTCAAGTTTTCGCATAACTTATCCAAGTTTCCGGCCTCGCCCGGCCCGGACTCTCCCGGACTCCCGGCCTGCGCGGACTCCGGCCACATGTCGACTCTCTATTTACATGCAAATTGCGACGAATTTTTCCACTCCTTGAACCTTTGATACCTTCTAAAATGCATAATTCATACGATTCCGGCGTCCTTTTGTATTAGTTTCACAAATAAGAGAAGGTTATCAAAAGCTTACCTACTTTAACATTTCTTGTATTTACATGGTTTAAGTAATCAAGCTTAATGTTATACGTCTCACTATATGATGTTATATGTTGGGTTGTATTATTTATTTCTGTTAGTAGATTATTGTATTACTTAGGTACTCCAATTAGGTTTTAAAGATGCGAATCATGAGATGTGAGATGTAACAAGACATGAGAGGTATGAAATGTGAAGAAGCATGAAAGTAGCTGATATTACTGACAAGTTGGAGAGTACCTATTAGGAAGCAGAAACATATCCTTTATTGGATTTGTTCACTGGATTAAAGTGAAACGGAGCAATATTGACGTGACGTCATGTGGAGAGATGATAATCAGAGTCATGTCACTAGAAGAGTACAGGACTAGGAAGTAAATGGCCGTAGAGCGAAAGGACAGTCGCAGAAGAGGTGGAGGGAGTGCGTTAGGATACCTATAAGGATATGTATGGATGCGAATTCGAGGAATGTAGTGGAGTGGAGAATAATAAATATTGCAGGTCATTTCACACATCGCCATTTAGCCCCAAGCTAAGTGACTACACTTGTGTTATGGGTGCTACACAACGGATACTTATACTACTTATATACTTTCTTTTGTAAATATATACCTATAATACATTGAAACGACCAGACCAGAGACAAATATCTAAGCATAAATATATGCCTAAGGCGGGAATCGAACCCGCAACCCTAGCAAAAAATTAAGAATGACATTTTCTGCGCAGAGCCCACATAGTGGGAAAAGTTAAAAAAAAATTCTCGTTAATAACAATATAACCAATAATTACGATTGGTGGCTACAGTATGACGGATGAACCTTAGAGCATAAACTGTCACTGAGTAAATTCACTAATAGCTTGCTGTACAAACCGGCCGCGCCCCGCCCGCCGGGCCGCGCCGTGCGCCTAGCGGGGCGGAAAGTAAGTGCGTATAGCCCGGCCAACGAATGATGGCCGGCGGCGGAAAGTGGAAGGGGTATGCGCATAAGTCAATTTGCTCACATCATCGCTCTCTGCTCCGCATACACGTCCTTAACCGAAAATAAAACTTTAGACAGAAAAATTGGTAATCATTGGTTCAGGCATAGAAATCCATCCATGTTCGTACCTTTGTTCAGTAATATGCAGGACAGTATTAGTTCCGCGGTTTAAAGTTCGCGTCAAAAACAATAGAATATAGATTTGACAGAAATCTGACAGTTTAATGGGACAGTGACATATTGTCTATCAATAGAAGATCAATAGTCAATAGTTGTATCTATTCGCCCCTAGAACTTTAATTAATTACTTTAAATAACTTTAAGTAATTTAAAGTAATGTTTTTTCTGGTTGGGCAAAATAATAAACGGTATGTAAACAAAGTATGGCGATTTGTCTGTAATAATTATGTGCGCGATTGTATATGCGTAAACCATCCCCACAAATTTCCGTCGACGGCCATTATTCGTTGGCCGGGTTATACCACTCTGTGCGGGATGATTCGGGATAGAATCAGAGGCGTCGAGTCGAGTCTTCTACTCTTTCCATCACAAGTATTTACTATTACATTTAGAAATACTTATTATATCTAAGAAGTAGTAAGTACATATACAATAATGTTGGTGTATTTTAATGTAATATTGATACAGATACAGATCTTTATTAATAACTCCAAATTAATGACTTGTAGTAAAAAAAAGTTAAAAATATAATATAATTCAATTGATTGTGGAATTATCTTATTGTGGTGTAGAATGTGCACAAATGGTACACATTCCAATGCTCTTTTTTTCTAACTACAGCAGCAGTAAGTTAAAGTAGTGGAAATAGTACGTTACTTTCACCCTCTTTCCTCATGGTCATACTAGTTTGTCATACCAGTATGACTACAAGGACAAACATGTCCTCGTATATACCTCTTATAACTTCATGCCATTAGTAATACGAGTCGTGGTAAGGCCTCCGGGAGGCTGGGAGGGGGTGATTGATGGTTCAGTGACATGGAAACCCGAGATTTATAACTAGTAACGCAAGTTTGCCTCTACGTACTTACATTTAGCGGTTTGTGGACGATTTGCAAATGATACCCGAGTGGCGCGTGACGAGTGACTAGCGTAGCGTGCTTCATGTCATCTAGGTAGCCGTTTAATATCGTGTGAAAACAGTATCATTTGCAATATTTTTGATGATGATTTAGGCGAAGGCAGGACTTTAACTAAACGGTTAACCGATAAGTAAGTATTTATTCAACAACGCAAACATTCGAGCACCTATACCTACTGTAACAAAATTAATTTAAGTCCTAAAACATTCATAACTTTGTTCCAAATTATATGCCATCGTCTGTACAACACACATAATAATTACACACAATACCTAACGATTTCCGTGTTCTGAAGAAAGCTGTGAAAAGTTAGATTTTCGTACCTCATCCACACACACCACCCTCCTTACCTAACCTACTTACCTACCTTAACAATAAACGCGTACTAATTAACAAGTAGACAAGTATGTACCAAACATAGAGGGTGCATCGAATAGGTAGAGTATAGAGTGCTCATGTCACTCATCGCCCAATACGCCATGTATAACAGTTACAGATGAAATGTTATATTATATCATTATAGGATTTACTAATATAAGGACTAACTCCAGATGCCTAGATAGATGGCAGACCTAGTTTGCTACAGGATAAAACAACTATAAAACTGAAAGTTGTCTATGTTGGTAAAACATCAACAAAGTGTGTAACGACCATGAAGGAAGTACTTCCTCCATGGTAACGACGCTGTATGGGCAAACAATTTACTCTTTGCTTTCTCTGAAAAAGACATAAACTAGGCTTGACCCTATAATTAGATCTCAGCGCTATCCATCGAACGATTCGGTACTAGTATAAAAATAATCTAGAAATCACCATTATTTCTATTACGTTTCGTATTACGTACGAGTTGCAAGTCGGAACTTATTTTATTATTTTCGGAAAAAAATAATTTGTTTTTACCGAATTTGTCAACCCGTCTGACAAAAAGATGGAATGCAAACGGTTCATGCTCTGTTCCACTCACTTTAGTATATTATCTACTCAATGTTAGGAACACAATACGCATTTCTTGTCCCAAACCTACAGGAAACTTGTACAGTGTTGTATCGACCCATTCTGCACACCGTATTCCGTGTATTTGTTGAAATAAATGAGAAAACTTTGTACCGCGCCAACACCGAGGTGTGAAAAACAAAGCGAAGTCATTGAAAACAGAAAGATCTATACGTAGAAATTAGTCGAGATTGTTTCTATTATGTAGCTAAGTCAGTATACAGAATTTAAAGTGTTAAACCCACATTCAGTCGTTAATATCTAATTACTGTTAAATTGAAAACTGAACAATTTGCTGCACTCTCGAGGTGCATATCTGTTCATCACTCCGAATGTTCTCGTCAGACCCAAAGGGTGATTGGACCGGATAGTACTATCACAATGAGTACGTGGTCCACGTAGCTCAGGTGATTACGTCACCGGTACGGTATAGCGGAAATCGTAGATTCAGACCCTACATGAGATATTTTAGGATTTCGGAAAATTATTTCAATATTTCTAAGTATCTATATGTAGTAAAATCTAGTAGACTTTCCATAACAAAATGTTTGCCAGCATAATGGATTAGTCTAAGCCACGAGTCAGAAATGATGGAGTAGGCAGCAGTAGCAGTAGCTCTAGACCACACAATTAGGTTCCGTCACTCAAGCGACTATCGATCGACGTTTGTTACGCCTCGTCGTACTCTTTCATTACGTACGTTTATTTCTTATTATAGTTTAGCATTAAACGAGGTTTGTTTCAAAAAAATCCAGAAAAATTAACCGAAAAAAAAAAATTCAAAGCGAATATAGTTTCCTCAAGTTAGTCAATAGCTCGCAGTCAAATGAAGCGAGATATCGCCATAGCTGGAGCTATGATATGATGCGATAGTCTCACACGCGAACGACCATATCGATGGTTTTTGCACATATCGTTGATATCACACGTCGCAGTACTCGGGCCACACTAGGGCTACTTACATATTTTTATCATGAAGTAGATTATGTTCAAATGGCGTGTTTGGTTTCAAAACAACTCGAGTCAATTTGTTATAGGATTGATTAAGATTGAGCTGGGCTCTTAGTTTCATTTTCCGAATATTAATCGGGCAAAAATGGATTCATGAAATCCAGCAAAAACAGTTACCAAGTTTCATCGCAATCGGTTCAGAAGTTTTTGCGTGGAGAAGTAAACGGCTTTCGTTATCTTTAGATATAAAATATAAAGTCCGTCAAGCATTCCGGGCAGAAGCTATCTATACTTATAATAATAAAGGAATTTACAAATTTAAAGCGTAGAAATACTATGAATACAAATCGTGTGTGTTTGATGAACAGAGTTGTGATAAGTAGCTTGACGCCAGGCAGGCTCGGAATTTCTTTTTTATGAGGTGGTTTGTTTGTCTTAGTGTACAGGAGCCTTAAGCACACGATAGGTTTTTATTCTGCGGTAAATTCTCGAGTAAACTGTTGATCGTGTTAGTTGAATGTTGCGACTAGTTTGGTTCGCGAAGCATTGTTGTCGCGCCCAAGCAACGTCGCGCCATTGTTTCTTGTTGCCGTTCGTGTCGCGCCGCGCCACGCGGCTCTTGTCATTATTTCTGATGGAATCGTTTAATTATAGCAGTAAAGGTGTAAACACAGTGTGAAAGGGTAAATGAATCTGAAAGTAAGACTCTCCGCTGATATAAATACAGAAGATATTATGGTAAAAATAATACAATGATAATAATAAGTAGGTACCTACGTCTTTTACTAGAAAAAAATCTTAACAGAAACTCAACCACATAACGATATAAATTTACAACTCCTTCAATTACTCAAGATTTATAATAAAGCAAGTTGCTTGAAACTCTTTCTAAGTCTGATTTATGAATTACAACTTATCTTTTAAACCTTTTCTAATTGGAATTTGGCAACCGTTCACTTTATTTTAGGTATAATATGACTTCTAACGGGACTTATTGAAGGGAACTGAGTGAAAATCCTTAAGTTACCTATATAATCCCTTGCCGCATTGTGATTGTGTTGTGTTGTGACCACATATTGGTATGCTGTGGAGACGTCAGCGCCTCATGTGCTTTGTGCCTTGCTTGTCAGGGACTTGGGGGAGCGTAACTGGTACAACTAGGACTGACTAGGACACCCTATCTAATCAAAACTAACTTAACTTACCTACATTAACTTGTTTTGTTTTTAAAGAGGTTGAATTAGCTACATTCTCTGTCCTTATATCAGTTACAAATTGGTTGCGGGTTCAATTCCCGCCGTTGAACTAATTTTAGATAGTTTGTTTTTGGTTTGTAACTAAGTACGTATTGACAAGACAAAAATGAATTCTATCCGTTATCTGGTCACCATAATGTAAGCCTAGTTGCTTAACTTTGAGCTACATGGCGCTGTGTGCGATGTCATGCAATATTTATTTATTGATTTTATTAAAATTATTTTATTTAAGTTAGTAATTTCGCTACCATCCAAATTGATCGAGGCGTCACTTTGATAAATCGTCCGATGAAGTTTGTTCACTCGCAAGTGACGCCATCTATCGTCGTGTGGTCGCATCATTTAAACCACAAGGACTATCATTTGATTCATGCCTAGTTCCAATATATTGCTAGCAGAAACCCCGCGGTTTCACTCGCTTAGTTCCTGATCCATCGGAAATATCGGGACAATAAGTAACTACTTACCTAATCCGTAAAGTAAATAAAGGTACTATATAATACCTAATCCGAACATACCTACATAGAAAAATATAAGTATGTTTATAAAGTATGTCTTAATACGTCGCGTATTGAGAACTTCTTCCTTTTTTTAACACGCTTTTATTTTTGAAGTCGGTTAAAAAGTAGGGAAAGATGACAATTCCAAAGGTTCAACCATGATTCAACCTAACATACTAAATTCGGTCAAAACTCCAGCGCCATCAGCGAATGAAACTTCTGACTGAAAGTTTCCGCTATATGCTAATAGATGTCGTTAGTAGTATTTTAGGTTTCACATTTCCATAAATTGAATAGCGAAAAATAAAATGAATTATAATATGAATACAACTGCAAATGCTTTTAGTAAAGGCTCATCAAGGGCGAATACAAATTAGAAGACTAAAGTCGGCCGACTGTATTCAAATAAATAAAATAAATACTTAGCAAGTAAGTAGGTAAACAAATTTCATAAAATTAAGTTACGTCCTTGGCTTGGGACTAGATGGCGCTGTATGCAGTGTCAAGTGTTCAATATTTATTTATTGAATCATTTATTGTTCCTTGTTTTGCTGCTTCATTCTGGTTGTTCCCATCCGCTGTGAATTAATTGATCTCATCAGGATCCATAGATTCATTACCGTCGCGTCGCATTCTCATTAGGGTTCCGTAGGTACCTCAAAAGGTAAAAAAGGAACCCTCTTTTCTGTGTGTTATTTTTATAGCTATTGGTTGATCTAAAGCGTTTGATGTACGTTTGTCCTAAACTAGGCGTAAACACAGCCTCGATGTGATATTTGCATACGAAACGGTAGAGTTACGTGCGACTTTACACGTCCCGTGACGTTTTAGACGGATTTTCAAGCAAATGTTTGAATTATGGAGACAGAAATCGTCGGAATACTCGTAACTGGCATTCATTCACTTTACTATTAAGTTATAACTTTTTCAAATCGACGAAAACCAAGGTACTTATCTATTAACCTAGTAAGTACCACATACCTTCTCATAATTTTATTCATATTTATATTCTATCCTGATTAGCCAAAATGGACGGAAAAAATGTATACTAAAAATACGATAAATAAGAAAGAACTAAGATACAACCCCTACGCGGACGAAGTCGCGGGTGAAAGCTAGTGCTTAACGAAATTAATTCAGATAGTAATTGGATTATGTGAAACTGTTACAAAATTTCAACTATCACATCACATCCCGTATGGTCTAGTGGCTAGGATACCTGGCTTTCACCCAGGAGGCTCGGGTTCGATTCCCGGTACGGGAAATTCTTTTTGCTCACCTAGTGATCATAATCAGCTTGTGGGCGTATACTTTTTCTTCTGCTGTTCCTAATATGAAGACCAAATCGGCAGTGTCCTGGTCTTCGGAGAGTCGGAGCAGGTCTCGCAGTAGGCCTGGAAGACCAGCTCGTTCTACTGACGCAGCGCAGCAGGTACCCGGCACTCTGTTCGCCATTGCCGACGGCAATTTCTTTTTCGCGAAATAAATCTTGATGTCTTAGGATGCGTCCTTGAAACTTTAACTCCGAGAACTTTTTACAGTTAACTAAATAACAACAACGAACATAAAAACATTTAATTTATATTGAATTCACGTTTAAATTTCCTTTGAATTTGTCTCTAGTGATAAAGCCCACTGTGTCGTAACTCTAAGTCAGCTTTTCAATACAAATATGTACTATTTTCTAAACTTTTAATTCACAAAATCAGAGCAATGCTTAAAGTTTAACCAAAGCTTGTCAACATAACCTCAAACTAAAACTTCACAAACAACTTGTGTATTTGTACTATCGGAAAACTGTGCAGAGGAAAATAACATCTATTTTTGATGTCTTAAGATTTATTATAGATATCCGATGTATATTCTCAGGTAGAAGAACCCGTTTCTCAGGTATTTACGACAAAGCTGCAGTTGTCTTTGTCGCACATTTTGAGTTTAGATAGCATTTGATTATTTCGAGACCGCAACCAAGTGCCTCCGTGGCGCAATTGGCTAGCGCGTTCGGCTGTTAACCGAAAGGTTGGTGGTTCGAGCCCACCCGGGGGCGTATCTTTTTGGGCCTACATGGGCATATATTATTAAAATATTTTTATTTCGACTTTTTCTTATCTCAAGCTATTTTGATAATTCTGATTACATTTTATTTGTAAAAAAATGTAGAAAATGTTGTGTGGACTTACCGTTTGTAGACAACTCATCTACAAGCGGTAAGTCCGTTTTTTAGGGTTCCGTACCTCAAAAGGTAAAAAAAGAAACCCTTATAAGATCACTTTCTTGTCTTGTGCGTCACCACCGACTTTTTTTACAATTTACTAGCTGTTCCGGCAAACGTTGTTTTGCCAAATAGGTACAAAAATAATAATAGATTTTGTTCGATTCTCAGACCTAACGAATATACACAAAAAATTTCATAGAAATATCGCTTCAGCAGTTTAGGTGGAGATTGGTAACTAACACCGCGACACGAGACTTTTAGTTATAGATTTTATAATAGATAGAAGACGTAAATTAAAACGTAAATCCATACAATAATTTATCCACAATTTTAGTGACACTGCACGCACAGACACCTGTGATTCATTTATGCGCCAACGCACAGTGGTCCCGGTTCCTAAGAATGGCGGTCATAGGGGTTGTACGAGTATGTTGGATTAAAATTAAAGAATGAATTTTTTACCTAAGAAATTATTGTTTTGAGGTTCTTAAGGTAATAACAAATAAAAAAATATATTTCTAAAAGCAATATATTCTCAAAAAAAAAGCATTCATCCATACTAAATAACAGGTAGATAAATAGGTAACAAAAACATTGGTTTTATTTATATATTATTTCTGAACATAGCTTATTGGCATATAAATAATAAAATGTACTACAAAATAGATAGCGGACCATAGTAATTTATGTAAAACAAGGGCTATTTACATAGTAGGAAAAAAATATAATTTACAATATTAACATGTTTGAAAAATTGCAAATGGTTCAAGTACATAATAAATCCAACACTTCTTTTGCTAATACAGACTTCTTCTTACACGGTAACTTTCTTATACTAGAAATAAGTGGGTCTGA
Organism: Idaea straminata; assembly: GCA_951213275.1. Classification (NCBI taxonomy): domain Eukaryota; kingdom Metazoa; phylum Arthropoda; class Insecta; order Lepidoptera; family Geometridae; genus Idaea; species Idaea straminata. Next base: position 343,544 of record OX577858.1, read on the forward strand.
ATTAAGAAGAAGTCTGTTCAAAAGATCTATGTTAGTCACTTCTCGGGAATGTTTCCTAGTGTTATCGCGTCTAAATAATTTAACTAATTTATTACAAGATTCGGCGGCCTCTTCAGACAATTCACCGATAGACAATATAGAATTATCAATCACAGAGATCATAAATTAAATCTCTCAAGTAATCGGTCTGGATATTTTCAATGTCCGATAAAGAGTCTGCTAGCATCCGAAACACTTCACGAGATCTATCTGCCTCATTTTTTTTATTCGTCGCAGATAACCAGGTGTTTAGAACAAGCATACGAGGAAAAGAACACTTGATTGTGGTCCCTGCAGAATAAAAGAAAAACAAAATTACAAAAATAACTACGGTATCAAATTTACATACATACGACCTAGTCCTTTCAATGACCTATAAGCAATACTCGGCGCAAGTTGGCGCACCTAGACGTTACAGTTTTTAAAACTAGACAAACAATAGATTATTTTGATATATGTTTCATCTTTGGGGATTCGTTCCTTCCTTAGTAAAAGTCTAATTGAATATGGGAAACCGGCAAAACACAAAGAAATCGGAAGTCTCCCTTTGACGGTGCTGGTTACCGATAATGACAGGGTTAAAGTAAACATAATATGATTAAAAATATCTTACATACCTTCTTTTTGAATATCCATGGCACAACAATATCACAAACAATCAATTTCTAAGAAAAACAACACTTTGAAAATAATAGAAATTTCAGTGAAAAGATTACGCTAATGACCAGTAATGAAGTGTTACTCCTAAAGTGCACAAAATTAAATTGTCCACATATGTTATTGCATTTTTTTTTATTTCTGGGGGTAGAAGGGTTATTTGTGTATCGTGTAACAATAAATGACATCATAATTAGACCATCGACATTTCAGCTCTATGACCTATGGGGGGACCACTGTGCAACGCTATAATATAACCCTAACTAGAATGTAAATTGCTATCAAACAACATTGTAAACAGACTACAAATTCTTAAATCGAGGGCAGTTTGAAACATTCATCAGATATTTAGCAATAGGAAATATCAACACGAGGCGAGGAGGGTGACATTTAGGATATTGCGAGCTGTCATTTCGTCGACCACAGGGCTAAAATACAGACGTTCTGTTGAACTATGTCGAGCTCCGGACCTTAGCAGATGGGACATACAAGAAATAGATGTTCACCCTTGCAGATATCTGGTTGCATATTTGTGTACTAGTTGCGGGGAGAGGTTGTAATATAGTCTTTGTTCTAAGTTGACTGACATAATAAGGAAATGGACTCTTCCTTATATGTCAGTCAGCTTAGCCACAATAATTTTGTTGCACTATAAACTTATTTGTCCGTGTAAGAAATTACTACATAAAACACCTAAAACATATTCCCATGACCATACAATACAAGTATCATAGATCATACAATACCTGAGAATATCCCAGGACGTCTGCAAGTATAGCACATACCTATGGTATGGCCTATTTTTTAATATTTTTATACACTTACTAAAGCTCGTTTTGAAAGTTAATCCACAGTTTAATAAATTCCTAATTAACTGTTAATAATATCTAGTAAAGTAAACTAAGGTCATAATAACACCATAACCCAATCTAAAGCCCCATCATGGTATCTTTACATCGACACCCTATAAATATTGGATATAAAAACGGGCATTATTCAATAGCAATAGATTACAAATGAGTCATTAGAATACGACGTGAACGTTAACAATACCCTTTGATTTAGAATACATAACGAAGTAGCTCGACTCGATGTTTGCTTGGTGTTGGTTGGAGCTACCGGAGTGCAATAAATTGTTATTGGTTTATTTGAACAGATGCAGTAGTGTATCTTTCTAACTAGCTCCTTGACAGATTTAAACGTTAACGCAGAGAGAACTCACTTCGAGTCGACCGATAGTCGGCAACGATCGCCTTTTGTTTTAGTTCCAACCGAACCGACAACCGAATATCTGCTGCCACTATGCACTACTACCACTTAAAAGTTTCAACAGTCCGGTAACCGAGCTAATGAAACTAAGCCTGATTACACGACTGTGTTTAGAGTTCTATGTATGGTAATTAGGTACCTCAAGAATAATACGGGACTCTTGTGAGATTAGATCACACTAGCTAGGCGTAAATTTCCAGTTGCCACCATCCATCCATCCTGTATTTAACACTGTTCCCTGATGTGGCAATCTTGTTTTGGTCGAAGGTGGCAACTGATTTTTTTCCTAGTTATCTTTATCCATACGTCCTATATTTGGAAGGGCGCCAGATTTTGAGCATATTTATGATCGCTAGGTGACACCTACAAATGTATCTGTCAAGTTTTAGTCGGCCGACGGTGTAGTTTGTGGTCTGCAAATCACGTAAAATTGCTGGTTTATATAGAAATAATTCCATGTTGTTTTGGTTAAAGCACCATCCGTGTGGTGTCGACTGGTGAATGGTTGGTTTATACTGTGTTCTATCTACCTCTGTTATACCTATAGGAGTAGAGTATATATAGGTATTTTGCCTCATAGCATCATCTATTCAATCTGTTCATCTATTCATCTGTTCATCTATTCATCTGTTCATCTGTTCCTCTATTCATCATACCTTTCCGATAGTTCCATCATTCAGTTTGATCTATTCAAAACCGTTAGGATAAACAGAGTCCGTTCTATTACATACAAGACTAATCTTCTATTCATTCTACATCCTACCTATCCGATAGGTCCATCATTTCAATTCGATCTATTCAAAACGAATGCATTTAACTCTTGGAATGAAACACCTTGATTCAACAATTCACATATTTATTAGTAATTTATATTAGGTACATAGTTTCCTAAACTTACACCAAATGATGTAAAGCTTGTAAAGAAACGGTAAGTTCTTCATATATGTCACACATTCACAATGACAGAAACTGTATGCTCGACAAATATGACAAGCGCGGCCATCGATACCATCACTTCCAGTCATATCGATACATTTCTTTGAACAACAATAAAATCCCTCCATTATTCTTGAATTGTGATTTCTGTTGACTGATCAATTAAGATTTCTGTATAAGACTAACACTAAGGCAGTTTAAAGTAGATTTATATGAGTAGAGTAGGTTAATAAATAAAACATAATTTCGTTAATATAATCTTTCTTTATTATCAACACACCACTTATTTAAACAGATTACATTTTTTAAAGCACAAACATTCTTATGATAGATACATGTATAGACATCATTACATTCACTGTAAATATTAGATAAAGCATAAAAATTAGGACAGTTCAAATTCTCTATATTAACAACATTATGATTATCAAATATTTCTTTAACCCATTTAGCTTTTTCTTCACCTTTAACATAAATACGCTTATTATCAAGTATAGGTGCAATCAGATTTTTATAATTCGAAAAAGAAATGAATCCTTCCTTCCAATAAACGTTTCTATTTCTTTCAATCCAGTCAACCTGTCTTTTTTCTTTTGTAGTTAAATCATAAAACGGATATGGTGGTCGTATTAAAAAGCATTGTAGTCCTTTATTATCCAGAATAGCTATCTCTTTAGGTATAAACTGATTTAATTCTGTTTTAAAACCTTGAACATCGACTATTAACTTCATGATATCTTGCGAACTGTACTGCTCAGAGGTTTATATTCTACAATTCGATCGTTGATTATGAGACAATAGGCACTCGTTTGGTCAGGAAAATCTTTATCGCTTTCTATTTCTAGCCTGACATCTACTGGCCCTGTTTTTAATGTTTCATTTTGTCTTGAACAGTCAATTACAAACAAAGGTGCTTTTTCTTTAAAGTCAATGATATTAAGCAACGGGTCAACTGGAGTGTTGTAGTAAGACTGACGGAATCTGATGTACATTTCATATAATATACGATATTTATCATTATCAAAGTTAAGCTTAAGCGCATCATATGGATATGTTTGCGAATTCAAAAACAATGTAACGTTAGTTAAATTACAATGATCAAACAAGGAACAATTTCTGTCCTTTAAATTTTTCTTAGTTGTTTGAAGACCAAATATAACATATCGAGGTTTTTCGAGTTGGGAGGCAGTTTTGACTGACCATGAATGCTTATTTGTTTTAGGTAAAAGTGGATATTCATATGTGTCCCAGTTCCGAAATGCTATTTGTATTGGCTTATCTTTTTCTAATTGCTTTAAGAGTAGTAATCTTTCTCGATCGGATACTTTAATATGAGGTACACGCCATTGAATTCTCTCAATATTGACTGATACACGGTCATCCTTATCAAGTATGAAAGCATCGGCATTCGATTTACATCTCGTTAATATTAATTCATGTTTACAGTTTAATACAATTTTGTTATAGTCTTCAGCAAATCCTAATAGTTTACTCAGCGGTAATATTACATTAAAAAAACCATTCATAGATTTTGTCCCATTCAAGTTCCATCCCCACAGAGCAGCCTGTTTACTTTCTCCCTCATTCATTGAAGTATAAAATTTGATTGTAGAAGTAATACCGACATGTCTAATACGATCAATTTCAACTCCATTTATCTCATATCTTATATCATGAAAAAGAAACGGTATAGGGTTATTGTTAAATTGGCACTCCTTTTTTACAAATTTTCCTACAGTATCCTTCGTAAATACTTCTATGCATCCTTCAATGAAAATAGAACTGGCTGAAGGTAGTAGATAAATGTCTTGTTGATTAATCGGTATTCGTATTTCATCGTTTTCTTTGAAGCTATTTGTGTACGGAGTATATGAATGTACTTCATAACCCTCGATAGAGTTGTCAAAATGAGGTGCTTCATTGATTTGTAAGATACTCATAGTCGAAATCCCAAATTTCTTAAAAACTCTTTGTTAATCTCACTGAGTGCTGGTACAACACGTGTGTGTTTAATGGAGTCGTGATTTAAACTGTTAGTTTTTGTCGGTTTACTAACACTTTTCTTACTTTTTTTAATATTGAAATCAATCATAATTTTTACAATTAATACTTGTAGTAAAAACAAAATGCTTCTTGTTCAATTGAAGCATAAACGAACACTGATTTATTACACCTCAATCATACAATTTATTTGAAATTAAAGCATACAAGTTTCAAGAAATTTAAGACATAAATGACCACAGTTATATGGATGACTGCCTTGATAATTGATATAATTATACTGAATGCTGTTCCCTACATATTTTATAAATTCTGTTGGTGGTTTTAGATCACCATAACTATCAAAATATTCAATGTAATTATTTTTCTTAACATAAGCTACCCAATGTGTGCCTTGATTTTTAGAGCTATCCAAATTAATTATACCACATTCGATTTTACGAGGGCGTTTAGGTAATTGATCTCTCATGAACACACCTCGAAAATATGGAATATTTTTGGAATATTTCATTATATCAATATTGGTAAGAGGGCGATTAGGTAGCTGCTTATTCAGTTTTTTGTCGAAGTGTAAATACCTAGACCACTTTTATATGGTTTGAGCTTTAGTCCTCCCCCTAAACATACTGGCTCAAAATTCTGATTAAGCGTCTTCACCTTGTTCCATGTTTTTTGCGCACTTTGAAACGTTTTAATCATTCGTGCTATAGCAGATGTTTTATTAACAAAAGCACCGGCGGCAGATAATCCTGTAATGATCGGTATTAATGGTAAGAATCCTCCTGTCTTCGGTAGTGGTATCACCCGAGGAATTTTCACTTCGGAATTAGATACAAGATCTTTAATAGCAGCTATAGCCAAATCGATTGCCATCTTTTTACACGTAGGCTTTGCTTTACGAATATTTTTTTTCGCATAGGCAACAACATTTTTAAAACTTTTTTTTAATCCCGCTCCCTGCGATAGTTTAACCAACATTGCTTTATTGACAATATTTGCCGCAAGCTTTTCTCCTGCGTTCGCTTGGGATGATGATGCTCTTGTCTTAGCCATTCTCATTAAGATCTTATCTGCTGCGTGTCTGGCTTGTAAATTATCTGTTTTCGAATATGCAATATCGTGTTGTTTACAATATTCGTCAAGTTGATTCACACCCTTGTCGCCTCTGATAAGTCTCTCACGTAATCTTGTTCCTGGTCCACAGTAATTATAGCCCGGGAGATGTAACTCAAACGGTAGATGATTTATAATATTATTCACAAGACCTTTCCCTTCCATATGTAAACGAAGAATGATGAAATTAGGCTTGCAATTTATAATATATTAGTGTTGCTTATCCAACTATTTTCCTGAGATGGCAATCCTAACCACTTAACAAAAACTTTATTTCCCTTTTTCTGTAGGACTTTTTCAACTAAATACACGTCAGGATTTTTAGTTTTCTGTAGCTCTTGAGCATAAAATGATCCTACGATTTTATTTTTTCTTGAGTCTTCTAGTACATAAGTTGGTGGATCAGTATTCTGAACAACAATTACTTTAAATAACTCAGTCGACCAATTTGGAGTGTAACCTTTCTCAAAACATGCTTTATGCTTACTTATCCGTACTACATCGCCGACAACAAAATGACTTTTTCTCTTAACTATTGGTTTGTTAAGAATGCGGTATCTTTGCATCACAATGTGTTTTGTATGTTTATTCACTTTCGCCGGGCACATATGAATAGTTCTATGTTTAGTGTGATTGTAATCATCCACAACTTTTTCTAAGGTTCCATCAATCCATTTGAAGTTACCCTTCAAACTAAAAGTTTTATAAAGTTTACCTTTTATAGTACGTATTACTCGTTCAACTATTGAAGCCTTTTTAGTTGAATATGTTGAGTAATGGTTTATTGAATGTGCTTGCATCTCCTTTTTAAAACTTTTATTGTAGAACTCCTTACCCCAGTCTGTTTGTAAGTTTACAGGAACTCTACCATTGCACAAAATTGATTGAAATGCCGTTGTTACAGAGTCTTTAGTTTTATTTTTTAACGGTCTGACCCAAACATACTTAGAAAAACAGTCAATCACGATAAGTATAAAATTATGATTTGAATTAATATTCGATATTTTGTGCACATCAATCAGATCAGCTTGCCAAAGATCATCTATGTCTCTAAGTAAAACACATCTGCGAGGGAAATTGACTCTTGCATTTTTGTGTATTTCATTCACCACATCTTCTTTACTCATTTTAAGCTTCTATAATCTTTAACGACTGTTGAACAACTAACAAATCTTTGATATGATTATGTTATTTATGATTTTATTATGCCCGCTTCTTGTAGTTCTTCTACGATTGAAATAATTTCATTGTCTTGATTAGTATTTCCAGCTTGTTTGGAAGCAATAAGAAGTTTCAATCTTTCGACTAGCTCATTAGGATCATCCCAATAGATGAAATCAGTATTTGTTCTATATCTCTTTAAAACATTTAAAATACCAGCACCATGTTTTTTATTATTATCCTCAATAAACATAGGTTTAATAATTTGTCCATATTTATCGCTTTTGTCTCCTTTCAACTGACCTTTATTATCATAATCACGCTTATGAGCATTCGTTTTTATCAAAATGTTTTTATAAACTTTTTTATCATTTTTAGTAACCAGTGTTAGATTCGGTTTTTTATGTAATAATACCTCTTTTAGTCCCGCAGTCAATTGATATTCATCATTATCAATTTTTATTCGACACGGTTCCTGGTCGCCGTCAACTGAAGAAATTATTTTCACGATAGAATTACCCATCATTAATTGATCACCTACTTTCCGGACTCCAAAAGGAATATTTATTTCATAAAGACTACTCAGATATTTTTTTGTTATAGACAGGTCTTTATTTTCCGTATCGGTGTAATATTCCGAGTTTGAATCCAAATTCTCTGCTTCTGAATCTTCATCCGACGAATGTTTATTCGATGTTAATGATGTAGAGGTTGCTGAGTCATCTAATTGATTTATTTCTGAATTTTCACGCAATGTTTGTTTATTTGGTGTAGAGGTTAAGGGACCTTCTAATTTTACTGGCACTCTTATAGTACTCACATTAAAGTCACATTTCACATTATTTTGATTAGATTCCAACATTTGTGTTAGAGGTTCAGTAACAGGTTTAAATATTTTATTGAGTTCATGACTATTCTGATCTTCCATATCTCTTAACTGCTTAAGCTTATTTCTTATGTTGTCTGATGATGTAATTATTTGTTCTTTAATATTAAGACTCATTTTTTGTGTATTCGCTCTCACTTATCTACTGCAAATGATAATATTGCATTTTAGGATAAGTATATAAAGGTGTCTAGATTTTTTCTATACCGACCTTTATTCAATTCAGAGTCTTTATTAATAGTTAAAAAACTATGCCTCTTCTGCCAAACATTATAACAAATATATTTAAACTTATTCCATGACATATCTGAATTCACGTGCTCATTGTATACATGCTTCAAGTTAATTTCGTCTTGTTTGAAGAGCAATAATAAATTTGTGTTATCACGAATCAACTGTTTTGGTACCTTTGAATATGTCTGTGATAGATAAAAGCAATCGATTTGGCTGTGTCTCCCCATGGCGAAATAATTACGAATGTTGATCTGATTTTCGCAAACCACGTCGTCAAATATTATAACCGTGTTCGCTAATGCATCATTTGGATGTATAACTTCACTATCATCACTCAATACATAGTATTTGATTTGAGGAACGTTTAACAGCACTTCTTTAAGAAAACAATATTTACTTTGAAATGGGGTTTTTGTGTATAAATATAAATTCTTAAATTTAAGGCCGTTTTTATGTAACAACAAAGTAACCATTACATTAGTTTTACCACAGTTAGATGGCCCACAAATCAGACAACGAATACTATTAGGTAATAATTCACTATGTTTTATAAACTGTGATTTTGCTTCTACATCAATAGGAGCGACGTCCAAGCTTAGCGGTTGTTTTTTAAACTTCATTATTAGGCAAATGATGAATATTGCTTATTGATTGCCATTATATAGATATTGTGCCCCACTCTAGACTAAACGAATAAGATCTGACAAAATTAATCATGAGGTAAAAGTGAAACATTGTAATTAATAAACATATACAATTTATTGAACATTATTACGAACTATTTAAACTATAAAATACATATTTAAATTATAACTAAATGTATGCATAGTGCCCCCAAGCTACAGTATCAACTTGATTCGCTAGTATTTGACGTTTATCATCATTTCGATTTAATACTAATTTATTCACTTCTTGCGAATACAAAGTATGTTTCAAAGACTTAATCGTATTCATCTTACATTTTAAATCTTTATCATTCAATAAACAATCTGAATAATGTGCTATATTTAAAGATTTCGTTACAGACTTAGATACACCTTTAGCCTTTTTGATCTCCTCGCTACTACTTTTGATACAGTAAAGTTTAGCTCTTAATCCTACAAACTCAGTTATTAATTCACCACCCATTTCATCTTTGAACAAGCCAGGTATTTTGTTATTTATTATGGGGATTCCATAAGGATTGTTTTTATCAAAATTACTGGTATCGAACACCTCAATACTGTGTTTAATATCTTCATATACATCATCTGTATTAATTAAATATAAAAGACTATCAGTATCAGTGTAACAAAGTTTAGCATTCTCTCCATACTTTTGTTTGATAAAATTATAATGGAATTGATACATATGTGTTTTTGCATACTCTAATACTGAGAATCCCACATAGATCGGTTTATCTAACGTTATTTTTTCTAGACTTAACTGAATAGCTACGAAATTTTCTGAAAATACTGATACTGATTTTAAATTCGGTTTAGCAATTAGTTTTCGAGCACCAACACGTTTATTTGTTACATTATTATTATCCTCCCATTCAGATACTAGTTTCACATTCACTTGTTTTCGCTTATTCTCTATAGTTTTACCAAAGATTGAATTATTCAACAACTTGAAAAAGTCTTTTTCAAAATCAGATTTTGAAGCCTGACGTAAACTTGTATTTAAATCTATATATTTCTTTAGAAAACTTTCTTGCCTAAATGTTATTACACGGTGAATATTTTTCAATACGAGACCTTGTTTTAAACATTCCTTTAAATGAGTATAATGAATTACATAACAGTATTTATTATATAGATTTGCTACTAGTTTTGCTGATTTACTGCCTGGTGGAGTAAGTTTCTCTACAGCGAAAGGTAAGTCACAATGAGCATCATGTAAGTTATAAGGGTATTCTAAATCAACTTCCAAAATGTATCCGTATTCACTATCATCCGAAATACTTTCAATATTTAAATTGCTGATTTGTTCGGGTGATAAAAACTTAAAATCAGATATTGGCATTTTTTTCATCATAGCAAATCCATACAAGTTATTACAATCTAGATATAATAAAAAACTCGATGGCTTTGAATAATCAAAATTTGGTAAGTACTTATTATTAGCTTGAGCATGTCTCAGCGAACATTGTGCTAAACCACCTCGAATACCTTTTTCCAACATTTGATAAATTTCAAGATCAGTAACTAATTCTAATCGAACGTCAGTATAAAGGAGCATCGCATCCCAGCTAAAGCCTGGTGCGGTAACATAATAAGCTGGATCTAACTTATAGTAATGCAAACTCATGGTTCTAAAGTTTTCAAATATATCAGTTAACAATAAAATATCACATTTCAAATATAAATCAGTGTATTCACCCATGTCATTTATGTCAAATTCATCCCAAACATTTTGCGCATGTTTATAATCACTATCAGATATATGTTGTTTTGATAAACTGTTATAAAATAATTCTTTAGGTGGTAAACATGTGTCTGAATATTTCAAGAAACTATTCATGTAGTCATAAGGATAAATTCCTTTTTTTCTCATTAACTCAAATTCAATAGGAGTAGTAAACAATTTTAAAGTATGGATAAAATCAGTATCATTTAAACTTTTACTCAACTTATCTAAGCTAGCGCTTAAAAATAGGAAAGAATCAATAATTTTCACATTTACACAGGATTTGTTCTTATTAATTTCAAATGACTTTGTGATTGTTATGTACTTTTCTTTAGTCTTTGGTATAACATTAATTGAACCATCATATTTTGTTAACTCCATTATGAATAAATGTAAATCATAACCAGATAAATTATGAAACACAACTGGTATAAATGGACATACTTTGAAATTGAGGTTGCAATATGAATGAGCGGCGCCTCTATACTCGCCAGTAATATGATCATGATCACGAACTTTATCACCAAATAATAAATGTTTACAAATATGACAATAAATGCTTGAATCGTATTCATTTTGCTGTTTTTCGGTTAATTGTAGCATTGGTTTATTAGACTTAATCAACTCATTTATAAACTCATTTATAACAACAAACATAATAACCAAAGCATGAAGGCTTATGAATTTTATATTTTGTAGTGTTCGCACTCTGTGAGGCATCTGAATATTTTTCTAATAAACTCTCAAAATCAGCGTATATTATAAAAGGAACCTTTTGTTGTCTTTCAAAATGTTTAAACATTAAATAAGTATCAGGTTTCGGTAATACTTGCAAAACTTTGGAACAGTAATGTTTTTTGTATTTTTCTTTACTGCTAAAACACTGCAAGCATGATTCACAGAGATAAACATTACCATTGTATTTTGTTATTTGCCTTCGAACTAATTTCACCAGATTTTTTATTAAACAGTAGTGTCCTTTTCCATTGTTTTCAATATATAGTAAATTAAAATGATTAATTCTTTTATTAGCACTCATATATAAAGGTCCAGTCACATATTTACGCTTTTTGTCTAAGCCAAACACACTAATACTTATATTTGAGTTATTCTTTTCAAAGATCTTTATATCTTGAAATGATGGAGGAAATTTCATTCCATTCACATTAAATATATTTGAGAAATGTGGATAGGAGCTACATCTATCCGAGTTTTTATCACATGGATAAAGCCCAGCTAAAATGCTCCAAAGAAAACAAAACTCATCATTATTTTTAACATTAATACAGCTTTTAGTATTACCCACGCGAGGAGGCAGTTTTATATACGTACCTCCTCGCAAAGGACAATATTTATTTATATTTATTTCTAAATGACTCAGCGATAAAAATGTCCAACCGGACTCAGTGTGTTCAAATTCGGTAAGTTTTCTTTTCATCGTATCAATAGTTTTCATTTTAAATAAATCTTTCAGTTCATCAATATCATGTATAATTTCATATTTCGTATTAAATGATTTCAATTGCTTTTCATTCGTTTTCGGTAGTAAATATAATGCAAATAATTCGAATTGAATCTTAAGACATTTGTGTTTCTGTAAATTCATTTCTATGAGTCTATAAATATCGGTTTCACAATCATATAAAAAATGTTCTGGTATTGAATAAATCTTATTTTCAGCTTTAACACAATAACTAATTACTCGATTTTTAAGCGCCGTATTAATGATAAAAATATTGTTAAATTCAGTTGCAATCAAACAATTCATTTTATGTAATTCTGTTTTCAAATGATATCGATATTGATTTCTCGTTACTCTGATTTCACATTTATCACATTTAACAATTTCATTTTTATTAGATTCTCGGGTATTCTCAGGGATCTTAACTGTAAACAAAGAAAAGAATCAAAAAATAAATTAAAATACTTTTAATTATTATCGATAATAATTTTACATAATCATTTCATGTTTTAATTTTAATGTTTCATTACATTGTCATCTTGTTATAGTTGCATGCTGAAGTAAGATGAGAAAGTATTGGGAACCCCACGAAATTCCTTTCTCGCAGCATTCACTACATTGCTGAGATGTTGCCATAATTGTGAATCGGTGTCCGTTCTACACTTTAAAGTAGAAATGGCATAACGCCACCTATTTATGGGTGGAATGGTTTCGATTTCCGAACACCGGTACACCTTTACCTCAATGTAGTGAGTGCCACGTTTGTCCGACATAATTTGTTTGGACACCCCCGTGGCCACCTTATTAACAAACACCGACTGCAAAGGTATGAGTTGTTTACCAGTCGGAGTTGGTGTGTCGTCTTCGTCATCGGACTCCCCGAACAGTTCTTTCGCCGTTACATGCACTGGTGGGGTGATCGGTGCGATCATCGTCGGTTTCTTTTTCGAAGGGACTGATGCTGGTCGCTTCTTCGACGGCTTCCCCTCATCCTCGGATGGTAATCTATGAAATGAAGATGAACTATATTAAAAAACTTTTCACATGCCTGCTGTCATTAGACTGTTAACAATATTGTTAAAAACTTACGTATGAATATTCTTTTTTTCTAACTCTCTACGGGTGTCGTTCTCACGCTCGATCGAATGGATCACCCGCTTCTTCCCCTTGGACACATGTTTTGGCTCCTCGTCCGATTGCGGGAACAGGTCATCTGACAAGGAATGCATAGTAGTCGACCTGTAAAAAATAAATAAATTATTAATACAAATTATAAAAACAAATACATTGATTGTATGATAAAATACCGATTTTTAAAATACTTACATTTTTTTCTTCTGGTTTTCGTTTTTGGCTTTCTATAGCTTTGCTCACTGTGAAGTGATAACCTCCATCAAAATTCCCTCCGTTTTATCCTAACAAATTTCATAGTGTGTGTTGTGTGGTTATAGGATGATTGCATGTGCATAATAGCAGACTATGCTAAAACCCATACATTAATCCTGAAGAATGTGTCGGAGGCCCTAATTTGGCGGTTATAAGCACAACGAATGTGTGCCTACCATAGAGTTACAAAACCTATAGAGTTGCAATCTCTAATTGACAACACTCAAATAAAATATGTAAATTTGTTATGATACTTGCTTCCACACGTATCTTCTGATAATAGGTAGGATACCGCCTTATAACTAAAGAAAAACTCTGCTTACTTCGCAGCGTGCGTCGAGTCGGCACCGGCGGGCGTTAAGCGTGGACATTTTATTTGTCTGTTTGTGACTCTATAGCATTATAACTCTATGATGTCTACTAACATTGTTAGATTTATTTTAATTGTGTCAGCAAATCATATAATGGATTTGTAATAAATCATATTATTGTTCGATTTTGAACTTTATAAATATCAAAAAAATTCTATAAATTCGCGGTGCAGATACTATTTAAATGCCAATCACTTCGAAACCATCTAAAAGTAACAACGATTCTTTAATGGCTGTAAGTATTAAAAAAACTTAAATTAATAAATAAATGTGGTACTTGATTCATAATAATTGACATTGTTAATAATTATATTCTATTTTTTACAGGACAGTGAAGAATCACTATTTAATTTTATTCCAATGGATAAAAATCTTGGGAGTACGAGTCGCAAAAGAAACAATGATGATGAAATATTCTATTCATGTATTAAGAGACCGATCACTGGAGGAATGAAATTAATTAAAATCGAAATGTACGATCTTACAAAAAGTGATGTTAGTTCGAAAAAAATTACAGGCATGTGCGAGTGTAAAGCTGATGTTTGCGTGCAACATATTATTAAAAACAGTTATATTGATGATATTTATGTGCACATCAGAGAGCTAATAACGAAAATAGAAAACAATGTACTTGATTATTGAATAAATTACTAATTATGAAACTATTCTCTATTTGTTTTATTCAAAGGTTACAAAAATCCTGATATTAGATAGGTAGTCACCACCTATTTCGAATTAACTTCTCAGTAGTAGTTTGCTATTCATAAACTATGAATTATTTTGCACTTCGCTTGTTTAAAACTTATTAGAGTACGAAACGATTATATAAAAGTGTTCAATGCAGGTACATTAGATTAAAATTATAACTACTACAAACAATATTTGGAGTTAATAGTCTGACGGTACATTGCATACCATTAAGTGATTTCTATATTAGGAAGCGGTGTTATCAAATGAGTGATGCATTCACGTGCATGTTTACATTTTAAAATCTTCGTTCAGTGCAATCAATCTGTTACTGTAATTCTTTTAATTAGCTACTAGGTAGGTATTTATCATTATAAATACTTACTTATGATCTGGAATTTAAAGAACCGACTGTATAAAAGTTTCTGATATGCTTAGGTACAGATCAATATTGGAGTTGAATAGACTGACGTTATGCCGTCGCACATCGTATCCATCCCTATTAGGACATGTTTATATTTTATAACCTTCATTCGACGTGATCTACCTGTGGTGTCATGCACTGTGAGTAGGTATACGATTATTTTAATAACCGCTATTTAACATTATGAATTCTCATGATCTAGTCATTTAAACTTAAGAGAATGATCAGGTCAGTACTTCATCTGAGAGTGATCTGGTTATGATTCGTTGAACTGAATCGAATAAATCGAGGCCAGTTTTATAACTGATGCATTCATGAGGTAACTTAGACTAACAGTTTTTTGAATAGATCGAATTGAAATGATGGACCTATCGGATAGGTAGGATGTAGAATGAATAGAAGATTAGTCTTGTATGTAATAGAACGGACTCTGTTTATCCTAACGGTTTTGAATAGATCAAACTGAATGATGGAACTATCGGAAAGGTATGATGAATAGAGGAACAGATGAACAGATGAATAGATGAACAGATGAATAGATGAACAGATTGAATAGATGATGCTATGAGGCAAAATACCTATATATACTCTACTTATAGGTGTCAGGGTATTTCCATTACTACCAGCGAGTCAAGGTTTCAATTGAGTTACTCCCGGAATATTGTAGCTTTTCATCAGTCGGTAACTCAAATAATTATTAAAATCTTCCTAGTTATTATTTTCCGAAAATAAAATTGTCTCTTTCAAACATTATCACTATCTCTTTCGACGCAAAAAACCAATTATACGCAAAACACCACAAACGTCTAACTCGAAAAATATCACTCACGCAAAACACCAGCTATATACGCATAACTTTGATTTAGAAACAAAAGACGTTCGAAATGAGGATATTTTTTATCAAAAAGCCAACATCACGCGGTGTTCCCAGGCGGTCACCCATCCAAGTACTGACCGCGCCCGACGTTGCTTAACTTCGGTGATCGGACGAGAACCGGTGTTTTCAACGTGGTATGGACGTTGGCGACAGTAGTGTCGAATTTGTTCTACTTAATCTGCTGATTTTATAAATAAAATTCTTCTTCTTTGCGACGGACAAAAAAGTTATCTTATAAGGGTTTGTTCGCGCCGTTCCGTTTCTCCTTCATTTCATACTTAATATTTCTATGTCGTACGTAACGTCATAGAGAGTGACACATTTTTGTCAACCATCTTATATATACATCAGCTAATACGCAATGTAAAAACTTAATAATTAAATAATATAAAACAGTTCCCTAAACCGTCTTTGACTATTCGCCCAAACATACTGGCGACCGTGAGTTTACGGATTTACAATTTTGGATAAAGAAGATCCGATTCGCCCGCAAGCGACGACGGGCCAAGGCCCTTACACGTGCACATTACCTATTTGTGAAGATCGTTCCCGCTTTCCTGTTGGTGGAGGCCTATGGAAGTCTTTGCCTTCAATATATCGTGCTACGTGAGCCGCCGTCAATCGCCGGGAGAAAAATATATATAAACAGTTGGAATACGACGGACTTGCGACGTGTCTACATAACCTAGCAGTCCAGGCCTACAAGATCGCCCAGGAGACGTCCACGATCTACTTGCCGCTGCCTATTTACAAAGTGAGCCCGTTCCTATCTGTATTCCTAGCTCTAATTCCCCTTTTATTTGTGTTTATCGGGATTTTAGTTCCTCATTTGTATGTTGTATGTGCTGTTGCCTATCTGTGCCACTGTGGCTATTATTCTGACGAATTCCACAGTCCTGTGCCAACATCAGCCTATTCCTACACATATAAGACCTGAACGTAGCACTATTGCAGCCTATAGCCTGTTCATTATAGTCGTTCTACGCTTATTCAAGTCTATACAAACACAAAGTAAACAAAGCCCAGCGTTCCTAAGTAAATACGCACTTTGTACCTACCTTTTGCACTAAATATTGCTAAAAATCCATTCCATATTGAGTTAAAACTTATCACATCATCACTATATCTTCTATTTGCTACTTATCATTCGATCTCATCACTCAAAAACATCGTCATTCTATATATTCCGATAATTTGTACCTACAGTTTACTTAGCTATTGCACATTCTCGCATTCCAGCGTCTTATCGAGTACTGATCCTCTCGTCGCGCAGGAGTGAATTTACCTATCGGTTTACCTACTCTTCGCGCAATACCTACTGAGCGTCGTCGGTCATCGACATCGCCCGATCAGCTGGAGCCTCAAAGCAAGGAGTGTATCGTATGCATACCTAGTTATATACTACTTTATCTGACTTATAACTTTATCGTGTTTGTTTACGATGTCGAGAACGGAACAATCTAAAACTATGGACGCGGAAGAACTTAAAGGTTTAATTTATAAGCGCAGTAATATAAAAGGACGCTTGACTAAATTTAAAAATAGTTTAGATGTTTTATCCACTTTAGATATGATTTCCGAAGTCGAAACTAACAAACTTACGATGAAGTTATCGAGATTTGAAACATTATTTGAGGAATTTGATGAGATGCAGAGTCGAATTGAAATTCTTAACATTGATAAACAAGACACCGAATTAGAGATTCGAGAGTTAATTGAACAAGATTTCGATCAGTGCATTGCGTTCGGAAAGGTTTTAATCAGAAAAAATACGCCGATTCCGCCAGCGCCTGAAAACTTAAATTCGTCTTGTTGTAACCATAGCAGCCAAAATATTAGTCACAATAATGATAATAATGATGTTACTTCCGAGTCATATCGACTACCGGAACTTAAAATACCTAGTTTTTCAGGTAACTTCTCTAAATGGTTAGAGTTTAAGGATATGTTTCTTTCTTTAATTCATACTAGTGAAAAAATTAAAAAGGTTCATAAATTTCATTATTTAACTTCATATTTAAACGGTGAAGCTGCCGAAGTTATTTCTAATTTTGATATTTGTGCCGATAATTATGATGAAGCTTGGCAACTTTTGTGTGAGCGCTATGATAACAAACGTCAGCTCATTTCTAATCATTTGAAAACGCTATTCGATATTAAAACAGTGCAGAAAACTGAAAAATCATTACTTAAAGTGATCGATCATATTAAGAAACACTTGCGTGCCCTCCGCGGCCTAGGGTTGCCTACTGACAAGTGGGATGTCCTGGTTATCTATATCTTGGCGGGTAAATTGGATAATGCGACTTCTTTCAAATGGCAAGAACACAAAACTAGTTTGCCTGAAATACCTACTCTTAATCATTTCTATAGCTTCCTCAAAAATCGCGCAGAAATACTAAGTAATTCTACAACTTATCCTACTTATTCTGAAAATAATAAACCTAACATATCTAATAATTATCAAAAATCACATACTAAAGTTATGCAGGTGACTACTTCTGCAAGTAGACCTTCCAAGTCCCTATTGGTTTGCGTAGCTTGTAAGGGTGATCATCGTCTACATCAGTGTACTATCTTTAAAAACAAATCTCTTGAAGAAAGACATTCTCTCGTTGCTTCTTTAAATTTATGTTCGAACTGTCTTCAGGGTGGACACTCAGCTCAGCAGTGTAAGCTTCGTGGCTGCTGTCGTGTTTGTCATGAGCGTCACAATACCTTCCTACACAAAGACTACTCGACCAACAGAGGTGGCACTAGTGAGTCGGTATCTATGTCTGCTATTTCATCCCCTGAGATTCTTCTGTGCACTGCTATAGTTCAGATAACTAACCCTGCAACTAAGGACTCTATTTCAGTCCGCGCTCTCCTCGACTGTGGTAGTCAATCCTCGTTCATAACTGAAGTCGTGAAGCAAAAATTGAATTTAAATGTTCAGCCTTCTAATACTGAAGTTTTAGGCATAGGAAATACTCCTCTTAAGCTTGACACAAAACGTTGTTTCATTCTACTTCAGTCTACTGATAAAACATTTTCAGTTAAGATGTCCTGTTTAGTCTTACCTACTATATCAGGTACGTTACCTAAGTTTGCCTTTAATATCAGTCATTTTAATCTAAATAATTTTAAATTAGCTGATCCTACCTTTAATGAACCTTCCTCTATAGATATGCTCATAGGAGCAGATTTGTTCTGGGACTTAATTGGTTCCAATATACATTCCTTCAGGGATGGAAACCCTTCTTTAAGAAGCTCTAAGCTTGGATGGCTCATATCTGGCCCTATCTTTAATCCTAGCTCTACTTGTAACTCAAATAAGGTTACATGTAATTTTCTTATTAGTAATGAACACTTAAATGACGAATTGTCAAGGTTCTGGGAACTTGAAAATTTTCCTTCGAGGAAAGCCCTCACTAGTGAGGAAAAAGAATGTGAGCGACTATTTCTGGCTAACAGCACACGTCTTCCTAGCGGTCACTTCTGTGTAGCTCTGCCTCTACGCGAGGACCCTAATGTGTTAGGAGACTCTTATAGCTTAGCTAAGAAACGCTTACTGAGCCTAGAGGCTCGTTTCCGGAAAAACCCGGACATTAAGAGACCCTATGTGGACTTTATTCATGAATATGAAACCCTAGGTCATCTTACTAAGCTTCCTTATAATGAAGCTCCCGATAATTCTTTACATTATCTTAGTCATCACCCAGTTATTAAGGAATCCAGTGAATCTACTCGTCTTCGGGTGGTTTTTGATCCGTCGACCCCCACTTCTTCTGGTTTATCCCTAAATGACATCCAGATGATAGGACCTACTATTCAGGATCCTCTTTTTAATATTCTTGTCCGCTTCCGACAGTATAAGTACGTACTATGCGGGGACATAGAGAAAATGTTTAGAGCCGTTTATATACGTGAAACCGATCGTCATCTTCAGAATATTCTGTGGCGAGATAATGACAATGAACCTATTCAAACTCTACAGCTTAATACTGTAACGTACGGTTTCTCTAGTGCAAGCTTTCTCACTAGCCGCTGTCTATGGCAAGTCGGTGAAGAATGTAACGACACTTTTGTGAAAACAATAATTCAAAATGATTTTCACTGTGATGATCTCCTTTCAGGATCCAATACAGAATCTGAGCTACGTTACATTCAACAATCCGTTTCCAGTGAGTTAGCAAAATATGGTTTTCATCTTCGTAAGTACCGCTCTAATTTACCTACTCCCTTATTTGGAGACTCCATTAATTTAGAGAAAAGTCAGCTTATGATTAGCAATGCTACTAGTACTCTAGGTGTAGGTTGGACACCGTCGTCCGACAATCTACATTTTAGTATTAAATATACGCCTACCGACGTTGTAACTAAACGTTCTATACTTTCATCTACTTTCAAAATCTTTGACCCTCTGGGATTGCTTAGTTTATGTATAATTAAGCCTAAAATCGTATTACAATCGTTGTGGTCTTTAAAAATAGACTGGGACGAGCCGGTTCCTCTTAATATTAGGAAATCATGGCTTAAATTTACAGAGCATATCGATGAGCTCTCTTCAATTCGTATTCCTAGATATGTCTTAATAGATAACTTTTCTATTATAGAAATTCATTGTTTTTGTGATGCTAGTTTGCTAGCTTACGGGAGTTGCGTCTATTTGAGATCCCTAGACAACGCAGGTAATGTAAATGTATCTTTACTTTGCGCGAAATCGCGGGTAGCGCCCATAAAGCCCACGACTATACCCCGTCTTGAACTCTGTGCTGCTCTGCTAGGTGCTCAGCTTACTAACACTGTCATTCAATCGCTACGTTGTGCTATTACACGTTTAGTATATTGGACTGACTCTAGTGTCGTTTTAGGTTGGTTGAGATCTCCGAATAAAACAAAAACGTTTGTTGCAAATAGAGTTGCCGCTATCAATGAGTTAGTAGACACTTCGTGCTGGCGTCATGTCCCCACCGCTGAAAATCCAGCGGACTTGGTATCGCGCGGCGTCGATCCTCAATACGTACACTCATCCCTCTGGTGGCATGGGCCTGAATTTCTCATGAAATCTGAATCCTTTTGGCCTATAGAATCAGGAGCACCTGTAGCTGACTTGCCCGAGATGAAAGCACATTCCGCTTTCGTTGGGGAGGCTGCACTATCGTGCGATTCTATTATTAACCTAACTAACTATTCGAATTTGCTATTTATTCAAAATGTAATCAG
Organism: Idaea straminata; assembly: GCA_951213275.1. NCBI lineage: Eukaryota > Metazoa > Arthropoda > Insecta > Lepidoptera > Geometridae > Idaea > Idaea straminata. The sequence continues at coordinate 364,646 of OX577858.1, forward strand.
TTTTATCCATCGATTTATACATAATTCTAGATTTCCATCAAACAAATTAGTTGGTCCTTTATCTATTGACGAAAGAAACAAAGCCACTGATTATCTTATTAAAATTTCACAAAAACAATCGTTTCCTAATGAATTAAATCTTTTAAATAATAACAAAGTTTTAAAATCTAACGTATCTATAACTTCACTCAATCCTTTTATAGATTCTAACGGTATAATCCGTGTAGGAGGCCGTATAGGTAACTCAAACTATTCTTTTGATAAAAAGCATCCTGTTCTTTTAAAGTCGGACAATCATTTTACTAAACTTATATTTCAGTTTGAGCATAACCGCCTATTTCATGCCGGTCCTCAGCATATCCTGGCATCTGTGCGGGAACGGTACTGGCCAATAGGTGGTCGTAACCTCGCCAGGCGCGTGTTCCGTCAGTGTCTGATATGTCGTCGTTTTAAAGGTAAAACATTAAATCAAATAATGGGCAATTTACCGCCGGATAGAGTTGAGCCGGACTTTCCATTCAGTACAGTAGGTACCGATTTTGCCGGACCATTTTTGATTACAGATCGCAAGGGACGCGGCTGTAAAATAACGAAATGTTATCTTTGTATTTTTATATGCTTCCGCTATAAGTGCATACATTTAGAAGCGGTAAGCGACCTCACTAAAGAGGCTTTTCTATTAACTCTAAAGCGTTTTATAGCCCGACGCGGTTTACCTAAATTTATTTATTGTGACAATGGTCGAAATTTTGTTGGCGCTGCTAACGATATTAAGAAATTTCTAAAAACTAACAAGGATTCCATAGTCGACTTTGCATCTGTTCAAGGAATCGAATTTCGCTTTTTGCCCGCATACGCTCCTAACTTTGGAGGACTCTACGAGGGCAATATTCGTTGCGCGAAGAACCATTTGTATAAGATTCTTAGAAACAGGCATCTTACGTTTGAGGAACTATCTTCCTTATTCTCGCAAATAGAAGCAATCCTGAACAGCCGACCCTTATATCCTCTCAGTTCTTCTCCTGACGACCTGTCTCCTCTTACCCCGGGCCACTTTTTAATCGGTAGATCCCTCACCTCGCTTCCATCTCCATGTCTACTAGCTGCCAACACGGATCGCCTTGACCGCTACCGTCGTATTGAGCAGGCCAGGCAACAGTTCTGGAAGCGATGGACTTCAGAGTATATCTCCGAGCTGCAACAACGCACCAAGTGGCGCACACAATCTGCACCACTCCAACTGAACGACTTGGTCCTCATAAAAGAGGACGCGGCACCTCCCCTATGCTGGCGTCTTGGTAGAGTAGCGAAACTCTTCCCGGGATCCGACGGACTTCCTCGCGTCGCTGATGTCGCTACCGCTCATGGACTCGTGCGAAGAGCCATCAATCGCCTCTGCCTGCTTCCCAACTGTGAAAATTCTTGAAAAGCTTCGAGCTTTCCAACGCCGGGAGTATGTTCGCGCCGTTCCGTTTCTCCTTCATTTCATACTTAATATTTCTATGTCGTACGTAACGTCATAGAGAGTGACACATTTTTGTCAACCATCTTATATATACATCAGCTAATACGCTATGTAAAAACTTAATAATTAAATAATATAAAACAGTTCCCTAAACCGTCTTTGACTATTCGCCCAAACAGGGTTCCTATTTACCTTTTGAGGTACGGAACCCTAAAAGAACACATTGAAAGTTTTAAAATGTGCAAAAAAGAATTGAGAACATAGTACCCCACTCAATAAAATAATGCAATAATATCATTAAAATAAAAGATGGAATGAAAAAGTATGTTTGAATGCCTACTCCAGGGACTGTACCTACTTCAGCTATCTCTACTCAAACTAAATCACTTCTACCTGAGTAGTTATGGGAAAAGAACACGAAAATATTATTTTAAGTTGTTTTTAAGCAAACAAGACTATGTATGACTTAACAAAAATAAATTTATCAGTCTAACTGAACCAATATACCAAAGTTCTGCGACTAGGATTATAAAGAACGAGGTAGAGGGCGCTAGTGTCTTTATTAACATAAAGAACGGGGTTGAGGGCGCTAGTGTGTTGTAGCGAGGAAAGTTCTTTTTTTGTAATAGGCGCTACTACTGATTGACAGATTTTAATGGAAATTGGTATTAGGATACATTAAATAATTGGGAGAAACTTAGGCTACTTTTTATCCCGAGTTTGTCGATGGGTCGAGACTAAGCGGGTAAAACCGGGAAGTGCTGCTAGTGTTGTTATAATGAATATGTAATACTAATGATACAATAGTACATTACGATATAAGTGTGGTAAATTGATTTTTGCATAGAGGCGGTTTATGACGCGCGAGCGGCAGCGAGCGTGTTAAAGACGCCAAGATGCAAAGATCAATTCCACACGTATATCGTACGACGTTTTTTATCACAGTTGTGAATAAAAGAAAAGACTTGAAAAGAAAACAAAATAATAATTAACAAAATATTTGTGATAAGTCTATGTTTACATTTTTTCAAGGCAATATTTTTTTGTTAATTATGCTCCGGAAAGGCCAAGCTAAAGACTTTTAATCTATACAGCCTCGTCTGACATACAATATTTTTTAGGGTTTTTTCTATTTGTTTTTGCGTCGGGGGTTAAGAACAAAATACAATGGTACGGAAAAACAATATATTTAAGTAAAGAAAAAACAAAAAATAAACAACTCAATTTTTAATCGTTTTCTAAGTCATTATCACGTAAAATTTTCGTTCGTAAACCGACTTTAGAGACAACCATTTTTGCTGGCTAAAAACTCTTTGGTACCTACCTTTTTTATACATCAAAACAGTATGTAATTAGCAGTAAGATACGTATTTAACCTATCGGGATAACTTTACAGCACTAGGTTGGCAATGTAAAACGCACGTGTGCATAATATGTTGGATTACGAGCCTAAAAGCCGTTGCATAAGATCCACTTTATGAGCAACTGTGATAAAAAAGTAGATTATATCCGTTGTCTGGCACCCGTATGTTAGAGTTAGATGGCGCTGTATGCAATGTCCTACAATGTTAAATATTTCTTCCACGTTCGTTAAGATGTTTGCCACGCTAGTAATGTCCTAATTCGTTATCGATATTTGTCCACACGATAACATCAATCAGTGGTGGCAACTGTCGATAGATTTGTTTACATATCGATATCGATATAAACAACCGGATTATGTCCATTCGTACGGTGTTTACCTACACGTGTTTAATGATAAACTTACGGCTTATATAGGATTATCGTTTATTGAGGCGCCTCGCCTTGATTTGTTACTTGCTACCTATAGGTACTACAAGGAATTAGGTACTTAGGTTTTAAATAACAATTACTTACTCAAAAACAGACGGACAAGAGAGTGCTGAGTGATCTTATAAGGGTTCCTTTTTTTCCTTTTGAGGTATGGAAACCTAAAAAGACAACTTAGTTCCTTTATGCCTCGATTCATTGACAGTAACATGGGCTACTTTTTATCCCGATATTCCCACGGGATCGGGAGTTGCGCGGGTGATACCGCTGACCGCTGCTAGTTTATAGATAAATATCAAGCGAACTTGCGATAATGATCTAAAATAATGTGAACACAACAACACTTATAAGCAAGTATACCTAACAAATGTCAAAGAAAGCACCTTTCTCGTTTCCCATTTATCTCCCTCCCCTCAGAGGCAATCAAAGAGCCTCTCATACCAGCCTCCTAATTAAAATACTCATAATTACTTCAGAAGGACAATGGGCCCACTCAGAGGTCCTACCATGACTCCTTTGCGTTTCTATCATACGTAACGTATTTTACTATTATTTGCTGTTTTGGCTCGCGCTGTTCCGCTTGTACCCGTTCCAGGGACCTAAATTAACCCATAGGCTGCTTATTATCCGGATATTGCCACGGGATCGGGACTCACGGTACAACTGCGCAGCACTGAATAACAGAACTCGTGTTCGAGCCCCAGGCCCAGTATGCCATAAACCAATTAAATTGGTGTGCTAACGTCATTTCTATAACCTCTTGAAGTAAGAGGGCTTCCAGAGTTGACCAGACAGTGTTCAGATGTTGTCTTCAATTTCAAGCGAGTGTCATCACCTGATTCATATAACAGTAGTAATAATAAGTATTACCGGGACTGTAGGCACCACCTTTTCAGTAAATATTGTCAAATGATTTGAATGAGAGCTTACTCGTGCAATGCATTCGAACGGCTTATAGGTTTAGTAGTTCGGTGGTTAGTTCGGCTACTGGACTAATTAAACTTTAATCTTATTTCGAAAAAAAAAAGGAAATAAAATTGTTGTCATATTATGTTTTGAAATGTCCTCAAACTCTGCGTAAATAAGTTTAATTTTTCCAATGTTACAAACATTATTTTTTTGGGCAAGGCCGAGGCTGCATATATCTTTTAAACATTGTATTTACATAAGTAGGTAACTATACCTAATAGGGTTGATCCCTCTTCGCGAACCACCCCCCTGGAAGGGGCCTACAAGACACGATGCGATCGTTCCGCAATTAAACCACAAAAGAATGAATTAGGAGCACACCGCACCTCCATGCTCCACCGAGCGGAGTCGCGTTGTCAAAACAATATTGCGCTTGCCGTACTTACTAGTCGTAGAGCGGCCTCTTCAGTCTGCTGCCTTGCGAACTATGTGTTCCTCACTACATAATACTGCCAGTTTAGACACGGCACGGCATTACAATCTAAACTGCACGAGAGCGATCGTGACATAGGTACGCAAAGCACGTGTGTCCTTAATCAAAATCGAAAATAATCGATGTGACGCTAATGTTGCCACCTTAGTGAATTTTGTCTAAACACGACACAATCCATGTTTAGAGAAAATTAGGCCACGGGGCAGTCCACTAATGAGCCACCTCATTCACCGCGATGAACTGATAGCTTAAAGTAGGTACAATTTACCATATATTTGTAAATGTCACTTCTAAATGATTTGATGTGTTGTAACAGTGTATGTCGCGAGATCGGCCCACTCGCTTTGAGTCTCAGATCAAAGGGTGCGCTTCTATTAGCCCTGATTACGGCGACTCCAGCGCCCGCGTGCGCTGCACCACCTCACCACCACCGCGCCGCGCGCTGCACCGCGTAGCTACCGCGCGGGCTATTGTCACTAGTGTCATTGCATGTTTAATTAGCTTTTACACGAGGCGGCCTTTCAAAGAGCTTTGTTGCGATTTACTTTGATGAAAGATGCCTATTTTTTTTAAATTGTTCCCGGCTAATATATACCTATATTTTTCTGTTCTTGTTGATTCAAATTGTCTTATGCACTGTTTGATTTGGTTAGGGCTGCACCGAGCATAATTTAACTAAGTTGGTTAAGTTAAATACAAAGGGTAGTTTATACAAAGGGTTTGATACATCATCATCATCATCATGTCAGCCCATGCACGTCCACTGCTGGACATAGGCCTCCCCCATACGACGCCACAAACAGCGGTCCTGAGCCGCCTCCATCCACCGACTACCCACGACCGCTACAATGTCGTCGGTCCACCGGGCAGCTGGTCTCCCAACACTCCGTTTCGCGTTGCATCGCGGCCGCCACTCGAGAACCTTTACTCCCCAGCGGTTGTCAGTTCTGCGAGCTATATGACCTGCCCATTGCCACTTCAGCTTACTAATCCTGAGGGCTATGTCGGTGACTTTGGTTCTTCTACGGATTTCCGTATTTCGGATTCTATCACGTAGAGAAACTCCGAGCATAGCTCTCTCCATAGCCCGCTGAGCGACTCTGAGCTTTTGAACGAGGCCTATAGTCAGCGACCACGTCTCGGATCCGTATGTCATCACTGGTAACACACATTGGTTGAAAACCTTCGTCTTGAGGCTCTGTGGTATTTGTGACGAGAAGATATTGCGAAGCTTCCCGAACGCTGCCCAACCGAGTTGGATTCGTCGGCTGACCTCTTTATCGAAGTTGGATTTACCTAGTTGGACCATTTGGCCTAGGTAGATATAGTGATCAACAACTTCGATAACATCGTCTCCGATGTGAACAGGTATGGGTACGACATGGGCGTTCGACATGATCTTTGTCTTACCCATGTTCATTTTAAGACCCACCTGTCCGGAGACGGTGTTGAGGTCTCTCAGCATCCTGCTGAGGTCCTCCAGCGATTCTGCCATGATGACTATATCGTCGGCAAACCGAAGGTGAGTGATGTAATCGCCATTGATATTGATGCCATATCCGTCCCAGTCCAAGAGCTTAAATATATCCTCCAATGCAGAGGTGAACAGTTTCGGAGAGATAACGTCTCCCTGTCTCACCCCTTTTTGCAATGGGATCGGATTTGTGCTCTGGTTCTGAAGCCGGATAGACATAGTGGCGTTGCTATACAAACACTTCAGCACTTGGATATACCGGTAGTCGATTTGGCACCGCTGGAGGGACTGTAGCACTGCCCAGGTTTCGACTGAATCAAAGGCTTTCTCGTAGTCCACAAACGCAAGACATAACGGCCGATTATACTCCTCTGTCTTCTGTATAATCTGCCGGAGTGTATGAATGTGGTCTACGGTACTAAAGCCTTTTCGGAACCCGGCTTGTTCGGGAGGCTGGAAGTCGTCAAACCTTCGAGAAAGACGGTTGGTGATAACTCTCGAAAACAGCTTATAGACGTGGCTCAACAGTGAGATGGGCCTATAGTTCTTTAGAAGGGCTTTGTCACCCTTCTTATGGAACAGTACCACCACGCTCCTGTTCCACGCCTCTGGCGTTTGTCCCTCGAGAATGACGGAGTTGAACAGCCTCTGAAGTACTTTAAGTACCGGTGCTCCACCCGCCTTCAGAAGTTCTGTCGTTATTCCGTCATCCCCCGGTGCCTTATTGTTTTTGAGCTGTTTGAGAGCCGTCCTTATCTCGTACAGGCTGACGTCCGGGATATCTTCGGTATAGTATCGGGTTAAACGGGCTCTTGCATCGCCCGCCGTGTTGTTTGCAGGGCATTGCAACGAGGTGTACAGCTGTCCATAAAACTTTTCAAGCTCTCTCAGGATCTCAGGCTTGGAGGATATGATGCTGCCGCTATCGGTCTTCAGCCTTGTCAACTGGTTTTGTCCAAAAGACAGATCTCTCGCGAACACTTTCGAGCCCTTGTTCCGCTCTATTGCGCTCACAATACAGTTAGTACTGTAGGAGCGCAAATCGCGTCGGATGGACTTCGAGATCTGTCTGTTGAGCACACCGTATCTTGACATATCTGCCGAAGACTGCAGCCTCATTTCACTTCTCTCTGCCATTAACTGCAGAGTGTGATCCGAGAGTCTCTGTGTTTTATTTCTGCGGCGGGTCTCAAAGAACTCCGATCCGACCGCTTGGACAGTTTCCACCAGCCCATTGTTCAACTCGTCCACTGTTGCGCATTCCGCGAGGCATTCAAAGCGGTTTTGTAGCTCCAACTGAAAGCTTTCAGGATTTTGTATTTGGACAGGATTTGGGCGTACCGTAGACTTTACCAGACGAGACCGTTCTAGCTTAACATTGATATTCAATGACGCTCTTACTAAGCGATGATCGCTGCCGGTTTTCACCCTGTTGATCACAGAGACGTCATTGAATATGTGCTTGTGGTTCGTCATGATAAAGTCTATCTCATGCTTAAAACCGCGTGGGCTCAGCCACGTCCATTTCCTGGACGACCGCTTCTCGAAAAAAGAGTTCATCGCGAAGAGTCCCTCTTTTTCCATGAAGTCGGCTAATCGCTGGCCCCTTTGGTCTCGCTGTCCAAATCCAAACTGGCCCACTCTCAGTTCGTCACCGCTCTTCTTGCCAAGCCGCGCATTGAAGTCCCCCATCACAACCGTATAGTGTGTTTTCGAGGCATGCATGACACATTCGGTCCTATTCGCATAAAACACTCTCTCGTTCTCTAATTGGGTTTCTGGGTAGGAGGGTTTGATACATTCGGTCCTATTCGCATAAAACACTCTCTCGTTCTCTAATTGGGTTTCTTTTCTGCAAAATCTAGTTTTTTCAAATGATTCATAATAGTAAAAAAATATATACATATAAACGAATTGAGAACCTCCTTTTTTTTGAAGTTGGTTAAAAAGTGAAGTCTAAAAGTCATAATAGAGTAGAGGAGTACAACTCTTATTTTCGATAGCATTGTCAGATGCGTTGGTGGTGTAATGGTCAGCATAGTTGCCTTCCAAGCAGTTGATCCGGGTTCGATTCCCGGCCAACGCACACTTTTTGATAATTGAATTTTTCTTTTTTAATTAAAAGTAGATTTATTATCAAATCTATATATATAAAAATCAATTGCTGTTCGTTAGTCTCACTAAAACTCGAGAACGGCTGAACGGATTTATCTTATCTTAGTCTTGAAATGTTCGTGGAGGTCTAGGGAAGGTTTAAAAGGCGAGAAAAAATCGAATAACCGATATTCCCACGGGATCGGGACAAACGCGGGTGAAACCGCGGGGCGCAGCTAGTTATATTATAATTAACGCTCAATATATAATTAAAATTAAATTCCCTTGTCAAAGTTATATTATTGAATAAGGCAACTTTCTAATAACAATTATAATCTATCGTCTAACTCCATGGTAACTTCATAGTAAGTTGTAATGAGGCGTACGTAGCAATTGCCTTCAAATCACGCGGAACCCTACGGAAATTGAGTTTTCTGTCAATATTAGCGATTACTGTACTCTAAAAGTTACACCTATGTCTATTTGTAATAAAGTTGAAATTCGCAAAGTAAGGGGATGTTCAGTAATTTCGGGGGTTGTAATTGTCTTGTAGATTTCTTAGGGGATGAAAAGCGGGTAGGTAGTACAAATATTGACGATGTAGGTAGAAGAAGTAACCGAGTGTAGTGAACTATGAACAATATACCTTGGAAAATGAGCAGCTAAAATCAATTGACCACTTGCAAACGAAACAAGTTAGTATGTGTGGCTTCGGAACGCGCCCACCAATGAGAAGAAGCCGCAAGAAACTCATGGGGGTTCATCTCATCGGAAAGTTTCCAGCTTTAGAATTAGAATTTAGAATTTATTTATTAATCACATGTTTCTAGTTACAATTATAATGTCCATTGTGATCTGGCATTGAATGCGTACGAAATACATTAACATAAAATAATCAATGGAATTTTTAAGTGGCAATAATAATTATGAATTGATAAAATTAACATTTTCTCTTAGGTCGTCTCATTACATTATTTAAGTCAAGTAGTTAACGAACAATTTTGCACTTTCGATTGTCAGTAATATTTATAATGAAATAGAATGTCAGATTTTAATTTTTACTAGGTCCTTATTGTCAAAAAATTCGTTAATTGAATAATATGGTCTGATTACCAGAAAATTAAATAGTGAAGTTTTAAATGTCATAATGTTAGTACATTTCGTAATGTCAATGGGTAGTTCATTATAGATTTTAGCTGACATTATCAAAATATTGTTACTGAAGTGTTTAGTTTTTACATTGGTTCTGTGACTTTGTATAATTATAATCTCGCCGCGTGGTGCTTATGACATTCGGATATGAATTCGGGTTGCGTCGGACATGAATTGCAATTTCGTAAATCTACCTACATAGCAAGTTTTATCGCAATCGATTCGGTAGTTTTTGAACAACACGTACCTACTACAAAAACATGCTCGCTTAAATTATGGTCAAACAAAATATGCAAAATATTATTTTCCTACAGTAGGTACTATTTTTTACACTGGTAGGTACCTACCAGTGTAAAAAATAGGTACCTTCTTAAAAAGGAAGCGGCAGTTTGACGTATAAAGGACAAGTAGATTCCATGAGCGGGCAGGATTGCGATGGCAAATAGAGATGCTGCAAATGTTGTGAAAGAAAGTAGGTCGCGCCCGCGGCTTGTTCTTGTATCTTATTCTCGAGAACTCAGTTTCTTTCTTACCGTTCCAGGAACGTTTTGTCCATAGTCAGCAGTAGGTACGTGAAGGAACCGATAGTTGATGAATCAAGGAACCAAATCTTGAGACACTATATAGAAACAAGTAAATATTTTTATTAACTGAAGTTAATATTGCGGGGGCATGTCCTACTATTTCTAATAATCTGGGGACACGGCGCGGGCGCAGTGCCTCCGCCAAGTCGAGCAAAAAAGCGGCAAAGCCGTACCAACCTTTTCTCGAAACAGTTCAGGTAATTTACGACACCCTATAACTTCGTTGTGGATAAAACTAGAAGACTGAATTTTCAGTAACTAAGCAGGCGTTGAATAAACGTCGTATATTTAAAATGTCATTAAACTTGATAAACTAGTAGTTTAAGAATGATAACTAGTCAAAGTTCTTAATGTTGTCACTCACCCAATCACTGACCGATCATCAATATTGTAAGGCACTTCTAGCAGACATAGCTAACCTAACAACATCTTATGGTGACCAAATCAATATTAAAAATCTTTTGTTTTAGATAAATAGATTGACTTGGCAATCGCACAATGTATTTCACAAGTAATACATATTTATATTAAATTAGATTGCTTAGTGCGATCGCCAAGTCAGTCTATTTATTTAAAACAAAAGATTTTTAATATTGATTTGGTCACCAACCATAAGATGTTGTTAGGTTAGCTAATTACGTAATAACCTAAGATAGAAGGGCCTTTAAGGGACTGACAAAAGATTAGCCAACTTGGTAAGTATTACATGGACATTACGTACAACAATTGAGTTGCGAGACTTGGTTTTTTTTTACCAGTTGTGTTTTTGATGGCATATCCTTCTGAGGATCATATCCAAATTTATTCGAATGTTGCATTCTCTATTTGGGATCTGTTATCTTAAAACTTCTTGGGTTATCGTTCGCTTTAGTGTCGTCAGTTTTTGGAAATAGTTCCAATGAAATTTCGTTGTAGTCCCACCTAAGAAAATACTCGGTTCACGAGAGTAGGACCGCTCGGTCTGCAACTCTGCAGCGAGGGTCGACCGTCGAGCGGCAAAGCGACATGCAATGGTAATTTCTCAAGGCAAACACAGATGTCTTGAGACTTGCATCGTCTACCGTCTGATCCTTTATGGCTAGTATATGGCTACACAACTTGTTTACATTATTGTTTATTTTTTGCTTTAAGATTAGAGAAAAGTGTGGACTCTACGACGTAATAATCATTAATTCGTTAGTTAGACGTACTAACAACGTTTATTGAGCGGTAATTAGAAGACTTTAGAGATTACAAAAAGCACGGTAAAAAGCACGGGCAGTTGTGCTTAGAGTCTTCTTCTGCTTAGATCTTTAAGTAGCAAGAACGGACGCTTAGTGCGTGTGCGGGCGCGGGTGCTGCGGATGCGGGCGACACTCGAGCGCGAGACATCACAAGTGACATTCATTAAACAACGAGCTTCGAACATACCCTGCACCTTGGCTGCACCACTGAACACCTAGAAATGACAGAATCTTATTATTATCAGTGTCTTTAACTTTTTAATGAAGGATAAAAACCGTTAAAATATAGCATAAAATACGGGTAACCTGAACTTTAAACGTGATATAAAAAACTTAATCTTCTACAGTGACGGACAGCATCAGACTATAGATGGAATTAATAGGAAGTCAATTTCCTTACGTAGTACCTGCTTAAAACTGAAAAACACTTGAAACTTTTCTTTGTTCCTAATTTGCGCTACTATTTGATGCCAATATTTTTCGGGACTGAATACGGACATTACTTGAATAAAAAATGCTCAGAAGAGAGAGCAGCCACTTATCAAAGGGTTTAGAGAAGTATTATCCGCGCCTCTTCTTACGGTTCCTTCTCCTTGTATCCTACACGCGGACACACGCGGATCCACCCCAGAGCTACTTGAACCCCCCTCCCACCCATTCACCCCGCTAAAAAGCCATTATGCCGCCTTTGATCTAAGCCGGTCGCTTTGATTGCGCCGCTTCGACTGCCTTCTCACAACTATTGCCTAGTTCTTTGCTTAGACTCTACCCACTGCAATGTAAATTTTATACATGGACTTTCACATAGACAAACAACGAAAACTTATCAACGACCTCCCAAAAATACGTACTTACCTGTCTAGGTATAACTTCTACAGTTTATTTTTCTAATTGTTGTATATTTGTTGGTTCAATACATCGTCGCTATTATACATTCTTAGATATATGACATACTCCATAGTAAATATATTTTAGAATAAAACGACCCATAATATATTAACGATCGAACTTTAGTTATGAAGTTCGTTTGATGACTTATTATCGATTCGTATGTGGCAGACAATCTGTTTAAAAAACAGGAAAAAAGCAGTAGTAATAGTGTGGTAATAGTTCAGGTGATGCTATTCTGCAACGAAACCAATAAGAACCACCCAGCAGTTGAATCACGTGGCCACAAGGAATGAAAAGTCATAATTGCAGTACTTACTTAACATGTTACTTAACTTAACACAACTTACTTAACATTTGACGACCCAGTTGGCACAATGGTCAACATGCCGGACTGCTGAACCCGCTACCCTGTGGTGGCGGGTTCGATTGCCACCTCAGACATGTATTTATACTTAGATATTTGTGTATGGTCTAGTTGTTTCTATGTATTATAAGTAGGTATATGATTACAAAAGTAAAATAACACAAGTCTAGTTACTTCGCTTGGGGCTAGATGGCGATGTGTGGAATGTCCTGCAATATTTATTTATTTATGTAAGCAAGTAGGTACCACCTACCTATAGTATTTACAATACAAAATTCGTGTACGTAACTACTAAGTATAGTACCTACGTTTATGTTGTTAAGCTCCAGCGTTCTATTAATCCTTACATGGTATAATTAGGCCCTTCGCACACACAGCGAAAAACAGGCGACAAGTCGTGTCATTGTGTGACAGAGTCGCGGTACCGCATACCGTTGGAATTAGCTCTTCACAGGGTCTACTTTATGTCGTCTTTGACAGTCTGTAATGCAAAAACTCAATGGGATTTCGAGCTATTGAGAGACATTGCAAGCAAAATGTACTCAGATTTTACTGAAATATCGTTATATTTACACGGTTCTGCTATAAACATGCGTTGATGAAAAAAAATCGAAAATTCAGTAAGTACGAAATAAAATGAGGCTAGATTCTGGAATTGTGAAAAAAATAATTAACAATTAAAACATATTTAAAATATATTCTGGCTGAATTGCCAACAATATTTGGGATGAATTGAGATTTTTTGTAAGGAATGAAATTCTCAGTTATTACTTAAGATAACTTGGTACCTACTTATTTTAAATAGGTGCATTGTAATGAATAAGATATATTAAAAGTAGGTTGAATAGGTAGGGTAGCATGCTACATCCTCGAGTTGATCATCACTTCCTATCAGGTGAGATGTGGTCAAATAATAAGGATATTTAAGTTAAAAAATTCGCTGAAGTAATCTGAACAATGTTCTCGGGTTCAGTAAGCTATTGAACCCGCACTCCAGGTCAAAGGCGACCACTAGTCTCTGCCTTTGTTCCTTATCTTAAGACGGCATTAGATCAAAGAGTCTCAGCTTTGTGCGTCGTATGAAAAGGGCCTTAATTTTTGAAGTCAAAGTTATTTTCAATCGAGAATGGATTTTGTAAATAGATTTTATTGGACACTATTTCCAAATTGCCTAAATGATTTATTTGTCTCTGACCAAGGCCGGTTAAGGTATATTTATTAGATTAAGATCATAAAAATAGTTCAACAAAAATGTAAATATCCCGTTTCAAATAATTTTCGGAAAATGTTCGAATTTCCCTTTGATTTTTCCCGAAAATCGAAGTTTTTCCCTGAAATCGGAAAGTTAATAGGCTCTGGTCATAGACAACTTTCAGTTTGTTTTTTACCATTCACTTTCTGAACAATATCGTCTATCAAGGAATAATGGAACTAAATCCTTCATTCTAATAAAACTGTTTTGTTGAATAATTTATTAAAAGTAAAGGCGCCAAAATCTATGTTATAGTTCAATGACGTAACTCCTTACCCATGTTCGAAATATTCCAGAAAAATATACTTATACCTTTCATGTTTACATTAAATGCCATATCTGAATAGGTTGCCGGGTGAGTGGGCTCGAGGCTAGTGACGTCACACTATGTAGGTTTCCCTTCTTCAAGTCTTCGTATCGATCAGTTGAATATTCATATTGCAGTGTTGATTTCAACTATTAGTTGATAGTTGAAATCAACACTTATTGGCCTTTACATCGAATCTAGATGATTTATACGGCAATAGAAACTTTGATCCAAGCTATTCAGGGCGCTGCGCTGTACTATAGTTAGATGGAGTAGGCTTGTCCAGCTTCTGTATAACCCTCTCAGCTTAGTTGAGAAGTATTTCAACTATGGTCATTAAGTCTACTCTAATCTTGTTTTTTTCAATATGAGCCAGTATCGATATATGTCACTGTGTAAGTAAAAGATTTCTCTGGTCAAGGGCCGGCAGAAGTTTCTTACGATCGTGAATGGTGTGATTAAAAATAAAAAACATTGGCGTTGAGCATAGACAATCTTACTCTTAGCATGCAGAGCCACATATCGAAACTAGTTTTGTAGAAATAAATAAAACAAGAAAAACGTACTGTATCATGGCACTGAAAATCACAAGAAAAACATCGACACCTATTTTAATACCTATCCCCTCGTATTTAAACATCGTCTTATTTCCAAGATATCAAACACAAAGTTTAAAATGTTCGGTATCGCGTCCTCGCTCGGCACTAGGCACTAGGCGGCAGCAGTCTCTATCACAGTTGTTATTTTTCTTCTCTCCAATCAGATGCAAGTTCCTAACTACACTAACTTCGCGTACTGTCCAACAAAAAAACAAGTAAACAACTCGCTGATCTTGCTCATCATGTATTCCTTTTGCTGTCGGTTCTATGTACAGATAGCGGAAAAAGTTGTGCACATTTCAAACTAGAGTTTTACAGCTTGTTTGTTTGACTTTTGACGGCGATTGTAACTTCTTCCAACCCTGGTGGTTTGAGGGGTGTTTCCGATACGAAATGAAGAGGTCAGTAGATAATGTCGACTTGCTTTCTGAATATGGCTTAACACAGGTTTCAAAAGTTATACTGCTGGGGTTTTGTTTGATATTGTTCGGAAAATAATTCCTCTGATTCTGTTTTTCCAACGGTTTAGAACTTTCAAACGCCTGAACCGATTGTAATCAAGCAAGATTCACCTATCATGCTCATTTTGCGTGATGAAGTACAAACCGCTTCAGTACATCTATACATAGAAATACAGACAGCCAATAATATCTTATTCTATCAGTGTCAAGGAAAACAATATTATTTTTGGTTCCAACAGCTCCTGGTTGAATTTCATTCACGTACAGTTCAGTAACTACCGCCCCGTCGCCTTAACCTTCAAACCTTAACATCTTTAAAATCGATCCTTTATAGCTTCGTTATAAGCTTATGCACCCTTCTTACCCTAGGGAGCATCTGTCCCACTCACACACACCATTTTCCAGCCTTCGTTCCATTACCAAACGTCATTGCGTGGCGCATTGTCTGTTTCCAAAATTCTTTGAAAAATCAACTCTAAATTAATGTGGTAAGGTGTGAAATGGTAGGACGGAAGCAGGTGAAAGGAAATTGGCAGTTACGTCGACAGTGGAAAAGCTAGTTTTCCGCAGCAAAATTTGAAAATGGTATTCGTTTGTACTGTCAATGAAAATTTGTAGTTTTAGAGTCAGTGGGCTTGGTTTGATTGATCAAGTTTTAAAATTACTACAATTAAAATTAGATAGATACTTACCTAATTTTAATTAAATTGTGAATTTTTGTGTTCTTATAACATTGTTATTTAGTAGGTCTAGGTACCTACTTATTATTTTATGTAAATATTTTAATTATAATGCTAAATCAAAAACTGAAATTACTTAACCCATTTTTTTTTAAATTCACAAACCTTTCGTAGACAACTATCTACAAAGGGTATTTGATTTTCTCACAGTAATTTGTTTTATTATGTTCAGAAATAGTGTTCTTTACATCTGTTTATCGTAATCTTAGAGCTGTGGTTAGTCCGCCGAAGCTACAATACACCGTTGTTACAATAAAACCATATTTTTTTAAGAAAATTAATTTTATTGCGCGTGTTTCTAATTTCCTCGACAGTACCAAACCACCTTCCCAAAAAGGTATTGCAGGAAAAATCGTGGTGTTTATTTCAAAGGCAAAAGGTCGAATATAGCTAACTTCGAAACACAGATGTAACTTCTGTAGGTACCGTGCTTTCTAAACACGAGCATTCGTTCACATGTACCGGCACGCGAATGTTTTTGTCCACGTTATTTGGCATAATTTTATTGAAAAAACTTAGTGAAATTATTAAATAGTTTTGGAAAATACAGCTAAGTGTAATGTGCGTGATTTGATTTGAAAACAGTGACCTGAATTTGTATACGATTAATATTAGTTAGTGTTTAAATAAGACGTGTTCAATCAAACGCTTTAAACTTTGCTTAGAAAATTACATCTACTTCGGTAAGTGTATCAAATAATATTTGTTGTAAAATGGAAAGTGTTTTCCCGAGTGTGGCGTGGTTCGTTGACCCCCTGTTGCTATGGCAACTACTGTCATGTGGCATGGGGGTTGATTGTTACAATTGCTAGCTAGTATTTATGCTGTAGGTATGAGCTGTGCTGTACGATGTACTCTTTGATTTTTCTTGAAAGAAGTCTCAATCATATATGTACGATTGCGACTTCTTTCAAGAAATAATCAAAGAGTATAAGTAGTATCATTAGGTATGCCTAATGATACTACTTATCGTCGTGTTCATGTTAGAGGCTAACAAATAGAATAGGTGGAGCCAAGTTTTTTCTTTATTACACAAAAATAGAATTTTTTACACATTAGGTTTTTTTTCGTCCGATTTTAAAAAGGGTCAGTCTGGTCGTTTCCATGTCCTACTGATGGTAGGACGAAAGGTTTAGTAGAACGATGGCGCCATTTAGCAACCATAGCGGCAACTTTTGACCACACAACTCAAGCTCACAATGCACCGGTCAGACGAAATATACGTTTTTATATCAATAGAACTTTATCAATTATTTAATTTACGATTTATCGTGTACTTGCTCTAAGTTTACATAACTACTTGATAAGTATACTAATTTGTTTATTGCAATAAAATGTTTAGTTTACGATTTATGAAAACCATTCCATAAGTAATGGCCTTATAATTTTAGTAGGGCGTTAAAACTGTGTGTTAGTTAGGGCGTACGTTAACGACAGGGTCGGATTTATTGTAACTAATACATTTCAACTAAGAACTTTGCTGTACTTTGCTTTTGCAATTAGATTTTTTCAGTTGTAAGTTTGTCTCTGGTCAAGGGTCGGCAAAAGTTCCTTGGGATCAAGACAAGCAATTTAATTTAAACAAAATAAATAGATTTTCCAATAGCGTTCGGTCGAATTGCAGAAAAAACATTTTGGCCAAAGACAATCTTACACTAACACAGCGCTATCTGTTTTTTTCTAGGAAATAAAAGCGATTGGATAAAGCCATGGAGATTGGTAACCTTTAAAAACTTTCTTCTAAGAAATATAATCTTAAGACTTTATTTACTATAGTAAAAATATGAGAAACAACCGTAAGAGCCCCTCGATTAAATATAAAATGATAATAAGTAAGTAAAAGGGTGTAGTCCCCTAGCTAGAGTGAGGGAAGACTGAGCGAGGCCGAGGGTGTCGCTCGGATCGATCCTTAGGGAATCCCTATGGAGAAGCAGACAGGTGACGCACAGCTCGCGGTACTGCTGCGGGAGATGCATTTACACCTACACCGTGCTGTCTCGTTCTAAGATTACTTTACAAAATACATACAAAATAAGTACAGATGTATCGAGTCACGTAGCCGTTCGGTTCATGTGTCCGTGTGTCTACGAATATGCAGCATGTCAGAGGACACGAACTACAACTGCCACACGAATTAAACCTTGTTTACTGACTCACGCGTAATCAATAAGGTTGAAATATCTGTATCTATATATTTTTGCATACAATGCAATACAATACAATGCGATGCGACACGTTAACTAGACTTAAAATCTTCCAGTCCATAAATGCAACCCAATAAATGTACATAAAGGTGTATCCTGGTGGGATCCCTATAACATATTCTACCAAGTCTATAATTAGTCGCGTAGAGAGGGTGGTGAAGGTTGCAAAATGCCACCATGTAAAATCAAATCTAAATAAAAAAAATTGGCACGAGCTCCGGAGGTTCGCACCGATTATATCCTAATGGTTCTATTACATTTTTCATATTTTAAAACATAATTTAAATTATTAATAACGTGGTAAGCACGCGAGTACCTAAACTCAGCTCAGTTGCTCCCCTCGATAAGTAAGTAAATGGACACCGAATCGGAGGTGTGAAGCAATCAAGACGTGTCACCGCACCCTGCTCGGCTCGTATTACATCGTCGGTACATCCTATATAGTAGTACGAGTAGCTGGAGGTAGAAACACTGAGTAATTACGTTCAGTATGAATTACCTTGGTACTTAGATTGTGTTTTACTTTTTTATATTTTTATTTATGTATGTTTTTAAATGTAAAACGTTATAGATAGCACGCAGTGCTATCTAGCCTCAAGCTCAGCAACTTGTGTTGTTTTGGTCAAACAACGGATAGAATATTTTATTATATTTTTAGTAAAACACTTTTTGACAAGGTTGGTGTTATAATTAAGTAAAATGAAACATTAAAGTAACAAATGAAGTAGAGATAATTCCGTATAATTATCCAGCTAACTAAAGAATGTTCGCAACATTAGGTCTAACGATAACGAGGCCGTTAGCCGTAAGGCTTACGAAGCTAATATCCCATGGAGGTATAATATTCTATTTGCCGGTACAGTGACGTCACAAGGTGCCTCTAACGTCGCGATGTTTCAGCACCATTTACCTCAACTTTACACCTTCTATGCCTACCTTTCATAGATTAAAACTGTTTAAAATCGGTTAGAAAAGTATATCAGGCGTCACTTGTCATATCATAACATGTACCCGACGACCCAGTTGGCACAATGGTTACCACGCCGGCCAAACACAGGGTTGCGGGTTCGATTCCCGCCTCAGACAAGTATTTGTGCTTAGATATTTGTCTGTGGTCTGATTGTTTCTATGTATTATAAGTATATATTTACAAAAGAAAAGTATTTATGTAGTAGATCCGTTGTCTAGCACCCATAACACAAGTTTAGTTACTTAACTTGGGGCTAGATGGCGATGTGTGGAATGTCCTTTAATATTTATTTATTTAATATTTATTATGTAACTTAATAGTCTAAGATCCCTTTAAGAACGACCGTCACCGAGCTGATTAATGGATGAAAAGTATTTTATTGAGGTTCATAAATATATTGCAAAAGGGTTGTGTAAAAAAATTAAGTCCAGAAAATGATTGATTAACAATTTTTGTAAGACTTTCACTGGTTTGGTTAATGGACTATTTCCATACCAATTTAGCCATACCATCCAGCATAGATGATAGAATAGGTTAGGTTGACTATTTTTTCCCGTCACACCGTCCATGATACAATCTATTTTTTTGCTGAATGGCTTGATAGACATTGAACTAATATAATACTGAACGTATAGATAACGCTTAGCGATATTTCAATGAGGATTGTCAAGACTAACTTACAATGATTGATTTGGGGCCCAATAAGAGTGTAAGTTGCATTAAAATCTGTTTATTGCTTTAGTAAATTAGGTCGTTTTTCTTACTATACTCCTACTATATTCTGTTTAATATTTATTTCGTATATTATGTCGTAAACTTGACTAATAAACATTTATTTATTTTCCTACTGTTCTATATGTTTCATGTAAAATTCTTTAGGACTGGAAAATACCCGAGCAAAATATAAATAGGTATTTAGGCTAATTAGAGTAAAGCTTGGCGAGGCGAGGGTTTGTTTAAAACAGTTTAAGTATAAAGTCCAAAAAGCGGCGGGTTACAATAAATCACGTCTGTACCACAGATTATAAATTTAATATTCATGGAGTGATGTTTGCGTTTTATGCTGAAATTATGCCGCATTCACACGACGTAAGTTACTTAATTGTTTGGCTTAACTGTCCAAGTACTTAGCGTTTACATCGTTAATGAGGAACGGTAATTACCTGACTTTTTGTAACTTTATGAAAGTTTTACAAAATTAGTGAATTGGGGACAATTTTGTAAAACGTGGGACAATTTTGTAGAACCTTTTTTACGCATAGGCAAATAAACTTGAGTATGAAATAACAACTACATTATTTAAACAATTACATTTAAAAAAACCCGAGAAACTTTTCCACCAATAACTGACTAACTGGAACAACGCGAGTAAGTCTCGATCCTAATCCTATGATGTGTTAATCTAATATCCCGCGTATCTACAAACCGAGTTTTATCGCATTCGGTTCAGTAGTTTTTGCGTGAAAAAGTAACAAACATACTTATAATATTAGGAGGTAGAAAAGGAAAAGAAATCTACTAGTAGTAATTAACTCAGCTATTATAGCATAAAACCAACTAAATAAGTGTAAACACAGCAGAGTCACTGGCTCATAACATTTGTATTCGGGTGTAGTGTTAGTTGTTCGCCATCCGTCACGGAAAGTGCGAGATAAGTGGCTTCAGTGCCAGTAAACATGACACTATTACGGCTGCGTTTACACGATACTAGTTTATGGTGATCACTAATGAATTGCCCACTGTGGATGGGGTTCTATGTATTCATTTTCCTGAAGGAAGTACAGGATATTCGTGGTTTTTGTTATAGAACTGCAAACTAGCTAAAGTATTCCCGCGAGTAGCAGTAGTTGTTTATGTAGAGTTTTTTTTTAATATTTCTAATAATTATTTTCCTAGCTATTTAGCTATCTTTGTTCCAAATTTTCCGTTCCGATTCGTTACTTGGTGGTTAGGTAGGCAAACATCTTAGTTACAAAACTGTCAAAGCTTTACTTCCACTACTCCTCAAAATCACAGCTTTAAAGAGGCTCTACTTAAACATTCTTAATTAAAACTTATTTTTACACTAAAGGCTAGTTTAGACTGGCGTAGAACGCGTCGAGGCGATGCCTAGAGCTCCGGAATTCGTAAAGAAACGTTTAATTAATGCCCCCCACCCCTCTCACCCCTCTTCAGTTGGTACGTCGCGCGTTGCGTCTTGTAGCTTTGACGTTCTAGAACCAACTCACACTCAGCGGTTAACTAATTGAAAGTTAGTTTTAGTTTAGAGCGGTAAAGGTTCCTCAAATCCGCTTTGAATAACAAATAAAACGGTTATTCTTTGTCTTAAAATTACCATTATAGAGTATCAAATTACTATTTTCGCCCCGCAGGAGTATCAATGAAAATTTTCATCAAAATCGGTTAAGCCAACTAAATAAGCATAAGATTGTAAAGAAGGAGCAATCAAACGATTTTTCACGCATTTATTCAGAAAATATTTGCCGGAAAGAAAAAAATCAATGACTATACTTCGATAACGAATTGATTTTCTATATCACATACAACAAAATCCATAAAACAATTTTCAAATCTCGAAAGCAATATCCGCCGCAGAATAAGCAATTTCATAAAAGCTTAGATTTAATAAAGCGCCTTCACGAGGCGTCGAGTCTCCGTGGTGGTACGTGTGTAAACTTTACCCTTGAAAAAGTTGGAAAGGTTTATGTGAGGAGCGCACTCGACGACGACGCGGGGCGCGCCGACGCGGGTACAAGCATCTCTGTAATTAGTTAGACATCGGATATTATGCGTTTGCATATTTGCATTTTATGCAAATCATTTATAATTATAGCTTACGTACACATATAACAGAACACAGAAAACGTTACTGAAAATTTATGTACTTTCTTACTGATGGTGCATATTTTCAAGGTACTAACTTCCATCTAAAAATCTGAAATAATTCGAGTATAGAAGAACATACTTTTGTAATTTTAATTTAATTTAAAACGTAAATTTAAAGTAATACATCCAGGTATAGGTAATATATTTGTAAGTATCTATGGCACAGTTAAAACTCAAAATTGTTTCCAAAACACACATATTAATTCATTAAACATAATACTGAATACCCACAAACGTCGCAAGTTTGCTCTAAAAAACGTGTATAAATAATCAGTAAGAATCAAATTAAAGTCATTAGAATTTAATGACTAATGACTTTAGTTTAGTTTAAGTGTGGAAACAGCCCCGTAAAACTAAACTAAACTAAAGTCATTAGAAAATTCATATTTTGCACAGATTTAGTCTGAATTTTATTTGTGTAATTTTTAAGCGCCTATTTGCATTCAAAAATAAATGCATGCAATCCGATGTTTAGTAATTAGGCTTACAAGAAAAGTAAAAGAAACCCGTGTTTTATTTATGAATTAGTATGCGAAAAGCACTAATGATAAAGTGTAAAGTTTAACGCGTGCCTTTACTTACACTTCCGTTACTTTTAAAATAGAATAGCCTTGGGTTAAAGCGCGATTAAACCCAAGTAGCAATTTTAAAAAGTATCATATCTTACAGCCTTTTTCTGGTTCACAATAAAATGACCAGTGAATAAAACAGACAAAAAGGGAGAAAATGTCTAAGAAATAAGAGCAAGAAGAGTAAATCTTTTCACCGCAATTTTAATGAAACATATAATTGTCATAACGAGGGTCGTCCACAATAAGCCATCAGAGGTGATCCTGGGGGGCACGAACCTTGTCTTTTTATATTTTAGGGTTCCGTACGAGAATAAAACTTTGATGTTAAATAAGAGGAAAAGGATCTACATAAATTTGCTAGATTTGATGACAAACTTCAGGACAGGTGAAACCAAATTAAATAATGTCATAGTAAGTGTAAATAATATTCAAATAGAATATTTTGTCTTAGAAATCGGTTACAAATAATGAAGGTGGAAACCGTACTTCAGTTTCTTTTCAAGTTGTAACCGAAAAATGATTGAAACATGTTTGAAGCGTTTAATTTTTTAACAAGTTTTGTTTTTCCAAATTAATGTACAGAACCCTTCTTGTTAAACGATTATGACTCGCCCTTGGCTCGTTTTTTTACGTTTTCTTACAGTTTTCCCGCCAAATTGGACAATACGTCTCTGAAAGTGAGTTACGGCGTCTTTATTGTTATTGTTGTACGCAGAGTACGCAGCTTTGTTTTCAGTTTTAATTATCTTTTTGTGTACGTAAGTACTTACTCTAAGTATCTCTACCTCATTTTAGGTATTTTTTAAGTATTCTGTGAGTACAGTAAAGACGTAGTGAAAGTCCTTAATTTTATAACTAAGAACTGGTTTAATAGACCAGGGTCGATAATTTTTGAAACCAAACCAAAAAATATGTCTATTTTTTTTTTAGGCGTATCCCTTATATACCAGGGCCAAAGCCTTCAAAAATGGTAAAAAATGAAAAAAAATTACAGTAGGATGAAACCCATTAGAAAAGGAAGGGAATATGATCAAAATGAAAGGAAAAATAAATTACGGTCGATCCGAGTTCGGGAAGTGGGAAGTGGGGGGTTTTTAAGGGTAAAAAATGGTTTTCCTTGATTTCCGGCAAAACTACAAGTCCTATGGAAAAAAGTTAAATGGCAAAGTTGTAGGTAATAAAAAGATCTACAACTTTTGTATTTGTAATTTTTTCACATAACCTCAAAATTAAGGTGAAAATTTCAAAAAACCAAGTTTTTGGATTTTTATTTATATTTTTTTCAAAAAAAAAAAAAATTCTACGAAATTTGGTGAAAAGTGAAAACTTACCTTATTATGTCCCAAATACACTGTAATTTATTTGATTTAAAATATTTATTTTTTCGCCTTATTTTAACTTAATATAAAAAAAGCACCATAATTTTCAATCGAAAATTCTGATGTTAAAATATCAGCTTTTTCAAAAAGTTTGGGGGCTTTTTGTTCGTTGAAATATCTACTTTCTGATGGTGTATATTTATTTCTTTCATAAATAGTATGTTTAATATTTTCTTTCATAAATAGTATGTTTAATATTTTCTTTCATAAATAGTATGTTTAACCTCTCCTACTGCCGAAAACGCCAACTTTAATTTGCATTTTCTGAGCACATTTTCTATTGTAATGTATTTTTTTACACTATCAGAAAGTAGATATTTCAACGAACAAAAATCCCCCAAACTTTTTGAAAAAAGCTGATATTTTAACATCAGAATTTTCGATTGAAAATTATGGTGCTTTTTTGATAATAAGTTAAAATAAGGCGAAAAAATAAATATTTTAAATCAAATAAATTACAGTGTATTTGGGACATAATAAGGTAAGTTTTCACTTTTCACCAAATTTAGTAGAAAATTTTTTTTTTTTTTAAAGATAAGTATAAATAAAAAACCAAAAACTTGGTTTTTTGAAATTTTCACCTTAATTTTGAGGTTATGTGAAAAAATTACATATACAAAAGTTGTAGATCTTTTTATTACCTACAACTTTGCCATTTAACTTTTTTCCATAGGACTTGTAGTTTTGCCGGAAATCAAGGAAAACCATTTTTTACCCTTAAAAACCCCCCACTTCCCACTTCCCGAATTCGGATCGACCGTAATTTATTTTTCCTTTCATTTTGATCATATTCCCTTCCTTTTCTAATGGGTTTCATCCTACTGTAATTTTTTTTTCATTTTTTACCATTTTTGAAGGATTCGGCCCTGGTCTATAAGGGATACGCCTAAAATAAAAATAATAGACATATTTTTTGAATGATTAAAATTATGATGATTATCTCTTCTAATTAATGAAATGTGAAATGTAGGTAGATAGTGTTGTTTTGCACTACTACTCGTTTTAATTAGGGCATATGAATTTTGTGTAATTTGTATTACTTTTATTTTGTTTTGGTTTGAAACTTATTTAAATGAGAGCGTTTAATTGATTCGTAAACAAATGAATGTCCTACAGTGATAATATAAATGTGGAAGTTTGTATGTGTGTTTGTTACCTCTCCAGGCAGAAACTACAGAACCAAATGCGACGAAACTTATTATGTAAATAGCTAAAATTCTACAATAATAAAAAATAAGCTATAATATATTCCGAGAATATCACGGGATCAGAACTTACACAGGTAAAACCGTGGGTAGAAGTTGGTTCCTACTAAATATTGTTGTTTTCTAAGTTCATAACTAGGTCAAAATTTTCTTTTAACAAACAGTAAACAAAGGCTTTGTTTTCTTTAGTTCAATCAGCAATCAACGAAATGTTACACTATGATCAAAATGTTGATACCTACTCGTCATTTACCAAGTACTTACACAACCATACCAGTGCAAGGAAGAGTGGCGCTAGTGTCTTCATAAGATGCACCGAAGGTTCTAGTTCCTTGAAAATTCACCAGTAAAATATAACTTGGTAATAGTTAGTTTTACAATCAAATCTTTAAAGTTTAGCGTGGCGCTAGTGTCTTCGTAATGTGGTGGAAAATGCGTAGTTCCGGAAAAATCCAACGGTAAATACAAGTTGGTAAGTTCCGAAGTAAACAAGCGATGAAGTTAAGTGCGTGTCATAAAAGAGCGTCGCCGTTCAGTCTTTGGTTTATAACGTTCAAATCGGTTCACTATGAACGTTTATTGAGTGGAACTTGTTCAAACTGTTTGTTTCATCATAATAAATGTGGAAATTTTAATATCAGGCAACGACGTTTCATTATACATAAAATAGTAAGTAGGTTACTATTACTCATTAATAGAAACGGAAACAAAACAATTATGTAGGTATGAATAGGATTGGGTTATTGTATATTTCCCCGAAAGTAAATTCTTAACATTTTGGTACCTATTTCCTATTCCACCTATTCCACAATAAACACCTAGCAGATATAGTTACGCTTCAACCATTTCGATGGTATTGATTTTCCAATTTCAAAAGATACAAACTCTTGCAATAAGGCTGTGTGTCAAAATATTTTACTGGATGCCATATTCAGAACTTACATATTATTAATATTTTAAATCAAATAAATTTGAAAGTTGTCAAAAAAGTTAAATTTACTAAAATTTCGTCGAAGTTTGAGAGAAATCAACGTGATTTTATATAGGCACTAGTTGTGTCCCGCGGTTTCTGTCGCATAATTCTAGATCCCTTGGAAATTTCAGGATAAAAGTCTAAGTTTTAATCCAGGTCTTCAGCTATCTACATAGCGACCAAGTTGCATCGCAATCGGTTTAGTATTTCTTGCGCGAAGGAGTAACAAACTTATTAAGTAAATCATTATTAATTTATATTTCTAGTGGCATTTATTTTAATAAGTACAAGAATAATAATTTAAACCGGAATCGAACCCGCAACCTTCGGTGTCACAGGCGGGAGTCCGCCCACTGCGACACAGAGGTCGTCAAATATGTATGTTCATAAATACATAAAATGACAGAAATTGCGAATCTCCTCTTCTAATATTTCGTAGTCGGTTAAATAAACAAATAGACGCGATACGTGCCGAATCTGTAATAGTGAGATATCTTGACAAAATAATTGCAACTTAGATATTACATGTGATATCAATTCGTCACACCCTGTCCGACGCGTGACGTTCGTGTGTTGTGTGTGTGTGTGTGTGTGACGTGACACAATCTCTTATTATTGCATTATTGATATAAATTATGAAAAGGTTGGGTTCCAGTGACAGTTATGAGTTTTTAAATTATTTTATTGACGTCTTTCAGAAAAGTAGGGGGTCACTTGTAAAAACCTTAACTTTAAACCTTAACTTTAATCTTCTATCAGAGAGTTGGGATTAGCTACATCCGTCAGAATTGTGTCGAGTTGACGTTAGGTAACAAAAACATTTCAACGTGTTTTTCAGTCAGTTAGATTTTGCTATTAAAGAAAATAAGCTCAATAAGTTCGCTAGTTGTTTTCTGCAATTCGCCAGCTAAATCCAGTGGGAATATTGCGCTAAAAAGTAGCATATGTGTTAATCGAGGTCTCCGGTTATTAACATATCAAGTTACATCACAATCGGTTCAGTAGTGTAAACCTAAAATATTTTTTACATAAGAAAAATAAATAAATACTCATTTGATTATGAATGTAGTACGCTTACTCACAAGCTATCGCAAGTTTGCAATATAACATGTTTGATATTTACAAGTAAATAATTAAGTAAAACTATTGTATCAGTGTGGCACATGGCTTACATAGCTTTAGGCAGGGGTATTCAACCCCACTTCATTAGAGCGCGCGCGCCCCCAATTTGCAACGCACGTGCGTTGCGTGCGAACACCGCGACCGGTTGGTCACCCCTACCCCCCTGTAATCCAATGTAGGTTGACCTCCCTTGGCTATAGCGGGGTCTAGGGTCTAGTGTAACGTTTGTTTACGCAATGCTTTATACTACATCATTAGAGGTTACCTGTCTTTTTGAGCGATCCTTTCTACTACGATTTATTGAATTATTGAAGATTTATTGAATGTTGTTTCGAGCTTTTTATCGTCATGAACTATAACTTTGCATAAACATTCATTTTATTCCATTTATTTAAAAAATATACTGCTACGTTCGACGTTGCGTGTTGTTGTAACGAGTTTTCTTTAAATTCGTACCGAAAAGTTGCCATTCTTCATTTTACAATAGGTAAATTGTCTTGCTTATTTTAATGTAGTTTTATCAAAAGCAACACGAAATTCGGTCGTTGACCCGATTGTGTGCTAGACTCCAATCGAAATTTCACGTGCATACGCAATTGCGTATATAGGTACGTATGGTTTTTTATTTTATTTTTACGCACTTTTTTTTTTTTTTTTCGGGTAGGGTTAAAAAACTAAACAGTTTCGCCTCAGCAATTATTTTAATAAATAAAATATTAAACAGTTAATATTAAACAGTTAATATCAACCAATTTTAATGCAAAATCATAAATAATAACCCGATTTACCTACCAGTGTGTATTTTCAAACAAATCCATAACATAGTCTAAAATATTTATTTTATTTTATTTTATTTTATTCGGAAAACATACAGTGATCTATAACTAAGTAACAAAAAAAATTAACAACTATACACCATTTACACGTTTTCGCACATAATCTCTAAGGAACTTGCTTCTCCAAAGCCTAAAAAATGTTAATAAAAATAATTAATAAACTACAGCAATAAAATAAGAAACAAAAAACAATGAAGCAAGATACATATACATATAAAATAATAAAAAAATATAATAAAATAATAATAATTGGAATAGAAAATACTTATTTTAAACTAGGAAATATAGATAAGTTAACAACACAAAAAGACATGGACATTGATATTATGGTTATTGAGGAAACGCATCCAACCACTGCTTAGCTAAAATGTTTTTAATCGAGTTAGTGGAACTATTAAATATATCAAATTCAGAATTATCATCACTTAACTCATTTAATAATTTTGCAGATCTCACAAAGAAAGAATTTCGCCTATAGTTGGTATTACTGTTTGGAACCTTTACTACAGCTGTTTTTCTGCAATCTTTCAAATAACGCCGTACTGATCGAATGGGGACTTTCAAATTTACTTGTGACAAGAGATACGGAGAATCAATTAAAGACTGCGCTATTTTTATATAAAACGTGATGTCGGCAATTTGACGCCTTTGTAGAAGCGGCAAAATATGTTGTCTTCTACATCTACTTTCATAGTCATTGTCATATTTACTGCACTTAAATTGTAGATACCTCATGAACCGTGCTTGTACCTTTTCAAGTCTATCAATATCGACTGCATATCGCGGACTCCAAACCTGAGAACAATACTCAAGAATACTGCGAACGATTGAACGATATAGAATCTTAATAACTTTGATACTGGAAAAGTTCGAGCACAAACGTTTAATAAATCCCAGGGATTTTTTAGCCTTTTTGACAATATTGTCAATATGCTTGACATAATTGAGCTTACTGTCATGTGTGGCTCCCAAATCTTTGATTTCATTAACAGCGTTTAGTTGAGAACCTTTAAGATTATAATTATAATTCACGACATTGAGTTTGCGAGTAAAAGTTATTGCAAAGCATTTAGAGACGTTCAGGTCCAGTTTGTTTTGCTGACAGTAAGCTTCAAACCTACACAAATCATCCTGTACAAGTTGACAGTCCTCAGAACATTCAATTTTTCTAAATATCTTCATGTCGTCAGCATAATGAAGAAACTTGGAATGCACGAAACAGGTCCCAACGTCATTAATAAAAATATTAAATAACAATGGTCCTAAAAGAGAACCTTGAGGTACACCCGAGGGAACAGTATTCCACGATGAAGAAAAACCCTTCACAACTACCTTTTGGGACCGATTCTCGATATAAGATGAAAACCACCTGAATAAGTTGCCGTGTATTCCGGCAGTAAGGAGCTTCTGCAATAGAGTAGAATGGTCCAACCTATCAAAGGCCTTACTATAATCGGTAAAAACAGCATCTACCTGACTACCCGCATCCATGCTACTAGTCAAATATTCTGTGAAACTTATTAAGTTGGATGTAGTCGACCGATTTTTCAAAAATCCATGTTGCTCTGAGATAAATGAAGGTTTTAAATATATAACAACACTCAACACAAACATGGATACTGCACAGTCACTATCAAAACTGGAGATAGATTTCCACCAGAGGATGAGCACATTTGAAGGAGAGCTCCAGAGAAATCTCACTGCATCTCCTAACGTGGCAAGTTTAGCAGCAGAGTTCGCTTCGTACAAGGCATTTGTGACGCAGGCTCTGAAGGCCCTGCAGGATCAAATTGCTGTAATGACACAGACAATCGACAATATGGAGCAGCGCAGCAGACGAAAGATCCTGCTTCTACATGGCGTCAGTGAGTCGAAGGAAGAGGTGCTGTCCACTGTCATCGTGGGAGTTTTGAGGGCTGGATGGTACTTTGTCCGAGGCCAGTATTCGTTGCTGTCAAAGGATGGGCCAGGCTGCTGCAGGCAAACCGCGACCCATTCTCGTTAAATTCGTCGCGGAGAATGATAGGGACAGCGTCTGGCAGGCGAAGATAAGGCTCAAAGGTACCGGTTTCACACTGTCGGAATTCCTAACCAAAGCTAGGCATCAGCTTTTTATGAACGCTAGACAAAGGTTTGGCGTTTCCAAATCCTGGACTCATCAGGGCTCCGTGTACGTGGTTGACGGTGTGGGCCATCGACACTGCATTCGGCGGCCGGAGGATTTACTGGCGGTATCGAATGCACCTACGGTGGAGACTGGTGGTCCCAACAAGCCGAGGCCGGCCATGGCTTCGGTATCTTCAGTCAAGACTCGGCGTGGAGCCGCGGCGGCGGCCAAGAAATAGATTTTCCTTATATTTCTTGATTTTTTCCTGTTTGTGTTTCAATGTTTTCCTTTCCTATTACTATTTTTCTACGGGTTGCAGAGAAAAATACTTTGTAGACTTTGACACTTTGTATTTTTTTTTGACAGTGACAACTAATTTCGTTTAAATATTTTTTTTTTATTCTTCTCATTTTTCGGCTTCGCACTATTTGTGTATATAGCTGGTCATTGTATTTATTCTTTCATTTTTTATTTTTTATTGTCACTGTTATTGTGTTGTTATTATCTAGCTCCTAATTATGTTTGGTGATATCATAAATATGGTATTCTCCACACAGCTGGTGGGTGGATTGGGCTTGTTGCGACTACTTGGGTGGTAAATTGGTAAGCGAATACACGCATAGTTACATTTATTTTATTTATTTATTTTTATACACACAGGTATTATATTATTATTTTATTTAATATTTATTATAGTTAATTTATTTATTTTCAATAGGTACAAGCATAACTATTAATGTCTGAACCAGTTAGTGAAGATGAATTTCTTGCCCCTTTCCTGTCATGCACCTCATCGAGTGATAGCGATAGTGAAGATAGTTACTATAGTCTTCCTTCTCTTTCCGATAACTTTGAAGCTCAGTTTTCTGACGTTCCTAAAAACTTTAATATCGTACACATAAATGCACAGAGCATCCCATCTTGCTATCCTGAGATGTTGGCAACTTTCAATGATAAAAATCTTCACGCAGTAATCGTGTCTGAAACCTGGCTAAGTCACTGTGTTCCGTCAGCGTCGTATTCCTTGCCAGGTTTCAAGTTGATTCGTAACGATCGTGATGATCGTCGTGGAGGAGGTGTAGCCATATACTTGCGTTCCCATATTCCACATAAAGTGATCAGTGTTTCCCCTCATCCTTGTCCGTCCAACGCTGGTGAACACCTGTTCCTGGAAGTACTGATGAATAATAGCAAGCTTTTGATAGGAGCCTATTACAATCCGGATAAGGATATCAATTATTTCGCTTCTTTTGAGGGTTTGCTGGAGAACTGGGTTTCAGAATACAATCACACTATCATCATGGGAGATTTTAACACTTGCCTTCAAAAGACTGAAACCCAGTATCTGAGCAGAGCGTGCAAGCTTAAGTCTGTGGTGGCAGCTTGTAACCTCACTATACTTCCTCTCAGCGTCACTCATCACTTTCCAAATTGTACCCCTTCTCTGCTGGATTTAATTCTAGTTTCTTCTCCATCCCACGCTGTTAAACATGGTCAACTTTCGGCGGATTCATTTTCCTACCATGATTTAATTTATCTCTCCTACAAGGTTCGGCCGCCAAAAGCCAAGCCTAAATTCATCTTTCAGCGCAACTTTAGTGGCATTAATCCAGAGGAACTCCGCAGTGACACTCGGGATATTGACTGGAGTGAGGTCTGCGATCTAAACTTGATGGATGAGAAGGTTCATCGGTTTAATAGGATCATACTTAACTTGTTTGACAAACATGCTCCTCTAAAACCTATTAAACTGAAACATCACCCAGCACCATGGCTGAATGATGATATCAAGGAACTTTTTCATAAAAAGGCGGTTGCTAAGTCGAAGCTCCGTCAAAATGCAACTGACCTCAACAAACAACGTTTCACCCAAATCAGGAATCGCTGCAATAGAGTGTGTAGGGATGCTCAACGCCGGCATATTCATAGCTCAATTGAAGACGGTGATCCTGCAAAGGTTTGGAGATTTCTAAAGTCATTAGGAGTTGGTAAACAAACTCAGCAAAACACTCCGGCAGATTTAAATTTAGATCAATTAAATCAACATTTTTCTTCATGTTCAAGTCCTGTAAGCTCTGCTAAAACCGAAACTCTGAGCCGTCTTTCTTCTGTACCAGCTCCTGACTTTCCATCCTTCAATTTCCAACAATTTTCTGCTCGTGGTGTTAGAGAGAGCATAAAATACATAACGTCGAAGGCTGTTGGTAGTGACAGCATAAGTCGCAACATGCTTATGCCCATAATTGATGAAATAATTCCTGTTATCCTGCACATTTTGAATTTCTCCATTACTCAAAGTGCTTTCCCTGCTGTCTGGAAAGAGGCACAAATTATACCCCTTCCTAAGAAACCTAATCCCAAATCTTTTTCTGAGTATCGTCCTATTTCCATTTTGCCATTTTTATCCAAAATCCTTGAACGCCTTGTCCACCAACAGTTATCTACAGTCCTGGCTAGCAATATGCTGAACAATCCCTACCAATCCGGTTTTCGTCCGGGGCATAGCACAACTTCTGCACTTGTCAAAATTACCGATGACATTCGGAAAGGCATGGACGAACGTAAATTGACTGTATTGTCCTTGCTTGACTTCAGCAATGCATTCAACAATGTCGACTACGACATACTGCTTGGTGTTCTATGCTCTCTTAACATACCTCCGACGGTGATTAAGTGGTTTCGTAGTTACCTGTGTGGTCGCCGGCAGCGTATACGTGTCGAAGACACCTACTCATCCTGGTGCGATGTGTCTGCGGGTGTACCCCAGGGCGGCGTCCTTTCTCCCCTTCTTTTTTCAGTTTTCATCAATTCCATATCTGCTAATCTCACTTCTTCCTACCACCTCTATGCAGACGATCTTCAAATATACACGCAAGTCTCTCCTGATAGTCTTAATGATGGAATTGCTACCATTAACAACGACCTGTCCAAAATTTGTGAATGGAGTAAATTATTTGGCTTGACAGTAAACCCATTGAAAACACAGGTCATTGTTCTGGGTAGTTCCAGATTGCTACCTAAAATAGATTGGGCACACGTAAATCCGATCATGTTTGATGGAAAACGGTATGCGACATACCGTTTTCCAAAACTGTCAAGAATCTTGGTGTCACTATGGATACGGAACTGAGCTGGCAGCCTCAACTGACAGAACTCAGTCGAAAAGTGTTTGCGACTGCGGGCTCACTTCGTAGACTTCGGAACTTTCTGCCTACTGCCACTAAGGTTAGTCTTGCTCAATCCCTTATGCTCCCAATACTTGATTACGCTGACATCTGTTACCTCGATTTGACCGAAGAGCAGCTTTACAAACTTGAGCGACTTCAAAATGTATGTATAAGGTTCATATTTGGGTTACGCAAATATGACCATGTTTCCGAATTTCGATATAAACTCAAGTGGCTGCCAATCCGCCTTCGCCGGGATGTCCATACTCTGTGCTTCCTCTACAAAGTTATACTTTTTCCTTCCTCTCCCCCTTATCTAAGAGAACGTTTTAAGTTCCTTAGTGACGCTCATACTAGACAACTCCGATCCATTGATACCCTTCTCCTTCAAGCTCCGCTTCACAATTCCACTTTCTATAGCAAATCCTTTTCTTTTCGTTCTGTTATTCTCTGGAATTCTCTACCCCAACCTATCCGCTCTGCTAAAACCCTACCCATTTTCAAGAGTATGGTAACTGAACATTACTTTCACTCTATTGGTACATAACTCTTGCCTCTTATTTCTTTTCATATTTATATTCTTGTTTCTTCTCTTAGAAATGCTTGTATAATATTATTATATTTTTATTTTTTCTTTTATTTTTATTTACTTATTTCTTATTATATAATTGTTAGTATATTCTCATTACGAATAGTATTGCTAAATATTATTATGTGTATGGTATGATATCTATGTTTAAGTATTTCGTTTATAATATCTATTTTACGTAGGTATTTATTATTATATTATGTGTTCCTTACACCACACGACCTACCAGTTAAGCTAAACAGACCTTCTCCATCCTAAGGTTGCCTGGAAGAAATCGCTTTAAGCGATAAGGTCGCCTGTTTGTACAATTTCGTAGTTAATAAGCTTTCTCGTCTTTTTTGTCATTTTCAATGTTTTGTGTGTTGTACAAATAAAGTGTTTATCTATCTATCTATCTATCTACGTATGTGGAATGTTATCGTTGAACATAGCACTTTTCCCTTTGGCCGCATACGAAACCGGAGGTTTGTAACCAGAAACAAAAGAAGATTTTTTTTAGTAGTGGTACTACAAAATATCCTATCTGTCATATTCTAATGAGACAAACGACACATGGCGACAATGAGAGCGATAATCAGACAATATTTAACGTTGTATTTCGCTATAACAGGCTATTTCGGGTCATTGACCGAATTTTGCTCTGCTTTTGAGATAGCTTTATGAAACTGCCAGTATATATTAGAGACAATGCTAATAAAGAACGGTGGTGTCAGTTCTGAAATCAGTTTAAAGCAGTCAGTATTGTAGCGGGTGGGTGATGGCTCCGTCTATTGTCCGGGTCCATCTTTCAGACCTCATCTACATAATTTGTTCAAGTAACAATATAGAGTTGTTGCAGTTATGGAACTTGGAATAAAGGACAATGGGCATAGTGTCCCACCTGTTGTATAGAGTCGAGTTATATGTCATTTGAAAGGTCATGCCAGTAGCTTTATTTTATTGTATGACACCAACCCTGTAACTCGAATAGGGACGGATCTAGGACGCTTTCAGTTTCTGAAAAAAAAAACTTATTTTTAGGTCGAGTTGTACGTCATTCGAAAGCTCTTGACAATAGCATTATTTTATTGTATGATGCTGGTCCTGAAATAAGAACAGGGACGAATCTAGAACATTTTTAATATTTAAAAACATTAAAAAGTTGAGATCAAGATGTATGTCATTTAAAAAATACTGCTAGTAGCTTAATTGTATTGTGACGCACTAACTCTGAAATCCAAACAGGAACGGATCTAGGATGTTTTTAATAAAAATATATTGCTGTCTATATATATAATACAGTTTGAAAGGTCGTAACAGTACCTTTTTTTGTGACTCATATCTGGAAATATGAACATTAAGAGCGGTGTTGGCTTAGTGGTACCTTGACTTTCATTCTGAAGGGCGTGGGTTCGAATCCCGGTCGGTCGTGCACCAATGTATTTTTCTTAAGAAAAAATTATGTGCGCTAATTGACATTGCTCTTACGGTGAAGGAAAACATCGTGATGAAACCCGCGGCTTAGTTGGCTCCAGAAGTGTTGACAAGTTCTCTCCTCTAGAAATGGTCGACTAAATTGAGAGGGTAGTAGGTGCTGGGCAAGCCTACTCCATCCTCACGCAAAAAGGGCCCAATTAAAAATGGTCAGATTGCGGAAAAACAGGTCGTTCAAGTCAATTATGAACAGAAACGGATTAAGGACGTTTATAGTCAAAAAAACGTGTTGATGTTGCTATATACGTTATTTGAAAGGCTGAGATGTAAGTTATTTGACGCAACAAGCCTCTCGGAGGGTAAACAATATTTTTTGATGCTTAGGTCCTTGCCGTGAGCATAAGGTCAAGACGCTAGAACAAGCTTTTTTGACGTGATAAATCTTTCAAATCGGTCTGAACAGTAGGGGTTACTTGTAAAAATCAAATATAACGAACGTTGTAACGTCATAAATGTGTTATAGCGTGCATAGAAAGAGGACGCAGCTAATCTAAACTTCTAACAATGCCTTTAAATAAGCTATTTCTGTTAAGAATCGTGTTAATTTGACGTAAAATAAAACGTTTTATGCGTTACATTGAGGCTGTGTCCCCGACAGAGTCTACCCGTTTCCTTGATTATTTCTGGCGACTGGTCTTGGGCGCTGTATACATTGGATTAACTCTGGATGGTTGAAATGGCGACAGGTCACATCAACCACCTGTGAGCCACGGATGCCCCTTAAACTGAAGGGTAAAATCTATAAAACCGTGATAAGACCTATCGTCTTATCATATCATATGGATCGGAGTACTGGGCCGTGAAGAAGAAGAATGAGGGAAGATTGCATGTAGCGGAGATGAGAATGTTGAGACGGATGTGTAAAGTAACGAGGATGGATAATGGATGGAAGGAATGTGTATATCCTAATATAGCAAGCCTAAAAGTAGCACCGGTTACTAATAAAGTAAAAGGAAGCGTTTGAGTTGGTATAGACATGTGAAGAGAAGAGAAGAGACGCATGCGACTAGAAGAGTGATGAGTATGAATGTAGAGGGGTGGAGAGGAAGAAGACAACCTAGGAAAATATGGATGGACTGCGTGAGACAAGACATGATAAAGATAAATGTGAACTATGAGATGACGTAGAGATAATGGAAGTGTAAATGGAAGAATAGGACATACTGCGCCGACCCCAAAGAAATTGGGATAAGGGCAGGAAGATGATGATGACTAGTATTGGGACCATAATTGGGTTGGGCTGATGTTGCGAGAGTCGATGAGAAACAGAACAAGTCATGAAAGAAAGGAACTGCTACAAAACGAAAGCGTCTACAAATATCAGAAATGTAACCTACTTGATCTGACCGATTATCGCTGGAGTTAAACTTGTATTAAAGATTTCTTATTGCCGATATGGTAGTGCCATCTTCGCGCTATTAAATCAATTTTCGTTGTTGGAGGTTTTAGCAGACAATAAAATCTTTGTGCTGATAAAACT
Organism: Idaea straminata; assembly: GCA_951213275.1. Lineage (NCBI taxonomy): Eukaryota > Metazoa > Arthropoda > Insecta > Lepidoptera > Geometridae > Idaea > Idaea straminata. Next base: position 401,408 of record OX577858.1, read on the forward strand.
GAGTGCTATTACCAAAGTCTTTGCTTTCATTAGGGAACTTGACTGGCTAAAAAAGATAACCAAATTGGCATCAACACAGTTCAAAAGGCTTATTTTGTCCTAGTAAATAGGAAACCTTCAATTTAGAACGTTTTATGTTTGCTGCCAGAATGGGGTTAGTAGCAGTTAGTAAATTGCCAAAGGATAGTAACCTTCATTTTTGAATCTATACCCCCAAGCATAAAACACTAAAGCTTTTTGCCGATGATATAAGTTTCACCTGGCAGGTGAAATCTTTTGAGTGCGTTGAAGTAGGATTTATCAAACGCTTCCAGGATTTTACTAACAACACAGTGAACTAGCTAAATACTAATTCGACTAAGAACGAACTCTGAGCATTTAACCTTCGTAAAAAAACCAGCAACTCTAAAATATTAGAGCTTTGTGGTAGACAAAAATATATTTAATTTAAACAGCACTGTCAGAACACTAAAATAAAATGTGGGATTAGAAACAACGAACGGTATTCCGATTAGAGGATCAACCCACGCATGATGTATACCATAGGTTTGCTACTGTATGCTATTCCTGCCTGAAAAAATCCTTGCATAGCCATCAAGTCGATGTCACCCTAAATAATGCAGCTGTCGTCATCACAAGTTCAAACAAAACAACATCTGAAGTCCAGAAAGTTCTTTTTAACTAACATCTCTCATAACTGTTCTACAAGAGGATTTAAACTCACTCCAATAATGGAAAAAATGCTATTTTAAGGAGGCTGATTTTGACAAACCTGCGAGTCCTGCAACCCTATAAAAAACTTTTTAAAGTCTCATTTTCTTTCCATGAATTACATTTCTCATACTTCAAATATAACTGGGTTTTATATTGCATTAATTCATTTAGTAATTTGTTTTAGCGTCATAGTTATACTAACGGAGAGAACCGAATGATTAATCAATTAATAACTACAATTTCTTACGATTTTTCACAATATAGTTGGTACCTATGAGAAATCATAGAAAATAGTTAAATCTTGTTTCAATCACTATACACTGAAATAGCTATAGATAGTTTTTTGACGTGATAACGTCTAATAAATTGATGAACACCTGCATTCACAAGAAGAGTGACGTCTTGCTTCTTCTTCTTTTTCGTTACACTCTTGACAGAGCGGTCGTGATCATCATGTAGTAGAGGGGGTAGATGTTGCGCGCTTCACGACTGCTCGCCATCTCTCCCTGCTGGAGGTCATCCTGCTACATTCGTTCAAAGAACCTCCCACTGCAGCCTTGACTTGGTCAATCCATCGCGTAGGTGACCTCCCGCGCGATCTGGTGCCTTCTATTTTTCCCTGTACAACGAGGCGCTCAATGGACAGATTATCACGCCGGGAAACGTGGCCGAAGAAAGTCAGGATGCGAGATTGTACTGCTGAAAATAGACGCCGCTTGATACTGAGTTCTTGAAGTATCGAGACGTTTGTGCGAAACTCGGTCCACGAAACCCCAAGCATTCTTCTCCAGCCCCACATCTCCAGAGCATCTATTTTATGCCTTTCCACTTCTCGCAAAGTTCACGTCTCAGCAGCGTAAAGAAATATGGGAAAGATAAGTGTCCTCACGAGCCTGGTTTTCGTGGTTTTCGTTATGTTACGATTCGTCCATATTTTTTTCATCTTCTCCATTGCCGTTCTGGTATGATCTTGTTTGATGGAAGCCGTATACCGTTTTCCAAAACTGTCAAAAATCTTGGTGTCACGATGGATACGGAACTGAGCTGGCAACCTCAACTAACAGAACTCAGTCGAAAAATATTTGCGTCTGCGGGCTCACTTCGTAGACTTCGGAACTTTCTGCCTACTGCCACTAAGGTTAGTCTTGCTCAATCCCTTATGCTCCCAATACTTGATTACGCCGACATCTGTTACCTCGATTTGACCAAAGAGCAGCTCAACAAACTTGAGCGACTTCAAAATGTATGTGTAAGGTTCATATTTGGGTTACGCAAATATGACCATGTTTCAGAATTTCGATATAAACTCAAGTGGCTGCCAATCCGCCTTCGCCGGGATGTCCATACTCTGTGCTTCCTCTACAAAATTCTATTTTATCCTTCATCTCCCCCTTACCTAAGAGAACGTTTTAAGTTCCTAAGTGACGGTCATGCTAGACAACTCCGATCCATTGATACCCTTCTCCTTCAAGCTCCCCTTCACAATTCAACTTTCTACAGCAAATCCTTTTCTTTTCGTTCTGTCATTCTTTGGAATTCTCTACCCCAACCTATCCGCTCTGCTAAAACCCTACCCATTTTCAAGAGTATGGTAACTGAACATTACTTTCACTCTATTGTTACATAACTCTTGCCTCCTATTTCTTTTTATATTTGTATTCTTGATTTTTCTCTTAGAATTGCTTGTATAGTTTTATTATATTTTATTTTTATTTTTTGTATTATATACATATTTGTTAATTTATTCTCATTATGAATAGTTTTGCTAAATATTATTATGTGTATGTTATGATATCTATGTTTAAGTATTTAGTTTATATCTTTTTTACGTATGTATTTATTATTATATGTGTTTCTTACACCACACGACCTACCAGTTAAGCTAAACAGACCTTCTCCATCCTAAGGTTGCCTGGAAGAAATCGCTTTAAGCGATAAGGTCGCCTGTTTGTACAATTTCGTAGTTATAAGCTTTCTCATCCTTTTTGTTATTTTCAATGTTTAGTGTGTTGTACAAATAAAGTGTTTATCTATCTATCTAATAGCTATACGCCGTTTATGCATCCGCCATTGTTTGAGATTAGAGCCCCAAGGTATATATAGGATTGGGCCACGTCACAGTTCGCAATACGTGTCACCTCCGGCAAATTATTGCTGGCACGGTCGACAGTCATTATCCTAGTTTTGCTGCGATTAATCTTTAAACCAAAATCTACATGCATCATGGTAAAAATAAGACCATGACGCCGTTATGTTCCGGTAAACGTCAAGCGTCTCGTGTTTGTTTTATATTGTTTAATAATAATATCGCTCATCTGGCTTGTGATATGGTGACGAGTGACGAATAGAAGAATTAAGTATAAAGTAATTAAGTAATTAAGATTTTTTTTTATTTTCATATATTAAAAACGTTCTAGATCCGTCCCTGTTCTTATTTCAGGATCAGTGTCTTACAATAAAATAATGCTACTCTCAAGAGCTTTCAAATGACGTACATCTCGACCTAAAAAGAAAGTTGTTTTTCCAAAATTGAAAACGTCCTAGATCCGTCCCTATTCGAGTTACAGGGTTAGTGTCATACAATAAAATAAAGCTACTGTCATGACCTTTCGAATGACATATAACTCGACTCTATACATCAGGTGGGACACCGTCTATACGAAAATGCCCATTGTCCTTTAATTATAAAGTTTTGTATCTGTTTATACCTGGTAGGTACCTGCTTTGTTTATTCTGTGAAATTTTTATTGACCACTAGCTGCGCCCCGCGGTTTCACCCGCGTAAGTCCCGATCCCGTGGGAATTTTTTCTCGCCTTTTAAACCTTCCCTAGACCTCCACGAATATTTCAAGACTAAGATAAGATAAATCCGTTCAGCCGTTCTCGAGTTTTAGTGAGACTAACGAACAGCAATTCATTTTTATATATATAGATAGACTAGCTGCGCCCCGCGGTTTCACCCGCGTAAGTCCCGATGCCGTTCGATTTTTTCTCACCTTTTAAACCTTCCCTAGACCTCTACGAACATTTCAAGACTAAGATAAGATAAATCCGTTCAGCCGTTCTCGAGTTTTAGTGAGACTAACGAACAGCAATTCATTTTTATATATAAGAAGAAGATATACATTAAAAAATCTTGGTATTAAAATTGCGAACTCTATGTGAATGAAATGACTCTATTTCTAAACCCATTTATTGTAATATCTGTATTAGTAAGATAATTAATCAAACCACAAGACACAGGGTACACACATAAGGAAGGGCCCTTTCGAATAGCATCGCGGTGTGAATTCCACTGAGAATAAGATGCGAAGCGAGGTTCATCTGTGGATTGCACCTTGCACTTGCGGGTAAACCAGGGGTTTAGATATACGTAAGTACATATCTACTATATGTAATAGTATTTTATCCGATGTAAAAGAAAAAAAAGATTTAGTAGTTTACCACGCTCTGTTCTAGAATTAATTTTAATGTCACGTTTCGAAGATGTAAGACTTTGCGAATTTTCTTTAAACTTCAGTGGTTGAAAAAAAAAATCTTATATATATCAGTAAAGTACAATAAACTGGCTCGTTCCCCGGCGTCGCTCGGCGGCGAGGGTGTGTCCACAATAACTCACGTAGAGCCTCCATTTGTCCACATTACTGTGAATGACCCTTTACTAAGATACCTTCAGCCGTGGTGAAAAGTTTCCTAATTCTGTAGGTGTCCGAAATATATAGGTATTTATGGTTTACTAGCTTTCACCCGCGACTTCGTTCGCGTAACGGTTGAATTTTCTTAAATATTTTTTGCGGATGCCTAGTTTATTATAATTAGGTAGCTATAGTAGGTATTCCAAATGATGATACAAATAATTAGCCCGATCCGTTTATTGGTATAGGCTGTGCGTTGATATATCAGTCAGTTAATCAGGAGTTGTAATTTTTGACCGACTTAAAAAAAGATAGGGTTCTCAATTCGTCGCGTATGTATATATTTTTATTTATAAATTGTACCACATTTAAAATCGTCACATTCATTCTTGTAAATTCGTCACGATAAATTATAAACATGCCACTTGTTTCTTACTGACAGCCTACAGAAAAATCATTTGTTACAATTTTTAAAAGTATATTCTGTGACGTATCTATACAAACTATGTCCTGAAAGGCAGCGGCACAATAACATTAAAACCAGTGACAAAAAAACAAATAATTACTTCATTGTTCTTATTGTAATGGTTTTAGGAGGCTTTATTTCATTACAAGTAATAGAGTATGGAATAATTAAAATCATTAGTTTATTGAATATCATTTCATTTTGTCAGAGATATAGTTATTAAACTGGCAAAAAATATATTACTTACAACTCTATATGTTTTTTTAATTCGAATACGAAGTCTGTAAGTTCCAATGAAGATGAAAATACGAAGAAAAAGTAAATAGCAATTTAAGCGATTCGTGTACAGCGAAACCAAGGACATTTGACACCTTGCCTCAAAATAAATATTCCATAAGTATTCTACGGCCTCGTTGCCTGCCATGCCGGTTCGGTGGAAACTTTTTCTTCGCATTGTCAATTGAAGTGGCATATAGTAACTCAGTGTATTCAACAGTCTTGGAAATAATATCACTTTGAAGTTTGAATACTTCCCCCTCCCTCCCCCCCCCCCTCACCTTCCCAAAGGATATTTCTATACATTTTCTCCACAAAAATGGTAAAGTTAACGTAAGTTCCGACAAGTCGGGGATATTTGCATAATGTTTGCATTTACATCTTGATGCTGAATTATTTAACTTTTCTTTCAATTTCTTGTCATTTATATTTAATTGCTGAATTTTAAGTGTTCGTATTGTTGTTTTAAAGACTTTGCTTCTTCTGTAAATAATTAAGAATGAGTATAAACCCATGAGTGTAAGCCCATTTGTGCAACTTATACTTTCTAGCTATTACTTTACTTTGTGTATATAGTGTTCTGTTTCTTACTGTGTTGTACGAATAAAGTTATCTATCTATCTATAAAAAAATCAATTTTATTAGACATTACACACAACGCCATTTAGCCTCAGTCTAAGCAACTAGGCTTGTTATATGGGTGGGTACCATACAACGGTTAGAATACTTTTAAACTTTTTCTTTATTACATATTATTCATAGAAAAATACCCAGACCAGGGAACTATAGGGTGTATGTGCGCGTGTGTGTTATAACTTATAATTTTTATTAAATACCCGTACAAAGCCGCGGCGGGCCGATAGTATTACTATAAAAAGAAAAGAAGTTTTAAAGTTACATTCAGAACTTACTGAGTCAATTTTAATGGAACATGTATGAGAAAAGTTACTTTGATTCATAGAGGATTTCACAGGATTGTGACTTAATGCAGGTGAAACCGCAGGCGCTTCTTGTCTTAATAAAATTTTACGATAAGTACTACAACATTTTCAATATACAAATATTCCCCATGATATTTTCCTTATTCGAACCTCTAAAACCATCCTTCCAAAAACCAATACTTTAATGCTCCCGTAAGAGTAGAACGCGCAGACTGCATACAAAACAGTCGACCGATACCTCACTCACCTACATATTTGTAGGCCAACAAAAAAAAGTAAACAGTCGCCGGTTCATAATAGTTGCGATTCGAACTCATAATAAATGAAATTGAGTCCTATTTCAGCTCTAAAATTATTTTCTAAAATACTTGTAAGTCTTCAATAAAATAAATAAATGATTTATTTGCCAAAAGAAATACACAGTTACTAATTTATATACGCAACATCTGAGTTTGTTTTTATAAGTAACTAGATAGAAGATAATCAACAGACCCCGAACTAGGATCTAGTCCTGTATCTCGGGAGCCTATAAATTACATATTTCCTAGTCAACATTACATAACGTAACATATTTGTCTCTGTGGACATGCTACATAGACGAGAGTACTGCTAAAGACAAGACAAATTATCAAGTTTAGAATATGATGTCCGAGATTAATTTTATTATTAACTCACTTCTCTCTGTAATTATTAGGCCGGAGTACGACGTGAACATCGCTAAAATATACACATAAAACACGAATTGATAACCCCCTTGTTTTAAAGTCGGTTAAAACCTACAATTAGTTTCAATTCATCTGAAACGAAGGTAATGCTACGTAACATACGTAAAGGTGTATCCTACGTTTATTGCCCGTCTTACTTTACTACCATGCAGTCTTAAAGAATACAATTTCTTTTTTTTTTTTAAGAAATTCAACGACGACTACCTAATCTGTGACCATGGAAACTATAAATTTTTAGAGGTGATTATTCGTTACAATCGAACAATTTCAAGTGTATAGCCTACGTTAGCCCTAAAGGAAGGTGACCCCCCAGGGCTACCACGATGTACACCTACTCTAGCGATATGAGCGAGCTCTATATGCCATACACTCTGACACCTCGACTTAGAGTAAGAGCTTGCTTACATTTACAGGTACCTACTACCGTTAGTCGGTACAGGTGAGTACGGTTACTGTTTTATATTACTAGCTTTTCCCCGCACTATGTTGGCGAAGAATTTGAAAATGGGCCAAGGAATCACATCCCCTAAGGGGTAGAATTTCGGAAAATCCTATCTCATCGGATGCCTACGTCATACAAAGAACACACCCTCCAAGTTTCAGGTCTCTACGATCAGCGGTTTAGGCTGTGTGTTGATCATTCAGTCGTTCAGGACAAAGCATTTTATATGTACTTTAAGAAAATGCATTCACGTTAATACAATTATTACTTTTAGCTTATTATATTTTTACTTTTGTAAAAAGTATTTGTCTGTCTATTATTGTCAAAAACTTCGCTGTGACGAGACATGAACTCGAGACCTTCTGCTTGTTCACCGATCAAACGTAGTCCAAAAAATGAACGAAGTGAAAAAGATCTTTCATCGATTGACTATGATATTTGAAAACAAACAAGAAAACACCTATTCATCTTGATCTTACTAGTATAACTACGCAGTTGGACCACGGACAAATAAAAGAACAATCGTTAAGTTATGTCATACAATCTACCAATTAAAAGTGTGCAGCTTGCGCGCACCCTAGCTATAAGCTAAGCTGCCATGTTCGAGCTGCATGTAAACAGCTTATTAGCATCGTTCCAGATGACTAGCGCCGACACCGTTCTCCACTCGCATTAATTAGCAAGTTCCTCTCGTTCGAGTTGACTCAATGAAGCATTATCGTTTGAAGAACATGCTCGGGTTTCAGATGATAAATAATAAAATCAGATTGTGAAATATTTATGAATGTTTACTTCTAAAACATCTTTCGCGTAGATTTCTTTACAAATAAATATTGTTAGGTACTCCTAACAATATTTATTTGTAAAGAAATCTACTTAAGTTGCTTAAGTTGGTAAAACGTATAATATTTATATAGTCTCCGGAAATACTAAATTCAATTGTGATTAAATACTTGTATGTGTTATATATACTTTTTTATCACTAGCAGGAGATTTAAGAACAAAAATACCCAAAATCAAACGAATGACAATAAAACGAAATTCATGCGTAAAACGTTCGAATCTCAAATAGTCGTTAATTGGAACGTACACCTATAATAATATTTTAAACTAACTTTATCTAGGAAATAATAATAATATCAGACGATATGGATGATGTGTGTGAGTGTACGTGTAACAAGTATGCCATCAGAGATATTGGTAGCTACCGCGTCGGTACAGGAGGTACACTATGTATCGTAGAACTTAACTGATGGATATAAACAACACATTATTTGAACTTAAATTTTTGAAATAAATGTCAGGGGAAGACCTATATAGTCATAGTTCAATTGTTGCGGCAAGCCGCAGGAATATCTGGATTCCTTAGGAATATCTGGATAAAAAATATCTCCAGCTATCTATGTATCAAGTTTCATCGCAATCGGTTGAGTAGTTTTTGTGTAATAAACATTTACACACTTAAATTACGATAGTTATTTATTTTGTGCGCATCACATCGCGATCGTAGCACGTAGCGCGTATAGTATGTCGTAGCGCTGTGGTAGCGGTGCTACAGTTGCAAAAGGTCTACAGTGTTGTAGCAAGAAGCTGTAGCCAGCGCTCTAAGGGACCCGAATTTCATATTGACGCTTTGAAAACTTTTTTCAAAATCATTAACAAACGTATTAATTAATCAATGAAAACTCTCTAAATAATAATCAAAAGACTCTTCAATCAGCGCAAGCTAAAAACATCAAAGCTTTATTAACAAGTCCGCGAAGAATTCGCGCAATTAATGTAATAAACTAATAAAACAACAAACACTTGAAGGGTCTGCCTGTAATTGTATCGGGCGCCATCTTTAATTATATTAGAACAGATTTGGAACACGTTTTTTATTGCTTAGTTGGAGGGATTTTTCTGTGGGTTTGGAAAAACCTGAAGTATTATTAAGTTTTGTAACTGTAGGTACTATTTTATATATTCATATGAGTTTTGGCGGGATCACTAGAATAAGTGTTAGTTAAATTGCATAATTAAAGTTAAATTAAATTGCGGTTTTGTTTGATTTGGTTTACTGAAGCTATACATGCATAGAAAATAAAAATGACTGTAAAATCAGGCAACAAAAGTAGGGGCTCACTTTTTTATTATTCATTTTTTATCTTATGATTTAAGATATTTGTCCTTCAATAATGAAAATAGCAATTTTATAATATTTCTGACCCTCATACTACATTAAACTGAGTCTTCAGTTTCTTTGTCCACTATAATGCATTTTTCACACCTGCAGCACTTTAATCACGTATTAAAGCCCTATTAATCTCAACTTAAAGCATAACATTATTCCCAAGGGAGATAATGTTGTATGAAACTCCCAAGGAAATAAATTGATTTGAATTCGGAATGTTAAAATTCGTGTGAAAAGTCTTGGTTTTCATTTTAAAGATAGGTTTTATTTATTATAAGTAATTTGATTAGTCTATAGAAATCTAGCAGGCTACGATTTATGTTTTTCATTTTGATTGTTACGGTAGGTCTAAGCAAATAGGTTTTGCCTACAATACCTACCAAATATTTGCCATTTTGCTATCGTCCATGCTTGCTACCCACCTACCTATGCTTGCTATCTCATTGCAATTTCCCCATTTATTTGAAAGTGGTTGTTTTTCAAATACGGAGCTTGGCCACTACAAGAATAAAAAAAATTGGCTGGATTGAAAACAGTGTTATCATTTGGTTAGTATCAAAAATGTCAGACGCTGACGGTGTTATAAGTAGAGTATGCACCTCGGGATAAAACATGTCTTCGTCTTGGGCAGCTTAAACCCCTCGCTTCACTCAGGACTCTGCATATTCAATTTGCCACCTGCAACATAAGACATTGTTTTATTCCCTTAGTGCATAATCTACTATCATGATGTCCTAAAACGTGGACATCTAAACGTGGACAAGATAGGCAGATAAAACATTTTCGGCCTAATTTGAGCCATGAGTATCTATTCCAAAGTAACTTTTTGCTGTTTTTATGAACAAGTCGTACAAAGCCTTTATTTAGTAAAGTGCCCAGATATAATTTGAAGTAACCCTATTGCAGAGATTGATTGCAGAAAGCGATTTAAGTAGACAACATCGCTTACCGTGACTAATCTTTAAATCTTGGTGGCCGGCCGCGCCGCCCGCTCCACGCCCTGGGGGGCAAAGGGGTGACCTGTCTAAGTTAGCTTTGATGTTATTAAGTGGTTTCAGGTCTAGGTTTCACTATAGGGCTTATTATAAATAGCAATTTAATGGCTCAGTTCGACATTGTTCTTAACTTTCAGCTAGGTAACTTGTTGAAGACCTTTAAACAAGGAATTTTCATTTTTTAATTATATCACAACGTCAGTAAAGATTTCATCTACGAATTATTTGGATAAAACAACCACTTTAGTTATTGGCCATAGGTCACAGGCGTTTTGTGTTATGCAATGTATTACTTACCTCTTTAGGCAAAGTTCCAAAATATGGAACTATAAGTAAGTAGGTAAACGAAAGAATTTCCACAATATAAGTAATTGTATATAAGTATGTTAGCCCGCAATACAACGCTACATTAGAAAAGTTGCGTTCACTGAATAGTAGAGTTCATATTTCGGGTTGTATTGTGTGAAATGATATAATTTATGTACCTCGATGTATTGTGTTGAATTATAACGGTCATAAATAAAAACTTGGGTCTCCATTTACTGGACCGAACTCGACCAGAGGTACAGTACCGCTCAGCCAGAATATATTGGTTTATTTTGCACTTTTACACGGAGAATTATGGATTTACTGAAATTATGCTCAAAAACTCAAAAATAAGCCAAAAATAGGAAGCTTATGTCAATAGAGACGTGAAAATCTCTTGTTAAAACTAAACCATTTTCATTTAAAATTAACCCAAAGGGGTTGAATTAGCAACATCCGTTAAAAATGATGACGTATTTATGACTTGGCATCTAACATTCGGTGTGTGAAAGTATCCCCCAAAAAGCATAAGTAACAATACCTGCCCATTGCCCATCCAAATATGGTTCCCTTGGCTGTAGGGGCAATCACGTATATATTTTTTGTAAATTTTATTATTTTAATGTCAGATTATGTTTTTGTATATTCTTGACAGAAGCAAGTTTCGTAGAAGGCTTTATCACTATTTGTCTGTTGTAATCCCTGCACTGTGGCTCTCACGCTGGTGGAAGAGGGGCAGATACAAAACGGAAGCATTATTTATACAACGGGGAATTTATTGCGTGATTTGTCAGAACAATGCACACCCACTTACGGTCGCTGTCCTACTCCAGGGATATTTGTATATTAGGTGTTTTTTAATATCCTTATTATCAAGGTGCTTTTCTCGCTCTTAACTGCTGTGATTTTTAGAGATGACTATTCGGTGTTTCAAATTGCACTTTGAGTAAGTGTTCCTCTTATTATGTTCCTCAATTTGAAGATAATGTAATTTGCTCCGGCCTAGAGGTTAATTAACCTACAAAGCCTAATCGATGACCCCGTTTAGACAATTTTTTATAAAAAAATTGTCCCATTGTGCCATGTATAGTGTGTATGTTGACAGAATAAAACTCCGGAAGACAATAAGACATGTTAAAAACCTCCTACTTAGTCTAATAAAAGAATAGAATGGACGAGCCTCCAAAAGGGTTCCATGACAATCCTACGGAATGCTATTAAATCAACGAGCCGCAAATTACTGCCTCTGTAGATCAACTACTTGCATACTTCACTGAATACCGACACAATCAAACAGTCATTAACGCTTTTATTCTAAACCATTACGGTTCAGATTCCCATCTCACAGTCCCACTTTACAATTTGGTGTAATAAACTAGTTGCATATTTCAAAATGCTTGCAATTTAACTCATGCAGTTAATACAATCCGTATTTCGAAGTAGTAAAGTTGTGTTTAGTTTGATTTGTTAGCGGAGTTGTAAGGTAATGTGTATAGAGAGACAGGCTTTGTCCCCGCGCGCGGTCAGCAATAAGAGGAAAAGGCGCCATCTGTTGGTCGTTTACGTTTCCGCCAGCCGACTTCCGGTCAGCCTGGAATTTGCCTGAAATTTTGATCAGGATATAATGCGGCTTATTATGCGTACTTCTGTTTACTTTGTGTCTGTAGACACGATGACGACGATGGCCGCTGCTGGATTTCGTTAAACTCTTTAGGCTCGGTTTTATATTTGCTCTTTGTGCTGAGCTTGCATGAATATTGCAGAAATAACGACTGTTTTTACTAATTTTTCCACTTGTTCTTATTGACACACACAGACAGTCTTGGCTTAACTAATGTGAAAACCACAAGAACTTTATCCAAATGTATTTTGTTTTTATTAAAACACATTTGTACAAATTTAATCGCGTTATCGTTTTTATCTCAGTACCTGACTTAGTATTAGTAACTTCTTGACATAATCAATTTAGATCATTTTGATTGATCGTCCAGAGAGCTTCAGTACCTACCTATCTACCTAGTGCAGGTAAATTCTGGTAGTTTCTCGCCTGGACGCTCCAGTAGCGAAGACGAAATTATCCAGTTACAGTTCGTGTGAGGGATTCCATTTGTTTATGTTGATTCTACAAGTCGTTCGCGTTGGTTTCAACTATACATCATTAATAACGAGACAAATAACCGTTTACTATACAAGTATTTTGTTGCTCTAAGACAATACAAGTAAGACACGTGATAAAAGATGCTGTGTCTCAGCTGAGTTAACACGATTTTAGTTATTTCTATGTATTTTCATTTTATTAAGGAATATCAACACCACGTTTTCTAAGTTAAATTGATCTGTAAAATGTCTATGAAATATTACATTTTTCATCTAAAACTAGCCTGTTTAATATTTGGTCTAAGCTCGTCTCGGGCGGGCGGGACCGCGGGCTCTTTAATATAAAACTCATGTTTGATGCCCGGGGGCCACACTATCATACTGAAGATCTGTCTGTCTGTCATTACTACTCAAACATGTCGCTGACTTTCAAAAATATTCTTGTATGTTGTAGATTCGATTTTTATTCTAGTAGGATTTTGTAATTTATAAATTTAGCTTTAGATACATAGTCGCACAAAAAAAGCGTTTTTTTTTATTTTTGGACGCAGATTGCGTCTTGCTGGGCTTGCGACTAATGGTGATGGCTCAGAGATAATGCTACTAGCTTCAAAGATTTATATTTAATGCCTGCTAAGCGTAACAATATTATATCGCTTTCGATATCATAACTAGAAGAGAAATATTTCACAAGGGTTGGCAATGCTCCCAAATATTCCAGTCAAATAACTATGAAAATATGTATTAGGAAGCTAAAAGGGATCAATTGTGTTTTTGCAAAGGGATTGGCGTACTCAGATATCGCAAAAATTGCTATTGAATTTATCAATGTTATTTTGTTCATTATCACCACTAACTTGATGGTCAAACGCACAAAGTCAGTCGCCTATTACTAAAATTGTTAATGATTGCATGAAAAGTTTGTTGTTTTGTGTACAGTTCGTAGGTTAAAATCTACATTTCGAAACATTTGCGAATAATAAAAATAATAAAAACCACCTTTTTACAGAAAGCCAAGTGAGAAATTGCATTCTTTAAATCCTTATTTTCATTATTTCCAGCTTAAAAACTTGCTTAAACTTAACGTGAAAACTATCATATTGAAAGTTGGCAACTGTGAACACAATAGAGCGAATAGAGTGAAGCAATAAAAATAAACATCTACTCCATCATGAAGGCTGTAGTTTCATAAAGTTTGTGTGGTCATTCAGCCGGCACGTCAGGGATCCTTCTGGATAGATTCGTTTTTTATGAATATTTTTTTTGTATTTAAATAATTGCTCATGTTGACTTTTAAAATTCAAATTCATTCAGATGTCAATAATCCATGTTGTTAATAAAAATCTTCTTATGTTATCATTGTTTTTGTTTTTGAAGGAGTTAGATAAGTGAAAACTAAATAAACGTTCTTTCGGTGAAAGAAAATATCGTGAGGAAACAGACCTCTGTTTTTAAAGACACAAGTCAATTCGGAGTAAGTATTCCTGGAGTCTTATTTCCTTAACGCCTCTAAAAAAAAGACATAATGTAAAGAGCTAACATAGCTTTTATGTAGATACCGGCTACCTATAGTATACGGTGAGCATAAAATGGAAAATATGCCTGCTTATTATATGTTAGGTCATGGAAGAAGCAAGCCATATGAAAAATAATAAAAATAGAACCCTAGAGTTTAATAAATAATTAAGTTATATAGTTTGTTTATTTTTCTCTTGGAAGCGGCGTTAAGTTTTGTATCGACTGAGTTAATAGATTGTGGAGAAAGGGGGTAAAACTTAACCGGGGTTTTTATTAACTTTCTACCTATTGTTGTTATAATCATTGCTCGAAGCGTAAAGGACAGACTTGCTTGTTTTTACGGGAAAATGGGGAAAAACTTTTGCAAAGAACTTTACAGGTATCTAATCTACTTGCCGTCTTCACCACTATTTTTTTAGTTTTAACATGACACGAATTTGATGAAGATCTGGGTTCTATTTTTTGTAGTTTTAACATAACATGAATTTAATGGAAAAACATGAAAAGACATTTCTATTTGACAATATATTCAATTACATCAATCAATAAAAACATATACATTAATTATTAACTAAAAGACAATTGTATTTAAATAGTTTTTCATAGTTTAACTTACAAATTTTTTGAATATTAGAAAGCTCAATTAATCTAAAACATTTGAATTGGAATTATTAAAATCCAGCCGTCTGCAACTACCACGTAAGTTAACTTGACGTTATAATCACTTTATATTCTTTCAAATACCTAAACATTTATGTTCTCGGAAAATAGTTTGGGTAAGTGATTAAACACCTTTCCATAAAGTGGGCATTTATGACAATTATCAAACTAAAATTTACTCTCTGTTTACCGCGTAGAAATGTCAGAACTTTAGGCCACAACTCACAAAAATTTGAAATCTTTATATATAAAAGAAAGTCGTGTTAGTTACACCATTTATAACTCGGGAACGGCAGAACAGATTTGGTTGAAAATTGGTAGGGAGGTAGCTTAGAGCCAGGAGACGGACATAAGATACTTTTTATCCCAATATGCCCACGGGATCGGGACTTACGCAGGTGAAACTGCGGGGCACAGCTAGTATTCTATATAAGATTCTATACAAATTCATCTTGTATAATGAATTGGTACAGAATCACACCTAGTGATAATATCAGCAGTCGTTCCCACCCAATAATTCAAATTCAAAGTTATTTTCATTAATTCAAGTTAACTTTGCTTATAATTATTTATGATAATTACAGTTCATTACAGTAGGTAAGTTAAATAAACAAATACAGCAAACTAGAGTCGAAACTCACACAATTTCTTGCTAATATTTTATACTTGTAAGTCCAAATAGAAGCTAAAGTTCTTGCGTTCGTTCGGAACCGGCAACAAATACTTCAGTAATAATTTGTCACCATTCAGCAAAAACGGTGAACTCGACTAAATTCAAATTTCTCATTTTCTCTCGTATCTTTACCCTGGCGACTAAATTATAAATTACTAGCATTTACCCGCGGCTTCGTCCGCGTAATTACCCTTGCGTCGTAACCGGAATGATAAATATCATATGTCCTGTTCCAGACTAATGCAAAGGAGAATGACCGTTTCCTTAGGAGCTTTTAGGCCACTGACTATGTCAAAGTTGTTTCAGTTTTATTTAATTAACAATTTTATGATGTAATATTCTGTAATTTGTTTGCAATTTTTCATCCCGGTCTGTTTATGTGAGATTCTATTGTGTCTCGAGAAACATTAAGGAGGTTTTGTTGATAATATTTAAATGTATGGCAGAGCAATAGCGCATGTACTAGGTCAATGATTTTTCTCAAAGTAAAATAAGGCAAAATTTTCACGAAATCATTAAATTTTAGACACGAAACGCCATAGGGTGGCCTGTGTGTGGACATCGTTCTTTTTGAGCCCTTTTAATCGCGAATGAAATAGATACCTAATAAGCAAACATATTTACTTTATGATTTATAATATTAGTAGGTATTTGAATGTTTTTTCCTGATAAGTAAGCGTTGACCCATAATCGTTTCGCCGTCAAATATTTTTTTCTTGACCCTTCTCTACGTAACGGGTAAGGATATTTATTTCTTGTGTTACGGTGAAATTGCTTTACCTTTTCAAGTAGGTACCTCAAAGTCTATTAAATTCTTAATTGGAAAGGAAATAGGTTCGAGATATTTTACTTTGTATTTTATAACCTGACGGAGACATTACTTAGAAGATTTATTTTAACCTCACAAATAATGGGGGGTATCGTTTAAATTTTATACTTTTACTATCAAATATTATAATATATACAGTTTTACAATATCTTTTTTTAAGTTAGGTTAGAGCCCTATTTATCCAAATTAATGGGGCTCTAAACGTCACAATCTTAAAGATGATGGGCCAATCACTGAAAATTAGGTAAGAATTAGATGTAGGAAATTGTTATTGAGACGAAGGTCTTAAGAATTACAGATCCATTTTAGATGGAATATGCATAAGTTAATAATAATAACCTATCACCACCGAGCTTTTATTGGTATTTATTTTCAGAAATAAAGTTAAATGAATAAAGCTCAAAGCGTTCAAACCTTTTTATAAATTGAAGGTTCAGAAATTAAAGTCAATATTCGGTTCTCTACAGTCCGGTGCATTAAATGCATTACTCAATTACCCCGGGGGTTGCTAGGGGGTGAGAGGGGGTGTTCGAAGGGCACTAACACACTTATAGATCGGGATAGGACCCCTCAGCAGAGAGATAAAATACTTCATTATTTGTATACCATAGAATATATTTCCCAAAAATATTGCGTAATTTTGATGCCCGCGAAGAGAAACTATACTCAGAGCATTTTTCTTACCATTTTGATCCTGATTCAGGTTTTTGTCTGTTACCTAAGAAATATAATTAATATCTTATTTTAGATGTTTAAAGACTCATTTGGGTGTTTCGACAAACTAACCTACCAAATTCAATATATTTCAAAAAAATCTTTTTTTGTAAAAATGTGTGAAACGCGCTCTATGGTTTTGGTATAATTTCAAAGCTTAAAAAAATGATGTTTTAAATAGGTATATATAGTTAGACTTGGACTTCCATTTTTTAACTCGGTTATTTTTACGAAAAAATATGGAGAATATTTGTAGTAAACATAAGATTTATTTTATCTCTATCAGTGATTCAATTTGAAACGTTTTATCGAGTGCAAATTGCTATAGACTGCAGTGTCTTTGGCGAGGGTCTATCAGCTCAGCTGGTCCGAGTGTGCAGGCGTTGGTTGCCTAGATCCGCTTGATAGATATCTAGAAAGTAAATTAACGCATATGTGGTATATGGGATTTACTGCGAGGCTTTCTATAGGTCTTTGTCAAGACAATTTTATGTAAATTAAGGAAATCATCTAGATGGGAGGTTAGTTTATAATGATATGAAACATGGTTATTTTCACACAAGTAGGTATATAGCCACAACGAAATGGAGCCGCGTTTTTTCCTAACAATATTTTTGAATTGGTCAAATAGAGCCACGACTACCAACTAAAGCTATTTATAACGGGTTTTTTTAGCATATTGGTATAGTTAATTTAGAATTTATTTTATTATTATTTTTATATAAAATCATTTTGCGTTACGTTTTATGGCATATTTATTGAAAATAAAAATAAAAGATAGTAGGTACCTCTATATCACGTTACAATAACTTTACTAATTTATAATGACTTAGTAATGATAAGTTATAACAACTACCTAGCCTTCGCGTAAAACAAATATAAATAAAATAAATAAATAAATATTGCAGGACATTCCACACATCGCCATCTAGCCCGAGCTAAGTAACTAGACTTGTGTTATGGGTGCCAGACAACGGATATACTACTTATATACTTTTCTTTTGTAAATATATACTTACCATATGAATGAATTAAATGAATTGTAAATTAAATAAATGAGACAACTAGGTAAATCTTAAAGAGTTGTCTCATTATTTTTTTTATTTTTTTTTCGACTTCTTTTTTGGGTGAATTGTTGTAATTTTTTTATCTTATAATATTATTGCATTTTGTCTTATTCATTTTAGACATAAGTTGCCAAACTCTATCAATACCTACACCATTTTTATGGTCGTCACGTCGAAATCCTTTTTCAAATATGAACAACTATACCACCCTATAACAATCCGAATCCCTTAATAACATCCAATAAGTACAATCAAAATAATGAGCGGCCGTGTCGTGTCCGCACTGAGACGAAGGCAATCACCGCGTCCGCGTTCGCGTGCTACTACACTAAATATGCTGAGACAGTGAGGGGGTAAGGGGAAGCTTCGAGGCTCTGGATCACCCCTGGATCACGATGCCAATTCACCAACATCACTACGTTTACCCAAATTTAATTTACAGATTAGGATAAGAAACAAGGTAATTTGTAGGTGCTTGCTTGAATTGTGCCGTAGTGCATTTTGATCGATATAAAGCAGTTAAAAACAATTAAAGCGTCGTCAAAAAAGTAATCATAATCATCATTGATCGCTTCGTATGTAGGTACAGATGTACAAGACATACAAGTATATTAATGACGCAACATGAACAGTTTAACTGTAGTAAGATGTAGGGGTTAAAAAGAGTTCAATGTAAAAAATGGTCGAAATCCCAAATTAAAAAGGACCTAGAAAACACCCACCTAATATGAAAATTCTCTTTTTATGCAACGTTCGCTTATTAAACACATTTGTGGGTAGGTTGCCTTATGTGATGGTCAATGTATAGACGAAGTGTCCGTCAAGTGTCTTCGTTGCAATGTGTTTATCGGGGAAACGCATTTGGGCGGACGGCACTCGTGGCGTGCCGAAGGGCGGGCGGGGAATTTTTAGAAAGCCAAAAGTTTTACAATATCAATGTTTTTATTTTGTGAGTAGGTAATTATTGTTCCTTGAAACCCAAAATTATTCATTTTTATGGTCGTATTCCATTCCTAGACCCTATTGCCTAGACCATTCACAGAAAATGTATATTTTCTCGTTTTGACCCATTATGTCAATTATTCCCAAGGTGAGACGCTGTTGAAAATTATATTATCTCAATATTTTAAATTGCTCACTTCGCTCGTTCAGTTGTGGCCTAGAAAGAATATACATCAAAAATCTTTTATGATCTATGATAACACCGTCCACACAAGTTTATTAATTATCGTTACCGCAAATCTTTATTCATTTCGTTTTGTACACTGTTAGAATGCAGTTCGTCAAACAACCGGTATCATTGCAATTTGAAAATATTGATTTTGCATCAGAAAAATGCAGTTCTCGTCATGGAAAACTTTTACCGAATACAATACGTTGTATAATATGTGGCCCATCGAACTGTGGAAAAACAAATTTGGTTATCGGTTTACTCTTGCACGAAAACGGTTTACAATTTCGTAATGTTTATGTATATTCAAAAACTCTATACCAACCAAAATACGTGTATTTAGAAAAGGTGTTGCAAATTGTTCCTGGTGTTTCTTTCTCAAAGTTTCATGAAAATCAAGAAGTTCTTTCT
Organism: Idaea straminata; assembly: GCA_951213275.1. Lineage (NCBI taxonomy): Eukaryota > Metazoa > Arthropoda > Insecta > Lepidoptera > Geometridae > Idaea > Idaea straminata. Next base: position 421,221 of record OX577858.1, read on the forward strand.
CCTGATGCGGCAAAATGTAACTCAGTTATTATATTCGATGATGTGTCATGTGAGAAACAAAATAATATGCGCGACTTTTTTGCAATGGGTAGACATAAATATATAGACTGTTTTTATTTAAATCAGACCTACAGCAAAATCCCAAAACAATTGATAAGAGATAATGCAAATTTACTTATACTTTTCAAACAAGATGATATAAACATGAGACACATTTATGATGAACACGTCAATACAGATATGACATGGCAAGAATTTAGAGAAATGTGTGCAAATATATGGAAAGAACCCTACAGTTATGTGGTAATAAATAAGGACTGTGAAAAAAACAGAGGATGTTATCGAAAGAAATTTGATACATTTGTTAAGTTTCATTAGTCGACTGATGTAAGCCAGTGTTCATCAATTATTTGAATCATTTTTAGTCGAGTCGTTGTACAAAAAACAAGTATAATGTCTTACATACCTGTGTATCGTCGTTACGTTGATGAAGAGGAACGTTTACGGAGTTTTGCTACTTGGCCGCTGGGTTTAAATCAAAAACCAAAAGAAATGGTTGAAGCAGGATTTTTTTATACGGGGAGGAGCGACAGAGTCGTCTGTTTTTACTGTGATGGAAGAATGAAAGATTGGAGCCCCAAAGATCTGCCATGGGAAGAGCATGCACGCTGGTTTAATAAATGTCCGTATGTATTAGTAATGAAAGGAGAAGACTATGTAAAAAACATACTAAATAGAGGACACGATGAAGTCGAAGAAGAGTGGAATAAAATTGAATCGAGATCTCCACACTTAAAAGCCGACACGATATCGTTATCAGTTATGTGTAAAATTTGTTTGGAAGAAGAATTGAATACGTGTTTTATATCTTGTGGTCATGCTGTGGCTTGTGCGAAGTGTGCTCTGTCTCTTGATGGTAAATGCCCAATTTGCAGAAAAGTATTCAAAAAAATTATTCGAATATATATAAATAATTAATAAAAACATTTTTATTTTCTAACTAAATAGTAAACAACTTTGCTGAGCTCTGATTAACGATCCTCATTCGCTGGATTAGAACCCACACAAATATTTAAATAGTTGAAAATATTGTTAAAGCTATCATTTCGTGACGATTACTTGAACCAATAAAGTCCAATACAATGACAATAAAATTAAGAAAACGAATCACCGATGCTGTTAAAGGGAAGGTTGAATGCACGTTCCGTTTCTTATGGGCATGCTGTGGCTCTGTAGGGGATTTTTATTCGATTATATTTCTGAATAAATAATTAATTATTGGAATGAGAAATCCACTATAAATAGCTGAATGTATAAGCCAGACCTTCATTTCGCAAGGATACAGACATTAGTTATATCAAAGCCTGATAATGGAAAAAAAACTGAAAAATCAAATTGTAGAAGCTGCAGAAGCTGTTAAAAAGAAGGTTCGAAAGATGCGTGATATTGAAACGGAAAAGAGTAATATATTGGAATCCGTTTTTAAACCAATTACAGAACCTCTTCATAAAATGGTAGATAATTCTTCACTAATCGATACTCTTAACAACAAAGAAGCAATCAACAATAATTCAAAAACTATAAAACGTGAAATTAAATTTGATACTTCAAGCCCATTAGAGAGTGATAAAACTCTTAAGAGACTATCCACCATTGGAACTAATAATAATACATTTAATCCAAAAGTTTCTTCTGAATCGGAAGAATTCGATGAGAGCGATGATGTTGATGAAGTTAAATCGGATGAAGGAGATGAATCGTTTAAAACAGTAGATTCAGATCCAACTGATAGAAGTTTTAACATATCTTCGTGGTCGTCTACTTCGGAAGCAAATTTTCAAAATGTTCCGTTTGGTGTGAGACATGAACGCGGTAAACTCATGATGGGATCTTCACGTGTAATTGTGTCCGATAGTTGTATTCAAATTGGTGCGAAAAAGTATAAGATTACAGATGGTATAAACGAATTATTGTTTAAAAAAGTTCCTAACTTAAATGTAATAAATGATGAAGATTTGGCTCATTATAAGTTAATGTTACTAGAAACAAATGCTCATCGAAGAAATTTCAAGCCAAATCAACCTATCAAAAGTAATAAGGGTCGAAAATACTTGAGTATCATAAAACCACTATTCAAGTTACGTAAAGTTTCGGCAAGTACAGACTGTAGCCAACCGGATATAACACATCAAGGAAAAGGTTTACCATTGTTGAAGACATGGAAGAAAAATGTCGACTACGTATACTGGGACGATCCTAATGAACTAATCGAAAGATTAAAGCTTTTAATTGCATCAAAAAATGCTGGTAACACTGGGTTGGAAAATGAAATAATATCCATTATAGAAGAACTGCGTGAAAGTGGTATTATACCTTAATAAATAGTAAACATCCCTTATTTTTTTTCATTTCAACATCGTCTCTGATACCCATCAGTTCGAAATAATGGATAAATTTGGAAATTATGGTCGTAACCGAATACGTTTACCTGATTTTTTAGAAAACTTTGATAATAAGGTCTTGATGCGGACCGAAAGCGGTGAATTCAATTTACATAACACAAGATTGACTGGTATTTCGATTCCATTCCAAGATTCCGACGCTGTCAACAAAGAATATGTTGATAAACAAAATAAATTGTATTTAAAGAAGCAAGAGCTAGAAACAATAGTAAATGATTTAAAGGCAGTTGTGAAAGAACACTTCGATAGTATTAAAGCAGATTATTGTACAAAGGCTGAGTTAACTCAAATCGCAAAATTTTTAAAAAAATGAGTAAACTTCAAATTGTAAATGAAATTCACAAACCGGCTCGCAAGAATTTTAACCGACGATCTGTAATATTGAAAGGAATCGATGACTTATGGCAAGCTGATCTTATTGATTTTCAAAGTTTAAAAAGTTATAATCGAGGCTATAGCTATATTTTAGTGATAATAGATTGTTTTTCTAAGTTTTCTTGGACAATCCCTGTTAAAACTAAAACCAAAACCGAAATAGCAAATGCGTTTAATAGTTTATTAGTTAATAATCTCCGAAAACCGATTAATTTACAAACTGATATGGGCACTGAATTTTACAACGATGAATTTAAAAAAGTTATGAGGAAATTTAACATTAATCATTACTCAACATACTCTATTAAAAAGGCCTCTATAGTAGAAAGACTAATAAAGACACTGAAAACCAAGTTATATAAACTTTTTAGTTTAAACGGTAATTATAAATGGATTGGTGAACCATTGAAAATTATCATAACAACGTACAATAATACAATACATCGAACAATAAAATACAAACCAAACGATGTAAAGCAATCAAATCAATGTGAAATTTTAAAAAATATAATGAGTTCCCACAAAACAAATATACTAACGAAGACCGGTAAGCTAAAGGTAGGCGATCATGTTCGCATAAGTAAATATAAAAGTAGCTTTGAAAAGGGATATACTCCTAACTGGTCTACAGAATTGTTTTTAGTTAAAAAAGTTCATCTTTCTGTACCAGTAACATATTCTATAGAAGATCTGCGTCATCAACCTATATTAGGGCGTTTTTATGAGCAAGAACTTCAAAAAACAAACTGTCCCAATGTGTATCTTATTGAAAAAGTTATAAGGAAAAAGGGTAATAAACTCTTTGTCAAATGGCTAGGTCTTTCGCAAACTGAAAACAGTTGGATTAATAAACAAGCTATTTTATGACCTCTGATTCTCTGATATATTATAAAAATATAAAATTGCGAATGCTAAAGGATATTACCCCATTTATAACTCAGCTATGCGCGGAGGAGGACTCGTGAATAGTATTATAAATAACTTACCGTTTGAATTGCATTTACCTGGATATAATTATTGTGGACCTGGTACACGATTAAGAGAACGATTATTGAGAGGAGATAAAGGAATCAATGAGCTTGATAACGCTTGTATGAGACACGATATTGCTTATAATAATTCAAATAGTTTGGAAGATCGACATAAAGCTGATTTAGATCTCATAAATATGGCAAAACAGAGAATTAAATCAAAAAACGCTGGAACAGGTGAAAAACTTGCTTCGTGGCTTGTGAACAAGGTGATGAAATCCAAAGTCAAGCATGGTGCAGGCGTGAGATCATTCAAGTCGGTGGTTTCAAAAATACATAAAAAACTGAAAAAGTCAAAACCAAAAAGTGATGCTGCAGCAATAAAAGAAGCTTATTCAGCTGCTAAAAAGCTCATAAAAAATAAGAAAAAGGTTTTCGTGCCTCGTGTTATACCGTTACCGAAAACAGGCGGTGTTTTACCACTTATTCCAATATTCGCCGGACTATCAGCGTTGGGCGCATTAGCCGGAGGTGCTGCAGGTATTACGAAGGCAGTAAATGATCATAAGTCAGCTAAAAAGAACTTAGAAGAAGCTCAACGTCATAACAGAATGATGGAATCAATTGCTTTAGGAAAAGGCCTCTATATAAAACCCTACAAGACAGGAAATGGTCTTTTTGTAAATAAATCAAAAAACTAATTACAAGGTTACCCAAACGCGCTCTTACTGATCTAGACATATTAGGATATGCTAATAAATACATACCTCACTTTAGAGGTGTTTTTATGAGAAATGAGTTACCATCACAGCCTAAAGATATTGAGTGTGCGATTGTTAATTTAGATAGTTCAGAGAATGAAGGAACTCATTGGGTAGCCTATGTAAAACTATTCAAATATTGTGAATATTTTGACAGCTTCGGTGATTTAAAACCACCGTTAGAATTGATCAAATATTTGAAATATAATATAACATATAACTATTGCAGATATCAAAATTTTAATACATTTTATTGTGGTCATTTATGTTTAAAATTCCTTGATACATTTTGGACAAATGTGTTGTATTGATATTTTAGTAAATGTTTTAATAAAGGATTATCGACTATATAATTACAAACTAGTTTTTATCACCTTCATTTGTAAAATGTCTTTCACGTTGTCTATAACTGGTAATACCTCGGTTTTATCTTCCACTTTTTATCCACCATTGCAATTTGAAGGTGAATACGAGTGTGCCCTGTTGTATTTGTCGACATTCAATTCAATCCCTAACATTGATAAAAGAAACAACAAATTTTATTATGGCAACAATGATGTATTAGAAATACCAGAAGGTGCTTACGAACTTCAAGATATTTCTGATTACTTAAAAACAAACATTAAAAATGAAACTAATATAAATTTATTTTGCAATAACAACACATTGAAAACTTTCATTTTCTGCTCTAAAGACATACATTTCGAAAAAAATTACAGTCTTGGAAATTTACTAGGGTTTGGTAAGCAAACTCTAAAAGCCAATATAATACACGAGTCTCAGCTTCCAGTTAACATTTTATCAACGACAGTGGTGAGAATCGAATGTGATATAGTGAGCGGTTCATATATTAACGGACAATCAAGCCACATTATTTATGAATTTGCTCCAAATGTTCCACCAGGTTATCGAATAATAGAAGTGCCGAAAAATATAATTTATTTTCCTGTCAATCAAAATAACGTAGGTTCCATAAATATCAAATTATTAGACATTAATAATAATTTGATAAATCTACGAGGTGAAGAAGTTCAATTGTATATGCATGTCAGAAGAAAATGATCGACTTTAATAAATACGGTAATGGTATTATAAAACACATCAGTACGCATCGAACATTCCGGAAAGGAACAACTAAAACAAAAATTAAAATAACGAAAGAAAACAAACAATTCCTGAAATTAATCGGACTCTTAAAATGAGTATATTAGATGTAACAAGTTCACCTGCTTATGATAATACCATAGAAGGTATCGAATATCATTCATATAAGCCGTATGTTACAAGTTACAACAGAAATGATGAAATTCGGATACCTATCAACCAACAGGATTTGTACGTATTACCATCTGCAAGTACCCTCTACGTAGAAGGAACTATAAACATTATAAAAAATGTTACAAAAGAAAAGGTTACTGCTATTGAATTCACGAATAATCCAATACTTTTTTTGTTCCAAGATGTTCGTTATGAACTCAATGGAGTGGAAATCGACAGAATAAAAAATGCTGGTATGACAACAACAATAAAAAATTTATTATCTTTTAATGAAATTGAGGCTAAAGTCGCAAAAGCTTGGGGTTGGGATATAAATGGAACAAAGACAACCCTCCATAATTTTTCTTGTTCAATACCTCTTAGTAACATTTTAGGCTTTACTGAAGATTATAAGAAAATTGTTATGAATTGCAAACATGAACTAATATTGTTACGCAGTAATACAAATTTAAACTCATTAAAAATCCCATCTGGTGAATCTCTTGAAGACATAATAATTAATAAATTAGTTTGGCGCGTTCCACACGTCAAGGTATCTGATAAAGAAAAAGTACATTTATTAAAACTATTAGAAAAGGACCGTCCTCTACATTTTGCTTTTAGGAATTGGGATTTATATGAGTATCCGTTATTACCAAAAACAACTAAGCATACATGGTCAATCAAAACGTCCTCGCAGATTGAAAAACCACGTTATGTAGTATTGGGTTTACAAACAAATAGAAAGAACTTACCAGATAAAGATATGTCGCGATTTGATCATTGTAATTTGAGAAATGTTAAGGTATATCTCAATTCTGTCTATTTTCCATATGAAAATTTAAATATAAATTTTAGTGAAAACAAATTCGCTTTATTATATGAACAATATGTCAAATTCCAACAATCTTATTACGGTCGTAGAAGTGAACCGCTACTCAGTGCATCAGAGTTTAAAGAAAAAGCGCCACTGTTTGTAATCGATTGCTCTAGACAAAGTGAAAACCTTAAGTCGGGTCCAGTAGTCAGTGTACGTATAGAGCTTGAAAGTAATGTTGAAATACCCGATCAAACATCGGCATATTGTCTCATTCTAAACGACTGTATTATAGAGTATAGACCATTAAGCAATTTAGTAAAAAAAATATCATGACTTCAGACGTTGCTATAGTCGATCTGCAAGGATTCAAAGATGATACCAATCGATTCATTGTGAAAGAGTTTTCAATTTTATCTCAAGGATATACTCAAACCTTTCTTATCAAGGCTCCGTATCCCTTCAGAGAATTGTCGGTTGAAGGAAAGCGACAAGTTCGGTGGATTGAAAATAATCGAGGGATTTATTGGAGCGAGGGTTATGTATACTTTAACGATTTTAAACTGAAGGCTATAGAGGTGTCGGATTTTTAGTAAAAAAAGAACATAAACAAAATATCATTGAATTTTGCGGAATATCAGAGAGAGTCGCGTTACTCGCAATCAGCTTTGGCAGTACTCAATTTACAATTATTCAAGTATACGCCCCCATGGAAAAAGCTCCAGAAACAGAAGTGGATAAATTCTATTCAGACATAGAAAGAGCAAGAGAAAAGTCGACAAAAAATCTAATAATACTCGGAGACTTCAATGCAAAAGTTGGTATTTCGACTTCACCAATAGGCTCTATCATAGGGCTTTATGGATCAGGAACTTGTAACGAACGAGGGGAAAGATTAAAACGATTTGCTTTGGAACAAGAACTGTCAATTATAAATACAATATTCAAAAAAAAGGAAAATCAAAGATGGACTTGGCGCTCACCTGATGGTCTTACAAGAAATGAAATTGATTTTATATTATCCAACAAATCCCACTATTTCACAAATATAGAGATAATAAAAAGAATAACCTACCCTTCAGATCACAGACTACTAAGAGGTACAATTTTACTAAATAAAAAGAAAGAAAGCAGAAGAAAATTTACAAATACACAATTTAAATTAGAGACAGCGAAAGAACAAGCAAGATATCGAAAATTACTAAAAGAAAAACTGGAAATTTTTGAGAGTGAGAAATTAACAATTCAGCAACTGTATGATGCTCTAGAAAATTCTATTATAGTAAGCTTAAGCGAATCAAAATCATTGAAACACAAAGAACAATTTAAATTATCAGAAGACGTAAAATTATTGATATCGAAAAGACATGCTTTACAACATAAAAGCGATAAAAACGAATCCGAAAAGACAGAATTAAAAGAGTTATTTAGAATAATAGCACGTAATATACAAGACGAATACGATATATATAAGTTAAAAAGATATGAAAAATGCATTGAGCTAACAGGTGGAATAAAAAGAGTTCACAAGAAACTTCAAAACGGTCAAGATTGGATACCCAAATTAAAAACGTCACAAACGACCTCGAAAAACCGAAAAGATCTGGTTCTTATTGCTACACAATTCTATAAAGATCTTTACAGTAAGAAACAATTAAATAACAGTAATCAGATAAAAACTCGATTAAATAAAAATGTAGAATCGCCGCAACAGTTCACAGAGGATGAATTAGAACTGACAATAAAAAACCTTCGTAACCAAAAAAGTCCAGGGCCCGATTTCATAACTAACGAGGCGATAAAAGGAGCTGGAAAAATTATAACCAAAGTACTAACTAATTTGTTCAACGAGATACTGTTACACAAGATTGTCCCGAAACAATGGAGCGAATCTGAAATAATACTGCTTTACAAGAAGGGTGACCCAACTTCTGTATCTAATTATAGGCCCATTAGCTTGATGACTAACTTTTATAAACTTTTTTCACAGTGCTTACTCAAAAGAATTGGTAAAAAAATAGACGAAAAACAACCCATAGAGCAGGCCGGATTTAGACCGGCGTTTTCAACTATAGATCACATACATGTAATTTGCCAAATTGTTGAAAAATACAGAGAGTTCAATAAACCCTTGTACCTCGCCTTTATTGACTATAAAAAAGCATTCGACTCTATTTCCCACGAGGCTATTATAGAGGCTCTTAAATATCATGAGATTGAAAACACTTACATAGAAATAATCATGCATATTTACAACAACTGTAGAAGTAGAGTAAAACTGGACAGGAAAGGTCCATTCTTTAGAGTATACAGAGGCACGAGACAAGGTGATCCTCTATCCCCGAAAATATTCATTGCAGTGTTGGAGCTGATACTTCACGACATTGATTGGAAAGACAAAGGTATCAAAATAGGAGATAAACAATTGAATCATCTAAGATTTGCTGATGATCTAGTACTCCTATCAAACAGCGCCAAAGGAATTCAAGTTATGATGTCAGCTCTATATCAATGCAGCGAAAGAGTTGGATTAGAAATAAACTTCGAGAAAACAAAAATACTAACGAACTTCATCAAGCCAACTGTAAACATTAATAATGAAGAAATAGAATACGTCAATGAATATATTTACTTAGGAAAACTTATATCGTTCAGAGAGGTAGACTCAGAAGAGATAGACAGGCGGATCACATTGGCTTGGAAGAGGTACTGGTCACTCAAACACCTGTTCAAATCGGAGATGTCTGTTTCTCACAAAAGAAGGCTGATGGATTCTTGCATTCTTCCAACTCTTACATATGGCTGTCAAACGTGGTCCCTAACGGAAGCAAATGCAAATCGGATCGCTGTATGCCAAAGGAGTATGGAGAGGAGTTTACTTAAGATTAAACTGAAAGATAGAGTAAGAAATGATGAAATAAGGAAACGTACTAAAGTGAAAGACGCTATAAAACATGTAAGAAGGTTGAAATGGAAATGGGCCGGACATCTGGCGAGGTACGAAGATGGAAGATGGACAAGGGTCGCAACTGAGTGGTGCGGGCCGGAGAGCGGTAAGCGCCGCCCTGGCCGTCCGCTTAAACGCTGGTCGGATGATATCCGTGCGGCCGCCGGCGCGGATTGGCTCGCAGTCGCACAAAACCGATCCAAATGGCAAAGCCTGGAGGAGGCCTTTACCCGAACGGGGGTTCCTTCAAATTAATTAAATTTAGCATAGATTTCCCAAAAAAACAAAAAATATTATTATTGTATTATTGGTTATTTTAATGTAAATAGTGTAAAAGGGAACGATTAATAAAGGCTTTTTATTTATTTATTTATTTATTTTAAATAATAGAAAAATTATTGTGAAAGGTGCTGAGAAAGTTAAGTGGATAAAGGAACTCTGTTCTACTTGTGAAATTGTTGATGTTGATAAAAAAGGATGTCCTAATTTTTTAAAATTATATAATGACTATACAAAAAAAGATATGACATTAAATTGTTTACATCATAAAAAATATTGCGCTTTAAAAAATGTTTTATGTCTAAAGTTGTGGTGTAAAGATAACAGCATATTTTCCTATTCTTTATTTACTAAATAACTTTTTCCTAAGTGTATACCTACTTATGACATTATATTAACAATAAATAATGTTTAAAATTGATTTTTTAGTACAAGTACAAATAAAAAGAAATTTTATAGAGAAATGTGTTTTATTTTAAAAATAGCCTCATACTACCTACTTTATAATAAGTTTGAAAGAAACAAATAAAACAAGTGTATTATCGAAATACATTTTTATTTTAAACATTAACTTATACATTACATAAAATACAGTGATCTGCTAGCGCAGTTTAAGTACTTACATATTATTATTAATAACAAAAAAAGCTGAAATATATTTCACTACACATTTTAGTTTAAAAAAAAAAACAATCACAAATTGTAATAGTTATCACCACACAGTTTTTTTGATATATTACTTATTATTCGTTCAGTTTGCTCCATGATATCATCTATTGAATCTTTAACAATATATTGTGCACTCACAAGAACTGAATCCTCGTCCTCGGGTTTAGGATCACTGATGTCTTGAATTTGTATCTTAATAACGCGCCTCCCTCTGCACCTTTCACCATTTATTATAAATGATGGTCTCTGAAGTCGAATACGCTTAGTCTCCACGTCTTTTTTGGAAGTTTTTTCCTTACGAAGGCGCTTCTTTTTCGTCTGTTCTTTAGGTTGTTGTGTTCCGGAAAGGCGTAGCGAGCCTTGTTCCTTTAAATCGGGAAACAATTCATCAAAACCAGCTAATGGATCTTGTGCACATTGCAAAAATATATCTTGTGATTCCGTCATGTCTGTAAAAAAATAAAAACATTATTATTAAAAAGGTAACATAAAATGTAAACAAAAACTTTAAAAAATTGGTGTTAAATAAATTTCCATCGATAACCTATCTGAAACAAAAAATATTATGTAGGTACTTACCGATATTTCAGCTTTGGAACAACTGATTTAATTATAACACTGCGCTAGCAGATTACTGTGTATCCTTTATAAAATACTAAATGCGAATGATTATCGAATGGAACCGTTTGCCTATATTGCTTACTTTTCAAAATGATGTGAATGTAATTAGATTCAGTTGGTTTTAAATCTCTAATTTCATTTTTTCTTTATAGCAAAATCGTGTTGAGACATGTTGTTTTAGTAAACTGCATTGTTTATTAAGTACCTATCTTATTAGCAAGTAATTAAAGGCAGCTGTTATTTCATCTCTAATTTCATTTCTGTCTATATGACAAAATCACGTTAAGACATGTCGTTTTAGTAAACTGCATTGCTTATTATGTAGGTACCTAATATCTAAACACCACATTTCTTTCTTAGAAAGTTTTGTCAGCTGGTATTTTATGTAATTGAAGTATACCTTAGTTAAAGAGTTATTTTTGACGACCCAGTTGGCACAATGGTCACCATGTCGGACTGTCAAACACAGGGTTGCGGGTTCGATTCCCGCCTCAGACAAGTATTTATGCTTAGATATTTGTCTGTGGTCTGGTTGTTTCTATGTATTATAAGTATATATTTACAAAAGAAAAGTATATAAGTAATATATCCGTTGTCTATCACCCATAACACAAGTCTAGTACTTAGCTTGGGGCTAGATGGCGATGTGTGGAATGTCCTGCAATATTTATTTATTATTTTTTAAACTTAATTCTAATAAATGAAAACGCAATATTTTGTAAGATATCTTTATTTAAAAAACTTAATTTGTTATAAGTGTCTTAGTATAGAAAAACCTATTTTATTACATAAAACTAAATTATTTTAAAAAAGTAGGTATAGAAAAACATCTTATATCATATAAAACACAATACAATATTATTCAATATTTAATTTTCAAAATGTTTAGGACTTAAAAACTATGAAATCGAACAATGTTTTAAACTCCTAGGAAAGACACATGACCATGTGCTTTTGTAGATATCTTATCTGATGATATTAGTCGTTTATCATCATTACTGGATAAAGCGACTTTATTAACACAACGAGTAAAAACTTGGTGTCTTATCGACTTAAACAATATGTTTTTTTTCCTCAAAATTGTTTGGGAAAATAAAGTTTTTCTATAGTCAGAAGCTTCCAGCTCGCGAACGACACACGATTTTATGCCTTTAGCTTTTTTTATTTCACTATCTACGGTTTTTATACAATAAAGTTTTGAACGTAACCCTATAAATTCGGTGATTATTTTACCACCCATCTCATCTTTGAATAATCCAGGTACTTTTTTATTTATTAAAGGCAAACCATAATCGTTGTCTACGGAAAAGTTACTAGTGTCAAAATAATTACTAAAATATTTTTATAAGTCCTTATAGAAATCACTTGTTTTAATGTAATACACGAAGCTATCTGTGTCTGAATAACACATTTGCAAACGATTATCAAAGTGCGGTTTCATTACAGAATAGTGAAAGTCATACATGTGCGCTTTAGACAATTCAAGTACAGTAAAACCAATGTAAATAGGCTTATCTAATGCAATGCAGTGTGGTTTAAGTTGAATTGCTGCTAAGTTGTCGCTAAAAATAATGGCATCTTGAAAATAAGGGCTAGCTATTAACTTTCCTGCGCTATTTTTCTTTTTAGTAAAATTATCATTATCGTCCCATTGATTAACTAATTTGACATTAATTTTCTTTTCATTGTTTTCCAAGGTTTTTCCGAAAATACTGTTGTTAAGTAATTTGAAAAAATCTTGTTCAAAAGTTGACGTAGCTTGCTGTCTCAAACGCGTATTTAAGTCAATGTACTGTTTTAAATAATTATCTTGGCGGAATGTGATCACTCTATGAACCTTTTTCAATACTAAACCATGTTTCAAACACGTTTTTAAATAAACATAATGGATAACATAATGGAATTTGTCGTATAAGTTAGGAATCAGTTTAGTATTTTTACCTCCCGGTGGAACAAATTTTTCGGGACAAAAAGGCAGATCGTTATGAATAAAGTGTAAGTTTTTAGGATAATTTAAATCAACCTCAAGAATAAAACCGTATTCTGCGTCATCTGGAATACTATTTACGTCTAAATTAATAATTTCATCTTCAGACAAAAATCGAAAACCAGATAACGGTAAAGTTAAACTCATACTGTAGCCGTAGAGATTATTGCAATCTATGTATATAAGGTAAGACTTTGGGATCGAAGGATCGAAATTCAGCATGTATTTGTTGTTGGCCTTTGCATACCTATGTGATACCATACAAATACCACCCCTTATTCCTGATTGTATCATATTATAAATAGAAACATCATTTATTAATAAAATTCTAATTCGACTTGTGTTTTGTAAAGCATTGCATCAAAAGATAAGCTTGGTGCTGTAATATAAAACGCTGGATCCAATTGATAATAGCGTTTACAAGTTACACGAAACTGTTCAAAGATATCAGTTAACAGTAAAACATCAGTTTTTAAATACAAATCTGTATACTGTCCCATATTATTTAGTCTAAATTGTCTCCAAACTAACTGAGCGTGTGCATAATCTTTTCTTGAAATATGTTCACCGGTTAGAGAACTATAAAAATATTTTTTATTTGGAAGAGATGTTTCATTATAACGTTCTAATTTATTCATGTAATCGTAAGGATAAACTCCTTTTCGCGTAAGGAGATGAAAATGTGTGTCATTCGGGAAATGCCTCCTTAAGTGAATAAATTGCTCTGTTTTCATACTTTTTGTTAATTTTTCTAAACTAGTATTTAAAAATTTGAAAGAGTCAACAAATCGCAACAAAATAAATTTTCCACCAGGCATGGGTATATACTTTGTGAATGAGACATAGTTCTCTTTCGTTTTTGGTATAATTTTAATAGAGCCGGAAGCTTCACCCAGTTTCGTAATAAATAAATGGCAATCATACCCAGACAAATTATGAAAAAAAATTGGTATAAATTTTGGAATTTTATATTGCAAGTTACAATAATTATGAGCGGCTCCACGATATTTCCCAGTTATGTGACAATGATCTCTTACTTTGTCACCATACAAAAAGTTCTGACAAATATGACATTTAGTAGCATTTTTATAATTCTGTGCATCAAATTCATTAAAAATTATGGGCATATTTTGAGACAATATATCGTATATATTACGAACGTCATTATAAATATATGATACAAATTTATCTACGCAATCGATTCCACGATATGTAACAAATTTATTGTAAGTTGGATTTTGTAAACAAACAATATTATAACCAAATGCAATAGGCACATGTTTTTGAGTTGTATAAGTATACGCGCTTTTGTTATCCTCGTCGCAACTCGACTCAAGCATACTTTCGAAATCAGCATAAATTACGAATGGAACGTTTTGTTTACGTTCAAAGTTTTTAAATTTTATGACTGAATCCTGTTCAGGTAACAAGGTGGCTATACCATTACAAGTATGTCCTTGTAATTGTTCAATGCTGTTAAAAAACACTAAACAAATTTCACATAAAAATATTTTTTTATGATTGCGAGTGATTTGACTTCGTAATAAACGCGATAAGTCTTTAATTAGACAATAATGCGACTTTGTGCCCTTTTCTAAATAAAGTAAATGAATAGTTTTTCGGTTAACATTGTTTTCCGATTTATATAATGGGCCTATAATGGTGTTGTTTTTACTCAATCCGTAAATTATGAAACATAACCGAGGATTATTATTTTCAAATATAGATACATCAGAAAAAGTTACTGGAAACGACATGTTTTGTATATTCAATACATCATGAAAATTGGGATACGATGAAACTCTATCAGCATGTTTCTTCGCTGGAAACAAGTATGCTAGTATGCTCCATAAGAAACAATACACATCAGAGTTACGAACGTTTATACAAGCTTTTTTGTTTTTTATTTGTTTGGGCAAATCAATGTATGTTGAACCACCAAGTGGTTGGTATTTATTTACATTGACTTCTAAGTGAATACAATTTAAGAAAGCCCACCCACTGTCGCGATCTTCAAATTCTTCGATTCTACTTTGCAAAGTTTGAAGAAGCGATGTAAATAACGAATCGAAATTATAATTGCTATAGATAGGAGTATTATTAGTACAAAACGATTTAATCTCCTGTTCATTGTTCTTAAACATGAAAAAAGCAGCATAAAGTTCAAAGTTTACTTTAACACAGATATGAATTTTTATGCATTCATTTATAAGAATTTGTATCTTATTCCGAATTGACTTCAAAAACAATTCGATACTGTACCTATCAGAATCCTGTGCCATTATTCTATACGAAATGATGCGACATTTAAAAGCAGATTCTATTATTTCAATTCCATCGCTATGTATTCGACTTGAACTATTCTGTTTATGCACTCTACTTCGTAAATGTCCTACCCATGACTTATTACTAATCAATAATTCGCATGTCTTACAGAACGGCATGTTAATACAAAAAGTTACCAATTAATGCAAAAACTTAAACTTAATAAACAAAAGAAATCATTCGTTTTATATAATGTAGTATATAAAATATTAATAAAGACATTTTAATTATTTAAAGTGTACCGTATCTGTACCTACGTATAAAATCTAGGCTTACAAGAAATCAATATTTCTTAAGTTTAAATAGTAAAAATTCGAAAATAAAAAAATATTATTTTAAGTTTATGTTTGGGCCATAAAATTTGGGTTCACTCTCTTTAAATAGATCAAATGAAGTTACAAGGAGCTTTTGTAAAGCATCCCACGATGAATCGCCTTCGTTACATAACAATTTTAAAGAAGTTAACGCTTTTTTGTACCGTTGATCAGGTTTCTCGTTAATTATGTCTGCGGTATTATATACCTTCACCTCCATAAAATATTCACCTGTCGCGGCTGCAGTCCGATAGCTTGTGCCGTTTGACACCTTCAGGGAATATGATGAAGCTAGGAGCTTGTTTGTTGTCGCCTTACAACTCGAACCTCCAATAATGGCATTCTCCTCATTTATTATGGAGAAAATGTTCTTTTTTCTGTGGAAGAAAGCGACACAAAATTAGTTTATTGAAAAATTAGTTTATGTTACGCGGGGTATTTGCAAACATTCGAGTTTTCATTCCGACTTTAATATCTCTATATATATTAATATCTGATTTTGATAAAACATAGCTTAGAACACTCCCCAGTAATTCACTTTAGAAACAAAAGAAAAAACAACTTACTTAGGAGGTACAGCTTCCGCCAGTTTACTCTTCTCGGTCTTCCTTTTCGTAGAACTTTTTGGTGTAGGCTTCTTTTTTGCAACTGGTTCCTGCACCTCGACCTCGACGTCAGATTGGTATGATTCGATGTCAGACCTAGAAAAAATTATAAAAAATAAAAATAACCTTCATTTTAGGTAGGTACCTCCCTAATTTCAATAATTAATAAATGAAATATACTCACTAACATTTTCAAAATGTTATTTCCACTTTTGGTAGTAACTTCTTGACGATTCTGCTGCACTGATGGAGAGTGATGATTTTTATGACAATTTTTTCCGATTTAATAAAGTTTTATACGACATAAAAATATTTGTCAGCAAACTCATGTATAAATCTGAAAGCAAACTACAAACTTTCGCTCGGCCGACAGCTTGCAAACCAAGCAACCGTTCGAACGTAGGAGGCAAACAAAAACAAATGAACGTCATCACAATTTTAATAACTTCAAGTATCGTTCGAGCGAAAGTCGGTAGTCCACAAAAACTTACAAAGTAAAAGGATAGCTGTTATTTCGAAGTCATAGGAAAATGAACTTTATCTAACTTTAAAAACAGTTTTCTCTTTTTTGTATAAAAAATTGAAATTAGATAAAATAAAGCAGGTGCAAATTTTATATTCTCATAATATTTAGAAACTCGAAGTTGGCAAAATATGAGTCATAGAGATAAAATAAATAAAACATAATACTGAACAGAATTGGTTGTCTATCGGATGGTTGGAACATTAGCATCTTCTAGTGTAGGATTGAATACAAAGACTATTGATATATAAAAACAAAATGCTTTTTTTTTTGTTTTTAAAAATATTTTGGTGTGATTGATAACAAATTATTTTTGTAGTGAATAATATTCCGTTTAATGTATACTTTTTATAATTCAGTATACCATTTAACACATTTAGTTGATTAATTAATTGTTAAAACAAGTTCTTACGTAGAGCATTTTCCTTACAAAAATTATTAAGTAAAGTTAATTGTTTAGTATATAATAAACAAAAAATATTTACTCTCTATACTGTGATAGTAGTAGCATAAGTATTTTGTCTCTATGACATAGGTATCACAATAAATTCCTTGAAACATCAAAAAAGATATTGTAATACAAATATTATATTACTTACAATGTTATAATAAGAATATTGATTACGAGTTATTGACAACCTAACATTTACTCTCTAGTACAGTTTTTTTATCTCTATGTCAAGAACAGAAAATTGATGACGTGTTTTTGTTGCCACGGTCGCTGTAGAATCGTGAGAATGTATCAAATGGCTTTTTGTCTTTGTCAGACATGGTTATTTATTCCATTTAAAAATAAAATTGAAGTTAAGTGAAATAAATAAGTTATTTAGTGAAAAATTAGTGATTTATATAAAAAGTGAAGTAAACGTAATTTACTTATCTATGTTTGATTATTTGTAGATTTTTTAATTTTAAGCATTTTGTCGATTTAAGACAATCGGTGAGTTGATCATACTTAAGGGGTCTAATGAAGTACTTACCATGGGCTTCTCTGGTTGTGTCCTCAGAAAATCCGATCGAAAGACGATCTTACCACGGGCGTCGAACTGATTGTGTATTTTGAAAATAAAATCTTTAACATAATCTAAAAGACGATCTTACCACGGGCGTCGAACTGATTGTGTATTTTGAAAATAAAATCTTTAACATAATCTAAAAGACGATCTTACCACGGGCGTCGAACTGATTGTGTATTTTGAAAATAAAATCTTTAACATAATCTAAAAGACGATCTTACCATGGGCGTCGAACTGATTGTGTATTTTGAAAATAAAATCTTTAACATAATCTAAAAGACGATCTTACCACGGGCGTCGAACTGATTGTGTATTTTGAAAATAAAATCTTTAACATAATCTAAAAGACGATCTTACCACGGGCGTCGAAAGGATTGTGTATTTTGAAAATAAAATCTTTAACATAATCTAAAAGACCATCTTACCACGGGCGTCGAACTGATTGTGTATTTTGAAAATAAAATCTTTAACATAATCTAAAAGACGATCTTACCATGGGCGTCGAACTGATTGTGTATTTAGTAAATAAAATCTTTAAATGACACAACCTATGAGATCTCGGGCTTCTCACTGATTGTGTTGACAGTAACTTATTATTAATTTTTTTTACATTAATACAAACATAGGAAATTTATTCACCGAAAAGTTACAAGTGTTACAAATGCATACAAAAAAGAGAGAATAGAAGACAAAATATATAGAGGTAAGTATGGCGAGACCGTTGGTTATTTTGCTCGGAAACTAGTGGATTGATTTTTATGAAATTTAGTACTGTTATACATTGATTTACTAAGAAAATATACATTTTCTGTGAATGGTCTAGGCCCCCGACCATAAAAATGAATAATTTTGGGTTTCAAGGAACAATAATTAACTACTTTTGTGTGTTAATAAAATATTATCGTAAATATTTTTTACATTTACAATGTATTCTAAGCCTGAAGCAAGCGAACGGAGTTAAATTTTACTCCCTCATTCACATAGTACATTTGTACAAAATCGTGAAATAAACACAATATTATCGCATTTACAAAGTGTTATCTAAGCGAAAATATAAAACGTTTTTATCATTGAATTGCTTGCTTCAATAGCAAGATGGTAGCATTCGTCCGCGATATGATCGCGTCCGCTCCGATGCATCGCGAGCGTCGTATACGATTCGATTCACATCACACCATCGCACCATCTCGTCGCACCATCGCACCCTCCGCTTGATATCGATAATACCATCGAGTTGTATGGGTATCCATTCATGTGTACTGACATACGGTTTCTCATGTTTTCGGGAATGAAACTGTGAAAATTGGTTTTGTGATAGCTTTTTGTGGTACCCATTGAATGCCAAACGTGTCTTTTGGTTTCAACAAAATATGACTTTAAACATAAATAACTAATCAATGCGATTGACTTTCTAATCGGCCGACTAATTTTCTGACACCATTAAATATTGTAATCGGTCTATTTGGCCGATTCATATTTTATGTTTTCTCGTGCAACACTTAAACTTGTTTTAATTTTCTTTGAAAATATTAAAACTTTCGCGACACAGAGATCTTAAGACTTCTAGAAAAATCACTGAAAGAGTTTAAGAATATCAAGAGTAACTTTAGAAGAACTTTCTAAATCGTATTTAGACGATAAATCAGCTGAGAACCCGAGTTCTCGAGATCAGAACTACTACTATAATCAAATTGATAGAAGTTTTAACAATCGTCGCAAAGTAAACGCTAAGGAGTCCCGGAGCGACAACTGAGAAATTCTCGGAGTTTTTGACTCGGCGGACTCTCTGTGCATTAGATTTACAACAAGAAGATAATTTTAGAGTACATTTAGGGTGTTATAGTTTAGTTACTATCTATTGAAATTTGCGATAAAAAGCGGCTAAGCAAAGGTCTTCTTTGCACTAAAAAATAAAAATAAAATGTCTCAAAAATAATATTCCTATTTTAGATTATAACTGTTTTAATTACCAGTGACCTGATTTTAAATAATTTTGGTATAAGGATAGATGGGACATTGGAAGATAACATAGGCTACTTTTTATTCTGATTCCGGACTTTTTCTACGAAATATAAAACCTCTAAAATAAAGAAAAATCAGCAGATCAATAATACCCTTTCATATGTTTTAACTCTATTAAAAATCTCTAGACTCCCTGCACGGTTTTACAAAAAGCAGTTAACACCGAATAAAACCATTTAGTCCGGTAGAGTTGCCAGTATACGAGAGTTTAAAATAGTTATTATTTGTAGTGAACTAGCGGGCGGGTGGCGGTAGTGGCGGTCGGTGTTCAGTACGCTGATGGAATTAGAATGCGATTCCCGGGGGATATACTTCGCCGCGGGATTGCCAGGGTTGCCTGCCGCAAGGTGTTGCCGCTTATTATTGGGAGACATTTTAATTTATTCCGTTTTACGTGTAGCGTCATTGTCGCCGTGTCGCGAGTCGTTATATTTTTTCCTCATTTTTTTAAAATAATTAGCAACGGTAACAAATATGTAAATGGAGATGAACTTTTCCTGGCAATATTCCCAGACATGCCTATTGCCTAAAATACTTCCAATAATTTACTGGTGATTTATATACACAAATGTAGTTTAAGGTTTTTGAATTAACAAGATTCTTTCTTCCATTCTAATTGTGTTTGAAACACAGCAATAGCGGTTTATAACCTAACCTAACCGTGAAGTCGAAAAATAGTAGAGTGGAGCGTCACTATTAAATAAATAAGTAACTTCAAAAACTATTTTACATAAATTACTCTTTAACAGTGCTGAAAATAACTATATCTGTTCAAAAGTCTATATTGTTCATTTTAAATGCAAATACATGAAGTCGTCAAGATGATGCTTTAAATTTCAGCGACTATTAAACGGACTAAGACCACAAAGCATTGACTATTTGATTGTTCAGACGGGAATACAGTAGTAGCCGGACACTCCACACACTCCGCAGCCCTAGAAACACGGGTGTGGGTTATTCAGCGATTGGTTTACTATTTACCGATCGGTCGGATTGCTGTTAGAATTGAAGTGTCCGTACAGGACTCGTGTTACCTACGTACCTTTACTACCTACATAAGTTAGTATTTGATAGGTATTTGCGTAGAGACCGCGCGTTTCAATCGATTTCTTTGTGTAGTATTTGTACTCGCACCGGTGGGAAATACTGGAATGGGGATGTGGACGTTTATTTGCTAGTACTTTTAACACCTTCGCGCTTGCTGACGTTTCTATTGTGTGCTGTAATTTTATTTGATTCCAGAATTTCCAGTTCCTTTATAACTTTTTTTGATTGGCGAAATTCTGAATAAATATGTACTATGGGTCTTGCTTTATTTAGATAATATAGGTCTTGCTTTATTTTACTATTTATTTCAGCCGCGACTTCCTCGTCAATGAATTTTTCTAAATCTTTCCTAAGCACATGACTACGTCGTCGTCATAATTAACTATTTTTTAGATATATTTTATGTTTTTTCTATGAAGGTTTAGCCAAAATTGCATTACTTACATTAAAATAACCTAACAACAATCTACGAAATCCCATCAATTAGGAACACACCACATTCGCAAACTAAAGTAGAATCTCAAGATTAATATTAATGTCGTACGGGTGTCGATATTATCCCGAGTATACCGCGCGCGATCGCCCGCAGCTGTAATCAATCAGGCGGGATTATGGGATTACAGGATCACGGGATTTCCCGGGTCTCACCATCCCTTGTCTACCGTTCTTGGTATAATACATATTTAAATCGTTGTTTTAGTTTAGACACTAGAACATTTTAGGGTCACATCATCATCGAATATAGAGGTAAAAATGCATCTCTATATCATTATAAATCTTGCAGATTTTGTATCGAGTAGCTACTGGATGCTGCCATCTATACTATAGGCATAATTGAACTAGTTTTTTTGGTATGCTCTAAAACGCGACAAAAGCGACACCAATCTTATGCAGACTTCTCTGACACGCACTGTTCATACAACCCCTCAAATCTAGTGTACAAAACATTGCATCTATACAACTCAGCACTTGTGAATGTTTTAGTGCAAAGGTACATAACATGATTGTCCTACATTATGTAGTTGTATTCAGACAGACTGTGCAAATGAGTGTACCTTTTCATCCAGTGTTTAATCCTGAACAGAGTCCACGAGGAGTTGCCCCGCGCCGCGCCGCCCGCCTCTCCTCAGCGACAATGTCAGATCTCATTACTTTTCGCATTATTATTTATGAAAGTGTAAAAACTGCCTGATGTAAAGAGGTCTGGAAAATGTGTTTTTTTTACTTTTGCATGGTTTTTTAATAGGTACCTAATGTTTTTGACGTGATAACGTCTAGTGAATTGATGGAACACCTGCATTCACAAAAAAAGTTGACGTTAATGTTACGTTCCTATTGTGTGACGTCATGTCAACAATGACGTCACACAGCACGAATAGAAGACTTATATAGAGGACAAAAAAATTAAAGGAAAAAATTATACTTACTTAAATAAAAAATATATAAATATAAATGAATGAAAAAATGAATAGAAAAGGGTTTCTTATGACGTTATCTCGTAAAATTATCGTCCGTAAACCGACGTCACAGACAAACATTTTTTGGCACTATTTTAATGTTGGGTAACCGTTTTAAACGAATGTTTCTTCCCAATTCGGTCTTGCGTCCTCCTCTTACTCATTGAACCTACTATACTACGTTATGCACTGAAGGCCTTCCACCTTTCACTCGATATATCGCTCTAATACCATCATCATTTCTGATCAGGAGAATACACGCCAGGTAAATTATAATAGAACTCGAATTCAAACTAAAAAAATTACTGGTTATAGACATCTTTCAGTCGTCATGTGCCGGGGCTTAAAAAAAACTATTTCCTTCTTTATTTAAGCTCTATGAACTCTCCTATTAATTCACTGTTGTGTTGATAATATCGTAAACGTAAGCAATTGATAAGCATACATACGGCAGCTTCGATAAACCAACGTGCGCCGGTGCCGGTCTGCCGGTCCATGTCGGTTGTCGGATGTTGCAGGATAACACAGATGCACCAACATCGAACACTTGGGTTTAGAATTGTATTGCTATTTGCATGGGATATTTTGAACTGGATTTTAATGTAAGTTAGGCATTTTGCATAAAGGTGGTGTTTTCGCGACTTAAAATCAGTAACATTCCAAAAATTTCAATAGAGAGAAGATAGAAGGAAAGTAACAGTTTGGGACCCAGCTGTACTACATTCGATCAAGGCTCAAGCTCGGCAAATATAGCTGTAAAACCTCGTGACACCTTTAGACAGTTCTACGTATAATAAAAGGAATTGGACGGTAGTTTAACAACATTCAAATATTTTTTGTAAGACTAATGTAACCTAAGTCTGCGTGTGAACATAAGAGCTGTAAAGTTCTCGAAACCTAAGGTTTTTCCAAAAAATACTATTTAAACGTGATAGATAGATAGAGTCAATTAAATATCGCCTCTGTCAACGAACGACATTCGTGTAGTTCATCGCCATTTTCGGATGGTGTAATGATTCATGTCAAAATGTCAATGAGTATTATCTAGTATAGGATATAGACTATATATAATATAATAAATAATATAGATAATATTGTCGAAATGTGCAAAGTCTTGATGTAAATTCGTGAGCAAGTGTTAATAAATATAAAAGACAAAAACATCATGGTGACATATTACATTAGGGTCTAAATATATGGGTATAAGGCACGGTGAAACGATAAGACAGTGTCAAAATAGCAAAACAATTTCTTTTCTGAAGCTGTTAGACTTGTTGTAATACAATTCTTGTCTATAGTTAATACCCTCAAATCCGAAATGACAGCACGAATATAACCCCTCCTTTAGTAAATCCCCAGTTTTCTTACCGGGTGCTGTAGTTCCCACCGACCCATACGTTCGGTAAACAGTCGTGAGAGCTCGGTTGCATGTGGTGGTCCAGGCCGTTACAAAACGTACCCTGTTTGGGGACGATAATTGAAATAGTATGACTTGTAGAACGAAAACGTATTTATTCACATTATGTATGGTTTTCTTATATTAGTGGATTTTCATGGGGTTCTTTTTACTATACTCTATATAACAATCTTACTGTACTCAGTGAAAACAATAAAAAAATACAGAGTAATATGATAAGTGCCTGCTGCACGCTTTGAACTTCTTCTAAAATTAATTGTTTTAATCCTAACCTAAATAACGGCCTTTCCTTCTATCATTCTCTCTTATTGTTAAATATACATCAACAAAACTACTTCAAATGACTCGTTTACATTTTGTAATTACGCATCCCGCGGGATTATCCTGAAAGTATGCGACGCGTATCCCTAGCGCGAGCTCTTACGTCCCGGGATTTACACAATTAATGCACTTATGCAGTTTTAATCTTTACCACTTCATTTTATGTGCAAGGAGATTAAAGATTTTACTTTGTTCAAAAATCTACTTGAATATAACTTAATCTTTACCTAGTCACATGTTTACAATGCTGACTAGTCTTTTGAAATGTCTTTCAAAGGTTGTACATGAATCTTCCATTCACCTTATTCAACCGCTCCCCGCTGACTTTTGGGTGCTTTTTAATTTAAAGTCGGCTTAAATATTTGAGTGTGGTTTTAAAAAGTAAGGCGTCTACTGTGATGCGAAAGGAGAACATCCGTCTGCGATGCAGAAGGTTGCGGTTTGGTTTCCGCTGTGGAACGAATATTTGTAAGATCTACCGACTAATCCTTGATACTTCTATTTTTTCTGGTCTGGGTGTTTATATGTGCCTATACGCATTTACAAAAGAAAATTATAGTAATTAAGTATTCTAGTCACCATATTACAAGCGTAGCTGCTTAGTTAGATGGCATCGTATGCAATGCATACAATAGGTATCGAATATCTATTTAAAATCCATAATCCTCCGAAAATCCTCTGGAAAATCGTGAAATTTCGCATTGAAAATGATCCCTGATAATTGAACCAATGACACCCCGTGAAGGCAAGCCTCGTTGGTAGACTAAAAGGAACATAAATGAAACAATGCCCAAATTCCATATCGTCCAACACTCCATACCTAACACGGATGCTCCAAGTCCACAACACATAAGACTATGATGGCGTGAACATGCACTTGTACATTTACACATTTACTACATAAACTAAACCATTACACCATTTTAGGTGCGATGGCGGTTATGCTAGCAGCTTCACCCGGTTTCACCCACATAAGTCGGGTTAAAAGATAACCTATATTCCTCCCAATTGATTAATGTAGGTATCATTAAACCAAGTTTCATTAAAATCAATCTTGTAGTTTCCGAGCATATTTGTTACGTACAAAAATCTTTACTCTTCATAATATTAATGTAACTAGCAGCGTTCCCCCGCGAAGGTCTTGATTATGATCTATCGGCATAAAAAAGTAAAAAATACCATGTTTACGTAATCCCCAGGTTTTAATGTATCGTCAAGTTACATCAAAATAGGTCAAGTTATTCAGTCCATTTATTACAAACAAAATGATAAAAAAGCAATAATTGACTAACGTTAGTGATGTGAGAGAGAGAGCAATAATTATCTACCTATAAAGTTAGGTATATCTCAAGGTCAATCCACGAACGATGTTTTCATAACATTGACTCGTCATTCTAGCGTCATCATTTTATTTTACCTTTCTAATGATTTTACGATGCAACTACTTGATTAATTTCACTGCATATACACAAGCATCGGTGGTTCAGTGGTAGAATGCTCGCCTGCCACGCGGGCGGCCCGGGTTCGATTCCCGGCCGATGCATCCTTTTTTATTTTTTAACCTAAAATTTTAAAGTGTCAATGTTTAAATTTTTTTCCAATACAATAAGATTATCTTCTCTCTTTGTTTACAATAACATTTTTTCTCTTTATTAGTATGTTGTTGTAAGTCGCCGCTAGGTGGTGCGATGGCAAAGGCGGTGTGCGGTCGGAGGCACAAGTGTTTAATTAAAAATATGTCAGGCATCAGCCAGTACGGGATTAGGGGAGACTTAGGGGAGGCGGTTATTGCCTTCATTGTAAGAGCGATTCGAACGAGATTTATTTGTTTTTGTTCATGTTATTTATTGCACGCTGTTTTAACGCCATCGCCTCTATAGAGAAAATAGATATAGTCTCGCAAAATACCTAGAATTTTTCTAGTATTTTAAAGTTTCGTACAAAAGTTTTGTTCAAGATTCACATAAAAAGCATAATTGTAGCATTCAGTACACAACATGAATAGTTTCAATCTACGGAAAAAATAACATTTTTAATTTTTAACTTTAGATTTGCTCCCTATTAGACCTACTTTTAATTTCATTTAGTATGAATTCATTTACCTTGTGACTTTATTATGTACATTTCAACAAATACTACCGAATTTATTACAATAACGCAAAACATACTCACATTTTTAGGGTTCCGTACCTCAAAAGGTAAAAAAGGAACCTTTATAAGATCACTTTCGCAGTGTTCGGTACCTCAAAAGGTAAAAAAGGAACCTTTATAAGATCACTTTCGCAGTGTTCCCTACCTCAAAAGGTAAAAAAGGAACCTTTATAAGATCACTTTCGCAGTGTTCGGTACCTCAAAAGGTAAAAAAGGAACCTTTATAAGATCACTTTCGCAGTGTTCCGTACCTCAAGAGGTAAAAAAGGAACCTTTATAAGATCACTTTCGCAGTGTTCGGTACCTCAAAAGGTAAAAAAGGAACCTTTATAAGATCACTTTCGCAGTGTTCCCTACCTCAAAAGGTAAAAAAGGAACCTTTATAAGATCACTTTCGCAGTGTTCGGTACCTCAAAAGGTAAAAAAATAACCTTTATAAGATCACTTTCGCAGTGTTCCCTACCTCAAAAGGTAAAAAAGGAACCTTTATAAGATCACTTTCGCAGTGTTCCCTACCTCAAAAGGTAAAAAAGGAACCTTTATAAGATCACTTTCGCAGTGTTCCCTACCTCAAAAGGTAAAAAAGGAACCTTTATAAGATCACTTTCGCAGTGTTCCCTACCTCAAAAGGTAAAAAAGGAACCTTTATAAGATCACTTTCGCAGTGTTCCCTACCTCAAAAGGTAAAAAAGGAACCTTTATAAGATCACTTTCGCAGTGTTCCCTACCTCAAAAGGTAAAAAAGGAACCTTTATAAGATCACTTTCGCAGTGTTCCGTACCTTAAAAGGTAAAAAAGGAACCCTTATAAGAGACAGACGCAGACAACTGATTCTATTCACTTGCGGCACGAATAAGGAATGACAATTGTGGAAGTAGTCTGCGCCGATTTAAAGACTATAATCTGCATTCGCCCTTAATTGAGTGCTTTTGAATATAGAACTATACAACATAGATCTCTATGCACACGTCGAGTGTGTAGCGGTGCGGTGTTGTGTAAAGTCAGTTATCTGGGAGCCGGAGTTGCCCAAACCGGACATCCGGCTGGCACTGGCCGGTAGACGAGCGGTCAGCGTCAGCTTGTTCTCGACACTATCCACAGTCCAGTGTCCACTGAGACTAAGTACATACATACATACGCACCTTACATACATATTATAACGCCAAAGTCAAAAAATATTTATTCAGTTATCCAACTGAATAAATACCATCGTGATCTCATGCTCTCAATAAACTAATGGAGTTCTTTTTATTGTGATTATGCTAACAAAGGTCAAGAATATAATAATTTCAAAGGTATATTTGACATGGAGCTATTTTTTTTTTTTTTCTTTTATTATGTTATATTATATTTTGCATCAAATTGACCCGATTTTTCATAAATCGGGCCCAAAGTATTTCAATACAGTCAAAGTCGTCATAGTCCGTCAAGTCAGGGGCTATAGTAAAGCGGTGGCAAGTTTACCATAACCTTAATAGGAGATTTGGAGGCAACGAGAAAACTGCATGTTTGACACTGATTTTTACTTTCACTACACTTGTGCACTTTCACAGAACTAAATTGAATAACATTCCACCAGAATTATACAATTCAACTCGGGTTACATCTAAGTTTCATGAAAATAAAACTGCAGCACGACATGTTGTTAACTCGTTCCCGCCAAAACTCCATGGAGCTATTTAAATCTTGTTGTTACCATTGAGGTTTTCTTTTTAATGCAAGAAACTAAATGAACCAAAGAGGTGGAATAGCTACATTGGTTCTACACATTACGAGCAGATTGTATTATTTTTGATTTAAAATTTTAATTGATTCACAATTCACATCAGTTACATTATGCAAGTGAACCTGCGATGTTTCAAGTTAAAAAACAAAAACAATAATATTTGTTCGTTCAACTATCGCAACGAACCCCTTTCATTATAAATCGTAACCACAAACAATTATAACAATTTCCGTGCACTAATAGACTCTACCGTTTAAACTGATATAAAATGTTATACCCCCCATTAACTGTTAATGTCAATCATCCCCTATTTTATGAACTACCCTTGTATTTTATCCAGCACTTGTAATAGACTGCTCGACAAGGTCGTAAAATTTTTATAGTGTCATAAAGTGAGGTACCTCCTTTGTAACGATGTCGGGTAACGTTTGGTTAAGAATAATTTAAGGTCATAGTTTGTATTGTACGAGTATGGTGCTTTGGTTGCAGTTTATTTATATTTTGTTGAGATTCTACCCTTATTTGAATAGTCTTTGTGATATTTATTACAACGAAATGTAACTATGTCTTTAAATAGAGTAGGTACGCACCTAAATATTGGGTACTTATTTACTTTCACTCTATTGTTACATAACTCTTGCCTCTTATTTCTTTTTATATTCATATTCTTGTATCTTCTCTTAGAAATGCTTGTATAGTTTTATTATATTTTATTTTTGAATTATATACATATGTATTTGTTAATTTATTCTCATTATGAATAGTTTTGCTAAATATTATTATGTGTATGTTATGAAATCTATGTTTAAGTATTTAGTTTATGTCTTTTTTACATAGGTATTTATTATTATGTGTGTTTCTTACACCGCACGACCTACCAGTAGCTAAGCAGACCTTCCTCATCCTAAGGTTGCCTGGAAGAAATCGCTTTAAGCGATAAGGTCGCCTGTTTGTACAATTTCGTAGTTAATAAGCTTTCTCATCCTTTTTGTTATTTTCAATGTTTTATGTGCTGTACAAATAAAGTGTTTATCTATCTACTTTTAAGTCTATCTATCTACTTAGTATTTGTTTAACCGATTTCAAAAAAGGAAGAAGTTCTCAATTCGTCGCGTATATATTTATTTATGTATATAGACGGCTCAACCGATTGAGATGATTATTTTTTAAGTCAATAAAATAAATTGTTTTTTTATTATAATAGTGGTATTTTTAAATAATTTTAACGGTTAAAAAAAAGGAAGAATCAGCATTAAAAAGCTATGTAAAGGTATAAAAAAAAATAAGTTTCATGCCTAAGCATAAAGAAATATTTTAGATTGTAACTTATTGGTAAATATTAATAAGAGATAAAATAAAGCTAAATGTACAGAAGTTATATTCTACTTTGTTACATTATATAAAAGAAACAACTTATTTGCATTAAACATAGTTACGGAGTTTTAATTTTGTTTGTGTGACTGAAGGATCGAAATTATTATGAAAATCCGTAAACAAGTTAGTTAAACATAAAACAAGTAAATATCAAATATAGGTGTCTACCTCTACTCGACAATACCACAGAATATACAATAGTCGTAAGCTATAATGTGCATAACTTGTTTGATAACAAAGGAATCGGTCAAAGTATGCGAGACAAAGCAAACCGCGACAGGATTTAAGGCAAGCCTCCGCTGAACGGGACTCATTCGCCGCCCTAAGGCTCCGTCGCCCGCCCGCCTACGACGCGGCTCCGAACGCCGCCCGCCCTCCACATCTCACGAGAACCAAAACGCGAACTTAATCTTAGATATTTAGCATTCAGTAAAATAATATTTCAAAGTAGTGTTCTCTTAAACTAATCTTGTTAATTAAAGTATAGATATTATAGTAGTGTCTTTCATATAATATTTTAGTGTAAGTTTAAATATATAAACGTACGTAAGAAAGTTATCTTTAAACTAGGAATGGTTAGTTAAATATAGCTTAAAACAATCGTTAAACTAACTTTGAGCGTGTTTAAAGACGGTGGCAAATGGACGGTGTCTACGGTGTTGTTGTCAGGCGAAACTACACTTTATGTGAAGAGGCATAAGGTTAGTATTGTAACTGTAGTTGGTTTTAAGTTTAGATGGTAAATATTTTTGTTTAGCGTCGGTAGGAAGGCTAGCTAGATAATATTTGACTTAAAGTTGTTGTAACTTTACTTTAATTGTTTTTAATTAATGTTTAACGTAAAACTATTTAATAACAAGTATTTTCGAACATGCCTAAGGTACCTAACGTAATTATGATTTTTTTTCAAAAGGGAAGAAATGACGTTAATATTTCGTATAGAAAAATGTATGGGGATAGTGTGAGTCATGAAAATGAAATGTTTCATTCAAATTAATAGCCACAATATTATCAGTATATGAATGAAACTCGCTCAATATTCATACTTACTGAGCCCCATTGAGCGCAATCGGTTGATTAGGGCGCGTACACACGTAGCGACGAACACGCTATGAATTTTAATTGCGCGTCGCTCGAACACTGCACGTGAATTATTGCAAGAGAATTAACCGCGCGACGCGAGAGGTGATTTGTTACATGGAGGTATGCCTATATGTTATACCTACCTTCACGGTAAGCGCTTACTTCATTATGTTTACTAAAATTTACAATTTCCTCAACAAAATTACAGAGGCACACTGTCATAAAATATATCTTGTAGAAAGTTTATTTCACATGCAATCTAGAGTCTAACTTAACATTTTACTGATTTCTTAGATTGTAAAATGTTTTAGCTTTTAACCTGTTTTGTAGTAAAATAAGTATATTTTACAATCAATTTAATAAGACATAAAAACCTGCATGTTTCTGAGGGTTTCAATATTCAGTAACTATAGTGCAATATTCTCGAGAAACGATCTCGTATTCATATTGATTGGTATGCAGTCGTCGTCGTGCACTCCGTAACGAGCGGCCATTGCATCGGCCGGCGGCGACGGGGAAGCGGTCACTTGTGAACGTGGCCTTATAGACGTTAATATTCGATAATTATTCTCAGGGTCCATATCCTGATGGTCGTGGTTTACATTACTCTTGATGTAAATGTCCGTACTACGCACCGTGTCTGGATAAAGGTTCGAGTGTTTTGTTTCATATAGCGACATGTATCTACTTTGTTAGAAAATAATGAATATTTACAAATCTATTATTGACACACAAAAAACTTTATCACTGCACTTACACTTCAAAGAATACAATACTACACTTAATAGACTTTTAACGATATTTAATAGCTCTCTGCATCCCTTGAATCCAGATACAAGTATATTATTTTTTATTAGACCAAGTTATCGGTAAAACTTTGAATTGGTCCGAAGTTGAATCGCGTAAATAATTCGCAAAGCCAATCAGGTGTGTATTAACTAAGCCGGAATCAGGCTCACGTAGTTGCTGAGTTAACGGATAGTTGCGTAGTTCAGTAAGATGTGGCCGAATGTTCACCAAGCAATCATGGCACATTGTACACGCGATTCAATAACGCGTGTATGTACGCGCGGCACGTCCACCGTCCGCCCGCCGCGTGTGTGACGGCCCTTACCTTACACGTATTTGTATTGAATTAGCAGTGCATTAGGGACGGATTAGACTTGTTTACTTAGATTCTTAGATGTTGTCTCTTGCTTGATACATAATACATTTATATAGAGGAAAACAAGCAATGTTCTATGCTTCTGTCAGGAATATGTGTGCATTGTTGGAGAGGTATGTATCTCTTTGTGACCTCATAGACAGGGGCAAACTAAAATGTAATCAAAATTTGATTCGGTACCCAAACTGCTGCACCAATTTTAATACATGCCTGCTGCATTACCTAACTGAACGAGTCGGATGGCAACCTGTTTTAAACTTTCTTAAGCGTAGTTTTGCCCCTAAACTGTATAATTAGCGAAACATACCTAACACATCAAATCAATTACACGTTAGATTATCGTGTACAATTAATCACTCCGTGAATTCGTCACCCACATCTGTGTCGAATGTTCTCCACATCGATTCATCACACTGTCATATCCATTATATAATTTCGTTATTTATCACGTGTCTGTAAATGATCGGACTATTTTAAAAATTGTTTTTTTTTTTCTAATAATTAAATTAGCTCAGGCTCTCGTTCTCGAGGAAATATCGGGATAAAAAGAAGCAATCGTTTTATCCCAATCGCTTCAGTAGTATTTTTGCTTGAAGATTTAATTCGTGTATTACACATAATAGGTACTTTTCGGTACTAGGCTAAATGCGAACCACATTTCATCAACATAAAAATAGCCTATGCCATCTTCCGTAGTATGAACTACTACTGCACATATTGTCATCAAAATCGGTCAAGCAAAGTGGAAGCTAACTAAGAAATTAATTTATTAATTTAGGTATAAGTTCAGTTAAAAGAAAGGTAAACGCTCACTCTATCTAAAGCGGCATCCCACGTTATATCTTATCAATCTTCCTTTGTGACTTTATGCCGAACGGTCATGTCGACGTCGACCTCAACCTCGGCATAAAATAATATAATTATATTAAAATCGACAGATGTGCAATCTGTCTGTCATTTAGCAAAATATGTGTTCAAATCAAACATTATTGAACGGTAAATATTATTTTTGCAAATATGGCAGCTATTGTAAAGTTGTGTCAACAAATTCTATTGAAATTGGAAACGAGTAAAACTATTGTTGCAATGTGTCATTCTGTTGGTTTTGTTCGAATATAGTAAAAATTTGAGAAAAATATTAACTTATTTGAAAAAAAATCTTGGAAAGTGTTTAATGATTTATGAGTTAATAGAATTAGGTAAGTACATTTTGTTCAGAGTACCCTTATTTGTCGCCCTTAGTTGATATTTTTCAAAAGTTAATTAGAATCACCCTCAAAATCACGAAATCAAACGCGAAAAATGCAACGAAATCGTATAGGTACCTACCTAATCTCTATAACACCCAAGTGCGGGGACAAAACCTTTATTAAACCGAATAGCAAGAAGCCAAAACCGAATCGAACTTATTATAATATAAATCGAAAATTCAGTGTGAGTGACAGCCGTAGGTACGCTGCAGGCAATTAAAAGGGGTGTCCGAGGGTTGATCTGTCATCCATCACGGGATTACCGGTACACTATTATATTAGTCGTCGATAACCGGTTTAATCCCGTTTTTGTTCGGCCATTTTCGGTATTGTGGTTGAATAACTTGAATACAGCGTCAACGGCACGCGTTGCAGTGAATGCAGGCGTTGTGTTAAATTAATTAATACCGGTGAAGGTAATTTAATATCTGTTCAGGTTCTCATACTGACTGACAGACAAAATGAGATAAGATAATGAATTCCCGAAATCGCTGGGTCCTGTAACATCGAGAGTTCCTTAGCACACACTATGATAGTAAAGGTCTTACAGGGATGATCTGGTGAAAATTCCCGTCGGATAGAAATGTACGTGAGCGAAACTTTCGGTGAATACGAATTTGAAAGGATTGAAAACATTTCTTTCGGTATTTTCAAGCTCAGAAATGCGTGAAAAACGTGCGGGCTAATACAATATATATTTTGGATATATTTTTAGGATAGGCTGATATCACAAATTCTCATATCACGATGGCTCCCATTTTTAGTCATTATTTTTCCATCAAGACCTTCGAACATTTTGTCAGGCAATCGAGCACAGACAGTCTGTCGTCAGCCGTCAGCAGCAAAGTGTGAGACGTCAGTTATAACATCTCCATTGAACCCCGGAAGCGGAGAATGTCACAATAATCTTAAATGTCGGACAAAAAAGGCAAAATAAAAGTAAATTGAATGCTTTATTTCGTTATCTCGGTCGGTCTCGGTTTCTTAGTGAAGACTTCGGTTTATTGAGCTCTTCTATGTTCTCTTTGTGTTTGATATTACGTACTTATTTTAGGTTGATTCCATTATTTCGCATAATGAGCGATATATTCTCTTTTTGTGATATAAGAATGTGGGATTTTTCTTCTAAGATACATATCAAATAGATAATTTTATCGCTTCGTGAAACCTATTTACATACCAACCTGCAAAGCTCTCCAGAAAAAGCAAATGCGGACATTTATCTTATCTAGAATGTGGCTAATAAATAATTCTGCGTGGAAGCTGAGCTGTGAGCCATGAATATCAGTTAGGGTGTGTTATATAACACGTTTATACTGCGCCGTCTGAGGTTCAGAGGTAAAATTAACGTAGAGATTTGTGAAATGCTTACATATTTTTTAGAATTATCATTGGTGTCGTCGTATAGGACTTATTATATGCTCTTTAACGCGGGTATGCTATCCGCGAGTTAGTTGTCTCCAGACGTATTGATGAATTCTTTCTTCTGCATGCTGTCGACTAAGTTGAGAGGGTGGTATATTTTTAAAGCTGTGAATTTGGCCTAATGTCCTAATCCCTACCAGCGTATCGCCCCTGGTAAGGATAAGTGGATTTTTTTTCAACCCATCCCTGCCGTTGAGATACTAGTAGGGATAGATGGAAAAAATCTTCCGCCTATCCCTACCAAGTACTACTAAGTACTGACAGTTAAAAAAATGGGATAAAGAAGATCCCCAATCGCGAGCTCTAGCGTAAGCGACGTATGGGTTTTTCTGTTTTTATTTGACCTTTTCTGAAAAAGAGCTCTCTAATACTGAAAAACAGGTTTTAATGAGTTCAAAAGTTTTTGACGCTATATCGATAAATTATGATTCGCGTTATATTTCGCTTTACTGAGCCAGGATCCAAATTTTTTTTGATTTGGTTCAATGTATGGAGTGTTTGAACTTTATAGATAAGTACATACTTATTACGGTCCATTTCGTAGACGCAAGGAATTTTGCATTCACATTGTTTTTGAAATGGTTTCGCAAAAATATAATCACAGAGGGTTCTTATGTCGTGGCTCGTTTCCTCAGAGGCTTCATTTGAGAAAGCTCTCGAGGAGACTGCAATTTCCGTTTTTCTGTGCTTTTTCCTGTGACGGGTGCTAAAAAAGAGGCTTATTGAAATTAATTTAAAAAACAATATTGTTTTGCTTACTAACTTTTTTAAAATTATATAAAGTGACCAGTTTCGGTATGTACGTAGTACTTATGGAGTTACTTGGTTAGTTTATTTTCAGTGAGAGCAGTGTTTCCAACAACAAAACTTTTCCTTTTAATCCACGTTCTTTAGCCTCAGTTAATTGAATTCAACACCAAATAACAAACTAACAAAAGAAATACGGAATTTCTTCAACTGGATTTCAGAGGTTTCTTTCCTCTGAAAGCTGACTTCAGATTTTTTATCGAGCGATTCTACGACCCGTTCAATTTGACGATCACTTCTTTGTTTTTGGTGACAATTGAAGGGTTGAATTGAAAAATAGGTCGTTTGCGCGTTTGCCCTTTGTGAGAAAAGGTTAAAATAACCTAGGTAGATTAGTTAATAATTTAACCTTTTTGTTTTGGCAAAAGGTAGTTTTATATCGATAAAAAATATGTGGAGACCTTCCACTCGGCTTAGGTTTTCTATTTCCTGAGACGACATAAACTCATTTTAGAATGAACCCCTTAAAATCCGAGTGGGCTTTGCCCCGAGCGAGATTACAATGTGTAATGGAATGAAGAAAATTCAATTTTCTCTGCAAAATTAATTTAAAAAACGTAAAAGAAAAAAATGGTCAAAAATGTTATTCTAAACAGAAAGTTCAACAATATTCCAGTACTTATGTCATACGTAACTAAGCACTCTGTAACGTAAATGCCTAAAGCAAACCTAAAGATGCTATAGATCAGCTATGAGATGAAAATCATACCGACTATCGCAGTGGTGTTATATACATTTTTCAATTGATTGCTTTTTACCTGTAAATAACTTTAGCAGTGAAAATAACCAATAACCATTTAAAATCTTATCCTTATATCGTATCGGCTAGGATTTGACTGCAGAGAGTTGGAAATTACAATAAAGCTAAACAATAAATAAAAATAAAAGGACTAACTGCCTCGATAGATGACATACCATCTTACAAATGTACAGGATTACAAAATCGAAAGATGACTATGCCCAGGTAAAGTCGATAAAGTGTATGACGAGGCTGTATGGGCTCATAATTAACCCTTTTCCTTCCCTAAAAAGTCAACAAAGAAAAAATAATAAAAAGGGTTGTCCATCGAGCGATTCTAAACTATGTAGTTTAAAAAACCACCGAATCTAAATTAAAGCAGTCATCCGTAATACTCGTAGTAGGTATTACGGATGACTTGACTGTCATAATAATATCTCAATAACTTTTCTATCTAGTTCCACTATGCAGTACAGTATACGTTAGTGTGGTTGGTGTATAGGTGGTACATTAGTACATAGTTAGATTATATCGTCTGGAGCCGGCATGAGGCGGCATGCGGCGCGGGCGGAACCTGCAAACATACCTTCTTTCACTGAGTTAGAAAAGAGGATTCATTTGCGACACTCTTTGTGTGAGGGAAGTAAATAGACCAGTTTAATAGGATTTTTAACTGACTTAGAAATTGTTTTATTTCGCGTTTGGTTATCGTAATAACTAACTGCTCTTGGAATGAGATCTTGGAAAAATATACTATGACCTTCTTTAAGAATTGGGCTAATTTTATCTATTTATGCCGGGCGGTTATGACCAGTCCAGTGTAGACTAACAGTATTGGAGACAACACTAAAAAAATATCGTTTTGCTGCCAAAAGTTCTCGTGAAATCATCATTCGTACTCAGTTCTGCTGTAAAGGATAATTGCATCCGGTGATTTGCAGCACGTCGCC
Organism: Idaea straminata; assembly: GCA_951213275.1. Taxonomy (NCBI): domain Eukaryota; kingdom Metazoa; phylum Arthropoda; class Insecta; order Lepidoptera; family Geometridae; genus Idaea; species Idaea straminata. The sequence continues at coordinate 458,084 of OX577858.1, forward strand.
CGCGCCGCCCGTCCGCGTCTCTACACTCGCGACGTTGAAGCACAGTTGAAGGCTGTAAACCAATAAATGTGATGTTTACAGTCGTCATCTCCCGCTCGACGCTCGACGCTCGACACTCGCTTCCAGCTGTAAACCGGTTAGCTAACTTTCAAACGGAAGTGGTATTTTATTCCTACATACCAATAAAATGTTTTATAACATGACATTTTACATTTTGTGTTTGTTATGCAGAAAACTTACAAATTTAATCTTGCCATTTCACAATATCTGAAGTTAAATGCTAATACCGAGAGTAAAGTGAATCTTACATTATGGTAGATGACAATTATTAGTACCGATATATGACTAAACACGAAAATGATTTTTTCTCGGAGACGAGGTTCGTTAAATATCGTCAATAGCTTAAAATAAAATAAGAAAATGGAAGAGTTGTAGAAGAAGTATCAAGACTTGATACAAATCGTGCAAAGCCAAAACTTGACAAATAATCACCTAAGTTGAGTAACATTCTTCTTTCTATTTACGCACATTAATCTCACAGCTCCACATAATTTCCTCTAGACTCCAGACAAATTTTACTGCATTCCCACATTACACAGAAATATGTTCCATTCCCGGGCTATAATTAACTAAAACATATTGTTCACAACAACCAGGCTAACCTCGTCCTTATTGCTAGGGGTATAAGTCACACGTAATTAAATAACGAGAAAAAACAGCGGTATAAAACTAGTAAATCAGGAATTATTCTGTGAAGGTGTAGGGAATAAATCAAGGGTGTTCGTTTTGCCCCTACATTATGGCAAGTTGTGCGACGACGTACCCTCCCTAGTAGGTATACGTGAGGCACGCTCGCTGAAGTGAATATACCGACCGACCGACGAAGGCTTCGTAATTACAGTCTTGTTTCAGTGACGGGGATTGTATCGTCAACTTAATGTTAATGTAAAGACATTGTTTAGATGCGTTTTCAATTAAATCTATAATAATATTAAATATAAAACCTAAGAGTTTGTTTGTTTGAACGCGCTAATCTCAGGAACTACTGGTTCGAATTGAAAAATTATTTTTGTGTTGGATAGTCCGTTTATCGAGCGAACCCATTTTGATATTCCCACGGGATCGGGACTCATGCAGGTGAAACCGAGGAGCGCAGCTAGTACTTTATAAATTAAAATCTGGAAAAACAAAACAATGATGTTTATGACGTAGTCTATTAAGATTACTTTGAATTTGGTGAAGAATTTCCAAATAATAGTTTCGTGTCTCCTGGTTTTCTCTTCTCCTCAATTGTCTTCTCTACCTCAACTTCTCAACGTTTATACTTTATTGCTACAATAATTAGTAGTCTCCAGCATACACCCAAAGAGCAAATATCTCCATCCTTTTACGTAAAGTAGGAGCTGAAGGTGAAAATGAAATGTAGCAGGAGCTATGAATCATGCTCGGTTCATTAGACACTCATGTAATAAATGCTTTCCGTCATGCTCGACGCTCGTCTTACTTATCTAATATTAAACGTTTCATGTCACTTCACATCTCAAGGAAGACGTATAGGATGTAATCTACTTCGAATCTACTGGTGTATTCTAATGTTAGGTCCAACCTTCTCATATGACGTGACCTTTTGCAGACCGTCCGATAATGAAAGGTTGCCTACCTACGATACCTATGTGTTGAAACATTAGTAATACTGCTTACTAATTATGATGGGAAACAAAAGACGTAGGTCGAAAGAACAAATTTTGGTTGCTTAACATCCGGGAGTGGACGGGGATGGCGAGTGCAGCCGTACTAGTTAGCTTGGAACTGGAGAAGAATACTCTAAATTATACTAATCTGCCAATCTTAGATAGTCAGGGAGGCATATCACTGTATATTTCCGGGAGCGTTTTTAAACATTCAGTTTTGACTGGTCAGGAAATCATTCCAGCCGCTTTAATAAATCGATAGATGTGATCCTGGGTATATTTTCTGCAAAGATTGACTTTCGCAAATAATCAAGATCCAGTCAAGAGATTCAAAATAGTAGTATTTTTTGACATGATAAAATCTCTAGATCTGTAGCTGCATCTAGAGTCCCTTAAAGTCAAAACATAGTTACTTAAATTATGTATGAATATATAAGAAAGAAAAATGTTTTGACTATATTTCTCATGAATGCCCTAGAATCGAGCCCTAAAACCAGCCAGTCACTGCCACTTATCCCAAACTTGCTTCGAAAGCCTCCAAAGAGGTTTCTTCACTCCATTCAATAATTTGAAGGAACTTATCCATTAATCCTGGGGTAGACATGTAAAGGAAGGCTTTCGAGGATTGCGAGAGACGTTTTGTGTGGAAGTGATTTATAATGGAGGTTCTTCAACATTGCAAGGTGAGAAAAAATTACAATAAATAATATAGAGTAGGTATTTTTAATATTACTTTAATCCAACACTTTTAAGATTCAAGACCATTGAGATGATCTAAAAAAATCTTTGTCCCGGGTAGGATTGGATTAGATTGTATAGGAACGATATCTAAAAATATGCAATCATGCAACAAAAGTGCAAATCCACCGTAAAGCTCCTAAACCCTTTTGGAGCTTTTAGAATTAGTGGGATCAGTCTACCGATTCAAAACATGTAGAGGTAAACTGACTCCACGGGATAAGTATAAGTGGGGTCAGTCTATGTATCAGAGAACCCCCAATTTTTCCCTCGAAGTAGGTTTAAAAGTTAAATAAATATTATCACCTACCCTCATTTGTAACCACCGAAATACCAAACGGTTCATATATTTTGCTTAAACTCTCGAGATTCTTTAAAAGGTTGGTATCCAAGAAGAATTATATCAAATCGCTTTGAAGGCAGAGGTTCATTTTTTAACGCACCGCAAAAAGGTCGCACTTGAATAATTCACACACATCCTTATAGAGGAGGGTGTAAGCGTTCATACAGACAAGATACTGGACTGTCGGCAGATAGCTCGCCGATCGTCACATTTGAAAGCAAACTGCAGAGCCTGCGAAGTCGAGCAAGTATGGCCGTACAATGAGTACATCCTTTATTGAAACAACTCGTAGCTTTTTAAGAACGCCGGCGCCGCGCCGCCGCCTATATCTCCGTTGTGAGTAAAAATGTCTGTTTTATACTAAGTCGTCTTTAGATCGTCTTTTGTTTCCGTTTCGATCGTCTTTTGTTTTTTCTCTGTCCAACCAGTTGGACAGTAACCATCACTATCAACTGTCGCTCGATATCAGATCTGCCGTCTGCGTTTGCCTTAAAAATGAAAACGTGGCACATCGCCTCCCTGATGAGATGGACGACTTTAGGAAACGGGATGTAGCTGAATATATGGAAGATGGCTTCTGAAATATTTGTTGGTTTTATAACATGGATGCTCGATATTTTCAAATACCTTCGACGTGAACGTCTGCTTTCAAATTAAATGATCGGCCAGAGCATATATGTATGTATGTATACTACCTCAATTTTTGATGACTTTTTTTTTGGTGATTGTTTTAGGTAAGTTCCTAAAGTGATCCATTAATTTTATTATTTTTTTCACTACGTTAAATTGTTTTCTAATCTTCTCGTATAACGGTGTAAATCACGTATTGCTACGTGAGATACACAGATAAGCGGTGTTAAGGTCGATGTCAATCCTTTAAGTCAGCTGCAGCCACATGGAAGCTCCAAGGATCTCTAAAAATATTTCGGAGTAATGACCGCGCAATGCGTTGCTTAACCAGCACGATCGTATACCAATGACAGGTGACAGGTGTCATTAGTCCTTTCCTAAAACGATTCTTAACAGTTATGAAAGCATATTTTTCAAAGCAAAATGCTGAGCTTACCGAAAGAAGACGGCTTGAAAGCTTCTTCACAACGAAACTGTTAAAACAGCTTTCCATATGAGTGGGATTCTGAACATAGGTATATCATTTGATTTATTTGCATTGAATGGCGGATACAAATACAAGTTTACATTATACTAGCTGCGCCCCGCAGTTTCACCCGCATAAGTCCCGATCCCGTGGGAATATCAAAATAAAAAGTAGCCTTCCTCGATAAATGGACCATCCAACACAAAAATATTTTTTTAATTCGAACTAGTAGTTCCTGAGATTAGCGCGTTCCAACAACCAAACTCTTCAGCTTTATAATATTAGTATAGATTATAAGTCCTGATCTCTGATCTCGGTCTATCATCACGCCGGGTATTAAAATTGCGTGATGATAGACCGACCAAAGCTTAAGCTTTTAACAACCTTTGACTAGTCTCGACACTAAAGCGACGCGACGCTACATCGAATTAAAAATACTACTATAAATTTAAATTTGAAACCGATTGCATTGCTTATGCGCGAAGAGTAGTTCTTTCGTCGTCGCTTACCGCTCGTCCGAGTAACTTGTGTTCACGACGTACTACGAAATTTACAAAACTACCCTCAAAAAATGGCGCCATCTAAACTGCCTAAATGTGACCAATGTAGTAAGTCCATCACCAAGAGGGCCCCTGGAGTGGAATGCAACAAATGCGGGATGTTGGTTCACGCTAACGCTGAATGCGCGAATCTGACTAACAAGCAACTTGCTGCCATCAAAGCTTCGGGGAAACTCGAATGGATGTGTGACGATTGCCATAGCAGATCACCGAGGCGGTCATCTTTGATTGTCCCTGAAGATGACGAACAAGAAGACGATGATAGTGATGATCAACCTCACACCAAGTCGAAAACTTTAAATATTGATGTACGAAAAATGACACAAAACATCACAAGGGATATAGAGAAAGCCATCAAAAAACAGCTAAGTGAAATAGAAAACGCTATTGAATACTGCAGTAATAAAGTCGATGAATACGGAGAAGAAATGACAGCGTTCAAAACAAAGGTAAAAATGCTAGAAAAGAAAAATGAGAGCTTAGAAAATTCTAAAAAACACCTAGAGCTCAAAATAATGGCTATAGAACAAAAACTAAATGAAGATCAGCAAAAAAACCTAGCTCAACACTTAGAAATCGCTGGAGTCCCGTATGACGATAAAGAAGACATCTCAATCTTAACCAAGAAGATAGCATCCAAACTAGACCGAAACGTAGATGAGCTAAAAACAATGAAACGAGCTAAAGGTAGAAATGACGGAATTATTCTGCTGGAATTAAAGAACAACAGTGATCCTTCTGCGTGGGTAAAAGCTTCGAAAACTGCGAAGATTAAATTATCAGACTTGATGCCCAGATCTACCAATGACAGTACATCGAAAAACTTTGTAATCGTTCGCCATGCGCTAACTACCTACAATAAGACCCTGTTATACGAGGCAAAGCAGCAGCTGGCGGATAAATACAAGTACATTTGGACCAGTGCAGAGGGAAAAATCCTAGTACGTAAAGATGACGTCAGCAAAATCAAGGCAATACGGTTCCAGGATGACATAAAAAACCTCTTATCTTAAGGTACTTATCACCTAGCACGACCCCAATTTGTTCTTTTTTATAATTAAAATGGCTACCTTAACAGATATTTCAGAAATACTTAACTGCCCTAATTTAGATACCTACTTTTCATCTATACCAAAAAATAATAATTTTACCGTACTGCATACTAATATAAGATCTTTAATTAAAAATTACCCTCAGCTAGCTTATCATATCGAGAAACATCAAAATCAAATCGATGTTATTGCCCTGACTGAGGTTAACATCTCAGAAAACCTCAGTTCTATGTACACTTTAAAGGGCTACACGATGCACACTAAGCTAAGGAAAAATCGTAGGGGTGGAGGTATTGTTTTATATATTCGGCATAATCACTCATTTTCTACATTCACACACCACATTTTACATAGTGAATGCCTTATAGGTAAGATAACGACATCACACAAATTCACTGCTATAATCTGTGCATTGTACAGGCCTCCTGCCACTAGTAAACATCTATTCTTAAAAACCGAACTTCCTCACATACTTAACAAACACTGTTCCGAAGAAAACTTCATTTTAATGGGTGACTTTAATCTTGACCTAAAAGACAAAAATATCATCTCAGAGCGCTACATAAACCTTTTATCCGAGAAAGGACTTCAGTGCACTATTTCTGATTACACAAGAATAGAAATGGTCAAAGGTAAAGTGACCAAAACATGTATTGACCATATTTTTATTCGCAGTAGCACGGAAGAACTTTACTCGGCGGCGCTCGGTACAGTATTGGCGGATCATCGAATGATCGTAGCCACACTGTCCGGTGTACGACATATACAGCATGCTCCAAAATTTGTAACTTGCATGGATAATAAAGTTATACATAAAAAATTAAATGAAGTAGATTGGGAAATAACCAAATCGATGAATTGCCCTTATCAGATATACAATTATATTAAAAATGAATTTAACACAGCTTATGAAAATTCAACCTACACGAAAAAAATTACTCAGACCTCGAGGCGTAACAAAGAAGAATGGATAAATGGCAAAATAAGAAGAAAGTGTGCCCTAACTGATGAATGCTTTATTAAGTGCCTAAAAGATCCAACAAACAGGATACTAAGACTTGAATATAATAGATTACGAAATAAATCACACAAGTTAGTTCTGAACTCGCGAAACAAATATATTGCAGATAAGCTATTATTAAGTAAGAATGATCCCAGGAAGTCGTGGCTAATATTGAACAATCTCATGGGGAAGATTACCAAAACCATAGAAGATACAATATTAAAAGCCTTCAGTAAATACACAGATAACGATAATAAGATAATAGTCAAGAATTTCGCTGCTGAGTTTGAGAATTCTGTCACTAAAATTGTCCCCCAATGTAATAAACCTATGTTAAATAAAAAAGATTATCTACCTGTCGCTGACAGAACAATGTTCTATAGAAAAGCCAAAGACAAGGACATCTCCAAAATAATAAAATCACTTAATCCTAAAAAAGCACCTGGGTTGGATAAAATAAGAGTTCAAGACATTCAGTCATTGGGTAAGAAGATCACTAACTCAATAACAAATTTGATTAACGTAAGTGTGATGGTAGGTAAATACCCTGCAGATCTCAAAAGTGGAGTGGTGAGACCGGTATATAAAAAAGGTAAAAAGGATCAGTACTCAAATTACCGTCCTATCACCCTTCTCCCAATCATAGACAAGATCGTAGAAAAATACATAGCAGCCGAAATTCATCAGTATTATGAAAAAAATGAAATTTTAACTAAGACGCAATTCGGTTTTCAGGCAAAGAAGAGTACTTCTTTGCTTCTTACTGATTTCACTGATTTGATTAATTCACATCTTGATAATAGATACCACGTTCTACTTCTCTTCATTGATTACAGTAAGGCCTTCGATACGCTCAGACATGACCAGCTCATTGAAAGACTCGAAGCAACAGGAATACGAGGGCCTTTGCTGGAATGGTGCAAAAATTACCTTATGGATAGAGGATACAGGGTCAGAGTCGGTGATGCAACAAGTGATGTCGTTGATGTGAGGTTGGGTACGGCCCAAGGATCAGTTCTCGGCCCGTTGCACTACCTAGCGTACGTGAACGACGCCAAGAATGTCATAAAGCACTGTCAAATTTATCAATTTGCGGACGACACGTGCCTAATCTCTGCTGATAGAAATTTAGAAGTAGCGTTGCATAAATTGCAAGTAGATTTTACAACACTGAGCATGTGGTCACACGATGCTGGCCTTGTCCTAAATGCCGAGAAAACTCAAATTATTCATGCTAGATCTGCTCATAACACTCGAGACTCTTGTAATGTAAATTTAGTAGCCCACGATCATGATTGCCTACATAGGTATAAAGGCAACCAGTGTATCGGTGGTTGTAGGTACATTGAACAGGTTAGAAAAGCCAAATACCTTGGGTTAATTGTTGATGACAGATTTAACTGGGCACCGCATGTAGACATGGTGTGCGATAAGTTACGAGCTTTATTAGCGAAAATGTATCAACTTAAACGCAAAGTTCCGTTTAAAATACTTCGTAACCTCTATATTGCCTTGGCGGAGTCTGTCATCTCATACGGCATTACTAGCTACGGCCGTACCTACAAAACCTACCTCGATAAAATTTATGACCTACAAATAAGGTTGTTAAAATCAATAGTACCAAAAAAGATAAAAGCCAGATTTAGAGATAATTATCATGCATTATTCGATTATTGTGAGATTCTACCTGTCCATAAAAAAGTTGAATACGCGTTATTAATAGAGCAGTTTTCTCGTTCCCAGCAACATCAGTTCTTGTGCCCAATTAGTCATAATATTTATACAAGGCAAGTCAAGAGAAATGATATGGCTACGCTAACAATACCTAAAACTGCTAATTGTTACGGCAGAAGGACACGTAAATATCTTATGCCAAGACTATACAACAAACTACCTGTTAATCTGAGAGAAACACTAAACGAAAAAAACATAAAACACAAATTACAACAATATTATTTACAAACTATTCAAAAGTAAGTTAATGTATAACATTATGTAAATATTATACATGCGCACACACACATTCACATACACATCCACACACACACTCACACGTACTTATATATTTATACATCTATTTATTTTATTGTAATAATTTATTTCACTTCATACTATTATTATAGTTGTTTATTTATTATACGTTTGTACTTAATAATAATAAATGCTAACTCTTTGAACTCATGTACTTAACACTGAATTATACTGCGATGAGATACTTCATTTAAATCACTTATACTAATTTCGAAAAACATCATCCTGTACGTGCATGCACCTAAACGAGTTTACCGTCGTCGGACGGCGGGCGCGGGCGCTCGGTCGTCGTCGGTCGGTGTCGGTCGGTGCACGCGCAGTTCGCGTGGTTAGAGAGGGGCGGTTACTTGACTCTCACCGATTGCGATCGATCTGCTTAACATACCTACTTGTTACCGTACGCGTTAGGTACCTACTTTTCGCATTTGTGTAGCCTTTATTGACCGACGAAACCATTTATTATATTCGTATGCACTACTTACTAAACTTAATTGGTTGTTTTTGTGAGTACCTATTGTAGTTTTTTGTTACGGGCCTAAGGTGATAAGTTACTTATTTCGTTTGAACATTTAATAATTTCGTCACTAAACTTTACAAGTAGCTTCGATTGTTGATGCCAATTCAAACCCATTTAGGTTTCCTGGCATCTTTTTAGTAAAACCAATGTAATGAAATTGTAAAATGACCTTCTAATAAATAAAAATAATAAATAAAAAATAATCTTACCCAGAGACGACAGCATTGTTTCTTGCTCATTTTCAAAAACAAAATAATAATGAGATAAGTACCTGAACCTACTATTTAACAAAATAACAAATAATTAGTTTGTAAATCCGTAACGATGAAATACTCTCGCTACCTCTGAGGCTGGCTCCGTAATAACGGGACGTGCTAGTTTCCTTTCAAGTTCTTCATTAAAGGCTTCTCTGCCGATACTTCCGCCATTGAAGGCTTTGTTATACAACGAAGACTGTTTTCTTGAGGAAAAACAAAAAAGATATCTAACAGTTTTCGAATATAGGTATTTAACGGGTGAGTGAGTAGGTACTCAATGCTTTTTGTGACATTCTTAATGCTTGTCGCTCTTTTAATTATTGCTTTTAGGATAATTTCCATGTGCCATATTTTAGTAAAAATACACTTATTTTAGCTTTTAGAAAAGAAATTGAGTATATCTTTCTATTAGAACACATCTTCAGATATATAATGTCGCGTTATGTGTCTTGTTGTTTTTGTTCGAGTTCCAGGGAGCAACGACCAGCTATCCATCTTCCCAAACAATAGCATTCGATAACCAAACAATATAACGTAATAAAAAACTGTATGTATCTTTACCGAAGCAATCAATCAGGGTGCACTCACCGCTTTGCGGGGACACCGTACGAATATCTAATTTTGTTTGTTACACCCCCCGACGTCCTCTGGCACCCCCCAGCACCCCCTGGCACCCCCCGGCTGGAGGCCACGGCGCACGCGTCCGACACCCTAAATCCAGGCGGACGTTTTGATGGATCACCCTTAATGACAAGCAAGGGGCGCTAGAGTTGCCCTCTTCGATGTTTTCTTATCGATAAAGTGGAGGAAATTAAAACGATAACATCTAATTGGTAGAATTGATATTGGTAATTGTTTTATGATGTTGTTGTTACGTTTTAAATGGTTTCGTGTTGTTGGTTACCTAATTTTGGTTTTGTATTGTTTGTTTTGATTTGTGTTCCTACTGCGTTTTCTTAAATTACACTTTGTATTAAATTTAAGAGCACAACCTTTTTATTTTTTTAGTTCATTGTTTCAATTTAAGTCATTTGGAACAACTAGGATATTAAAAAATGTAAAGTAAACACTTTTCATAACATTAGGATAAAAATGCCTTAATTTCCAACTGTTTTGGTTTTACGTTTTATAACTTTATCGATATCCCTGTCCCATCCCTACGAGAGCTGCTCGTACACGCAGCTATGTGAACAGCACTCTGCACAATTGTATTAGACATTAGAGATGTGGTTCGCAATTCACGGCTGTATGGCGGAGCCGGCCGATGCCGCTGCGACCGACGAACGACGACGACGAGACGGTTAAAACCAGCAATTTTCTATTGTTTTACTAATGATTCTTTCGTGAGACGGTAGTGTAAGTTGTGGTGTAAGTTCACAGTATGCTGGGGGGTGCTGTAATTGTTGTTTTAGTTGTGTTATCGAGTTTATTCTTTGTTGTTCTAAACGTTTTGTAACACATGGTTGTTATTTTACGCAAGTTGAATCTGTATGTACTCTTGAAAATCTACTAAAATGATAACATCTAAAATTGTATTACATGTTTATATGTCTACTTATACATTTTGATTAATCTTACCTATGTTTTATTATTTTCTGACATTGATCTGAAGTCATTTTAAGACCACTGTCCCTGGGACTTGTGGACTTAGAGAACATCCCTCGTAACAATTTTAAGACACAAAATGACGTCCATCTATATATGTATAACGTCAAGTTACTCCAATAGGTAGGTATTCAGTAATGAAGATCCTCACGCTATTCCAACATCAATCTAATACCGACAATTACCGGCACATGTATCCAATTTCGATTAGTACCGAACCGGGGTCCGAACCGAACTATCAAACTGTATACACTCATGGATTACTTGAAGTCATTTTAAACTTGATTGTTGCTTCATTATTTTGGGGAGTAATTTGACTGTATTTATGATTCAATAGCAGCCCTTAAGCCCTTGGAAATACCACGATAAAATATTGTCTATGTTACTTCTATGAATTCAGTGTTTTCATTCCAAAATTCATCAAAATCGGTTCAGTGGTATCAGAACGCAGTCATTCGAAGACAGCTCAACCGATTGTCATGATTATTTTCTATCGAAATATTTATATTATGTTTTGACCAATATATTTCGATAAGTATTAGGTATAGACTAAATTAATATACTTTTAGCGTGAATTCAACTATATATTTTCCATAACATACCACTAGCTATTACTGGCCGAGCCACTTAGCATAATGAACACGTACATCTTACGTGCCACATTCACACCGTACCACCGAGACAATTAATGTAGTGACACCGTATGCAGTTAACTGGACCAGCTGAGCCGAGCCACGGTGTAAATTACACGACACTAGATGGTTAGACACTGCATTGTGATTATGTCCTTGTCATTATGGAATTTGACTGGACTTAATACAGTTTAGTGTAGCGATTTCATGGACGGGAAATTGGAATTATGAACTAGAGACTTTTAAGTCGGCCGATAATTGACGATAAGTATGAAACAGCTAATCGTTCACTTCCTTGGTGGTAAAGTAAGTGTTAAACCCAAGTTTAACCCATGCACACTTATGAAATTAAGAAATCTTCAAACAGTCCTGACTCACTGACTGACTGATTTATCAACGCACAGCCTTAATCAATGAACGAAACGGGCTAAACTTTGCTATACAGATACGACGTTGGTATATAGTATACGCTAAGATATATTTGGAAAATTCAAGTCCTGAATGGACTAAGACATGGGTAAAGGATAGTTGAAATAATAATATAAACTTCCGACCACACCGGGTCGAAAAAGATGGTTTCCAATAATTTCAACCCAGTTATAAGGGGGCGAATCGTCCCTTTCCACTACTGGGACCAAATCTACATTTTCCATTTTGATAATAGTACTGGTCTACACATGGTTAAGGTATTAGGACAAAGTTCACGAAGCTCAAGAACCGTCACCGAAGGAGGATCGTGGGTTCAACTTTCACAAGGAATTGGATATAATTTTAATTTCTAGAAATAGAAATTTCACTTTATCCATGGATTTATCAGTCGGCGAGCTGTTGCCCGACTTTGTTATAGGAATGTTCTGTTCATTTCTCTGTAATTAATTAATGTCTCTCTATTGTACAGGTAACATATCACCAATTGACCAACTTCATCGTGTTCTGCTTGTATTGGTAAGTGACTTTATTTAGTACTAACTGCGCTTCGGGGTTTCACCCGCGTAGGTCCCGATCCCGTGTATCTAAATTAAAAGTAGCCTATAGCCTTCCACGATAAATGGATTATCCAACACAAAAATATTTTTTCAATTCGAACCAGTAGTTCCTGAGATTAGCGCGTTTACACAAACAAACAAACACACGTTTCAGCTTTATAATATTAGTATAGATAAGAATGTAAATAGAAAAAAACCTTACTAAAAAATTTCTTCTATCTTTATTTTCCAAGGGTTTTTTGGGAAAACAATTGCCGGCAACTTACATCATCATACAATGGTCTATTTTTTTAAATTTATTAAAGTAAGTACATCAATATACATGTATTGAGGAGTAGGTTCTAGCTGCGTTCCACAGTATTACCCGCTTACATAAGTCCGGTCCCGTATAAAAATTGGGATAAACATTTGCTTACGTGTTATTTAAGGGATCCAGCTGTAACAAGTTTCATCCAACGAGTTTCATCACATTCGGATTAGTAGTTATTGCGCTTAGAGAAAATAAACTTTGTTATTTTTAAATAGGCTCTGAAAATGACCGATTTTCTATGAAACTTAATATTATTAAGATCCAATGATCGCAGGACGTGCAAGCCGATGATAAATTAATATAATATTGTTGCAACCATGATAGGTAGGTACACTACTTTGTTGCACATACTGCAATATAAGCAAATGTGCAACAAAGTAGTGATATGCAGTAGTGAGCAGTAAACACGCAGGAAGTGCTTCGCTTGAGGCAGCAGCCACGTGCACTTCTGCGCAGTTAATCTATTGACGAGCTAGTTTCGACGTCGACACGAGTCGGTTGCGCTACTGACACTGTACGGTGACCATGATACAATATAATAAATAAATATTGTGGGTTGACACAACGCCATCTAGCCCCGGACGAACTGATGATGATACACAACTAATCTTCTATATAAATAAAAATGAATTGTTGTTCGTTAGTCTGATTAAAACTCGAGAACGGCTGAACGGATTTATCTTATCTTAGTCTTGAAATGTTCGTGGAGGTCTAGGGAAGGTTTATAAGGCGAGAAAAAATCGAATAACCGATATTCCCACGGGATCGGGACAAACGCGGGTGAAACCGCGGGGCGCAGCTAGTGTAACATATTAATGGTTAACTTACTTTTTAATGTAGTAGGTATTGTTAATTCTTTTAGCCTAAAGAGGGGGTTGAAATGTAAACTGAAAACCTATGAAATTTACAAGCAAAAATTTCGTAGATTTTAGAATAAGTTTATACACGAAACTATCTAAATACCGTATAAGATTGCAGAATCTTAGACATGTTAAGGTTCAGAATCGTCGGTTAATGGCTGGTTATTGATTTCAAATATAAAAGTTTGAATTAGGGCAGACCCTGAAAACGTTCGCGCGAAGATCTCGATGCACTTGATGGAGACCTAGCCCAGAACCGGACTGCTTGAAACGATGTTTGGGAGGGCTTTACCCAGCAGTGGACATTTTAATTTTTTAAACTCTATAATAGACCAATTAGTTTTTAAAAAATATTCTCAATATTCAAACTCCTCGTGTCACCCTACAGTACAGTACAACACGGTCATCTCCGTGGTCGTTAGCCAATCACATGTCAGCGAGAGATGCGCGTACGCATCATACAGGCGCGCGCGCGCGGTAGACGCCCGTACAAGGTGGGTGGCCACACCGACCTCGCACTTTGCAATAAGTAGTTATGTTTTACTATCTACCAGAGATAAACTGTTTTATGTTTATTATGAACAGACATACAGACAATAACTTTTACTAACAGTTAGATATGCTGATATTATTGCTGTTGATGTGGAAAGAATAAATTAATTGAATTGAATTGAAAAAAAAAGTAATAAAATGATTGGACAAAATATCTATACATATAATAAATCTGTAGACATCAAAAAATCTGTAATTGTAAGATATCCAGAAAAAAAATACACAGGTCGCCTTAAAATCGTTAGCTGAACACGATAGGGTAGTTTTTAGAATTTTTGTCTGTTTGTCTGTTTGTCTGTTTGTCTGTTTGTCTGTTTGTCTGTCTGTTTGTTTGTTTGAACCAGGTAATCTCATAAACTACAGAACAGATTTTAACAAGGTCCACACAAATTTGTTCAGAATATATCAGAATAACATTTAGGCTATGTTTTAATTTAACTTTAATACAAAAATTAAGATATTTGATAAAAAAACATTTAAAAAATGTGAATTCGAAATATTTTACCGTGGTAAAACGTAATCGAACGTCAGAAGGGAACAGTACCCTTACCACGGGTTTTTTACGTATTCGATTAAACATACTATTTTGAGTATTTACTATGAAACTTCCTAAAAATCAACTTACTAGGTCCACCCGTCTCTGAGAATATCGGTAGTGACACACCGACAGACAAACGGACAAAAGAGTGATCGAAAAAGGGTTTCTGTTTTTCGAGTTCTTCAAAAAGTCATGGTAGGGGTGCAGTACATGCCTCCGCTCAAGATGACAGCTGTCATAAAACCAAATAGTTTGCATTTAATACTACCTACGTGAAACTGACAATGAGGTTAGTTCAAAGAGGTACTACTACATAATATTACCGATCTCCTTTACCGAAGACCTTCGATGTTACACTTCTATCGCGCTTTTCTCCTGCTATAGTTTGAATTATGAGTTCAAGTAGAGGAAACCTTAGATAGTAAAAACAAAAAACGAATTTTCCAAATCGCTCCAAGAGTTTACGAGTAATCAGCGAACATACATAAAAAATATATATATACGTGACGAATTGAGAACCTCCTGCTTTTTTGATGTCGGTTAAAAAATATACAGGTAGTTATTTGTAAAAATCATTTTTTTTTTCCAAAATTACGTAGCCCGTTTTTTTATTAGGTAACTAGCAGCTACCTAATAAAAAAACTGGGTATTTTGGTCAAGAATTCAGAAAATTGGAAAAGCTATGTTATGTGTTATGTTATGTTTTTTGCGCTGTGATTTTAGACCCGATGAATAAATAATGCCCAACGCTTTATAGGTTTTGTTTGATGGCATTATTTGTCATTTTCGATGGGTATGGGACTCAAAGTGAACCGCACACTTTTGAAAAATTATAGGTTATCATTTTTCTTTAAATATTCCGTTTCCAAAACGTCTCGCTTTAGAAGTTGAATGTCCTTTTGTAGTTTGGTATAAAGTAGTTTTGTAGATTGACTTAAAAACCCTAGGCATAACATAATTTTACACAATTATTTTTGGCATAAAGTCACCGCGCACTCTTAGAAAATCAAGGAACATCACGTTTCTTCAAAAACCCTGTATCCAAAACGCTTTAGAGGGTTGGTTTTTTTATTATTTGTTTTTTTTTCGATGCCGTCTATCGATAGGTATGAGTCTCAAAGGGCACCGTGCACTTTTGTGAAATCATAGGAAATCACGTTTCTTCAAATACCCCGTTTCCGAGACGCTTTAGATGTTTGTTGTGAAAGCATTTTTTGTTCAACGTAATGCCTGCTATCAATATGTAAGGATCTCAATGTGCATCGCGTTATTTTAAGTATTAGTATTTGTTCTGCCCAATGGCCTTTCTTTTTAATCATTAATATTATTATTTGATAATAAAAACAATGTAAAATATTATTTGCACCAAAATAGATTATTATTTGCATGATGTTGTTGTAAATACTATAATCTCTTATATTATTAATTGAAGAATATGAATCGAGACACAAAGGTAGTTGATAATTATTTTTTCTTTAATTTACAAAAATCTAAAGATAACTAGGAAGACAAAGTATGTTGAAAGTTTTGTGCGAATAGAAATTGGACTTAGGTTTATCTTATCATATTGTTGTGTACCTATAATGTTTTATTTGTGAAAAATTAACAAAAATAGTACATTGTTACCCGTCTCGGGACTCAATGAGTGACTTTCACACCTTGGGTAACAAGTGTTTTTCATTACAAGTCACATATAATTCACAATCACATAAAAATCTTCCTAATAACGAGAGTGAATGAGAGACTCCATACTACCTGATCCTCTTACAAGGTTGGGACCAAAGAGGTTATACATTATGTAGATTTTTTGTTTTTGCTATTTGTTTTCAATACTCAAATACGTCGGTACTTACCGAAGAGATTTTTATAAATTAGTTTATCCAACACTGAGTAATGACGCGAAGTCCGAAGATTTAAATTACAGTTTTTCATCTTTACATTTATTTTATTAAATAAGATATCTTGAACTAAATATATCTACCTGAATTCGATTACTGAGAAAAAACCTATTATGTACTAAACTCTGGCAGTATGGATGAGGCGTGCGAAGCCATAATTGTTATTCTTTGGTGTTACCTAAAGCAAGAAGGTTAGGTTTTTGAAGTTCCTAATGCGTAATGATACTGATACTGGCTACAAACACATTGCACAAGCCGCGCGAAGCCATAATTTGACATGACAGCTGTCAGTGAAAGCGATCTTTCCTAGGGCTGAAAGTTTTTCTTTCTACACGCTCTTCAGGCATCTTTAGACCTACTTTCAGAGTATGAGTAAGCCTTTGCCAACTCAATTAAAAATAAAGTTTAAAAACAATGTAACTACCTATTTTGTTTTTATAACTTACACCGAATGATAAATTGTATCTATGCAGAAAAATGCTAAGTATTCTAAATAACCCAAAACCACATCGCGAACGAAGTCGCGGGCAACAGCTAGTTATATAGGTAAAACTATTGGACTAAAAATTATAAATAGCATTTCCCCTTAGGTTGGTGGATCATACAAATATTTATTATTTTAACGGTAAATCGTATATAAGTATAATAAAAAAAATTTAAAGGTAAGAAGTAATCCTGCCATACCGTCAACTTTATAAAATACTACGTAAATTGCGATACAGTTCCAATTAAAAGTACTTCTTTTAGTTTAGTAATCTACCTCAGACCTTATAAACAGCCAACATTTACCGTATTTGTCCAATAATACCTCGTATAATTTCCTACGCTATATAATGGAATAATTATCTGCTATAAAAGAACTCATTTCAAATTTCTCCTAGAAATATGAATCATAATAATGTATATTTTTCTTCCTCATTATAACATTTCCATAGTTATTTATATCTAATGTCCTACCTATAGAGGAACCTGGTGTCTGCCCGGGAAAAATATCCTAATGAGTCACATTGTAAGTTGTTTGGTGTGACTGGTTGGAAACCCACCAGCTCCATTCCTAGAGATAAAACTGAACAATATTCCAATTATGATAAAGTTTTTAAATTAGTGAGAATTAGACACAGACTACTCCCATTGGACCGGGACTTACGCGAGTAAAACAGTGAGGCATAGTTACTTGTAGTATTATAAAATAAGTAGTAAATATGTGCGCAGACGCATGTAAAGTGAGCCGAGGATGGTCACTCGATCTATAAGGATAGTTACTCACCGGAAGGTGTTCGAAGAAGGATTAATTAACATTATCTTTACTAAGAAAAGAACGGAGAAAGAATTCCTTATGTATCTACCTAGTATTGAATTATTAGAACTCATTTTCTAATACTTATTCAGAGGTAGAACTGGTTACCTGCCTGTGCAACATGATCACAAGAAAATAACAGAAAATCCTATGAGTTTCTTGTGGTTATTTCTCATTAACGGGCGCGTTCAGTAATCACACATAACTAAGTTCTTAAGACGTAACAATGTGATTATAAAAGTGTGCTTTATAGAATAAATGATCTAGAATCATCCGGCGCTACCTGTACAGTGTACACAGATGTAACAGTGACATATCACTGCCTGTACATAAAGGTTTCAACTTCCAAGGTTCGCGCTGATAATATTTAATCATTACTTACTAATTTCATTATTAAATTATTTGACAACTAGCTGCGCCCTGCGGTATCACCCGCGTAAGTAGTTTTTACGTGAAGGAGTAACAAACATACACACACACAAACTTTCACATTTATAATATTAGTAGGAAGGATTAGGTATAGAGAATCATTCAAATTTGAAATTGGATATCTTTGTGATTCATGGAATCTAAATACGAATGTACGAGTTGTGAACGAATGAGTTGCTTGCTTGCAGTTAAAATGTCGTGTCCGTGGAACGATCGACTAATTCGAGAGCAACGAAATAAGATGTGCCTCGTTCCGATAACAATCTTAAGTGTTTGATATATTTAAACAAATGTGGGCTAGTGATTGCTGCTTGTTGGTATCGATTATTTACTCTCGATAAACAGGCCCTGGTTAGGGCACACTTAGAATATCTCGTTTTTCCTTAAAGTTTTGAAAACATTTGTGTATGTTTATGCATAGACCTTAAAATTATAAAAATCGCCTTTATATTAAATCATATTATTCTATTTTTTGACACAATGGTTTCAAAATCGCGATTATAACTAGGTTTGATAAAGATTTGGACTTCCTAAATTTTGCTGCAAGTATCAAATGTAATCTAAAAAAAATAACTAAAATCAAGAACTAAAAAGTGTCAGGTAAATACTAAATTTTTAACACTTATTTTCAATAATCAAATTATATTCGAAATACCTACCTGATTCTATACTTTCTCCATTTCCGAAATTCGCACATTAAACGTCCAAAAATTTAAAATAGAGATGCCAGTAGAATGTCGATAAATCTTATTCTAATTTTTATCGACGTATTCCCAACACTAGCAAGTCAAGATGTCGCTGTCGTCTGGCTACCTGCGCATGAGCACTTGACGACGCCACAGCGTCGCACAAATGTCGCCTCTTCACTTTCCATTTTTTGTTTATTTTCTTTTTTGCCGCATAAAATTTGTATATACCATGTATTGATTAACGATTGGTTGTAAAACGATAAGTATTTTATTTATTGATCATACGTGGTTTGTAAAGTAATATGAGGTTGTTGTGAAATGTTGTTTTTCGAGTCATGTACTGTAATTGCTTCGATCGACTATTTTTATACTGAGAGTTACTTTAGTAAAAAACTACACAGTCCAGTTTATGCATTATTTTTATTATATTTGCTTAGATATTTAGGGTCCACATTTACTGTACTGAATTTGCTCATAGTAAGATCGTATTTAACCAGACACATTATTTTTTCGTTGATTCTGTGACATTACCATACAAACTATGTACTATATACTATGTGTAGGTACTTTATTATACGTAGACTTATACTCTTGTAGATATTAGACTCCACCGTCCTTTACATAGCAAAATAGGGTAAAAAATGTCGACATTAGATTCGGTTTATTTGTTTGTCTTAGATCTAACGGAAATATTAAATCTTTCAATATCTGCCTGTTTGTTCCTGCTGACTATCACTCGACTGCCAAACAACTTCTTCGACAAAAAAGTCCATTTACCATCAGTTTTTACCCTACATCCGCCTCCCCTTATCTATGACGCCTGCATGCGAAACCTCTCGACTCGATCGTAAATCACCGTTATCGATGTCGATAAAAAATAAAGAACATCACTAGCCGCTTAATGTGGTGTTCTGGGAAACTTTAGTCACAGTCACATTATGAAATAGGCACATAGGTGAAGTGATTCAAGTGATTTTAGGACGGACACAAACTTCAGACTGTGGTCGGTCGATGGACTAGTCCGTGTTCCGATGCGTGGGCCGGTGCAGCCACAAAAGAAGGACGGGTCGGTAAAGGTCTCTTACCGCTCGGCTGCCGTCTTCCTACCTTCACTCGCGTCCCTTGAAGGCCCCCATTTATTTGAGGATCTTTGAGTTACGAACATATAGGTATCTTCTAGGAAAGCATGCTACATCTTGACCGGATCGTCACTTAACATCGTGTGAGATAGTGGTCAAACGCTGACCTATTTCTTATTAATAAATGTATAGGAAAAATTAAGCCTGGTTGATAATTCTGTCCAAAAATTGATCTGTCAAATACAATTGGCCGATGAAAAAGTCTGTGATCTGTCGGTCGGTCGCCTTAGCTAGCGTGGGTCGGTATATTTAAAATGCGAGCTCAAAACCTATTGAATACTATTATTTGTAATTTTAGAATGTTCTCAAAGGGTACCTACTTATGTATTTTAAGTGCTTTGTAAATCGTAACTAGATGATATACTTACCTTAAAGTATTACACCGAGTACTTATTTGAGGTTAGTAAATAATCGTGAGTATACCCGCGAGGCATACATAGAGTAGGTACTACCTAGTACATGTTTGTAGGTACAGTCAACTGCTATAAGTGCAGTGGCACCTCTCTGCGGGGCTCTACACGATGTCTATAGGACACTGTGGTGGGAAATGTAGTAGCATCGTTATGTTAATACGGAGTGGTGTCATATCGGTACCATCTTTATTTTATTTTACTTCGACGTTACTTCGCACGGTTCGCGACAAATTATCCTTTTATATGTGCGGTATAAGTTATAAGCGTAAATAAATACAGTACATAATATATTGACGCCCATAGGCAAATGCCTGTCATCGCCTTTAACTAACTAAAATGTTCATTATTGCATTAAAAATTAAATTTGTATCCAAATTTTCTATACAAATTGTAGGTGAGTTATTCGCCGATAATTTAGTTTAACTTTAAGAAGAAAATTCTTTATCGTTTCTCCAAGTTTTATTTAAAACATCACATGTTTTGACAAATTGGATAATCTTTAGAGCGAACGAGATATCTGTCACCATTTCCAAGATTACCTCAAGAATTTTTGTTTACCTTCCAAAGTGAATTAACGTCGGAAATTTAATAGTACATTACGATATAAGTGTGGTAAATTGATCTTGTGTAGGTTACATAACTCATAATGGTGGATAAACAGAAAGCTTACCGATAGGTTATGTACGTCCGGCAAAACGTGTATGTCTCTTGGCGGCAGCGGGGTGGTTGGCAATGAGCCTCTGGTCCTCTCATATTGGGGTAGTCTACTTTCGTCCCCTAGTCTTCTTGTTTCCTTTCATCTTCCGTATGCTTTTGGAGTTTTTTTTTACATTTTTTTTGGAGGTTGGGTGTGCAGTTTTACATGAACAGCGTGATCTGACATTTTATTACGTTTTTTTTTTGTTTTTTTTTTTTCTCACAAAACTAGGTCTGTGACGACGGAATGCCAGACTAAAGAAATAAGTATATTGTAAATTATATCAATTTTTCTTTTTTTTTTTTTCTTATGTAGGTATTTGATTCTTGTAATTTTTTTAAGGGTATATTTATATAAGTACAGCGTAGTATATAATGTGTATGTATATATGAATAGATTATGTTATTTTATTATATTATATTTATTAAATAATACTTAGTATATTTATTTATTTATATTATCTTGGTGACCAAGCCGTTTCCTGGGAGCGGAAAAGTCACCCACAGGGTGCGGCCGGAAGACCAGCGCTGCAGATGCGCCCGCGTATTTGCAGCATATGCTGAGGCTTTCACCCATTCGGGCAACACACGACTTCTCAGATATTTTTTTTTACTGTCTGTTTTTTTGTAATTTCTTTTATTTGTAACTATCTCTTGCTGTTTCTTATTTGTATCTATTCTATACTATGTCGTGTGTTTGTTCGAATAAATGATATTCTATTCTATTCTATTCTATTCTATTCTATCTTTGCATAGAGGCGGTTTATGACGCGCGAGCGGCAGCGAGCGTGGTATAGAAGCCAAGATGCAAATATCAATTCCACACGTATATCGTACGACGTTTTTTATCACAGTTGCGAATAAAAGAAAAGACTTGAAAAGAAAACAAAATAATAATCAACAAAATATTTGTGATAACTCTATGTTTACATTTTTTAAGGCAATATTTTTTTGTTAATTATGCTCCGGAAAGGCCAGGCTAAAGACTTTTAACCTATACATCCTCGTGTGACATACATTATTTGTTAGGGTTTTTCTATTTGTTTTTGCGTCGGGGGTTAAGAACAAAATACAATGGTACGGAAAAACAATATATTTAAGTAAAGAAAAAACAAAAAATAAACAACTCAATTTTTAATCGTTTTCTAAGTCATAATCACGTAAAATTTTCGTTCGTAAACCGACTTTAGAGACAACCATTTTTGCTAGCTAAAAAACTCTTTGGTACCTACCTTTTCGGGATAACTTTACAGCACTAGTTAACAAATCTAAAACGCACGCGTGCATAATATGTTGGATTATGAGCCTAAAAGCCGTTGAATAAGATCCACTTTATGAGCAACTGTGATAAAAAAAATATTTTCCTGAGACTCGAAAGATACAGTAGGTGGGTACGAGTACATCGAAACTTCAATTCCTAATAGAAGTACCTAATGGCGGTTAATTCATTTCGTGCTCTACTTAAATCGCTATAAGCTCAGTATCTAACCCAAACGCCATTATCGCTTCTTCTTTTTCTGAAACACTATATTCAACTCGTAAACGTCCATATAAAATACTGGACACGTAATGACTTATTTTTATTTATACCGTTTTAAAACACAAAATCAAGGGACTATCAACCCTACTCCAAAGACTGAAGGTTACCAAGTTATTTTCATGAAAGTTGTTGTTATGTTTGTTTTGTTCAGTGTGAAATGGCGAGAGTTGTATCGGTAATATCAAATTTTAAAATACATATAATTTATGTGTGTGTAAACCGATAGGGCCTGTTTTTGTCCTTCGATTGTGACAATTAATGTCCTTGTTGGACAAACCTTTATATTTATCTCACGATATCCATAACACGTTCAAATCTGTGTTTATCCTACTAATATTATAAATGTAAAAGTTTGAGTGTGCGTGTGTGTGTGTGTGTGTTTGTTACTCCTTAAAGCAAAAACTACTGTACCGATTGCGATGAAACTCGGTATCCAGATAGCTGAAGACCTGGATTAACACATAGGCTAGACTGACTGCACATAGACTTTTTATCCCGATATTACCACGGGATCGGGACTTACGCGGGTGAAACCACGGGGCGAAGCTAGTATTATCATAATATAACAAGTTATTTGGATAAAAAACCGATATACATTCAAAAATGCTTATAACTTTGAACTCGAACTTTTCACTCGCTTCAATATCTTGAGAAAATCTGAATTAAAAGTAGCCTAAATACGTCTGCTCCTTGGACTGCTCCTTTTCAAATTTTCATCCCAATCAGACGAGCCATTTTGACAGTAAACTTTCGCATTTATTAGTTAAGATCAGTCGTCTATAAATATCAATACATTTAGATGAATAGAGCTCGTCCTAATAGGTAGGTATCCGAGACGCAATTGTAGTGAATGTGGGTAGTTAGACAGGAAATGAGGTGTACTTCCGGAGGACCGACGCTTCCGGTGAGCTTACTTCCGCTTCTCAACTAAGTAAACACTGAAACTTGTTTTTTATTTATATTTTTTACAGTGCGTATGAAAATAAAATGTGTTTTTAGTACCTCCAAACTACAACCTCGGAGTCTTCAAGTCTAGAGTGAGCTGAAAGAGTGGGCAACAAAAGTGATGCTTTTTCCTGTATTGATTTTTATATAATATCCACTTTTTTTCATTATTTCATTAGGCATTCCCAACAGAATTGCGAAAAGCCATTTCCATTAATATCAAGTTCAGTTTCTCGAAGGCGAAGTAAAAATCGTGGACAAAAGTGCAAGGAACCCCAATTTGTCAGGAACCCTCGATTAGTCAGTCGAAGGCAACGTGAAAAATAACGGTTAACGTGATACATTGCTACCTTATTTCAATTCTAATATACAGTGTGTTTTAAAAACCCAGTAATCCCTCGTGGGCAGGTACACCTTAGGGGTAAGGATATATATAATACCTACATGTTCTAAGTATTGAAAACATATTTAATTCAGTTTTGATTGAATTAATCCAAGAACATAAGCCATTATTAAAATTACGGGTAGTTTCAAAGCGTAATTTTAAGGAGGTTGGAAATTATGTTCTTTAAGGAAATTTGGCATTTTTATTTTTTGGTATTTTCTTGCAATGCATTTTATTTTATGCCATGGTTTAAAATTACTAAATTCCGTATTTTGTGTAATTTTCCCGTAAGTAGATACCTATTTATACGTCTAGTTACATTAATTTTCAAGACATTTTGCGGTTCTGTTATAGCAACAGCTTTAAAAAGTCATACCTAAAGCGCATTATCTCATTCCTTCCGCGGAAAAGTTCCGTTTTACATAAATTAAGTGTAACATAATCTTTTCGTTGGTCCGTGTAAATCACCGGGATACAGTCGGTACTGAGGGTCACGTCCGGATTGCGAGGGTCACCTCCCCGGTCACCGGCGCGGGCGGCGAGGTCATTACGTGAGAGCCTGATGAATACTCGAGGCTTTCACGGACTTACAGAAACGGCTTGAGATAGCGAATTAATGTTGTTGAGGTGTTTCGTTTTGTCGCTTTGTAGTCTCTAACTCGAATGAATTCCAGTTTAATTAATTGCATTTGGGGACAGGAAATGGCTTTTTTGAGAGAAGCCAGAGTCTCAGTGTGAAAATAGGTGAAATACCAGGTAAAGCACGAGTCGTATTCCTTTGGTCGTGCTTCTTTAATTTATTGGAAACCGACGCATACTTATACTAGAATTAGAATGTACTAATAAATAACGTTTTTCCTACATAGTAATTCTGCAATAGAAATATTTTATTTATTCAGATTTTTTACAATCTTTCATTTAAAGGTCGTAAAGTCTACACTTTACAACCTTTTTACAATTATATCATAAAAAATCTTAAGCTGAGTACCTAAAAAGTAGCCTGCCAATTTCGCATTATGCTAAAATGTCATTTTAAATAAGCGTTTGGACCAAGTGCGTTTTTGATGTGAAACATCTATCGGCGGAGGGTAAACCTGATTTTTGGCGTGACGAACGTGGCGATAGTCTATATGTAGTAGTGTGTGAGATATACAAACACATAAACACTTTCAATGTTTTTAAAACTCTACGGTGGGCCTCCACTTTTGTTGGCGACTGTACTAAAACTAAGTTCTTGTTTTTTAAAACTATACGGCGTGCCTCCACTTTTGTTGGCGACTGTACCTACTAAAACGTAGTTCTGGTTTTTGAAACTCTTTGGTGGGCCCTCGGTTCGGTATACCTACTAAAACTTGGTTCTTCGGTTATTCGATGTTTACATCTACCAGGCGTCTCGTGACGGGTCACATTTTTTTTCTTTATCGCAATAGATCCCATAGATTTTGTAGTGCCTATTCGGCAATAGGGATTTGTCACAGTAAACCTATTCGATCATATCGTTTCTTATAATATGTAATTTCAACCCTTATACAAAGTAAACACGAGCAATGGGTCAAGTGAGTTCGGCTCAGTTCCCGAAGGACGTAACAATTTCCGTAACTTGTCACACCGTTTCCGACCTTTTACCGTAATATACTGTCATCATTTCGAACAAATGGTATTTATTCAACATTAGCTAGAGCAAATAGCGGGAAATTAGGCTCCTTTCTCGACTTTTTTGATAAATAATTTGAAGAAAATGATGGTAAATACGAGAAAAAGGGACATCGAAAAAGCATAGGCTGTAGGAAGGTAGGTACTTATGTTATTTTTACTCAATATTCCGTAAACCCGTCTATAGACGTCGTTTGTTCTCTACCACTTTACCGAAACACAAGCGACAAAGCCTCTTTCAACTTCAATCAATTACTGGAAACGGAACAAAAAGGTAAAAACCTTTACTGAAAAATATGCGCGGCGCGTTGCCTGCGTAATACTACCTTTATCCGGCTCGCGCCACCGCGCACCGGTATTATCGAGTTTATACCCGGTTATAGTACCGGGTGTACCGGTATTTACCGGCCACCTGTAACGCGGCCCGGTTCAATTTTCATAACCCTCAAGCGAAGAACAACTTAGCGTCGAGTGTTTGTGCATTTTTCAGTGTTTTCTCGCTTCTGTTTGTGTTGTTTATTATATAAAATGTTGCTGTTTTGTGAACGATAAATATTATACTGAAAGTTCTTTAGACCAATACGCAACTATGTATTATTTATCAATGATAACCATTTCGTTATAGCTGTGTCTAAAAGCAGAACACAAAAATAAAGATACATACTTTCCATCTTAATAAAAAGTAGGTTTATACGTATATAATATTTTATTATACCTACAGTAAAAGTACATACTATGACCCCTTCACTTAGTTACTTAAATTACTCCAGTTAATTTTGAGAAACAGTATAAAAATATCCCACCAATCGACTAATTCAACTAAACATTACCTTTTTACCCAAAAGGGTAAAGAATTCACCTGTAAACACCTACCTATTACACCATTATCAATATTTAAGAAGGCTCGAACACCGTTCTTATCACTTGTATACAGGTAGAGCCAGTCTTAACCAAGATACGCACATTTTCTCACTCTCACCTTAAGAAAATTCGTATTTGATAGTGTTTTTTTTATGAGACTGACTATTTTTTTACTTTCTGCCGGGTACCGGTATCAGAACCGTTTAACCGGTAGTACTGATAATGAAGCTGTTTGCAATCTTAGCCGGTTAGAGGTTAATGGCCAAACGGCCCAAGATGATATTATTGTAAGTAACTAAAGTGTTTTTACTTCGCTTCATTTTCATTTCTTGTTATTCGATAATGGTACCAAACTGAATGATATCAACATACTAAAATATTTAATACAAAACATTTGTTAAATGTCCCGTTTTAATAACACCTCACGAATAACGTCAATCAATGTCGCTGAAACTGAATATCATCCTGTCAATTAGCCGCAGTTATTTCAAGAAATATGTCCCATATCACGGGGCCATGGAACCTCGGGTCTTTAGTAGGTGTCTGTGGAGTCGAACCACTACGTTGAACCCCTTTACAGTAACAAGTTCAATAGCGAAGTATGATGTGGACACCGGTGATTAGTCCTTTCTGCACTGTAAAATACAGCAGGTTGCAAGTAGAATATATAAATATTGATAGACTACAGGAGAAAAGTACTTGAGCTGAGATGGTAGTGGACTGGATATTGGGGAACTGTGGCGAGTAACTATAGCGCTCGACGTAATTATTTCCAACAAACACGTAAAAATGGCAGGAAAATTATGTTATATATAATAGAAAACCCGTTTTTAAATGACACTAAAGTTTTATTTGTTGAGGCAATCTTTCAGCGAAGTAACCATCAGAAGTTGAGATTGAACTGAAGCCGCACACAAACAAGTTGAGTTGTTACATTTGTCACTCCGCGCGGTTACAATGGAAATAACTTTATTCCACATCTCTACATGAGTTCCTTGTACTCTCAGATAGAATATATTTCACATATTTTCCTGTTTTTATTCAATGTATGCGGTCGTAAGTTTAGGCTATGATATGCCTTTCGTTTCTGCTTAGCCTACATTGTGGTAATATCATGATCATGCCCTTTACTTCGTATTTTGTCATAATACAAAATTGTTGTTTTTTTTCTTGTTTTTTAGTCATTCTTGTGGATATTTGGGTTTGTATCCACGGATATCGTGATCAGATGGAATTAGTCACTGATCATGCCTAATTGTGTCCGCTGATAACGTGATCAGTTTCCAACAACAAATAAATAAGTTAGTTGCCGAGCTTCTTTTACCTTCTAACAAAGTAGTTACATTAGCTACGTCAGTTAAAATTGTGCCAACTTGAAATTACGTTCGCACCTAAAGAATAAACTCCAGTCGCGCGTCGAAGCTGACACGCAAGAATAATGTAACTTTCTGATTGAGGTTCAGATTGGTCTCAAGTAAGCAAAGAGGTCAAAGCCAGTAGGTTAGACTAGGAATTTACGAGTGGCCTAGAGCCATGGCTACAGCTCACCGTTGACGCCATGTTGACGCTAGTTATCATTTTATACAAGTTTATAACATCGACCTCTTGACTCTAAATGTTAGGCAAGCATTAAAAAAGTAGAAATCAAATGCAAAAATAACTTGTCAAACCGACGACACCGACGCGACGCAACGATGCGACCGATAGTTTCGGAGATTAGTACGTTAAAACAAACAATCTCTTTAGATTTAAACTTTTTCGTTCTATTAGTAAAGACTATGTAGGGCTAAAGACTATTGATGAATTTGCGTTACAATGACGGATTCTTAGAGCGGTGTTGGCTTAGTGGTAGATACCCCGACTTTCATTCTGAAGGTCGTTGGTTCGAATCTCAGCCGGCCGTGTACCAATGAATTTTTCTTAAGAAAAATTTATGTGCGCTAATTGACATTGCTCTTACGGTGAAGGAAAACATCGTGATGAAACGCGGCTTAGTTGGCTCCAGAAGTATTGATAAGTTCTCTCTTCTGGACACGGTCGACTAAGCTGAGTGGGTAATAGGTGCTGGGCAAGCCTACTCCACCCTCACGCAAAAGGGACCCAATTAAAAAGAGTCTAGTTGCGGAAAAAAGCCCGTATTCATACATACATACATGACGGATTCTTCAGTGAATAATAGCTATCAATATTTATCTGCGACTACGTACGCTTTAACAGCTATAAATGTATGCCAAATACCCATGTTGGTTTGAGCTATGTATAAGTCAATTAGTCAGTCAGGACATTGAATTTTATACGTGTTGATAACGTAAATGTCAACATTATGAAAAGTTCTTTAAATAATCATTATTGTTTTACGTTCAATACGATTACAGTAATTTTAGTGAATATCTCGTGATGTAACCTGGATGTAACGTGGAAACGAGTGGAGACGACCCGTGTCACGTGTCAACTGTTCAAATAGGATCCTCACCAAATGTCCGGCCGTATTATTGACACCCGGTGTCACCTTCCTCCTTACAATATCTTCGACTTAGCCGACATACTTTGGTATATTATTACACGGCTTTCCAAGTTTCTATTCAAATACATGAAAGTATTTTTGAATGTTTGATAACGACTATGGAAGTTACATCTACTGCTACACTAAACCATATACTAATGTATCTACATTTAAGGTACATTTATCTATACTAATATACTTGCTGCGCTATGTGGTTTCACTCGCGTAAGTCCCGATCCCGTGGGAATATCAAAATGAAAAGTAGCCTATAGCCTTCCTCGATAAGTGGACTATGCAACACAAAAATAATTTTTCAATTCGAACCAATAGTTCATGAGATTAGCGCGTTCAAACAAACAAACAAACCCTTCAGCCTTATAATATTAGTATAGATAAAGATTTTTGTTTGTTTGAATTGAACAGGGTCCGAAACTAATTGACCGATTTCAAAAAAACATTATATCCTTGGGAGACAAAGACTACTTTTTATTCCCATAGTTAAAAAATATCATTTTGGACTTAGATCGAGATCATAGATCATCAGATATAGTTTAGATAATATGGAAACACTTCAGGAAAGATGGACCAAATTAACTTGAACCTTTCAGCCAAAGGCTTGATACAGATTAATGACAAGCAACTGGCTAGCAAGGTTCAAGCGTGACGGTGCTAATTTAAAGCACGCTTATTTCTACAGTGTCGAGTGATTCATTTAGAACGAACCAGGTTACAAAGAACTCTGGTTAAGAGAGCAGCTCAAGCCAAGAACCAACGGTGTGGTACAAGTGCCAAGACAAATGTACAAACTACAGTAGGTAGGTACCTGGTAATGTAAACAGTAGGTAGATACGTGCCTCGTCGCGTCGTCGCTCTGCTCCACTGACTTGCAGATATCATTGTTGTACACTTGGAGCAACGTTTTAAATACACATAGTTTTCTCAAAAAAAGGACTAGGTAATTCTTGGTGCCTCGAAAGGTGATAGACCCAGTTTTCTACAGGATTTAGGCGTACTTTATGGCCAGTAAAAATCAATGAAGTGAGTGCATGAGATGTTAATAACTTTTACTTTCCCTGGAAAGGAAATAAACAAAAAAATAAATCCAGAGGAGACCAGTGTTGTAAGAGAAGTTGGAGAGGCATATGTCCTGCAGTAGATCAATATGTTGCTGCTGAAAATGAGATTTCCTAACTCAATATTTTATACATACCTAGTTGAGCTGGCCTACATAGAGTACACTACTTCTTCACGTCTCAATTTGTTATCGAGCAAATTTTAGGTGGGCCCTGAAACTGAGGACCATATTCATTAAACATTGTTATCGTCCAATTTTTGTGTACTTTAGAAGATGAGTCCCTGAAAGACACTTTTGATCGCAACCAATACAATAACAATATCTAGATTTCAGTAGCTGACACGATTTCCGTTATACATCTTCTATTCATTATATGTACAGTAGAGTTTCCGGCATTTTAAAGCTATGGAACGGTGGGTCCCATGATGTAATTTCTAGACTATACTTCGGGAACCAAGTCTCAAATATCAAACTTCACAAGTAGACCACCCCCCTCGTCGGAATATAACCTTCTTACTTCACAGGTAGGTCTATAAGACTGCTACTATGTGTAAGTACAATAATGATTCGTTGGTTTACGTGTTCATGTTTGTGATGTTTGAGTCAATAAAACACACCAACGTATGATGTTTAACAATTACGTCTTTAAATGAAATGTCATCTGTCTAAACATTGTATATTTTTTAAAAGGATTAAATAAAAACAAATAATGGTTTATTCAAAACCTTAATAGTACATTACGATATAAGTGTGGTAAATTGATCTTTGCATAGAGGCGGTTTATGACGCGCGAGCGGTAGCGAGCGTGTCATAAGAAGCCAAGATGCACAGATCAATTCCACACGTGTATCGTACGACGTTTTTTATCACAGTTGCGAATAAAAGAAAAAACTTGAAAAGAAAACAAAATAATAATTAACAAAATATTTGTGATAAGTCTATGTTTACATTTTTTAAGGCAATATTTTTTTGTTAATTATGCTCCGGAAAGGCCAGGCTAAAGGCTTTTAACCTATACAGCCTCGTCTGACATACAATATTTTTTAGGGTTTTTTCTATTTGTTTTTGCGTCGGAGGTTAAGAACAAAACATAATGGTACAGAAAAACAATATTTAGTTTAGTAAAGAAAAAATAAAAAATAAACATAACTCCATTTTTAATCGTTTTCTAAGTCATTATCACGTAAAATTTTCGTTCGTAAACCAACTTTAGAGACAACCTTTTTGCTAGCTAAAAACTCTTTAGTACCTACCT
This sequence comes from Idaea straminata, assembly GCA_951213275.1. Classification (NCBI taxonomy): domain Eukaryota; kingdom Metazoa; phylum Arthropoda; class Insecta; order Lepidoptera; family Geometridae; genus Idaea; species Idaea straminata. The sequence continues at coordinate 489,633 of OX577858.1, forward strand.
TTTTTACACATCAAAACAGTATAACCCATCGAGATAACTTTACAGCACTAGTTAACAAATCTAAAACGCACGCGTGCATAATATGTTGGATTATGAGCCGTTGAATAAGATCCACTTTATGAGCAACTGTGATAAAAAAAAATTTTTGACATATAACAACATACAACTACTCAGCAACTATACTATGTGATTTAACCCGCATAAGGTCCGATTCTGTGAAAACAATTATTCTCAAAATTTATGAAAGGCTTATTTAAAACTGCCAATTTACTAGGGGTCGAATTTCTAAAAATCGTTACCTCGTCTCTATGTTCCAAACGAAGTTTCAGACTTTCGAGTTTCGAAACTATCGTGATTTCGTTTTTCTCTGTTTTATACATATTATAAGGTATTACCAAACATCAGTGAAATAAATTAAACTTATTCAAATATTGGTCTCGATCACGTAACTGGCTCTAGCGATCGCATCGCTCCCGAACCGCGGCGACTAACGAGCGGCCTGCTAACGCAATCAGAGCAATCAGCAATTTGTGCTGAACGCGTGCCGGTGTGCGGTCTTCGATGTTTGTGCGACTTGGTAAACAACTGATTAACCTCGCTCGCATGCATTGCCAGTACATGATTTGCTGCACTGAAATAAAGTAGAAATTATGTTAATTTTGACTGTTAATGTCAACAAACATAAATAAGAAAGCGGTTAATTCGACCAACACACGATAAATGTTCACAAAAAACAGTTATGTAGGTAGTTACTTAATTTAAACGTTACATCTTACATACCCTGTTAAACTAACAAAGTATAAATATGTAATTGAATCAGGAAACTATCTAACTACGAGTAACATTACCGCCTAGCGAGTGTTGTCCGCCCAGCAATTACTCAATGTAGTGTCCTGTCAGTTGCCGTCGTGATGGATGACGATTGATCAACGACACTGAAGCAATTGTTAATTACATTATAGAGTCACTTTACTGAAGTTACTCGGTGGGAAAATTGAATTGGCTTAGAAAACGAGGGGTGTTTTCTTTTTTTGTTCATTTGGGAATTAGACATCTCATTGTTTCAATGATTTTTTCTAAAAATACTACTAGACAAAAAAAACTTTTAAGATTACAAAGCTTCGAGGGATAATCTCAATTGATTATGTTGTGTTGTTGATTATTTGATTATTTTCAAAGGTAAAATCGCTTTGTTAATTCTCAAAATTCTTTAAACTTTTCAATGTTATTACAACCAAAAGGTTCAGAAATATGGTTATAAAAAGATTACATTGTTTTAGGTAAGTATCTTTGAATTTATCTTTTTTCATTAATTTAAAAATCTAATTTTCGAAATCCATTTTTAAAAGTTTATTTCGTCTGTCTTTTGCTAACAGAATTAATTGTAAAGGATGAAAAATGTAACGAGATTAGAATCGTGTTCTTATTTGTTTACGATTATTAAAACAACCCGGCCCTTAGACCCGGGAGGGAAATTTAATTCAAAAATTCATTACTTTTTTCTAATAATAGAAAATTAATGACCACTTCGATATCGGTACTTTGGCTTCATAACCCTTTGTTATCCTGGACTCGAGAGAAGACATCAAGACGTAGTTCGTCTCGATTTCCTATGTAACTTCGCGTACATTTCTTTCTGCTCCGCAAAAAATACCAAGAATATTACGCTCTTATACAAAATATCCAATTCCCTTCGGTCTGAAACTGTTTATTTCCGAAATGAAAACATTACAGGATTGATTAACCGGCAGCGCACTGCGCGTGTTGTGGAAACACGAGGAAAATAAACGGAATCCGATCCGTATTGTTTAACAATAGTTTCCAATTACTACATTGATTTATACACTTTTAAAATACATTTGTTTTGAAATGGTTTTGAACTCACTGAGGAGTTCCTCTATGGTTTACTCCAATTGGTCATGGGGGAACTGCCCTAAAACTGACTAGTGATGTTTTAAGTTCGACAAATGTCATATTTTGGATAAGCGCTATGCATGAGTCCTTTATGGATGATGTGGCTGGAACACTGATGCCAGTCCTGACAAGGATATTAAATGTAGCAAAACAATTAACAAATTAGTGCTGCCATAAATACTTATCCAAAGTCCTGACTGACTAATTGATATATTCAATCCACGCACAGCTCAAGCCAATAGACTAGAATAGAATAGAATAATTTTGGGAAATTCAAACCTAATGTTGACGAAGTCGTGGGTATTTCTAGTATTTCATAAGGTTTGAGTTCCTTGAAATGGGAGGACTCAATTGACGATGACGACTTTCACTCTACTTGAAATAATCTTGTTAAGTATGCTGACAGGCTTTGAATAAGTCCTTTTCATGTTTGATAGGTGATTAATGACTGGATGGGTATTATTTCTTGATCTTATTTTACAATTACCTGTAAAATCAGCTTACCTGTAAAAAATAAGAATATTTCCGATCACGTTTGACAAACCTATTTCATTTTAAAATCAAATAATTCTTTCCAGATGGGGTAACCGATCGACATATCGATTTGACATTATCAATGCGCATACTCAGACACTATTTGAAATTGAGATCCAATATTAACTTGATAGAAATCTGACAACTAAGTTAAAGTTTTAATATCAAGAGGACAAAGTTTACTTTCTTCTAAATAATAAATGCATTAGAAAAACATTTCGGCAGATATTTAAATGTCGAACTTTATTTTTTTAACGTAATGTTCTGTGGAGTCACTACATAAACCGAACAACTTACAGTCCATATAAAACCTTCTTGTTGTTGATTAAGATACTATTTTGTATGATCTTAAATTTCTTAGATTTTCTCTCCACATGGTATTGCATTTAAGAACTTAAGTATTAAAAGTTAGAATTTATTTTTCAGTAGCAGTATGTTTGTTTAGTTTAAGTTAGTGTTGTATTTCACCGGAAACTGTGGTTAGGGTGGAAACAGTTATATTTAGATGGAATGCAGCGGATGGACGTATGAGGTGTAATATTGCAAGTTAGAATCATTTTGTTGGCAACATTGACTTCTTTATTGCTTTCAGTTTTCGAGCAGTGTTACTAGCTGACAAAAATAATTGCTTTATCACCATTTTATTTTGTGGAAAGGGGTTAGAAAATATCTGAAGTTAAGTCTCGAGAGAATAGTTGACATTCGACAAGAGTAGTTTATGTTGAGTCGGAGATACAACAATACTTTTCCCAGAGTTTTATAGGTCCATCGAGACGTGATTGTCCTTCAAAGTTTCCCATCCATATATTAGAAGCTGGTGATAATAAAAGTAGGCTATTTGAGACAAGGAATAGTCCTACTTTCAGTGTCTGTCTTTTGTGTTTCCGACTTATTCTTTTGCCAACGAAAAATGTTGGAGTGGAAATTTTTGGGAGTGAGCCAGGAAATCGAGTTTTGAAAGTATTCATATTTGTTAGCACACGTGCTTTTATTGCGATGATTTTTTAATTAAATTTGATAATATCTGAAAATATTAAGTTCCTCTCAAATTCAGAGCCAATAAACAAAATTTAAGAAAAGTTGGAGTAGAGAATTACCTATTGACCACATGACATTATACTGCACGTTGCCTCCAATATATGTATAAAATACACTTAAACCTTTCGCCACGAATGTCCTGTACCCCTCATCTATCATCAATCATCTCCTAGTAGTAGGTAGAGCACGCGGGTGTCGCGCCGCGTCGCGTCGGCTGCTCCCAGCCGGTGATCCATCATGCGAACACGGTGTCTCCACACACGGCCACATAAATACATCCTAATTTATCGTTTTAACGAGTAATTCGAGAGAATATAATATATACACATTACTTATATAATTATAGTCAACGTTTTTTTAATTTCAGCATCATTTTAAAGTGGTTTAAACTTCTGAGTTACTTGCGAAAGTGTCACCTATTAGCAGAGTCCTATCACTCAGATAACTAAAGTGGAATAGACCGCGGTGCCGTCAAAATATCAGGTCAAAAGACATCTACACATCGCCGAGAACTCTTCCATTTCAACCCCTTTTATTCAAGTTCTACAATATGAATTATTCTGCTTTGAAACCTGTGGATACCGTCCAACTGAATCATATTTATCATATCAGTATTTTTTCTTTCGATAAGCATTTCCTTTAAATCCCAAATTTTTCTAAATCAAAGCTACTGATCGGAAGTGCACAAGCGATTTCCGTGAGAAATATAAACGTCAACAGCAGACATATCCATTGCTAAAGTTATCATCAATCGGAGGAAGTGATCCATCATCAGGTAATCAGCTCCCTTCAGGACTTTGACCAGCGATACTTGCTTGCCAGTTGCCACTCACTTCATCTGTCATAATCAAATTATCAAGTAAAGTAGGTACCACTTTCGGTGTATCATTCTACAATCAGTATACATCCTGTCTACACCATAATTTAAAGAATGACCGATCATTTATTTCTTAAATTCACGTTAATTAAGTTGTGGTAGCGCGGAATTATGCATTGGTCAGCCTTCGGTTAAGGAGGGTGTTTTGTCGCCAAGGAACTTCCATCTTTCTGAATGAAGTAGGTACGACCTTCGCACCATAAATAACAAAAAACTTGCTTTATTTTTCTTTCGTCTGAAACCACAGAGCCAATGTAATCTACCTGACTAATAGCGATACAATCTGTGTTAAAACCGACCGTCTCAGTCATCAGTAGTAAACTGGAAGAGATATATTTACGACGGCAGTGTCAGCGTTAATTTGTGCGAAGTGTCGACACAATTAAGTGGCGCTGAAGCGTGTACTGACCTTTTATTGCTTGCTTATACACATAATTGAAACAGTATGTTTAATTTTCATGTTATTTTCAGAATATGCACTTAATACCCCACGCTTGCCTCGCCATCGCCACCAAATATGAACTGACGGAATTTTGGCACAGAATGCATAGGACTTTTATTATGCGGACGTGTTGAACACGAAGCCTATTTTGACGGAGAATTTCTTTGGATTTCTTGGTATATTTTATGGTCTCACACGTGTTAGACCTATAATCTAGTTAGTCGTAACAGTGTCCCTTGATATTAACATGATTATGTATTATTTTTTATAAACCATCAGCTGCGCCTCAAGGTTTTATCCTCATATGATTGGAATCAGCTAGTTTCATCGCAATAAGAAGTAACAAACATACATCTAAGAAGATATATATAGTATTGAGGTAGATGTTCACCCCCTACTCGTCGTCGATGTAACACGGTCATAAAAAGTCATCGGCTGTCACTCGATGTGTGTATTCCCGATGATTCGGTAAACGTGACCAGAATAAGTACGACATCGGTGGGAAAGGAAACAACGCTTTATTCGGTTACTAACATACACTTTCCTTAGAGGATATTATTATAGAATATTTTATATGTTTATACTTATAATACTAATCAATATTGAAACCGATTAGATCCGTAGACATCCGATCAGAGAGATCATATTAAAATAAAAGTTTCCTAACAAAAATATTGCTATTTCTAGTCGTCAAAAGAGGTGAGATGTTAAGTCAAATTGGAAATTCATAATACAAAGAAAGAAACGTAGGTACTTAGATATAATTTTATTCAGTTTTGTGAAGAAATTTTTCACCTACTTGACAAGAATTAAAATTTATTAAATTAAACAAACAAAGCGTTAAACTTTCCAAAAATAAAAACAATCAGTAATTATTATTGAATGAATCACCAGATTCCAATGACGATATCGTTTAAAGTTCCACGCTAAATCGCCCGTATAAATAAAGTGGGTAGTGGCTGTTAATCACTGCTATTTCTGTGTCTGTAGGCCAATCCCGACTGATTGCGTTACATTCCGGACGTGTGACATGTGACAAACCAGGCGTTGATGTTGTTAGCATACTATCATGTTCATGAGAATACGTATATCCTAATTTGATCACTATATTTTTGTTAAAAACCACTGCAAGTATTTATATTTATTTTTGCGTATAATATTGTTTTTTGGTAGTATGAATTTTATTTGAACCTAACATCTAACCGTCGATATCGATATTTTATCTGCCCTCTTCCATAAGAAGGCCACAGTCTGGATTGGATGAACACTTGAACAGCGCAACACTGTGATATAGAGGACTTTTAGAGACCAAAGGGCAGTGTTGACTAGCGTGAGCGTACTACGGCGACAATATGTCCATTTCGGACCACACGCAGCCTAAGTGATAGAAATGATATCCTGACTGGAGCAAGTAAGATGGGATTGTTAATTGAGACTGTTAGCAGAGTCGTTCAGTATTATTTTTAACCACAGGTTAACACACATATTAACTGTTACCTTACTAAACTTACAGAGTCAATAATGGTTTAAATCTTTAATACTTCAGAATCTGTTATAATTGTTACTTTTTATTTTAAATGGCCGTTCATTAAATCTATATTTTCCCCAGACCAGAACCTAGCAACGGTTAAGGCGACGACCGTAGCTTCCTTGAAGATTGCTGAAAAACTTTCTCGTATAAAGCAGCTTTAGCAGAGCTTTAGATTACGATCTAAAACACTTCACAAGGAACAATATAACCTCAAGTTTCTACAGTGATATTAACAATAAACCCGTCTTGATGTCCTTTATAAATCCTAATATCCTTTATGAATCGAGATAATATGAAACTTGACGCAGTCTTTCCAGAAGGACGCGACAGTGTCACAATTTATAAGAAACCTTTTGTGTGGGTGTGAATGTGGCCTTAATTCATGCAAAAAATAAAGCTTTTGTAACGAATGTATGTTTACATTATACCGACCGATGTGACTCTAAGAATTGGAACGATAAAATAAGGGTGCTTATAGATTGAATATGGACATAAACAGAGCAAGTTCAATTGACACAATAGATCTTTGTCTAAATTTTTCATGTAAATAAAACTTTTTTAGTAAATGAAGACATAATTAGCGTGCACATTTACATCGCGAACGGAAACGGTAGCCGTACGAAGGAAAGACTACTTCTAGTGTGGCGTTCTCGTGTGAATGCATCCTAATAATATTACAATTGTTTCGTTTCACATCTGCTGCGATTTGATCACAACATTGTGACGTCCATTACACACCTACTGCGCGTACACTGAAAAGCGACATTCTCGAAGCGGGCGCAAGTTGCCGGTTTTTCGTTGATTATCAAGTTCTATTTATTTGATTTTGATGTAAGTTTTCCACGAGCTTCCCAGAAAATAGAGCTATTCAAAAGTGAAAACCAGATTTAAATAAGTTCAGTTGTTTTTAATTGCATTGGTAACTGCTCTTTCTCAGATTTTATCAGTTTTTATGATTATAATAATAAATAATAATAGTTTATTAAACAAAAAGATATACAAATAGTTGGCATAAACAACGTATAGATTTTATAGCTTCATTATAGAGTTTTTCGTTTACTTTTACTCGAACAAAGTTTATGAGAGTAATCAGCATTTTACCTCCCTCATTTAGCAACCCTATTCACATTCCATTTGTTCATGTAATTGAGTGTGAAGTGAACATTTGAATGACGTGAAAGCGTGACTGTGTCGCGTTGGTCGCGTCACGTGGTGTCACGTCAAATGACTTAAGCGACGCGACACAAAAGGCAATCTCGAGCTCAATGGAGTTTGAATTGTGTTCACTGGATTGACGATAAATAATAATTTCAGATTAAACCTTCTCATGAAAAAGAAACGTAAAATAAATTCGAAACGGAAGATCGAATTGAATTGAATTCAAAGTTAGAAGAGTGACTATTACTGAAACTAGGTTCATAAGTAAGAAAGAACATTGGAAACTTCCCATTATCTAGCCACTTTCATTACTACGAGGCCTTCATAATCATGGCAGTTAAATAAATAGTTGATCAATGTAAAAAGTTAATTTCGTCCGACACCATTCTGTTCATGTTGTCCTGTCCGAGTATTTCAATTAACTTGATAGCAATTTTTCCACGTCGACAAGTCACGACCCCGCGCCCTGCCCGCGCCCGTCCCGCCTGCATTGACCTATTAAAATATTACCACCAGCTATGGTATAGTCAGCAGCAAAAGTATACCTAACGCAATGCATTATTTCAAAACAAGTGCACACTCATTGTTTGAACTGTTTTGCCCGATCTTCAAAACATTCGGGAGTTTTTGTCCTCAAATCTCGTGATTCTCTTTGAGGAACCACGTCTAAGAGAAAGTATTGATACACGGAACAATTCCATAGTTTTAAACAACTCTTGTTACACTTCCTAAAGGCTTAACGACCATACATGTTTTTTGGAATCTTGAACTGTGTCAGCTACTTTTGCTGGTGTCTGTACAGACCTACTGGCTGAGCATAATAACTCCATATTAATTACGGACGTCACGTCAGAAAGCGTGAACCCTTTTTAATCTCATTTCAACCCAAATATAAAAAAGGTTCCGTAAAACGGCAACCCTCTGAAAATTAGGGGCGAATTTAAGTAAATTAAAATATAGCTTAATATATGTCGTTGGCCGCACTCAAGTGATGTGAAGTAATTACTTAGGTGCGCTTAGATCTCGGAACTTTGACTTTCACATAATTTGATATGCTTAAGTGAAATTTATGTTAAATTTTCCAAAGGGTTACCTTAGGCTTGCCTCTTTAAGATTCATGGACTTTTGAATAGGTAAGTAAGTACCTATATTCAATACTAGCTGTTGCCCGCGACTTCGTTCGCGTGGTGGTTTTGTTTTATTTAGAACGTTTGCGATTGCCTAACTTACTTAATACGTGTGTCCTTATATTATGACAACTACAAAGCTTTCTTGTACACAACATTGTGGGTGACGCCTCGTCGTTGAAACAATTTACTAACATGTTAGCTGCGGCACTAACACTCGATAGAGTCAAATAGGTACAGCTGACTGTGTCTGAAGCAGCTTATGGTGAGATCTAAGCCTGCGGTGCGCAAGTCTGGCCTTGCACTTTGTTGATTGCCAATTGCGTAGCATAGGCTCACTGGAAATTGAATGCGCTTGAAACCGAAAGGAAAATTATTGATATCAGTGGTATCCTGGGGATAAAAACTTGTTCCCCAGCACCACACCTAGATAAAATTTCGGTGTCAAAAACTTTCTGCTGCAACTTGACTACTCTGGGCCAAGCCAATTAAATTACGCAACAGGATAATCGACACACCAAGTCTAGCTCCACTCAGGCTCCACTACCCGATTAATGGAGGTCTAAGTTTTTTCCTCTCCAGGCGATGACAACTTAGTATGTCATTCAAGAAGACGAATTTCTCATTTCGGGAAGTGAGAATAAGTTTTCTCGATCTCTGGTGAATGTCTCTTGAAACGTGAAATACTTGGTGAATGTCTCCATACACCGCCCTGAAGCAAACTGAAAATCGGTAAACCATTGTTTACATATCAGAAATCATATAGTGATCTGTGGCAGAAATTGCCAATGTCACCTTGGTAGATTGACGTTTTCTCTGCTCGGAGTTTCTTTGCAATCCTCCTCTACCCAAAGTAATCCGGACATTTAGTATAGGAGCCTAGCATAGTGATTTTTTGCGCAGTGCATTTGTGACTCACGTTAATCGATAGAGGGTATTACGGGGAACAAATAATGCTTTACACCGAACCGCTAAAGCGTCTCGGAAACGAAATTTTCAAAAGAAACCAATCGTGACCGAGTATTTCCAAAAGTCCGCGGTTAACTTTGAGACCGAATGCCCTCTATCGATAGGTATGGGTCTCGAAGTGCACCGAGCATTTTTGGAAAATCATAGAACACCACCATTCTTTGAATACCCTGTTTCTGAAACGCTTTTTCGGCATTTTATTGTTCGCCGTAATGCCTTTTATGTATAAGTATTGGTCTTAAAGTAAAACGCACACATTTGATCTGTCACAGCGTTTTTTTTTAATATCCCATTTCCGAAACGCTTGAGACGTTCCATGTGAAGGCATTATTTGGTTGCCGTAATTCTTTCTATTGGATAGGTATGGGGAAATATACACGGGACAGTATCAAGATACTGCACGAAGTTTTGCGTTATTGCAAGAAGTTTTGCCATCGAGATAATATTTTGGAATATAAAAAATAAATTAAATATCCAAAGATAAATGGTTAAGATCCTCATCAGATCCACACTACTAAAAATTTTATTAATCCTTGCAAGACAAACAAAAAATTTCAAATCTCCAAATTTTATCTTCAATGGTTCAGGAGTTTTATGATGAAAAGGTGGTTCAGGATATTTCATCATACTTTATCCATTACTTTAATGGAGAATTTACCTAATGACGGTTGAAAATCGAGCATATTGCTATACACGGCGGCGTTGCAATGCAAGTTTATAGATTATATTTCATCACCCCCACCACTAAAACCATGCTGAATTTCAAGATAAAAACTTGATATGATGTTACATTAGTATAAGGGCTATGTTTAGACCAATTTTCAATTAAATCCATTAAGTAACCAAGATATTTACCTTTCTATACCCCCACCACTGAAACCATGTTGAACTTCTTTAAATAATAAAAATTCCGTTTCCGAGACGCTTTGTAGGTTCGGTGCAAATTCATTATTTGTTTGCCGTAATGCCCTCTATAGAATGACATGGGATTTAAAATTGCACCGCGCATTTTTGAAAAATCATAGGACAACACGTTTGGTTAAATATCCCGTTTCCGAGACGCTTTCCGGTATGGAGGCATTATTTGTTCGCCGAAATATTCTTCACTTATCAATTGGTCTCAAAATGCACTGCGCAAAAAAAACAATATGCCAAGTGCCAAGTTACTGAATGTCCAAACCCCTTGCAAATTTCATATTTCGAAACCATGAACAAATATACACAGGACAGTATTAAGATACAGCACGAAGTTTTGCTATATAGCAAAAAGTTTTGCCATTGAGATATTTTTTTTAGAATAAAAAAATATTATGTATGTAAGTACTTCTAAAAAGAAAAATCGTTGAGATCCTCATCAGATCCTCTCTGCTGAAAATTGTATTAATCCTGGCAAGACAAACTACAAAATATCAAAATTTTATCTTCAATGATTCAGGAGTTTTGTGATGAAAAGGTGGTTCAGGGTGTTCCATTATACTTTATCCATTATATTATTGGAGTATTCAATTGAAAACGGTTGAAAATCGAGCATTTTGCTATACACGGCGGCATTGCAATGCAAGTTTATAGAATATCTTCCATCACCCCCACCACTGAAACCATGCTGTATTTCAGGATAAAAAGTTGATATAATGTTACACCAGTATAAGGGCTATATTCATACCGAGTTTCATTTTAATCCATTCAGTAGTTTTGACTTGATGCTCGGCCAAGATATTTAACTTCATCACCCCCACCACGGAAACCATGGCGAATTTCAGGATAAAAAGTTGATATGATGTTACATCAGTATCAGGGCTTTATTCATACCGAGTTTCATTTGAATCCCTTCAGTAGTTTCGGCGTGATGCGCGGCCAAGATATTTAACTTCATCACCCCCACCACGGAAACCATGATGAGTTTCAGGATAAAAAGTTGATATGATGTTACACCAGTATAAGGGCTATGTTCACACCAAATTTCAATTCAATCCATTCAGTAGTTTCGACGTGATGCGCGGCCAAGATATTTAACTTTCACTCCCTGATACACCACCACGGAAACCATGATAAATTTCAGGATAAAAAGTTGATATGATGTAACATCAGTATAAGCCCCACCACGGAAACCATGATAAATTTCAGGATAAAAAGTTGATATGATGTAACATCAGTATAAGCCCCACCACGGAAACCATGATAAATTTCAGGATAAAAAGTTGATATGATGTAACATCAGTATATGTTCACTCCGAGTTTTAATTCAATCCATTCAGTAGTTTCGACGTGATGGGCGGCCAAGATATTTCACTTTATCACCCCCACCACGGAAACCATGATGAATTTCAGGATAAAAAGTTGATATGATGTTACATCAATATAAGGGCTATATTCTTACCGAGTTTCATTTGAATCCCTTTAGTAGTTTCGACGTGATGCGCGGCCAAGATACAGACAGACAGACAGACAGACAAAAATGATTTTTTCTACATTTTCTGGTTCAGTATCGATAATAGACTGCCCTCCAGTTGAAATTTTCAAAATAACTTCAATTTACAGAATTCATCCACGAACGATTTTATTATAGTATAGATTTAAATATGAATTCTTAAGTTCAATCATCGTAAAAATTGATTTTTAAGGAACAAAAGGATCTATGGGAGATATAATAATTAAGAACCACAAGACAAAAGACAAAAATCAATGAAAGGAGATTAAATGTTTTATTCGTAGTCAAACACCGAAATATTTATATAGTGAAAGTTGTTTACGAAACATAGGTTATTCAGTCTGAAGAAAATATATTCAGTAAGTACAGTCTTATCTTCATACGGAGGCATCTTAATTAGAGCTCCAGAATCAAGGGATCCAACGTTCATTAGGGCACATTTCGCATACACGACATTAGCGTAATGTGAGGATTTGCCGAGTAACCCGTGGCGTGCGTGCGAGGCAAATTAGCCCTTATTACACTGATTATGAGCTTAGCGTTTTCGCCAGGATTTAGAATTTGTTTGGTGAATTAACGTGAAGGGGTTTCTTTTGAATGGTAGATTTGCTTTACCTTTCATAATTATTAAATGGTTTTCTATTTTACAGGGCTTATTTAACAAGTCTTGCTTAAGGTAGCTTTTATTCGACTACGGAACGTAATATTTTTAATAGATAGGATTGTATTATTGTTGTTTGTTTGTGGATTCGATCGTAACTTTGAGGCTTTGTTAATTTGAAAAATACGAGAAGCACCTATATTGCGGTTGTAAGAACAATGTAATCTTTTCATTTTTATCTACATTTACTTATCTACGACTTTTTGAGTATTTAATAAATACTGTGGTTGTTCAATTATAATTAGTAGCTGTACCCCGCCGCTGTTTCGCAAGGGAATAGAATCAGTTGCTTCTTGTCTTTCCTGGCGTGTACAATTTGGGGATATTCAAGTCGAAAGTGAACAGGTATCTTCTAGTCGCGAGTGCTATATCTTAGGCCGCATCGTCACCTACCACGAGGAAGATGTAATAGTGGTAAAACGCTAATCTCATTTGTATAAAATACTATTGCTTTATAGGTAATCTTTAGCAACATTTAATGAGCAGGAAGTGGTTTGCGGTAAGCTATAGAGCTTGATGGTCCACGACATACAGGCATAACTTCCGTTTAAGTAAGGCCCCGCAGACCACAGATAGTTCGCCATCTGACTGTTTAGGTATATTCGAAGGTACTAAACTCTTTATATAACCAAGCACCCGTTGTGCCCCTTTAGAGGTCAAATTTACAAAAATACATCCTAAAAAGAGCTTACATTAGAAATTTTAGACTCGTTTGCGTCACAAGTCTTTTTCACTTTAATAAATATACCTAGGTAGGCCAGGTTTCATTCATGTATCATTTATTGACGACCCAGTTGGTACAATGGTCACCATGCCGGCTGCCAAACACAGGGTTGCGGGTTCGATTCCCGCCTCAGACAAGTATTTATGCTTAGATATTTGTCTGTGGTCTGGTTGTTTCTATGTATTATAAGTATATATTTACAAAAGAAAAGTATATAAGTAGTATATCCGTTATCTAGCACCCATAACACAAGTGTAGTTACTTCGCTTGGGGCTAGATGGCGATGTGTGGAATGTCCTGAAATATTTATTATTATTATTTATTATTATCTATCTTTTACCATAGTCCGACAAAAAGTTTCTAGTCTAAACATCCCTAAATATACACGCCTACGTACCCACCTATTTAGAAAACGTTCAGTCAAAAATAAATCGTCATAAAAAGCAAGTAATTAAAGGTAGTGGGTATTATAGAGGTAATGTAAACATGAAGGCGAGACGCGGAGACGTGTACCTCACTACTAATTATCATGTAGGAGTAAACAGTACGTATATATCGACTCACGCGCAGGATGTCATAAACGATGGACCACCGAGGTGAGGTGAAAAGCTACGTGTTAGCCAGCTTCTTGCACGTTTCACTTTCTATTATGGACTTTTGAACGTTAGGCAATAATAATTCCTACTTTCTTTATTCTTTTTTTATCGATCCCGAAATATTTGGAATCCCGAAAACTCTTTAATTCTCCACAATAACTGTAGTCTCATTTTTCACATTTATCTCTTTCATAATCTTCTGTCACACAGACCATCATTTAATAATTTGTTATGTTATTTTAAGTCAATACGTAAGCCAATACTAGCCAGTCCAGGCACTAGCCATTGAAAATGTGGAAATCTTTTTAAAAATTGCACCTTCACTTGTCTGGACCGGATGGCGATGGCGTAGTGGTTAATTCACTGCATAGTAAGCAGTAGGTCGCGAGTTTAAGTCTCGCTGCATTGCAATTTTTAGAAATGCATTTTTCCTCAAAAATATTTCCAGTTTATAATTTTTATCTTAGACGAAAAAAGTTGTCGTAGTACGTATTGTCTTTTACCCATAATACAAGCCTAGTTGCTTAGTTTGGAGGCTAGATGGCGCTGTGTGCAATGTCGTAAAATACATATAAATATATCGATTGAGCTGAATGTGATCAAACGTTGTAAGTAGCTGAAGTCCTGGAATAACACGTACGCTACTTTTTATGCCGATATTCGCACGACATCGACATCAGGTCTTACGCGGGTAAAACCGCGGGGTTCAGCGAGTATTTACAATAATTTACGGTGGCCAATATATCTCTCAGTATTTGTAGATAAAATAAATTATGAGTCATAAAAAATGTTAAGGTGGGAGGTTGTTTGTAGAATGTTCATCCCACGCCTGTACTGCGCCCGGCGCCCGGCGCCCGCGCATGTCCTAGCGATATTGCTAACTTGCCATTGTCACCTAGACAGGTCATAGAGTGACCGCATTCTAAGCAGATCTGACAAATACATTACCAACCTAAAAATAATTATCTCAATCGGTTGAGCTGTGTTCGAGGAAACTGTTAACACACATCAAATATTTATATACCAATGGTATACGCGAAGAATTAAGAACCTCCTCCTTTTTGAAGTCGGTTAAAAAGATCTGCGATACGTACTTAAAATTAGATTAAATAAAAAAACCTTACCTTAGTAGTAGGGTACCTTTTGTTTAATAGGTAAGGTTATGAAGTTTACATTTTTGACAAAAATCTTTGAAACTAGAAGGATTATAGCCTCTTTGTAAACTTAAATATTTACATATATATAATAATCAATCAGTTCAAGTGACACATACCTACCTACATTGGTTTGTCTACTCTATGATAATGGTAGTTGTACACCGTCCGGGCGTCCGTCCGCCTACGACACGACATGTCACCAGTTAACATTTAGCCTGCACCTTTGTTATGGCG
This sequence comes from Idaea straminata, assembly GCA_951213275.1. Lineage (NCBI taxonomy): Eukaryota > Metazoa > Arthropoda > Insecta > Lepidoptera > Geometridae > Idaea > Idaea straminata. The sequence continues at coordinate 505,023 of OX577858.1, forward strand.
ACAATATTTAATTCCGCTGTACATTTTCTTTGAAAATTGGACTTATTTTCGTTTTATTGGACCCTTTTTGACTTTATTCCGATATTCCCACGCTATCGGGACTTACATGAACGCAACAGCGGGGCTTATAACTCTTAACTCTCTGATTGTCGGAATCGCGTGGGGGCTCCTATTAGGACGTAAGCAAGCACTAAGAAACAATTTCTAGAAATTCGACCATTAAAGGGGAAAAAGGGCTGATAAAGTTTGTAGTAATTATGTAAATGTCTTGTTTAGTTTCATCGAGGTCTTATCGAGGTGCACCGGTCAAATTATTTTTTCATATTCATAGAGTAATCGAACGGTAAATCATTTATCAACAGCCAGGTAGGTGTGACTGGCAAATAGCAACGGTAAAAGGTAAATAAATGAAACATTTCAGTTTGTTACTCTGTATTTGTTTGACAGTAAATCCATTATTTATTGTTAGTTTTTTTCCGCTGACAACGTTTTTTTTTTCTTTTATTATGGCTTCGCACGTGTGCATTTAGCCAGTGTCAAGTTATATTTTGCATCAAATTATGACCCGATTTTTCATAAATCGGGCCTAAAGTGTTTCAAAACAGTCAAAGTTCATAGTCCGTCAAGTCAAGGGTTATAGTAAAGCGGTGGCAAGTTTACCATAACCTTAATAGGAGATTTGGAGGCAACGTGAAAACTGCATGTTTGACACTGATTTTTACTTTCACTACACTTGTGCACTTTCACAGAACTAAATTGAATAACATTCCACCAGAATTATACAATTCAACTCGGGTTACATCTAAGTTTCATGAAAATAAAACTGCAGCACGACATGTTGTTAACTCGTTCCCGCCAAAACTCCCGCTGACAACGTTTGATAAAACTTTTAGTTTAGCTGTTGATAATTGTTTGTCATTTTGATTGGTTTCAACAAAATTTCGAAGTTTATAGAAAAAATCCGAGCTTGTTTTGTTGATGTTTACCTTCAATCGGTTTAAAACCGGCCAAGTGCGAGTCGGACTTGCCGTTCCGTACCATTACCGTACCGTACCATTTGTTTTCTGTTAGTATTTGTTGTTATAGCAGCAAAAGAAGTGCATCGTGTGTGAAAATTTTAAGTCTGTCAAGGTTCATGAGAGCAGCCTGGTGAGAGACAGACAGACCAGTGGAGACTTAGTAAAAGGTCCCGTTTTTACGGATCAAACAAACGACTAGAAGAGCGCGCGCTTCCGACTTGTATTGCTAAAGATATTAGCTGCACAAGAGATTATTATTTCATCATATTTTCCATGAGCGCTGGCGCTGTGAAATACATTATGTTTGTTATTTGTGATTGAATTAACAGAGGTGATTATTTCGAATCATTTTAACCTTCCGATTAGGGTCAAAGTACGAGCATAGATTACAGCATTAATCTAGAATAAAGAATAATTCTAAAAGATGGCGATCTCGCTGCAAAACACTTTACAACTTCCGCATGAGAGAACGATTCTTACTTGTTTTGATTATCATCTAACTTTTTTGTTTTAAATATATTTTCTTAATAACAGGCAAGACTTTCGAGGAGTATAAGTAATCTACTCCTATATTGCTGTAATGTGATCCATGTAACCTGACGCACGATCTCATCACCTGCAAGTGGTTCGCAGACACTGACAGTTTGCTCAGCTGACAGGTTGCCTTACTGCTGTCAGTTGTCCGTGTACTTTGCTTGATTGATGGAACGAACACGAGCGCGCGTGGAGCGGTGCCGGTTGCGAATTCGTTTCCTATTACAGCTCTTTAAATATTGGGGTTGATTGAAAGAATTAGGGTCGGTTGTGACAATGAATAATGTAAAAAAATATTGAATCAATTTTTTTTGTCTGTTTGGTGAAGATACGGTCAAATAAATGAATTAATCTTATGGCAATTCGAAAATAGGTTAAAGGACAAAAAAACGAACATGAAAAAGAAACATATCCATAGTTTATTGCTTCAAGTGCCGATATTGGTAAGTAGCTGTCAATTTGTCAGTTTTGAAAGCTGTCATCCCGATTTTGATGATGAGTCAGGTTTTCTGGGGTGTTGAGTCCGATACCGTGTTCCGTTTTTTTATCACAGTTAACAGATGTCAAATATCACCCGAATTAAATTTTTAAAAGTAGATTGATATGTTTTCGGGATACCATAGCTACATTTAACTGTCGTCAATTGAAAATAATTGCAATATTTTATATCTTTTGTTGTTGTTATTCAGCTGTTCGATATTTCTTACTTCTACGTCGTATTTGTGTTGAAATTATAAAAATTTACAAACATATTTGAAAGTATAAAATGTGGTGATGTTAACATCTGTGTCTCATACATATATGAGCATATAATTGTATGGTATGAATGTAAATTCTCCATTGTCATCATCTCCTGTAAATGCACAGTACACAGTGCAGTGGTCAGGTCAACACCTACCTACTAATGTACAGATATTATCTTATTTTAGCGAATTATATCTTTACATAGTAATATAAAAATTTAATATAAGATTTTTTAATTTCTGGAAATTATTCTAAGTTACAAAGATAAGGAATATTGCAAATTATTTACCAAAGGGCTCGCTGCAGAACTTAAACGAACTTTTTTTTAGTCTAGTACGAACTTTTTTTGGTGTAACCTACCTAAAATATATCGCAGGGTTTTATTACATACTGTATACTTTTAAGCCACAAGCCCATCAAAAGAGCTCACAGAACCATGAGACGTCTCCTTCGACGTGTCGATCCAAAGAAACAAAGTGTTCATTGTATCTAAACAAATAGGTTAGGTACTTGTGGAGACGTCCATCATGTATTTTTTATCGTTTACCATAAATTCTATCGTGATACATTGTCAATAACGTCTAGAATACAAATATGTAGAATATACAATTTGCATGCAAAAAGCGTCGCTAAAAGACTAGTCGACCGTCCGGAATTCCTGACGAACAGAATAATAAGCTCGCTAATCCTATACAATGAAAGGAAATGCTGAATTTAAAAAGACATCAAGTAGGTAGTTAGGTACGAACTTATAAAAAAACGATTATAAGTACCTATTCGTACTTGAATATGCCATATTTTTTCCGCATCAAGAACTCTTCAGAGGGGTCCTTTTTTGAGCCTTGCTTTTAGAACCTATACCACTCTTTATTGTTTATTAGCCGGAGTCCAGAGGAAAATCTCGTCATTTATTACGTCTGGAGCTAACTAAACCGATGTTTTTCTTCATTATAAGAACAATTTCAATAAGCGCACATATTTTTTTTCTAAGAAAATTCCACTTTGCACCGGCCGGGATTCTACGACCTTCGAAATAAACGTCGAGGCCATCATCATCTTCCTGCCCTTATCCCAATTTATTTTTGGTCGGCGCAGTATGTCTTCTTCTTCCATTCACTCCTATTAGTCGTCATCTCATCGTTAACATTCATCTCTCCAATGTCATGTCTCACGCAGTCCATCCATCTTTTCTTAGGTCGTCCTCTTCCTCTCCATCCCTCTACATTTATACTCATCATTCTTCTAGTTACATGCGTCTCTTCTGTTCTCATCACATGTCCATACCAACTCAAACGGTTCCCTTTTACTTTTTCAGTTAACTGGTGCTACTTTCAGGCTTCCTCCGATATACTAATTTCTTATTTTATCCATCCTCGTTACTCCACACATCCATCTTAGCATTCTCATCTCTGCTGCATGCAATCTTCTCTTATCCGTTTTCTTCACGGCCCAGCATTCCGATCCAAATAAAAGGTATTGACTATTATTTCGGTCCTCTATGTTTCCTATATAGGGGACCGGTAATGACGGAAAATCGTTTCATAGGTATTTTCATATTGTTTGTTATAGTTTAGGTCATCTCTGCTTGTTTAGTGTCAATTTATAGCATGTCAATCTCAACTTGAGAAAGTCACACTCATTTTAACCCACCTCGGTTCTTATGTTTGATGCCAAGGTGCGCTTACTCTCCTGGAACGCCGATGGCGTTCAAGGTAAGATTTCTGAGCTTCTTAATCTTGCGGTGCACTCTGTACCTGTCGATTTAATTGCTATATGTGAAACTAAACTCACGCCAAATATAGCACTTTCGACACCAGGCTTTACCTGCTACCGTAAAGACAAACATAGCAGTGGTAGAGGTCAAGGAGTAGCTTTTTTGGTTAAACTCGGCATCGATCACTCCATCGTTGATATTCCCGCCACCAAAAATATCGAAGCGGTTGGCATATCTATTAAGCTCTCAGGAGTAAATCACATAATAATCAGTGCCTACCAATCACCTAATCTACCCTTATTGCAAAGTGATCTTGATATTTTGATCGGATTATCAGACCACGTCATTGTAATGGGTGATCTCAATGCTAATCATAGCTATTGGCGAAGTAGCTACACCAACACCCGTGGTAGAGTTCTTTTTGACCATATGATGCTAAATGACTACTTAATTTACGCCCCGGATTCACCGACTCAAGTAAATTATTCCCCAGACAAAAATCCTACCAATCCCGATTTAGTTCTTTGTCGTGATATCTACAACATTAGCCACGTTGACGCAATAGTAGCCCTTTCTTCAAATCACTACCCTCTATATTTTACCATTGGTGGTCGTCTTCAGCTCATAGAGAAACAACACCGCTTTTGTTACCATAATGCGAACTGGAAGCGTTACCGTAGTGTCCTTGACAGTAACATTGAACTGACGCCTGGTATCTTTAAGTCGGTTGATGACATCGATAGTGCCATTGTTAATCTACAGGACACCATTTTAAACGCGAGAAATATGTCAGTACCTTCCTGTGTAGTCCGATACGATCGTGTGAATAAATTGCCACATCACATCAGGCGACTTATCTCTTATAAAAATTACCTTCGCAGAGTCGATCAAAGACTGCCTAAGAGTGACTTTAAAAGAAATATTCGACGAGTCATCAACAACTTGTGTGCCAACATTTCAGTCCAAATTAAAGCAAATCTGGATGATGTGTGGGACAAAAAACTTGAAAAAGTTGATAACCCTAGTAACGACGTTTGGCGCCTAGCTCAAAATTTAAAACCCAGAACGCATAAAATTCCCCCTCTTCAGACTTGTGATGGCACTCTAAGCTCTAGTGATCTTGAAAAGTGCGAGGTCCTTGCGTCAGCTTTCTTAAGCAACATGCAACTGACTTTAAACACCAGTAACAGTGAGTTAGATCTCGAAGTTGAACGGTCAGTTCATGTAATCGACAAACACGCTGTTACTGGCATACCCAATCCCGTTAGACCCACCGAGATTAGAAAAACCTTAGCATCATTAAAATCGCGCAAGTCGCCAAGCGATGATGAAATTACTAACGCCTTGCTTAAGAATTTCTCAAGGAAAGCTATCGTCTATCTCACGATAATTTTTAATAGTTGCCTGGGTTTGGGCTACTTCCCAGACATTTGGAAAAATGCTAAGGTAATAGCACTTAAGAAGCCTGGCAAAAGTGATTCTATACCCACAAACTATCGACCAATAAGCCTTTTACCATCTTTAGGCAAATTGTTCGAAAAGATCATATACTCGCGGCTACTGGTGTCTTCCGAAAACCTCATTATGAGCGAGCAGTTTGGCTTCAGGTCTAGTCATTCCTGTGCTCAGCAACTGGCTCGGGTATCTGAACACATATCGCACAATCTAAACCTCAAACATTCAACTGGTATGTTCTTACTCGACATTGAAAAAGCCTTCGACACTGTCTGGCATGATGGTCTGCTTCATAAGTTACTTAAGCTAAATATTCCATTAGACTTAGTTAAACTCGTCAAATCATACTTAAGTAAACGAAAATTCACAGTTTTCATTGGTAAAATCAAGTCCTTATGCCGGACAGTGCCAGCAGGCGTGCCGCAGGGCTCAATTTTGGGACCACACCTGTTTCTGCTGTACCTGAATGATATGCCCGTACAGCCAAGGACACATCTAGCATGCTTTGCCGACGACACTGCGTCTTATACATCGTCTGATGATGTTGATTTGATTATAGGCCGCCTACAGTTTTCATTAGATCTCTTACATGCATTTTTTACTAAATGGAAGTTGAAACTAAATGAATCAAAAACGGAAGCCATTTTATTCACCCACCACCGTCAAGTACCTAAGCGAATGCTAAAAATAGGTGAACACTCCATCCCGTGGAGCCGCTCGGTTCGTTACCTAGGTGTTACAATGGACTGTAAACTTAACTGGACCAAACATGTTGCGAACTTGCGTGTTAAGGGTGCACGAGCGTTGGGTGCTTTAAGTCCAATTATGAACCGAAAAAGCAACCTAAGTTCCCATATGAAGCTGAGAATTTATACTACCTTAGTTAGGCCGTGTATGACATATGCGTGTCCGGTATGGAGCAGCACATGTCCCACGAATTACAAAGTTATACAAACTGTGCAAAATAAAGCCCTAAAAATAGCTTATAACACCCGTTTTAAAACAAATTTATACAATTTACATCTAGAAATTAAATTCCCATTTCTCTTTAATTATATTTTAAAACTTACCAAAAAATTTTATACTAAAAATCACAAAAACAAAAACCCGCTTATTGGTAACATTTGTAAAACTGTTAAATCAGACCTATCTTATATCGACAAGTACAGAACGTATCGATTACCGCATCACTATCTGTTGTTCCCACCGGTCGACGTCACTCAAACCGGTGAGTAAGCGCACGGCCAAACAGGTGACACGCACGAGCCGTCGCACTTTCCCCTCGCGCGCCTACATTGCGTAGGTGAGTGGGGGGTGTGGTAGCTCTCGTCGCTACCTCTAATCTGGTTGCATTGCATGCACCTCAAGCTACTTGACTAGTAGTTTGCTTGGTGCAACTTATTTAATTCTACCCCTTAATGTAATAAGCGAAATTTGTATGATAAAAATCTCGCACTTAATTATAATTATTTTAAATCTAATGTAATTCATGTTTAATAAATGTATGACATAACTCTAATAAATTGTAAGCTTTTTTTAAAGGCGCTTTTAGCCTGTGAAAGTGTTAAATTTATATTATGTTTATCAATACTTGTAACAATGATTGTATGCACTAATGAATTTATGTCAATAAAGAATCTTTGAAATTGAATTGAAATTGCTTGTTTAGTGGGTCCACTTGTAACCTAGGTAATAAAGGTCTATATACAGACCATAGACATCAGTTCAGTAAACAAAGCTTAGTTTAATGTCTTCCGTGTTACGGTCGTTAACACGAGTCATTCATGGTCTTTTAGCTTCACCAAGCAGAAATTAAGCTATAGTGTGGTAGACTTAGATACGGTCTTAAAAATAACTAGGTATGCTATGCTATATAGTATTCTACAAATTTCCCATCACGAGAGGCACTGATAGTGGTAGGCAACCGTCCCACGTTTGTTAAAACACGCAGGAGTTAAAATTTTATGCTCTTTTTGCATAGCCTACTTTTTGTGCTTATTTTTTTTGTAAGGAATTTTGGCGATTAGTACCTATACTAGCTAATCTGATTTCTTCAGTTTGTATAAATATAATATTATACTTTAAGAGTAGAACAAACCTACAAATATACTACAAATCTAAGGTAAATATATGAACCATAAAACTATCTTTCAGCGGCGACTTCGACCGCTTCAAAATCGTTTTGTAAGCTTTTGCCTACATTATAACAGCTATCTGTGATCCGTCCGTTGTTGGCTAGAGATATGCGTTGATCATGCAGTCAGTCCCATTCGCAGCTAAAGAAGAAGCTGCGCTCTAATCTCGCTGATGAAACTCTGCTCGTTTTCGATATTTTTCTACCCTTCAGGACCCGTCTTCGTTCCCAATCCCTCGTTTCATTCAGTCGGTCTAAAATTTTATACTTATGCTCTCATACATAACAGATAAAGTCCCACGATAATAAGTCAGTCATCGCAGTGTACAGTCCACACCTACAAATAGTAATTTAAACTCACTAATGTGTCAACGCTTGCGCCTGCGCCTGCGCAGCTCTGCACAACGTGGACAAAAAGACTGGTTGATGCATACCATCCATCCCATTTCCATCGCATCACATCCGTGTGTTTCGAATGCTTAATATTACTGTTTATTTTTGTTCGATTATATTAAACCAAAATTTAATTGAAAAAGAACCAGTGATTAAATTTGAAAATAGACATTTTTTTAACAGTTATTTAAAGAATAGAACAGGATATTACACACAACGCCATCTAGCCCCAAGCTAAGCGACTACGTTTGTATTATGTTGACGAGATGACGGATATAAATATCTACAGTCGACTGCATAATTGCAGCCCCCGGTAGAGTTCTAAAATTACTATTATTGGCATTTTTTCATTCTAATAATTTTTGTTTGATAAATTCATGAGTTAAAAGACTTTAAACTTCAACTGAAGCAGGTGTCTAGAATCTTGCTATTGTTGAAAACATTCTTATAACAGCCGTTTTAGAGCTCTACGGTGGGTCTGCAATTATGCAGCCGACCGTACATATTTCTTATATTAGTTTTTCTTTAATGGAAATTTTAATACCAGACCAGACCACAACAAATACAACGGTGGGAATCAAATCCTGCACAAACTTCTGTGTTAAGCGTGGGTTTTTTCTATCTTAGTAAATAAATATAAAGTATAAATGATTACTAATTTGTAATTTCTTAGAATTATTTAATTCGTGCATCTCATTAATCTTTCAACGTATATTTTGACTAATGACTACTACTTAGAAAACCCACAAAATATTATTATGTATTTATAGTTTTTCAACTGCCAACTTAATTTGACAGCCTGTCATATAAACATAAATCTTGCTACTAAATATATAAGGTTCGAAATTGGTTAGCATATTGGATTATGAATTAGCATCTCCTTAGTGAACTTTAATAGAAATCAAAGTATTAAAACTGTCAACATGTCAAAATATTTCAATGTTGATTTCTTGCGTGAGTTGAGAATTGTTTAGAAAAGACGTAGGTACATATTTGTCAAATGGCACTCTACGTCAACGGAAGTATCCCATCATCAATCTAGTTTTTAATGAGTACAATTTACCTGCCTACCACCTACCTACCTGTAATATTTGTTTGAAACTACCTATCTATAGATTCTGGTCTATAAGAAGAAACAGCTTACAAAATTTAGATTCAATTTGATCAAAGTTCAGTGACAATTGGTTGTAAATAAATATTTTTATTTTCTGTGCCATTGAAGTTACCAAAGTGACACTCTCATGAAACTTAATTGAGTTGACGACTCTACCGTTGACAGAACTTTTTACCAGATCACAATCTTTTCTAAACATCAAAAGTCTATGGTATTGTTAATTCTTCGAATTTTAATAAATAAATTGACATAAGAATCCTACTGAGGTATGAACAAAAAACTCAACACAATTGTGCGCGAGCGCAAAAAAAACTGCACCTAGACTTGAAGATCGACATTATTTGTAATAATTAATTCATTAATTATATTTATTAAACATTACACGACGCAGAAGGTTGCAGGTTCGCATCTTTTATATTTACTCAATCATAATTGAACTGAATACCTATACTTATTCCTTATGATTGTTTATGTAAGTACAATTAACACATGTAAAGGCCAATTATTCTGTAGACACACTGTAGACTAGATAGTTTAGATGATTTATACAGCGAAATCAACATTAATTCATGCCATTCAGAGAGTTGTAGCGCCTGGTACATGTACCAGGTTATAGATGCTGGGCAAACCTATTCCATGGAATAGGTTTGCCCAGCACCTATAACCCAGCTTAGTCGACCGTATCCAGAGAAAAGGACTCTCCAATATACAAATAAGTTGCAGGTTACATCTTATAAGGTTTATATAATTATAATTTTAACATTTTTAATCACATTTGTTACTAAGAATTATTTTTTATCATGTTCATTAATTAACGTAGTTTTCTAAGAAGTCCAGCGCCACCGATATGCAGATAACCTTTACAATATAAATAAGTTGTAATTTACTCAGAAAACATTAAAATAAGTCTTAATTGGATCGAGGTTATCTTACTTGCTTCGGATGTTTTTTAACCGACTTCAAAAAAGGAGGAAGTTCTCAATTTGTCGCGTATATATATTTTTTTATGTATGTTCGCCGATTACTCGAAAACGCCTGGATCGATTTTTTTATATAAAACTGAATTTACAATTTACTGATTTGTTTTGGAGTTTGTATTCCTACCGAATATTTTAATTTAATAATGGCTAGTCTTAGTAATTTGAAACGTTTTAATGTTAAGAACTTTGAGTGTATTTAAGCGTAATTTGCAATCTTATATGGTTTCTTTCGCCATGATAACAATCCAGACCTTTTTATTTCTATGGGAGCGAGCTCCCTGTCTATCCGACTAGTCCAATATGCAGGGGTTTATTTGCTTAAGGACGATTAGCTTCACGACGCATCTTCTTTCGACTTCATTTTGGATAAACCTAAGCATAGAAACGACAAGGAATTCTCGTCTTTAAATAATACCAAAATGTTTCCTACATTTTGGTATTATTTATTTATATTTTGGTATTATTTACATGAAGTCACCTACAAACAGAACATAAGACGATCAGCGAAGCGTATATGGTCGAAGGTAGCGTACCTTTGAGGTAATATGTACTTAGTACGTGCCAACATTATTTTCTCGAAGCAACGAGAAAATAATGTTACACTCGTACAGTTTGCGTCTTCGCTTAAGAAAGTAGGCATAAAAGTAAACAAATATTTCGTAACAATAAAAAGATCCCTAAATCCCGTCTAGACATGTAATATCACCTGAATCTAATCATAAAAACGATTTCCAACGAGTTTTCGCTGAATTATTCACGCGTTCCATTTACGATCTCATTTAGCCAACATTACGGAGTGCTGTGTTGTGTTGTGGTAAAAACGTCTTATTCTATATCGATAGGATATCACTGCACTAGTTTTTATCGTGAACCTTTTGCATCCGGTGGGTGCTCTAGGGCTGTCGATCTTCTGAGCTGCAATGTTTATCATTTGTTCAGAGTAAAGTGGACCAGCCTTTGTATGAATCTAATTCATTTTTCCACCTGCGACACGGTCTGCCTCGAGGACATTTGAAATTTTGTACTTAACTTTCAAAAAATGATCAGATCTAATTGTTCTAGATCTAAAAGTTACAGATCTTATTGCTTTATAAAACATTGCATAGTTTTTATAACTTCAATCAACCAGCAAACGAGCTTCACTTTTAAATACCAGCGCGATTTGATTTTGATACATGTAAGTTATTTCTTTAATTAGGTACTTTAACTTCGCATAAATTGTCATAGTTTGACAACCCTGTGAATCGTATGAAGAAGTTTCACCGTATCTAGTGGCTGTGCAGTGCGTACACGCAGCGGAATCTTGATTAGTCCATCCGCACATGCTAATCAGCACTCGCTGTAATGAATCGTCCTTTTTAAATGCCTTTACCTTTAGAAAATATCTATTGAATTCTGATTATGGTTGGTTAAGTTGTTGACCGTGGATAGATGAAGGGTTAACTTATTATTTGAATAACGACTCGTAGGTACAAGCTAAGCGCCAACAAACGCAACCAAAAAGTAAATAATATGAAATTCCATTCATCCCACCAGACCGGGGCCAAAATATTAGGTCAACAAAAACACCAATAAAAAAACATCTTAAATGTACAAATGTATTCAGAATCAAAAACACTAAACTACGAGACTTTACCTAACCAAAAATGTTATTGAGATTATATATTATAGTATAGTTATTATAGATAATTGTAAGAATAAAGAAAAGAAAGGGAATCGATTCACATAAATTAGTCTCATTTTACAATACCTATACCCCCAATAGCGCCAGACTAGAATACCTATACCTACTTCTACATATTGTAAAGGTATTGCTAACAGATAATACGTCTAGACTGGAAGAAGGATGTCTGGTAGTACTTACTCACGCATATGCATATATATATGTCTAAACACACTTTCACACACAAATCCTTAATACCTATACTTATACAAAAACAATATCTTTCGTTTTAAAATAAAGTAACTTAAAAAATATACATATTGACTTTAAAATTTAAAATGAAAGCAACGAAAGAAGATTATCGTCATTGTAATTCTAAAAGCTTAAAGCTCACCTTTTCTAATACTAACAAAGAATACAACATTATTTTTTGTATAACGCATCCTCAGGTAATCGCGTCAAATGTTTTGACATTTCTAAACAATTTACATTTAACAATGTCAGATGTCAAACCGATTGACATTTCATTCCTTTGTGTTTGTGCACCTTTGACAATGCTTTGTAGATTCAATGGTTATTGATGGTTTACTTTTTATGTTTGAATTCAGTGATGATGTTGAAAATCGTTAGTTTTTTTGTTTTAATTGTGATGCATTTATGATTTGAAGGTAGTTATTCATAAGGAAGGGACTTCGAGGAAGGGAATGTAAAAACAAAAACAAATGGTCTGCTACTCGTGCGTAGCCGGGACGGGTTGCTAGTTTCAATTAGGTCAATGATTATGAAACATGGTAAATGTCCCGTTTTAAATAAGTTTAATAGTAAAGTAGTATATTTATAATAACAGTTGGTAGATAAATAAGCAATAAATATGTACTAAATGTGTATATATACAATAATTTACATCCAGAAATGGAATCAAAAACAAAAACCGATAATATATAAACATCATCTTAAATAAAATAACACCAAATAATTCCAAAAATCAATAACAATTAACCGAAGGAAGCTTAACATTTTCAAAATATGGTCACACCTCATAAAGATAAAGTGATTCACCATAAAGGTGACGAAGGCGTTCTTCGCAATTACGCGCTAACTGTTATTGACTGTAGACTGTTCAGTTTAAACGTGTTAATGATTATTATTATAATGTTTATTTATATAATATATTTATAGGCCACTTAACACTCCGCTACTGACACGGAGCTTTCAAATATGATGTAATAGCTTTTTATGATGTCTCTACTTGTTGTTTTTAGTTGGATATATCAAATAAAATATAAAATAATAAATGCGCACAGCGCCATCTTACCTCGAGCTAAGCAACTTTGGCTCTTAAAGCAGGCTCTTGCTCTATAGTGGGACCAAATTTATCTTAATGGGCTAACTTTCTTTTAATGTTTATTTTGTGATAAAGCTAGTCCTTCATTTAGGCATCACAAAATTTACAACTAAGTTGCAGGTTACACCTCTACTACACAGGACCTTAAACATCTACTAGATTAATTAAAGACTAATTAAAATCAGGAAACTTCAGATAGTAAAACAAACAGACTAGACAAGGAAAGCTGATACTTAGAGATTCTTAGATAGGTCTATATCGTGATACCTACCTTTATCAACCCGACAACCGACAACGGGTTTGGTGACGGCAAAGATTAATCATGCAGATAATACTATTATATTATGCTTAATGTGCTTAGAGTATATTTTTCATAGATACGCTGACGCTAATCTGAATTTGGCTATTACTAGAAACGTATGAAACTGAGTATATTGAAAACTCATTCAATACGTTCCTAAGTTAAGCAAATACGTCACAAAGTCAATCATCAAGCGTGACGAATAGAATGTAATATTTAAATCCTATTCCAGTACATCCACTATATTCCCTACCTCATTGCATGTGGGGTTGTATTGAATGAGCTTTTTTTTGTGCATACAGAACTTTACCGCCATACTTGGCCGATCTTTAGACTTGGTTCTGTGATAGGTATTTTACCACAAACTAGAGAACGTGCTGAGAATGTACAATCATTAGACGAAACACTCATATCGACACTTTGTCCTATCTTTGGTGCCGTTTCTACTGACATACTTACTCTATGTAGCTATTATTGAAGTGTATGGAGTTATCTGGTAGGACATCAGGTCACCCGGTCACCATTAAGATGTGAGATAAGCCTGCGTCTGCGACCGCGGGGCGCGGGTTAAGCGATAGAAGTAATATGCTGATAGGATAATATTCCTCATTGTATCACTTTGTAACTTAACTCGGAAACAGACATATTGTAGTAATTTCCTTAAAGTTTGAATAAAAGATGCTGTAACTGTACCCAACACCTAATAACTTTGGTGAAATGTATTTAATGATATGGAAAACTGAGATAACCAGGCCGGCTTTATATACGCTTTATATTGCTGGAGAGTAGAAGTAAAGATATTACTGGTATTTGGTATCTGGTCTACTTGAGACACTTTCAACCCAAACTTCATGAAATAATTATGAGCGGTACGAAGAACTGTAGCACCTACGGTAGGTGCTACAGTTCTTCGTACCGCTCAAGTACAATCAATAAAAACTCTCACTTTAATTCACTATTGAGTCACCCAATCGATAATCGAGTAAATATCGCACATATTCTACACAATAACTATTCGAATGATTCTAATCCGATTTACGATCTTGTGGTATTGTCATCGTCGACTCGTGACGTACGATCAAAGAGAATTAAATTACAAATAGTAGAGACAACATCTGAAACTTTTCTTTCACGTTTTAGGTTTTAGCCATGGACGTACCGTTTTCCGTAGGGGGATCGTTAGGACGACGACGGATAATCGTGAACCAAAAAAAGGGGTTTAGTATAAAAGATTAACAACACATGATAAATATAACGTTTCAATTTTGTGCTTCAAATACACGTTAACTTCAGTGACATACTCTTATCCAACTCAGATAAATCTATTTAAAACTAATAAATTAAAATTTAAAAACATTAACGTCTCCTTAAAACTCTTTTATCCATTATCATAAGCCTAAGCGTGTTATACTTTAATGTTTTTAAAAGCGCAAACATACAAGCAATCAAACAAGGGGGAAGAGGGGAGGATTGGGGCGAGAAGGGGGCGGGGGTGAGCAAGCGACTGTATTAAAACGTTAAAATCATGGTTAAATCATTTGTTTTCTCTATAACCCTATGTAATGTAACCTCTTTGCATCCGGCTCGTTATACCCACGCTGGCTCAGTGAATCCCGTACCGGTAGTACTGATAGTTACTGATAGATGTGACGATAGTTACCGATAGATCCCGGATGATTAGGTAAGCCGATTGGGTAGACCGGTTGTTGGGTAAGAAAGGTCTGTCGAGATTAGAAGTCACTTGTGCGGAAAATGTAATAAGATACGTAGGTACTAGGTATCTATCTATTCATGCTCGTTGATTTGTTGATACTGTATTGATAGGAAAAGTCAGTCCAGCCCTAGGGCTTACACCCACTAGACCGTATTTTTTCAACTGTCTCATTTTCTGAACTGTTTTTCATGATATTAATTTTTATTTTTCGACTTTTCTTTGTTTTTTGTCGTTAAATGGTCTCTTTTCGACTTTGACCATCCTCCTGTGACCCACAAGTAGATCATCCACTGGTGACTCTCTCAAATGATGATGCATCCATCCATATGAAATACCTGTCGTTAAAGCTCTCGTCTCTCGTTAAACGTCTCGCTCGACTGCAGTAATATCGCTCGTTCCCCGCTCGATCGTGGACAAACTTTAAACTGTTCTTGTAAACTTTTCAAGTTTTAACTGCACTTCTATTGCAGATAGTTGTTGATCATACGAGCGAAGATATTATGCAGCTTGATAGCTTGACATAGTCGCTTGTTCCAAGCCTAAATGTAATATTATCGACTGTTCCCGTGTGCATAGCTTGACTCTCTACTTAATCGTTTACAATAATCTTTGCATGTAACTTGAGTAATATAGTTTGCTCGTCATCGTAAGTTACCCGAACGTTTCCTGCAATTTAATGCTAAGGCAATGTAAAAGGTACCTAATTAGAAATCAAGTTTTAATTGAGGTTCTAACGCCCGCGCTGCGCCGCCCGCCGCCGAAGGAAATCTGCAAGTTTCCCTAATTAGTTCAACTCTGCAACCTTCGTTTTACCTATTACTTACTTGCCTTGCAATTACATTTTATGATTAAGGTAAATTATAAAGAATAATTTCCTGTTTATGCATAGGTTTTAGATCTTAAAGCAGTTTTAATAATTTAGGCCCAATTGAGCAGTTCAGAATAAGGTTTATTAGTCACAAATATTTTTCATATACATTATATAATATTATAATAATAAATATTGCAGGACATTAAACACATCGCCATCTAGCCCCAAGTTAAGTAACTAGACTTTTGTATATCCGTTGTATACTACTTATATACAAACAATCAGACCACAGACAAATATCTAAGCATAAATACTTGTCTGGGGCGGGAATCGAACCCGCAACCCTGTGTTTGGCAGTCCGGCATGGTGACCATTGTGCCAACAACAATATTATGTGTCCCATATCACGGAGGTATGGAGCCCCGGACCTTTGGAAGGCGTACGTGGAGCCGAAGTCAACACGTAGAGGGCCTTTACAATAACAAGTATAATAGCAAAGTATGATGTGGACACCAAACCAGTGATTATCCCCGTCTGCACTTTAAAATACAGCCAAGGACAACCCCCGTTTGGGATAGAACTATTGATAAACTTCAGAAGAAAACTACTTGAGCTACTGCAATGGGATGGTAGTGGGCTGGGTACTGGGAAACTATGGATACTATGGCACCTGCCGTAACAATGTCTTACAATCACGTAAAAATGGCAGGCGGAGTCTCGCCAACTCTCAGACTGTGCCACCCGAATTAGCTGTGTAAATTACAGCAAGGGGGCATCAGAAACGTGAGCGGCTAAAGGATGGTGAGGCCTCACTGGATTTTAAATCATCACTAGGTAGTTAGTCAATTTATCACTGACGTTCGGCACTATCCGATATATGATATTATTATTATTGCACTCATTTTTTAGTTTTTGGAATCGTATCATGAAATGCACATTGTTGGTGAGCAAGGCAAGAGGTCGCGAGTTCAAGTCTCGTTGCGAAGTATTTTTTCGGGAAACGAACCTTTTTTTAAATTTTGTCAAAGCTTTATCAAAATTTACTTAAGGCGAGTCTAGTTATCTAAGGCAAAAATCACACAATAGAAAGACTAAATATAACTTCTATATTTACGGTATTTTTCACCTATTTTAATGGCACCGTTGTGTCTGACAGCTTGACATTAGTTACTGTTAGTTGGTAGATCGGGTGTTAATTTCCCAACTGTCGATAATGTAACCCGATAGGAGGGGCGAGGCAATTATCCAACGACAAGCAGCAAACGGCTCCGATCTCATTAGCTACGTAGATACTGGTTATTTTCAGAAAACATCGTGGTTATTTTGGTTATTTCAGTGGATGATATTCGAAAGTCATAGTTTGGTACAAAAAGGTAGACTCGTTTTATACTTTATTTAAGGTTTAGTAATGCTTACAGAAACCAACGGTATGGCAACAGTTTCTAAACAGCATAATTTGTAAAGTACGTACCCACCTCATTCATTTCCCGCGCAAACACATGCACGAAATGGCGGCTTATTGTTCGACAAAATGGCGGATTTTAGAGACAACAATGAGGCGCTACTGGCAGTATTCCAAAAGGACAGGGTTTTGTAGAATAAGGCCACTCGTCCGACATTTTAGTGGAATATCCTGTTCTTATTGTTTACTGTTGTTTCTTTCTCGATTCCACTTATTATAAACTATACTAGATCACTATATGTGAATGTATAAGTATTTAGGAATTTATCTTAGTTTTAGTCTGTGGTTTTAGTTCTCATAAAATATTATTGTTACTACCTACTGGTCAAACTTCATTTCATTATTTAAAGTTAACACTAACATAAAGTAAAATCTGATCAAAAGCTTTACGTAATTCTTAAACCGGCATATAATTTGCTTCAACCATACCTAACGATGAGTAGTAGGTAGGTTATACATATAGGGATGTTCGGGGTTGCTAATAAGAGGGTGGTATCGCGCGGGCCTCTAATCAGCCCCGTGGCGAACGTCAACTACGCTACGCTCTTTGAATTTCGTTCGACAATTTGGCGACAAAATAGTTTTATTTTTGCAAAAAAAAATGAAAAAGTAAAATATTTTTTTTTATAATTCGAACGCTCGTGAACTATCCTTATATTTTCATGATCAAAATTATATGGCGCCATTTAAAAAAATATTTCACGAAAATCAGTAAATCAGTTGCAAGATAAGGCCTCCTTATGCGTATAGATTCTTTTTATATTAATTTTATAACATTCTTGCACTTTGTTTTTAAACCATTTTATAATAAGTATTTAGTTTTAATATTTTTATTGAGTTATTGTTTTTTTTAATTTGTTAGAAATGTTGCCTAGAATTACCAATTATTTTATTGTTTTATATTATTGTTTATTTGTTTTAGACTTCTTTATGCGTATAGATTCTTTTTATATGAATTTTATAACATTCTTGCACTTTGTTTTAAACCATTTTATAATTAGTATTTATTTTAAATATTTGTTATTGAATTATTGTTTTTTTTATTTTTTTAGAAATGTTGCCTAGAATGACCAATTATTTTATTGTTTTATAAAATCTATTAGTACATAAGTACTTTAGTCCTACCTATCTAGGAACTACAAAATGATGCCACATCTATATTAAACTGACTATAACTCAAAACAAGGGGTTATCTAATCTAAGTCGTTTCCCGAGGTGACCCGACAGGCACTGATTGAGTTATTGTCCAACTGTCTGTCACGGAATTATTGTTATTAATTATGTATTTATTAGTAGATACGCCTACATTGACGTGGTTGGTAAGGGTTGGTTGTATGTTGAAAGAGTCGGCGGTTTTATAATGCATAAAGATTACTTTCGTAAACTCTTCGTCTGGCATTAGTCTTAATAAGTTATTGATTCACTTACTACTTACCCTATTTAAGTTAAATTTAAAAACTTTTCACCTCACATTTCAGAACCAATTTCATTTAAAACCCCTGATATGTTTATTTAACCGAAAAAAATATTGGCTAAGTACTTATCTGTCTTCCTATAGACTCCATATTGTCCGCATACACGCTATATCTCACAACAAATCCCGTACCTAAACCCAGAATTGATATAAATAACATTTAGACTTGGTTCGCGGATGTCGTGCACAATAAATATTGTAATGGATTGTAAATTGAACCGACCGCGCCGAGATTGCAGTAAATAGTTTACCTAAATACCTACTGTCATGTTGTTGGACCAAGTAGGTAAGTAAGAATTGTTACAAAAAGTTTGTGAAGTAATTCAATTAGATCAGGTGTGATAGGTAGTGGACAAACACGGACTTATCGTATGTTAAAAACAGACAGACAGATGAACAAGAAAGTGATCTTATAAGGGTTCCTTTTTTTATTTTTGAGGTAAGGAACTCTAAAAAAAGATATCAAAAATACGTTAAACAAATGTGACTAAATTGTACTCAAATATGAATAAATGCACGATTGTTTAAACGTTGTTTCAAAGTGAACCGCCCTTCTCAATTTTACAATAAAAAAAAATTGGTTAGAAGCTCTGAAGATTATAAGTTTTAAAAACAAAAATCTGTATTTATCCCACATTTCAAGGGTAGCAAAAGGGGTGTATTATTGAATCGTAGATTATAGAGAGATATAACAAAAGAAATCTTATATTATGGGGTATAAGATCTGATGCGTATTTCAAAGAACATATTATACCTTCACTAGAGGCTGCGCATCGGCCGAGGACGACCCTCTTATACGGCGATGGTGCTCCCGTGGGAGGACGTTCTACTTTATACAGAGTAGGTATCGCTTTGCATATACATATATAGGTAAAAATGCTTGCTTTTAGGGATGTTATTGGTGTATTAGAAAGTATTTCTTCCGGGCAAACATCAGGGATGTCGTGGGTGACTTCTAATTCAAATCGCGGCACAGCGTGCTTAGGTTTGTGACTGGATTGCACCATAAACTGGATAAACTACATAAACAGGATCTTACTAAGGCCTATTAACCTAAAAATAAACAATTTTAGACTGCTTCAAGAAATACATATTGAAAAGATAGGCGGCAGCAAACGTAACTGACACACCTTACAATTCCGTTGCGTCAGATACTTATATAAACCTATTTAATTTTTCTGATAACTGTACAAACATATCACATAAATCGCTCCATTTGACCATTTTAAAATCACTGTTGAACGAAAGGAGCCGCGGCTCAATTTCATTGTGGTTCCTTTACTCCAATCACCATGCACATTTGTTTTAAAATCCTAAATTGCGTCAAATACTTTTACCGTCGACTATACCTACTTACTTTCCAAGGTTCCAAAGTTGAATCCAGTTCGTAACTACGAGTAGACAGTCAACCCTTCCTCTAGTCGTCACCATCACATTATCACGAAGTCGTTCAACTCCTTCATGAGGATGTAACAAAATAAGCTGTAAAACATTCTACATCCTTATTTACTTCAGTAAACAATCGTAACCGTACATTTCTGATTCAAAGACACGAGGTCCTGTTCACAGTGGAGCGACAGGCGACCGCAGGAACGGTCACAAATTTCCCATGGAACTTAGGAGATCAGGGCTAAGAATGAATTGATACATTTACTGATAACGCGGTATATTTAACACCCTAAGAACTAAAAACGTAAAATGGCAATAAGTATAAATAAAAGTTATTAGGTTACGTAAAGTTAGTATTAAACCGATGGCTGTGAATACACAGTGAAGTTTTGTCGTCCGTCACTGTATTGTGTTTTAGTATCGAAGACGGAACATCCCGGAATATAAATCAGGGAATTCAGGGAGCCTTAGCACACGCCTTAGGGAGTTATCGATTACGACAAATCGATTCTGGAAGCGAGTAACGAGTTACTTTATATCTTGGGACGTGTTGTTTTAATATACATACATCACATGCTAAAGTAGAAAGGGATTTTCTTCAACACATATCAAGATCTTCAAAAAACATTTCATTTGTAAGGCATTGATTTTTTAAACATATATTGAGGCAATGGTCAGAATCGAAAGCTCTCACAGGGGATTTGAAAAGAAATATCCCATTTTCAACATTCCTTACTCTTACCCTTTTTTACAGACTTATCTTCTGTGATTTTAGCAAATAGATAGTAGAGGAAAAAGTGTGAGAATAGCAAGTCGGCTGATGGTGTGTGGTGTGAGTCATCAAAATCGCGTGCACCCAAACCTACCCGACCGCGACCCTATCTCGCTGAGTTACGACCGTGCAGATAGTGGTGATTGCTGTTTTGGGTATGTAGCCACCCACCACATCGCTAAATGTATTTCACTTGGTCCCTAATTGCAAACAGTCTTTTAAAAAGTAGCACCAATCCTTGAAAAGATATACGAGAAAGCTGGTGCAGAATACTGATTCTATAAAAAATAAATTATCTTAGTGTTTGGAAAAAATATACACTCTTTGTCTAGTGATATAAAACTTCAGAAAATACGAACAAAATGATAGTATATAATTTTGAAGACTGAAGAAACCCACTTGAAAAATATTTTAATAAAAACAATAGCTGCCGTGGGAAATGAAAAGTTTCCTTCATAGGAAAACTTATTAAGTTCCTGAGCTGACGGTAAACACTTTCGAGTGGTATGCAATTTTATAATATAAAACAAATACTTACCTCAAACAACAGTTAGTTATTTCAATAATAAATTAAGTATCCATTTAATAAATAAATAATAAAATATGCATAGGTACCTATACTTAAGTTGATTCGACTTTAAAGAAGAACTTTGAATAACTGATGGCATTCGGTTTTAACCCCCAAGTTTTAACCTACGGACATTATGTAATAATGAACATTTCAATCCCACATATTCTAACATTCCGTTTTCTACCCAAACACTTAGTAGGCGGGCTACTAGGTACACATATACTTAAAAGCTCAGGCAGGTACCTATATCAATTCAATTAAAATCTAAACAAACAAAATTAATAATGTTACTCGAAAACAAAACAATGTCATTGATTTTATCACAAGATCGATGTCCCATGGAAGATCATTTGTCGGTGTCATATTTCTTATTATTTGTCTCTACTGAACGTAGACATCACCGCCTTCAATGCACATTGCTGGTTTAAACCATCCTCTAGTGTTTAGTTGCAGTAGTTGAAACGCAATGGTGTTGGGATTATGAGACAGTTTAGAGGTGTTATCTGAATGTTCCTCGTCGAAGACACTACCATTACTCAGGGTATGGAGACAATATATCATTTGATAACATCTGTGTGGGTTTGCTTTGTTTATTTCATATTTTTTGATATTTTTATGGCTTTTACGAACTTTGGTCTTTATTATTATTGTTAATACTTATTGTACTGACGTAAAGGTAAACTCACCGTACGGCTTATCTTTCGCTTTTTTGACAGATATTTGTCATCTAAAGATCTCAAATTCAGGATTCATTTGGTTTTTTTATGTGATATCATGGGATTGATTTGGGATGAGTTGGGAATAATCGCAAATGTATGTGATGGACCGTTGAGGTTTGGTGCCGAAACCGTGAAGAGAACTTAAAGAAAATATTTAATTAAATGTTGGAAAGAGAGATATTATAAAATTTCTTTGTTCAAAACATAATAGTAATGACTTCAACTTTTTTATTAAATAACTGGTAAACAATTTTGAAGTTAAAGTAGGAAAGTGGATGAATTTCCTCTCGTAAATTATATTTGAAAGTTTCTAACTCTGAATCCGATAGATAACTTCGTGATTTATCGTTATTGCTTCCTTATCTGGTTAACAAACATATTTTTCTTATGGAATTTGGTTCACCAATAACAAATAACTCTTTTTTTGTCCTAAATAACTCGTCGTACCTATACCTTCCTACCTAACAATATATTAGTATTCTTGTATTCCACGTCTCCGTTTTGTAGGTTCAACCATAACGTAGGTATATGGGATCAGAATGCACCGGCTAGGATCACGCACGCAGTCAGGTGCTTTGAATCCACAGGACACCTGCCACGGTTTAAAGGGTGAATCGGCTCTTTCCGAAACTAAGACCTAAGACCGATTACCTCTTTTTAATTTCAATAGTGGTATACTGATCCCACATTAGTTTAAGCTTATGGAAAATTCACTCGCATTTTTCAATCTTCTTTTGTAAACTTTCGAGATTCTATATAATCCAGTCAGCAAAATAAATTAAAAAAATAAACTATTACTTAATACGAAGCACGAGTTTTAATTGGAAATACTCAGTCTTAGGCCAATTAATACAGCATTAAGGAAAATAATGAGCATTGAGTGTCTAGAGACGACAAGACTACTAACCAGACCAGCACATAATTAAATTACAAACACCTTAGCTATACGTTGAATATTAAACTATACGTTGCGATTGACATGACTAGGGGTTACTCGAAAGTTTTTACTTTTTTGTTAGGTCTGGAAAATATGGTCAAAGTAAGATTAATTATCCTAGAATTTCACTTTCAATATACTATATTCCAGTGTTTGGTTGGTTGGTTGGATTGAATAGCACTCTAGTGTTCACTGCGTGCGATTCACCATAGCTCTAGACTCTAGATGGATGGATCCTGTAACACTTACACATTCAATATTCCTTATGGAGATTGATCTAGCTGCAACTTTAGAGTACTACATCATTTTACTAAGATATCTAGAAACTTGGGCATTTGAATTAGCCAAGTCTCATCTTTTTATAATTATTTTCTAAAAGAGCAATAATACGAATTACACAATAAAAGTGTGTCTCTCAACGTATGTTCACGTGTTTAAAACCGTTAATACATCAAAAAGATCATTTCTCAATAAATTTCTTTATACATATAGGTATTTCCCATATACAATTCGATAGTTTTGAAAACTCTGTAACCCATCATATAATGTTTCATATACAAAACAATTCAAAACAAATGCCATCACGCTGTTCGGATAGAATCCGATAAAAACACAGGTGTCATGTTACAAGACATGATACTCCTGAGAGATGCAGCCTGGAATCGAACCCGCTGCGTGTGATAACGCGGTTCAACACCTAACAATAGTAATTAGCTTTTAAACACTTTCGAACACACTTATAAATAAGAAAAATGTTATCTCGTAAGAATTACTTTTCTCAACTTTAAGTAAATAGGTAATTGGTTTAATTCAAGCTTGCAATGTAACCAGGTAAGGTAGAATTGACGTTTCATCAAAATATTAGAAACGTTTTCGGCTGCAAGCAATGTAAGTATTGGAAACAACTCCTGATTACCATATCGAGAGCTAACAACCGCCAAATTAGCCGAACGAGCCGCAGCGGGTGCGGCGCGCTGGATTGACTTTGTTCCAACTTTGATCCAATTGTGTGCGTACACGCAGCCGTACTTAGGTCCTACGCGTATCAGATATAAGATGCCAAACATACATTGTCACTAAGCCGATAGTGACCAATCTTAAAATCTAAATGTTTTTGAACGCAGTCGGCCTGAAGCTATCTCATTCCATTTCTGTAAAATGCAGTACGAATATATATTCCAGTTATTGAAGGTTTGAATAACTTTTTAGGGTTCCGTACCTCAAAAGGTAAAAAAGGAACCCTTATTCTTATAACCTCTTCTTTCACTCTCTTGGCCTGACCGTCTGACCGACCGTGTGTCACCATCGAATATTTGAGCTTAAAATGTTCCAATAGTTAGTTATCGTAAGTGCCTCAGGTATTAATAGTACATTGTTACCCTAGGTGTCAAAGTCACTCATTGAGTCCCGAGACGGAGTTTCGCTAATAGTTCGAGGGACTTAATGAGTTTTTTACCCGAGGTAAACACTGTGTTTTTCGTTGCAAATAATACATAAAATTCTTTATAATAACGAGAGTGAATGAGAGATTCCATACCACCTGATCCTCTTACAAGGTTGGGACCAAAGAGGTTATACATTATCTAGTTTTTTTTTGTTTTTGCTATTTGTATTCAATACTCTAATACGTTGGCACTTACCGAAGAGATTTTTATGAATGAGTTAATCCAACACTGAGAAATGACGCGAAGTCCGTAGATTTAAATTACAGTTTTTGTAACACGGTTTGTCTAGAAAATGTTATTTACACAAAATACACAATCATAAATGCAAAACCAGATTAAACTTAACACAAAAACATAATAAAATAACAAAAGATATTACTAATTAAAATAATTCAAAATGCAAGCATTTCCCGCCAGTATTTTTTTTTACTCAAGGAACGACACTGACCGCACGGTCGCATAAAGCCACATCAGCAACATCTCGACAGGGCACGGGTAGCGGCGCAGCATAGTCATACGTCGCTTTGACCATTTTTGTCTTTACATTTATTTTTTTAAATAAGATATCTTGAACTAAATATATCTACTTGAATTCGATTACTGAGAAAAAACCTACTAAGTACTAAACTCTGGCAGTATGCATGAGCCGTGCGAAGCCATAATTTTGATTCTTTGGTGTTACAAGCAAGGGATTAGGTTTTTGAAGTTCCTAATGCGTAATGATACTGATACTGGCTACAAGCACATTGCACAAGCCGCGCGAACCCATAATTTGTACATGACAGCTGTCAGTGAAAGCGATTCTCCCTAAGGCTGAAAGTTGTTCTTTCTACACGCTCTTCAGGCACCTTTATATCTACTTTCGGAGTATGAGTAATGAATGAAAATGTTATTTTGATACTTTTTTGCAATTTTCTGCGAGCCGCGATCAAGGAAACACACACTCCTTGCTCGCGGCTCGCGCAGATTGATTGACTGACTGACTAATCAACGCACAGCCTAAACCGTTGTACGTAGAGACCTGAAACTTGTTATGTACAAAACCGTATGTATTATGTACTTAATGTTATAAAGCTGAAGAGTTTGTTTGTTTGTTTGAACGAGCTAATCTCAGAAACTACTGGTGCGAATTGAAAAAGTATATTTGTGTTGGATAGTCCATTTACCGAGGAAGGCTATAGGTTACTTTTAATACTTACTTTGATATTCCCATGGGATCAGGACTTATGCGGATGAAACTAATAATCTGATTACCTTACCTATAACTACAAATGTAACTTTACCTATCCTTCATGAATCATATAAATTGGGAGATGATGAACTATAAAACTAAATAATCAAATGATTCCAAATCTTACTGCTTCATATTAGAATTAATTATCCAAATGAAGTTATATGGAGTCAACATTAAAAACATCATTGGAATTAGTTTCTAATCAGTTGATTTAATCGGTGTTTAGCTGATCGTTACCCGCAGTTTAACTGGGACACTGTAGACTGAATACTTTTAGATCGGGCGACATGTCTTCGATAAAAAGAAAAGTAGTTTTTGGCGGTTAGATTCCTGGCTAGGGTAATTACTTTTTTTATGATTATGCACTTTCACTTTTTGTCAAAATCGGGCACGCAACTCCTACTAGCATTTTTCGCTATCTCTATAGTTTACGTTATAGGTGAATTTTTTACATGGGCCTTCACCCATGTAAAAAAATCACCCTGTATAGATTATTAAGTTTTTGTTGTTAGTAAAGTTTGCCACCCCTGTTTGAGGGCAGCAACGTCAATGCATTATATTTGTCAACATTTAATGTACCTTAGGTTATAAAACCGAGTTTTAATGTTATGAGACCCCTTCTCCGTGACCATGGTTGCTTGCGCAACCTAACCTTCTAATAACATAAGCTAGCGGTGTTGGGTAACTCTTCAAACCCTGCATGAACGACGCCGAGTCTTCTAAGTCGGCGCGGGCGTTGTGAGAGAGACCGACCGGCGTACTTACATGAACGATAAATTTTGGTTCATCCTTCATACTAGATTAGAAGAAAGCTTCCTTGCAGACCTTTTGTCCTTTCTCCTTTAATTATAGGACTAAGTAAAGGAGTAAAATCTAATGTTTATATTATCTTTGTATGGTTCTAAAAAATATTTCACAGATTATTTTTTGCAACCTATATTAAAAACTACTGGCTTTCATGAAATATGAACCCTGAAAGTTTTATTTGGCTAGAACTAGGGCAATGTAAGATTTTGAAAAAAAATATTACTTCAACGGTTTTATTTTGAGTTTTATAAACCTAAGTGTACAAGGGTGGCCTGAAGCTCTATAAGTGGACTGCATTTTTAACTATTTCTATTGCTTGCCACCTCTGTACATTTGTTATATTATTGGTGAAAGGATACAAAAGGACCATTTTTTATTGAACTTGTTTCACAAAAAAAGGCAGAATCGCAGACCTGATAGTTTGGCTGTTATTGCGAAGTTCAGGCTAAAATCTGATTTTGACTAAAATTGCACTAAAGTCCAAATAACTTTTGAACCACTAATTATTGCAGAACATACCCAGATCGATTGGTACTGAGGTCCCCCATCCCCAGCAACCGATGATCCACCCCCTTGTTACACCGTGTATAATGCTTACTATACACTATCGACAGATTTAAAGTAAGCAGTCTGCATTAGACCCTCACGTACTAATGTTACCTGCTCGCTTGCTTAGTTATGCTAGTGTCATAACATTGTGACACTCAATTAAATGATAAGATGAATTTAGGAGGCTGTTACGGAACTTTCAGGTGCATATTGAAGACCAAGTGTGTATTTAACGGATAAGTTATGAATACTATTAAGTTATTAAACTCGATTATAGTGAAATTAATTGGCAATTTAACAGCACTAATAATTTGTCAAAAATTTATCTTTGATTTTACCGTTAAGTATATGTGTTATCATAGCTTTCAACGGCTCGACAGATTTTCATTTACTTAGATAATAATAATAAACCGCATTCAAGTCAATTTATTTTGTTTCAAAGGTTCCACATACATAGACAAAGAGACAGACAATAAAACATACAACACCACCCACTTTTACTTTTACTACCCACTTTTGTTTTTTGAGGGTAAAACACATTACTTCCAGAACTTTAGTATTTCAAAATACATGTACTTAACATGTGTTTTGAAATACTGTCCATTGGTAAAAATAAATATGTATTTTGCCATAATTTTCTTGATAAATTACTTACTGTGCTGGTTATCTTAGTCTAGGTAAAGTGGCGCCGTCTGACCTAACCTAGGTAGAAGTGATACCTAAATATAAACAAGCCTTTACCTAGCTAGACCTAGTCTCACCATAAACAAACGATATAAAAAACTCATTATTGGCCAATATTGTCCAATTAATTAATATGCCGTTATTCCGCGAAGCAGTGCTTCTCTAATTCTCAAAATTAATTTTATTAATAGCAGTTCTCTTTTATAATGCAAATCAGGGTGATTTATTGTTTTATTTGATCCAATTCCTTAGAAAGACAGATATCTCGCAAATTAATTTAAAGTTTTACAATCGCGCCTAATATAGGAACGGTAACACTCATTTCATATTGGATGTTTAGCATATTTTATGATTATCATAAATTAGTTCCGTTATTATCAGAATCGTATTACCTAACTAATGAATGTCTAACTAAAGTGATCTTAAAGCAAGAAGTTCTTGTGAACAATTAACTAAACGATCAAACAGCGAACTTTCCTTAATTACTACGACCTCAAACTGTTGGGAACCGTTCAATTCAAATACGAATCCATTATTCCAACAATTACTTACGTACCATTTCAGTGTCGAGCACTTAAAATTTAACTATTAAGTCATTAATATTGCAGTTTCACTGAACGTCCGGTCAGTGGCCGCCATTTCGTATTACCTCCGGTATCAAGATGGCTTTATGTTGGCTGAAAACAAAACAAATATAAGACGCACGTGCGAAGTTTAAACGCGGATTTATTGTTTACATTAGAAGAGTCTTTAGAACTTGATGAGAGTAAATCAGGCTATTCTGCCCGTTAACAGGTATCCTTTTAATACATCGTATAAGTATCTATATATACCTTCATGTTTCCGTTACGATTACGACAA
Source organism: Idaea straminata (assembly GCA_951213275.1). Taxonomy (NCBI): domain Eukaryota; kingdom Metazoa; phylum Arthropoda; class Insecta; order Lepidoptera; family Geometridae; genus Idaea; species Idaea straminata. The sequence continues at coordinate 533,848 of OX577858.1, forward strand.
ACTTTGATAGACGCGCCAATAAACTCGTTTGAAATCTACATTGAGAGTGAAGTTAATTCATATTGTATGCTTGTTAAATAAGCATACGTACGTAAGTACGTAGTACCTAACACCTAAACTATACCCTCGTATTTTGCACAAATTAAACATTATGAATGGTGGAGCGTTTTTAATATAAGCGCGTCTGACTGTCGCCTTGTTAAAATTAATAATAAGTTATACTTGCACAATTACTTCTTTTCACATTAGCAACACTAACGTCCCCATAAAATTAAAGTTAAAATATTTTGACATCATAAAGCGACCCGGAGCCGGGACAAGCAATACAATAAATTCACCTTTATTACTCATTCACAAAGAAGTTACAATACAGTTTTTGCAAAAGGAAAAGGAAGTGTCCCCAGAGTGTGCCCTACGATACGCCACAACCAGTGACGCCTAAATAAATACAAATGCGTGTTGGATTGTGAGAATTGATATTTATGGTCGAAAAAATGATGTCCCACTGTGAGCCAGCTGCTTACGACCAAAAAAATGGAGGGTCTTTAAAAGTTATGCCTCTCTCACTCTGTCAAATGCCTGAGTCGAAACCGTAATTGATAAAGTAGGTATGTAAGGAGATGTTATGGAGGCTATCATTTAAAATGTTTATTCATTTTTCATTTAACGTTGCGTATCCTTTTCAAAGTTGAAGCTCATATTCCTATTTATCTTAGAATACAATCTGGGACTTCTGGGATAATAATATATTTTTTTTTGTTTCCAGAATTGGTGATCATATTTTCATGTTGCTGTGGCTAAATGTGAGTACGTATTTACTTTTGAGAGTTCCATACATACACTTTTTACTAAGACCCCAGGCTGTTTCTCATGAACCGTTGTAGCTAGACAGTTTTCACAGATGATGTACTACCTATCACGTAAAATCACGGTTCTTTAATTCCAAATGATAGTGTTTACACTAAAACTCAATCTAGATCAGATCTCTATTATAAATAACTACATGATATAAATTATTTTAAAAACACAACAAAAACAGTAGAGTGTCGTATTCGCACAAATTAAAAACGCAATAAACTTGCAAATAAATCGCATTAATTTTGATCGTAGTTCGTTAGTGACAAGGACGCGGACGCGGGTCGAGGGACGCGGGACGCGGGATGTCGTCGTCGTATCGAAGCGTGGAAGCTGCTGTTGTGTACAAATTAATAACATCTCGTTAATAACACACCGTACTTATTTGCATACAGATTAAATCCTGCAAAACTAATATGCCTCTACTGCTACTGATGGTTCTCGATCCGATTACGAACCTTATGCTATTTCAGTTAATGCTCTAAATTTGAAACCTTGCTTTAATGACGGATATTTTTTTGATTTGGGTTTTTTGTTACTCAATAAAGTATCTATTACAGATTAACACAGATTGACATTTGTCACTCAAATGACATTTGTCATTACTCAGGATAGGCTATTGGTATTTACCAATAGCCTATCCTGAGTAACCCTACCTATAGACTCTCTGAGAATCATTTAACTTTTAAAAGCTTTATTGGCTTTATAAGTAGTTTCTATGGTAACGGTAAACTAGCTGTGTGTGGTCCCGTATTAATTCTCCCAAGCCTCCAGAGGTGAGACATCATAACAATTTTATAATAGATCTCTTTATACTAATTCTTTACGACCCTTTCTATAACGTTCTAAACAAAATTTACTGACCTCGTTCACTTTTATATTCTTACACTAGCTTTTGCCCGCGACTTCATCCGCGTAAAAGTCGAAAATGGACCAAGGAAACACGATGTCCCATACAAACATACCCCCCTTTTTCACCCCTTTAAGAGTATAATTTCGGAAAATCCTTTCTTATCGGAAGGCTACGTCACACAAAGAACACACCCTCCAAGTTTCAGGTCTCTACGATCAGCGGTTTAGGCTAATCCGTCAGTCAGTCATTCAGGACAAAGAATTATATATATATATAGATTTTAATTGTTTAACGGTTGGAAGTTTAAGTGTGTTGTTAACTATTACACCATTAATTTAAAAGGTTTCTTTTTAAACTTTAAAACTTGCTAACATTTTTATATACCTAATTACGCTAAGTACCTATCTGCTTATACTTTCTGTTAATGTAATTAAAAATTAAATCGCTTTAATGTTTTTTGCCATTAATTTATGTCGACGTAATTAACAACATTGTGAGTAGGTAGGTAGTACCTAACCCCTTCAGAGTGTCGTTGTATTATAAGAATAACCACACACAGAAGTATGGCATCAATTTGCCACGTTCGATTATCCACAGCATTTAACAATGTATAAACACGTCGAGGCAATCTGTTAGTCACAGTGACGAATGCGTTTTGGGCATTTGGGTAACAAAAACAAACATCTGCGGTCGACGACGCCATTTTGTTTTTAACCCGGAGGATGCGGGCGTTCACAATAATACAATTTTCAATGTTACAAATGTGAATTGGTATTACTATTGACAACTCGAATTTAATGCGTTAAAAGATTATAGGTAAAGATAAACGAAATAATAACAAACCCAAGATGCCCAAGTCTTAGCAATTTAAAAAACAAAACAAACAAACATTCACAGAAATATTTAGGTACCTATTGAATATTGAATTTTCGGACAGAAGCAGAAGGCAGAAGGTTGATAAGTCTCAAAATATGTGAGTCTTCCATTACTCTATAAAATTATAACTGAAACTTTTAAGGTATAAGCGTGTAACGCCTGCAGTCGGCATTTTTTGTTAAGTATGCATTTTTCTTACAAAATATTTCTAGGAATAAACTTATTGTTTTTAATTCGAAATCATTTATACCTAATTATAAAAGACGAATAAGTAGAATAGAATGGTTTATTTGAGACAAAACACACGACAAAAACAATTTAATTGCGTAACTAAATTAAAGAAGTAAATCACACAAAAATTGACAACGACACAAAATTCATTTTTTCTTACAATCTACTCGAAGTTTTTTCACTATATAGTCTTATCTAGTTCCAATAGTAACGTGATATTAACCTCAACATTCAACAATGACAGTAAGTTTCTCGAGGGTGCGCAGGCGCAGGCGCGGGCGTGTGACACTGACATTCAAGATGTTTGCCTTTTCATTTAAACATATTTATTTGAATACCACCCACAACTTCGTTGTAACTCATTTACATTCGAGATAAGCGATTGTGTGATTCTAATCTATAATCCATGTAGGCCAGCTAAAACCTAACTATTTAGATATTTTTAAACCGAAAAAATATATAAATTGGCCCTACCTAAGTTAAGGCATTTTCTGAACTGTCATTTCGAGGCATCTCTCTCCCAATACAAAGCCCCTTCACCATAACAATCAGACACATTAAAAGCCAATAACGACGTAAATCTAACACCCACGACACTCTCGGTAAATTCATTTGTTCCAATTCACTGTATAAACTGATAGTTAAATAACATATAGATAATGTTTGTTTGTTTTATTGGCAATAATATCATATAATTATAGGCACTAAATCACAGATTACTATGCTTATCATCGAACGTTACGCCGTAAACCAAATAGGTGTTTTAACAACTTTACATAAATAATACATATTGCAATCGAATCGTACATTCATGCATAATTTATTTATCTTATAACAAGTAGGTAGGTAAGGTAAGGTACACACGGTGACAAAATGATAAACGATATTTATTAACATAGAAGTGGTAGACATTTATTTTGCTTCTATTGATTAAATTTATTAAATCAAGGGCTCTTTAATAGACTCAACCTGCGAGTACTTACTTACCCCATATGGGGTGAGTGTACAATGACGAATTTTGAGTCGGTAGACTGGTTGGTCTAGCGATTCAAGCATAGTGTGTAGTGTACTTAAATAAGTCAGTAGGGTTCTACTACCCTATTTAACTACCTACTTGGACAATTTCAATATGTATTTGTATATTCAGTCACTTATGTAACCGATTGTATCTTATAGCCAAGGTGCGTGGCAATAGCAAGGCTGCGCCCGCGCACCGGAGCTGGAGTCCTACGCACGGACAGTCACACACCTATTGTCGACTCGACACTCGACACTCGACACTCGACACCCACACTCTTCGACATACTTACATTATATCACCCGATATTACAATACCTCCTCACATAGCTTCGACCCAAGACTCAATCAAAACGCAAACATAACTTTGTTAACTTAAACTTAACAAAAATATTTTTACAGACTCTCTGCTCTCATTTTTTCAATTTTAGTCCTTATGTAGTCTTGATTAAGAATACTAAGGTATGGATGTAACTTTGTTCATAGTGTAAACTAAAACGAGCAGACGCCATTCCAGTCGCTGCTGGCAACATAAACATTGCGTGAAGTAAATCATAAGAGACATGTATTGTGACTTTATTTTTAGCATATTTACTCTATTGTCTGTCTGTTTGTTTTATTAGACGCTGAAATTAGTTTTCTCTTTGTGGGGACGTTTTTGTTAACTTACAATAATACCTAGACTTCATTTCAATAGTTAGTGTATTGGTTTTATTAGGCCGGTAGAGTAGGTATATTTTAACCGAATATCTACTCCACTAATTTACAATTCAATCTGTCTTCAAGGTTCGAGTCCGAGTGTAAAAAGCCGTGCAGTTCGACCGCAGCGCGGTTGCCATACGGCACTTGACTTTTTACTCAGAATGGGACGGTCGAATTTTTTACCTTATTTTTTCCGCAATAGCAAAACTATGTCTTTTTGGCGCACATTATGCTGACTCGAAATGGATAAATGCAGGATATGATAATAGTGGTAGGTAGGATAGTTATAGTGCCGAATATACTTTGGACAACTTATCCTGGACGATAGTAAAACTATTGGCAAAACTCCAGGCTGTAAAGGCAATGTCCTCAACTGGTTTATTGCTTAGATTAAATATATTTTCCCTCCATTTCAGAACTTAATTTTAATATTCATAATATCAAAAATGCAAGTGTCTGCGTTGGCTGCCAACACAGGCGTTCCTCCAATTGTTCCTAAAGATGTTATCAAACATTTCATAAAGTATGACAACTAAGCCGAGAACAATGGGTTCAGAAACAATAAAACTAGATGCAAATCCGCAAATCGGACAAAACATTTCATTGCAAAAAGGAGTCTTTTAGGAAACGCCTCGATTGTTGTGTAAACATCCGTCAAATGTGAACGCTTCGGGACGTCGTCATTTTTTGTGAAATGCGAAGGGAAGATTTATGGGCAATGACAAAGTCAATTTTGTGGGACAAGAGAAAGATAAGGCACGATGGACGCCTCGCCAAGTGCCTCAATGGAAGAATTCAGTTCGGAGTCTTACCTAATTGTTGTCCCCCAGTAAACATTCTACCTGCCACCTGCCAGCCGTGATGAATCGTTCCTTTTGTCACTATGTTTTAACAATTCAATTTCTGCGGAAATTGACCGTGAATAGAATGTGCAAAGTGTAGCAGTAAAGACGTTTAAGTGATAGGAATTAATGCTCTTTTGTAAATATACATTGGAATGGTCATTTTTTTGATGTAAATAAAGTTCATCGTAACTGCGTTTAACAGTATACCCGTCATAATACAAAATGAGGTCGATATAATATGAACATTCGTATCTTTTACAATAAGAATTATTACCACTCGATGTTATTTCTGTAATCAATATTCCGAAAATAGGTAGGTAGGTACCTATAGATATGTCGCGACGCGACGATAAAATAATTCCATCTTGAATTTACAACCGTAGCCATTTTTATTAGTCTCTCGATGTAATACGCAGCCGCAGCGGAGCGTCAGGTTCAGGTTACGCAAATGTGTGGAATCGATGTTGAATATTAAACGCAACAAATTCCTATCACGATGGTTTCTTCTTTGGCAATATTTGAGGTAGATTCCGTGTTCTAAATACGTAATACAACGTGGAAGGATATCTCAGTCTATTCGTAATTAATATGTCACCGGCGAGATCGCGGCGCAACCGCTGCTGCTCCCAGAAACGCGACGCTTCAACGAAATGCACCAGAACTAATATTATCACAACAAATATCTCACGTCCTCGCCACCGTTTCTACGAACGCCTTAATATTTTTTTGTCGCGCTTCTACCTATCCTGTCATTTTTATCCGTTCCAGCATATTTCATCCCGTTTATAAAGTGTTCAAATATCGCGTTACACACCTGTTGAGTCGCTCCGCCTGATTTTAATAACACTCGTTGCGAGTGCTCGCCTTTTGACAGATTGTCGTGGCGGTTATTTTTGGAGCGAATGCAGCAGTCGTGGTGTTCCCATCAATCTGGGGTAATGAGGAGATGGCCGATAGTGAGCAGTTGGCGTAACGCGAAGAAACGCGAGCCACGGATTTAACGAACCGTCTCTCGCACGTGAATAAAAAAAGCACAATCGTCCACAGCCGCAGCCGTTGCCGGGGCGCCTCCCAGAGATTTGTCGAGAAATATTCTCTCATTCCAATTACTGAAACGGGAGCGCACGAACTCACCGTAATCGATTACGAATCTGTCACGAACTCATGCGACACGTTCGATTCAAACGATATTCGATAACAGAACTTAACTTGTTTAATAAATGCACCGCGACTCCGCGACCGCATTGTTTAGGTACTTACGTCGTCGATAAACACGCTTTTGAAATATTTATATCGGCCGTGAATCTAAAGACGAAATATTACTTATCTCGCAATAATCCATAAAGATTGTTATATACTTGTAGTCTGCAAAGAAAACCGATATATATCTAATATCATCAAGGAACACAAACATGAAACATTGGATGAAGTGGTGCATCTGTTAGATAATACTCGTAGCTTCCTGGCGATGGCGATGCGATGGCGGATGGTGTCGATTCGATCTCGCTCGTTATTCCTGAACCATTATTCTCTGTGACAAGCAATGGGCAGCATTCGTCGACGCTCGAGCATCGAGCGTAGGTGGTCCTATCTCTACACTGAACAAACATCTCGCTGAGCTTTTGTATACCGGTCACAGTATTGTCACTCCACAAAAACGAAGGCCACAAATTTTGGTGCCACCACGCTCGCCACCGTCGATGCGACGTTTCAATCAATATTTTGTCTCTTTGCTCTTATTATAAGATCTGCACTGCACAATACTGCACATCTCTGCTGTATGACATATAGATACACACTTAAAGGGGCCCGCCCATATAATGCTTTTGATTGCACAAAAAATTGCGTTTATTCAAAAAATATGTTATATTTTTTCGTTAATCAACGTATCAATCGATTAACACGAAAAGTATTTTACAATATTTTAAAATAATGAATATGAAAACGACAGGAAATGAAATAGCCTACATACCTCAATAAACAAGTTGCAAATGCTAGTGTTGTTACCATTTTCTCAGAGTTGTTCTGAGACCACAATCGATTACTGATAATTGACCATAAATAAAACAATCTATTTGTTTAGCTGTGTTTTTCACGAAGAATGTGTCACTGATTTCAAAAGTACGAAACCATTACGATTAAGTATTTGTACGTAGGTATACCTTCGCTACGACGCCATTTCGTTGCTTACTGTCCGTTCGACCTAGACTAAGTAGAGATAGAGTAAAGCCTTATTAAATACCTATGACCAAACGACTTCCGATGGAACAAGAGGAACATTCAAGAGTTTCACTCGAGCTCTCGCTATCGCCATCTTCTCTTCTTCTTCAGCAGCATGTACTAGCCCACTGCATGGCATATGCCTCTCCAACGCCATCGCCATAATAATATCTAATTGTGTAATTGCTCCCCGTTTTTATTTTTGTTCTTTGACGTGATAACGTCTAATAAATTGATGGAACACCATTCACAAAAAAGTTTCATGGTAATATTCAGTGACAGTCACGTTTCAGTGACGTTATGTCAATAATGACGTCACACAGCGCGCAGCAATATAAAATAAACATGAGACGCGTGCCCTCTTGGGTACAGTTAATACATTTTTATCATCTAACTAGCATTTGCCCGCGTACTCCGCGTTGTCCCATACAAACTTGAATAACGAAAAACCCTTTTTTTATCGGATGCCTACGTCATACAAAGAACACAACCTCCAAGTTTCAGGTCTCTACGATCAGCAGTTTAGGCTGTGCGTTGATCTGTCAGTCAGTCAGTCAGGACAAAGCATTTTATATGTATAGATACATAATAAATAGAAGATAAGATTTCTTCCTCTGACATACTTAATATCTGATTTTTAGAACTAAATAGGTAGGTTTATATTTCTTAATAATTATTTCCTTAACAAAAATATTGAAGTTCGATTCACTGGAACGATTATAAGTAATCGATTATTTAAAACCGATACTTTGAATAATAGTCTATGGTCAATATCCCAATCCCTATGACTGTGCACGTCGTATTTAGATACTCTTTGGTGCACGTATGTCATTCACGTCATGTGCTCACGTCAATCACAAAAAAGCTGTTTCGTTTGGTTTAGTTTGATTTTCTCGCATACTTTTGTTGTTTGTTTGTTGACTAAAAGCTTATAAAATGGACTCCGATACTTCTTCTAATCTCGATGACCACGGCCCGAATATAGATACCGCTCCAGCTTCATACGACAACCTCAGCGCGAACTTCGTTACAATATCTGCTAAATCTAACGACCCCAGCATGATTGCCCAAGTACCTATTTCCCAACCTACGGTCTTCACCACCAGCACAACCCAAGAACCACAAAATACACCAGCACCTGCTGTTAATTATAGATGTGTGTGCAACAGCTGTGGTAGATCTCTTGTAAGAGGCAGATTACACACATTGCGGTCTGATACTCCACGTGAGGAACGCATAATAAATATGATTGCAAGTCAAAAAGTCAAAGCCACGAGAGGTAAGCTATTATAAGCTATAGAATTCTGAATTATTGATTATCTATCTTGTTCAATTGTCCATATGTTTCAATCATTTATTAAAACCATATTTTTTATACCATAATTCATACTATAACCCGTTGAAAATATTTGTTGATTTGGTTAATCACATCACATTACAATGTTGCTAATAATTACACTTATATTTGTTTATGGATAAGCATATTTGCAACTTATTTTATTATTTCAGAGTAAAAGTTCCCAGCATTTATTATCATACTAGCTGCGTCCCGCGGTTTCACCCGCGTAAGTCCCGATCCCGTGGGAATATCGAAAAAAATATCCCATGTCCGTCTCCTGGCTCTAAGCTACCTCCCTACCAATTTTCACCCAAATCTGTTCTGCCGTTCCCGAGTTATAAGTGGTGTAACTAACACGACTTTCTTTTATTTATTATCATATTATCAGGCATGCAGTAGAAACAATAGGTAATATTATTATGTCTTTTCATTTACCTTTTTTCAGTTGCCAAGATCAGTGATTTTATGTCATACTTGGTGGCAAAGGACTGACAGAGCAGCAACATGATTGGCTGATGAACGGAGATCTACGTCAGCTACATCACCTTCGGTGCAATCAGAAGTCATTCAATCCGGAAACCGAGCAGCATTGTTGGTCGTCGAACAGTGGGATGCTGTGCCCACGTTATGACTGTGATATGGTATCTGAGGTGGATACGGCACCAACCAGATATTTCACTTCCGGCTCAATTTTTCGATAATGTTTTAATAGTTTACGATGATTACTAAACCAACAGTTAATCAAGGAATAATAATTATTCATTGATTAACTGTTGGTTTAGGTAATGATGATTGACTATCTATTTAATCGTTTATTTATATAATCGTTGATTACATTAAACTATTTAAGTTGTAGTTCCATATACTGATGTGAAACTAGTTCTTTGTAAAAAATAAAAATTGTTTTTTCTCGTTACTGAAAACTTTTTTTATACCTAACTTCATAACCCTCTTATTACTAACATACCCTAGAATCATTAGCATTAAGTTTGAAGTGTGTGCAGTAACAGCATATTTTGCAAGGGAGAGTGGGCATGCCCCTTTAGATATAAGTATACATTAATATCAAAAAGCTCAATCTAAACTGAAATCCATATCTGTAGATATGTTTTAATAGGATGATGACTACTTCTTATTCATCTACAATGTAGACGATTGTAGATTCTACATTGATGTTATTGGACACAAACCTACGCAAGAACTGCATATCTCGACGGACCACCGACCGACAACATTCCATAACACCATAAAGTTATTTTAAAGTTACTAAAAAATAATAACTTTATTGTAGTGGTTTTAAAATAAGGTTCGAGCCACTTGTGTGTGAGCGAGCCGCGAGCCGAGAGCCGTGAGTCGTGCAAACTGGACACTCGTAATAATTGTTCACAAGAAAACCCTTTCCGCCATATTTGAGTTTATTCACGTTTGTGATTTGAGAAAGGTCGCCTACGCATTGTTTCCGTTTAATGTTTTTATCGTTCAGATTTATGGGACTATAAATTTTTTACATCTTTTAGCTCGAATAGCGCAGCGCAGGGCATTTGATCTGCAAGAACGTTTCAAAATCTTAATTTTATTGGAATTACTTTTATCGAGTAAACAAAGTTTGATTATTGTTTCAGAATATTTTTATTAGGCTTTCAGTAGGTCTTAAAATTAAGTAATACGGGGATATAAAATATTATTTTTATAATATAAGTTCGTACAAAATGTATAGAGATAGTTTTTTGTGATTTGCGGAATTTTTGATACTGTTATATATGTGTGCACCAAATTTCAAATTTTTTTAATGCAGATGATCTTTGAAAATAAAGGGAAAAACTTCTAAGAACTTTATCTCGTAGCTACAGCAGTTCTAGACCTGCCCTTGCTGACCCACTCAAATGATCACAGTACCTACCTACACACAGTATAGCAGAGAGTAGACTAAATCACTATCGAATGATCAAGTGTTGTCTAAATCCACACTCCTGCGCGTGCGTTTGTTATCTGTAGTGTAGGGGCATGTCAAATGATACTGGATGATTGAGAGCTTTTGCTGGTTTACTATAGATTGATACTTTTTGCAATATAAAAGCAGAAGGTATACCACATCGTACCTACGAACGTTTTCAACCCAGCATATTTCACCCTCTTTCTTTGTCGATCTTTTGGTCATTTAGAAAACCAAATGTAACGAATCAATGTCGCGTCATAAATGCGTTATAACGTGTAACGAATGTAAGGAAAGATGATGTAGCCAATTCTAACCTTTTTCTAGGTGCGAAGCGGAGTTAATTGCCTACTTTAACAAAGTGGTTTCTTTGGATTAGCTTAATCCGTTGGAATTGTGTCGACTTGACGTAAGGTGAATCTTTTAACGAACTCCATTGAGGCTGCGTTGTTATTGTGACGTTCTCATCCAAATGCAATTGCTAGTCATGTAAGAAGTCTCTCTAAGAAATTAATAAGGTAGGTACTAATTTTTATATATTTTTGGTAGGTATAGAAGAGAACACAGTATTAAACTAGAAAAAATCTTCTGATCTTACACTAATTGAAAATGTAATTTAGAAATAAAGCACACGATCTAATTTGACAAAAATACGATAAAGCGAACGGAGCGTAGACTGACCTCGCGCTTAAGAGTAACCCCGATAGCCTACAGTTTTTATGAGCCCGCCTCCTGAGATGGCTCAAACTGTTGCTAATTCAATACTGAGAACTATTTTTTTTTAATTATAAAAAGTTATTGGAAAATTCTCAATTTAAGTCGACGATTTTTTTTGAAATATTGACTTTTGACTAATTTTAATAGTTACTGACCGATTTTGGAAAATCTAATTGCACTTTGAAGCCCTCCGGCAGACGCATATTTTGACGGAGAATTTTTTCTAATATTTTCTTAAATTTTTAATTTATTCAAAAAGTCATACGAGACTTTAGACCCATGCGGTCATTTCGACACCTCTCGCGACCTCATATATATTTAAGATTTTAGAAAATATGGGCCTGTTGCACTTTTCACCATTTGGGCATCCTTATGCTTGATTTAAAAAAACATTTTCAATGTTAAAAATAATTTTATTTGTCCAAACACAATTAATCAGACGCCATTAAAATACAAATTGTTATATGTATATCCCCATTATCCATAATATTATTATGTTGTTGTATCGAAACATATCCAACGGCTTAATAAAATGAGACTGGTTATCAATTTAAATAAATACAAGCTGCGCTCTTCGGTTTCCCGTATGTAATTATCTGTAAGAATATCGGGATAAAAAGTACCTAGTCTCTGTGTTATTCTACGGATCGGTTATCTCTATACCAAAGAATACATGCGATTGAAGGACAAAAATAACATAACTAAGGCTTTTCTCCACATAATCACAATCAGTCACAAACCAAGCAACTAGGTTTCTTCTTCGTCGTCTTAGATAAGTACAGATGCGTCCACTCGAGTGTACTGCCAGGTCTTTGGTATTGTCTATGGTTGACATTAGATCAGCCAGCGTACAACTACTAGGGCTGAAGGGACAGATTAGTAGGCGCTGCATGGTTTGCTCGGGAGCATTGCAATCGCACTGGGTGTAGCATGGATCAATCATGCGCCACCCTCGCACATTTGCTCTGCAGCAAACAAAATAAGTTCTAAAACTAGGCTTGTAATATATAGGTAATATATTATTGTCGTAGTCTGGTGACTAGACATCGGTTAGAATATTATATTTACCACCCTACAAACACCCCGACAAACATACCTACAAACTTAACAATATCGATATAGACTTGGTTCATGTTTGATTTTGTCTCGGCTATAAATTAACGTTTTAGTATGTTCGTAATGGAGGCGAAGTGTGAGAGGTGCCGTTTGCAGTTACCCCCCGCGACCCCGCCCTCCGGCACCGCCCCGCGTCCTGCGCCAGCGCAATATGCTAATATAATTTTATGGACTATAAGTTATAGGTTCTTGGATACGGATAGATTATATATATCGTTAAATTGGAGAACGTGTTCAACTTCAGGTATAAGGAGAAGTTACCAAGAGGCGTGGAGGTAAAATTGTCACCACTTCAAAATAAGCCTAAATCAACAGAAATACGATCGAGAACTCACGTTTTCGTAACAACTCGATATTTCTAATAAATGCCTGTTCATTAAATCAATACAAAGCGAGTTTTGAAGGTGGCAACTGGCAATACCTATGCCCAATGAAATATATATATATATATATATACTGCGACAAGGATCTCAATGAACGAAATATACCATTTTTAAATTAAAATTCTTAAATTTTTATTGTTTCGACGTTGAACGTGTCCAGTCCAAATTAGCCAAAAACGAAACGATGTACAAATATGTACATTACACACTTTAATTTTTTACATTAGATAACACGTCTGGCGATACTGACGAGGGCGCGGCGCGGGCGTAACATGTAGGGCGCGGAGTATACTACCCCTTCTGCGGTATCATTGTCGCGTTCGTATATTATCTAGCTAGAGAAGCTAACCAGTAGCTTCAATACGAGTGTTTGTTTAATCAGTTGATAGACGCCGCCGCCGCCGCCTGCGCCCGCGCAGGGGGACGCGACTGCGACTGCGCAAACACAACGAACAAACAGACAGAGAAACAAACATGTCGCCGGACTGTTGTTCCACGTTTGCACAACGCATAACACACTTTCTACGTGCTCAAACACAACTACATACATTCACAGATATGTTTTGATGCAAAGTTAACCTGAATTGTAGGTAGGTACCCGCCCTAACTCGCACGGGTAGTAATAGGGAAATCTTGAAGCTGAACTTAAAACATTAAGAGGTATCCTCTTTTCAACAAATAAAGAACTATCTGAATCAGTTAAAAGCCGTTTTCGAGTAATCAGTTAAGAAACTCTTCCTCTTGAAGTCCGTTAAAATGGGATCAATAGAAATAATAATAAACTTACTTACCTATAACAATTTATAAAACTTTATTCTTCATAAATTGTGAACAGTTTTTGTGATGAATATTTATAATGTGGATTTTGAAATGAATTGGGACTAAATCATATTGTAGCCGATTATGAATATTAATAACTTTACCTACTAGCTATCATCATCATCATCCGAGCGATGTTCCCGGTTGCATCCCTCTCGGGAGCCCGGGGTCCGCTATTCTGCTACTATTCTGATCTTCAGCATCCTGGTTTGTAAGGCCATTTGCACGCATATGTGCTTTACGACGTCAAGCCAGCAATTCCATTTTCAATAATGCAACGTGACAAATCAGCTACGATTCCCCAATTTCGAAAAAAACTATTGAATGAATGTGAAACGCCAATTTAACTTCGGTTTCAAATTTTCCACAAATCCAATTAAGAGTGAGTGAAAAAGCCCTCTCAAACCATTGGACGTTGGAATGAAGGCATCACACGACGGCGACATCGCCTCACTCGACGCACGCGCGACTATTTCACCGGTACCATAGACTCCGCCCGCTAATAATATTATTTAAACAAGCAATTCTTGGATACAGAGTGATTTTTTTACGTGGGCTTTCAGGGCTATGATTATACTAAACTATAAGAGATAGCGAAAAATGCTGAAACGAGTTGCGGGTCCGATTTTGAAATTTTTTAAAAAGTGATTACGCTAGCCAGGAATGGATCCTGTTGATTTTGCAAAAAAATAATCATTCCATATTTTTATATCAATGAATAGTCTTGCTGATAGAAATCAGTTCTTGGAAATAAACAATGGCAAATCAAAGGAAATTGCTATTTTTTGTAGTCTTCTGTAATTTACTAGAAACAAATATTTGTAGATCATAGAAATATTTGTTTCACAGCTGCAATCGAACCTTCTGTGGCAGGATGTTTGCTCACCGTGTCACAAAGGTCGTCAAAATGTACCAATACGTACTACATTAAATAGAACATTAAAGTAAATCCCCTAACAAAACGTTGCTTTGCAATTTCGTTTCGTATTTCGTGTAGCTGACAACTAATTCGCGATCAACACTGCTATCACCTTATTCATTATAAAATATTTCATCTCTGCGACAGACTGCAATTGCACATCCCGACAATCCCGACCACTTTCCAGTTTTGTTCTATTGAATTTACGGATTTTATTTTTTAACCGTTTTTGAACCTTTTATTGAATTTTAAAGACTAGAAACTTCGTCTTCATCTTTCTTGTCTTTGATGGATAACCATAGATACCAATCGAAATATCGTAGACCGTAAACTTTTAACGTAGAATTCATGATTACAATTACGATTAAATATTAAAAACCATAGACATAAATATTCAAACATTCGTAGAATTGACTTCTACAACAAGTTACCTAATAGACGCACCAAATATCTAAATGATGAATAATTCATTCTATCAAGCAGCATTTAAATCAAATAGCCAATATCAATATCCTGTTAAACTGCTAATCGACTTAGAACAATACAATATTAAGTATTCGCGTGATAATACTCAATAAATACGAATAAACTGTCGATGTGTCGTAGAGTTGTGCGCAAGCGTCTACCGTTGAATTATTCATGGGGTCTTGGTCAGATGTGATTCGTTACTACTTCGATGCTTGTATTCAACTTATTGCTTTTTGAAGGTTGATCCGTGGTAGGTACTTATTTCCGTTCTCTGGAATACACTTTTACAACTTTAACAAAAAAGCCATGTTGGAAATGGTGCCCGATCTAGATGTTTTTAAATATCTTGTTGCACAATGGAACTTCTTCATTGTTAATGATAAAATTAGATAAGAAAGCAGTTGAGGGCTATTGCTACTCACCCTAACTAACAACTTCTGTTCTACGACTTTTGGAAGTTACTTTATTTCGAAAGTCAGTGTTTTTAAATCAAGGTTATTCAAACTTAGAGCTGTCGATAAAAATAAACATAATCTTAAGGTTAATGGCATCTCCATGTACGTATAACAGCTGATTTTCGGTTCCATAATAGTCCATATATTACCATAACCTCTAAATATTAGGAAAAAAAATTGAATTTCCAAATGGAGAGTAAAAGTTGTCGTTGAAGAGCACAGAGTAAGTCTCAACCACTTTTAGATATTATAATTCTCAATAACCATGTATTGAAAGAGAATATTTAGACAAACAATAAATATTCAAGCACATAATACATAAAACAAAATAATTGACTTTTTTACGGTCTACGATAGGAAGTATAAATTATTTTAAAACGAATTTATGCAAATTATTACTAAGATAAGTATATAATAAATTTATTTTAACAAACCAATTTCGTATACAAAAAATCAATTCCGTATGAATTCCGAATCAATATGCATTAAATATGTTAAATAAACAAGTCAAAAATTATGCATTGTATAAAGAGAAGGAAGGGCTTGACGCTCTCATATATACATCGATATTCATAAGGTAAGTAATAAGTAATATAAATGACAGACGGACAAGTAGACGGACAGAAAGATATCGATTACAAGCAGTACTCGATTCGACTTGGAGGTGTGAATAGTGATTTACATAACATATTATTCACTTTAATATATTATTTAAGTACTTATATGTATATTATTTAAATATATAAAATACGGTACTCTGTACGTTAACCTCTAACCGCATATAATTATTAATATTATAAGCGATAAATTTTCCCTAATAGAAATCGTGTTTATTTTAATTTTATGGCGCCATCGGACAAGCAAGCCAGCCAGCTAACTTGTTTATAAGATGCAGAAAAATGTAGAACTTGATTTTAAATTGTTTATTATCTTACTGGAAATCCATAATAGGACGTGTTTTGTTTTTAATTATAATATAGGCATATAATACCTATTTGACACGTCATTATTCGATAATAAATAAGGTAAGTACTTAGAGTACCTATTGACCCTGGCCCAGTTGTTCGTTTATCACAAGTCTACATGTTCACAAGTTATTTTTTTAATAATTTCAGCATTCATAAATAAATTAAAACTCAATGTAGAGTTGCTCGGACACTCTCATGATTTTCTATAGTATTGATACAAT
The DNA here is from genome assembly GCA_951213275.1 of Idaea straminata. Lineage (NCBI taxonomy): Eukaryota > Metazoa > Arthropoda > Insecta > Lepidoptera > Geometridae > Idaea > Idaea straminata. The sequence goes on from OX577858.1 coordinate 550,785, forward strand.
TTTTAAATTACAAATAAGTCAAAATAAACTATTTATATCTTTAAACATTTTTTTGAGTTTTGATAAACGGATGTTGTAATAATTAAAATTTCCACAAAAAATGCTTGTAAATAAAACAAGTCTTGTAAGAGTAGACAACAATTCTTTCTTTTGGGCCATGACCTGTGGGATTGACTAATCTGAGAGGGTTGTATAAATTCTGCGTAAGTTGACACCATCTGGCAGTTCCATCCAATGCATAGAGGAACTGCTCATAATAATTGCAATATCCGACACACACTACCTCAGACACACTACAATAAGTTAATTTAAATTTAAACATTTCGTTTCTACTTTCGACTCACAAGTACCAGGCAGCCATAACTGTGGCGAAGGTTTACAAACTGGAATAAATTTATACCACTGAGATGGCAGTAAATCCAGCCCGTATCGATTGCGCGGACGTCTCGCTTTACACCACCTGCTGGGTGCTACATGCCTGGTACCTCGGATATGTTTATCCACGGTTTAAACACCATTTTTAATTTAACTTTAAAAACTTATTCTCCGGAAATGATAAAAATACACAATTCCGTGGGTATATTATTTTACGACTTGCGAAAGTTCTTCGTTAAATGCAACGGACTTATATCGTGCGAGTAGGTAATAAATAAACAATCAAAACTAAAACTTACTGTAGCTAAATAAATACTGGTTATAAACTATAATAAACCCCATAAAGTAAATACAGTCGAGTAAACTATCAAATATCACACGGATTGGCTTATAACGACACCTAATAAACTGAAATAAACATCGTTGCATCGAACATTGCCAATACACCCGTTAAATAATTCAATTTGCAAATGAATATCCCAGACGTCACATTTGTGGTCAATATATAATTGTTTTTGGAACACCTGACCCTGATTAGGTAGTTTACAATACCTACCATACATAAGAAGTTCGAAGTAATGACAGAAATTATATGAATGGCTGCTTGTTTATCATTTCTATTGAAATGTATAAAGGTGACTTTATTTAGACTCTATCCTCAATGCTACTTGGTACAACCTGTACATAACATTTATGTAGACACCAACTATATTTTTATATTCAAAAAGGCAGTGCATTGTCCTAACAAATTACGAGACATTAATGTAAATGGCATACCGAAGCTGCTACTCGATTCCAACTTCTGTGTAAATATAGGAATTTAAAATTAAAATAGAAACGGTTAATGCTATAAAGTTCCACGAAGGTGAGACATTGCAATTTGCCGGCAAGTCTTACAATTCTTGCTTGAAACTTTAATTTAATGATAGTTTAAACAGCATAGTGTTCCATGATACCAGTAGATATCATTCCTGCTAAAGAATACCATAGAGACTCTATTCTCATTACAACTCCATTTAAAAGCCGATAATGTTTGGTCTACCAAACATCTCAAACGTTCCTCCTGTCATCAATATAACTTTATTTATTGCTAATCCGGGAAGTCAATACAACATTTAACAGAGAATCCCATCCCAATTTTGTGCATTTATTTTAATTTCCATTAGAATGTTGTTTACTGTTCTCTGCCCCCACTCATACCTATCGACGATCTGGCGACCTAGCAAACATATCGTGTTACTGCTGCATTAGCGCGTGCCATTAGTTGGTGATATGACAATACTTCCGTAGTAAGGAATGTACGATTACAAGATGGTGGCTCTCTGTTATACTAAGTTAATGGATCAAAATACTTAGTTTCGACGGGAGATGAACTCATTTTGTAAAACAAACATAGAAACTAGAATCGAGGTGATGGTACTGCGTTTAAAAATGTTATACGCGACCTGTAGCTTTGTGCAACGAATTCATCAAGATTCATTCCATTATTACGTTTATATTCGTAAAGTCCTGTTTTACCCGCGCTTGGTTTCACAAATAGAAAATTAGAAAAGCCCTGCTCTAATAAAAAAAAACTTAAATCTAAATTAAAAAACACTTTTGAAATGTTACCAAGTAAAGGGCCTATTGCCTGCCTAGTATCTCTACATTCAGATGCTCTGTTATGCCTACAATGAATATTTGACTGATGAATAGATCTTTCATCACATCCAATGATGTAAAAAACACGTGTGGATTTATTGTGTAATTTATGTAACTGAGAGCATTTGCAGGCTATAAACTAAACGGTTCGCCGATAGAACACCCTCGCTAAAGCTATTTTATACTAGCTATCGCTATCTTATGATTTAAAATCTGTAGTCTACGTTTCTACGTTTTTGTTATATAAAAGACATGTGGCTGGCTGGAGCTGGAGCAATGGAGTCAATATTACAATGAACTCAATAAACAATCAAAAAGATGTGTAGCTGTATAATAAATGAATTAAACACTATCATTTACTTGCTAAGGTTGTTTGGGTGAATTAGATCATTTATGTTCTACACCATGGTTTATTTATATTTTATTACAACTTTTAAATTGACCTGTTTCAACATAGTTTTGATTTCCGTATACAATATAATGTTAAAGTATCGAAATAACATTTCGTATGTAACTGAGGCACTTATTAACGTTTAGGCGCATAATATCAAAAGAACAAAATGTTAATTGAGCAAAATGTTAATACAGCTAATGGTAAAAGCGCACAATGTTAAAAGAGCAAAATGGTAAAAATTTCAACTGTATAGTGTATAGCTAGCTCCGCCCCACAGTTTCACTCGCGTCCCGTCAAAATATATGTGGTAAGTGAAGTAGCTTGATGTCAATTTTCAATCCTCGAAAATCAGAAAGTCATTTGACTGATGTCAAAGTGACATCTGACTGACGTCAAAGTGACACTTGACATCTGTCAAATGTCAGTTTGACATTTGACAATTGTCTTCCTAATTTTCGAGGATTGATAATTATGCCAAAGAAACCATTAAGTATGCGTTTATCAGAATTATGATAAGCAGAGTGTTGCTTAGCATAATTTATGTGAAAATACTTTATGCTAAAACTGTTATGCCAAACGACATTATGCTTAAAAACATTTTGCGACCGACATTTTGCGGCTCCCCTCTATATGTAGATAGCTGGATCTCCGCATAAGCTACTTAATTTTCCTCATAAATTTACACCGGATCGGGACTATAGCGGGTGAAACCGCGGGGCGGAGCTAGTCTACTATACAGATGAAATTTTTACCATTCTGCGCTTTTACCATTTTGCTCCTTTATCATTTTGCTCTATTAACATTTTGCGAGTCGTTATCATTGTGCTCTTGACAAAATGTGCTTAAACGGCCTATATCTTCCTCGATAAATGGCCTATCCAACACAAAAATATTTTTTCAATTCGAACCAGTAGTTCCTGAGATTAGCGCGTTCAAATAAACAAACTCAACAGCTTTATTATATTAGTATAGATACGATGAGTATCGTCGTAACTATGAAGATTCAGGATTTACATGAAAAACCGCATTCATTCATTTCGCAACCATATACTTACCTACAGATAAACTTATCTATCTTTTAACTCATATTTTGTTGTTCGAGGGATTTTAAATGATTACGTGAATACACTTTCCACTGTAGAATTTATATGAAGGGTTTAGTTATGTTTCTGAGTTAGGTAGGTTACCTGATTATTCCGATGTACAGAATAAAAAGTAGTCTATGTTACCCCCAATTAATGAATGTATCCTCATAAAAAGTTTTGCCTAAATCGGTCTAGTAGGAAGAACATTCGCAGCCTATCCAATTTAAACAAACAATCAAAACTTTTTTCTTTACAATATTAATATAGAGCCCGGCAAACGTTGTTTTGCCATTGACAAAAAAAGGAACAATAATAAAAAATAGATGTTCTTCGATTCTCAGACCTAACGAATTTACACTAAAAAAATCATACAAATCGGTACTTACAGCCGTTTAGGTGGAGACCTAACGAATATACACAAAAAATTTCATACAAATCGGTACAGCCGTTTAGCTGGAGATTGGTAACTATCACCGCGACACGAAAAGATATATTATGTATTTATTAGTATATTCGTTAGGTTGGTATGGCTGAGACCACGACACGAGAATTTATTTATACACGGTGTAACACGGGGGATGGATCATCGGTTGCTGACGGGTTGGGGACCTCAAAAAACTACTAGCTTTCATGAAGAATAAACCCTGAAAGTGTCATTCGGCTAGAGCTAGAGCATAATGTTGTTGTTTTTTGGATAAGGGTTAATACCCACGATGCTAATGCAACCAACCTTAGTTCGTACCTACATTGTAATTGAATTTAAAACAAAAAACCTGTTATTGTGACTTAACTATAATATATAGGTATAGAATAGTAAGGCCTACATACTTGTAATACATTATTTAACTTTTGATTATTAAATAATAATCAATAGTTTTCACAGCGCACGCTAAAAACTGTTGGTTTTTTACCTTAGGTTAGAATATTGCAATTATTTTACGGATCCCTATTTTTTTGAAAATAAGTTAAAGCCTATGGTCATCTCTAATAATTTGCCTTTCTATTGGTGAAAAAAAAAATTGGTTAAGTGGTTTCGAAGATTACCCCCAACCAACATACATACATACATACAAACAAACTTGTTACTAACGTTACCTCTTATACGTCCTGTATCACGGGGCTATGGAGCCCCGGACCTTTGGAAGGGACGTATAAGAGGTAACGTTGTTTTTATCACAGTTGCTCATAAAGTGGATCTTATTCAACGGCTTTTAGGCTCATAATCCAACATATTATGCACGCGTGCGTTTTAGATTTGTTAACTAGTGCTGTAAAGTTATCCCGAAAAGGTAGGTACCAAAGAGTTTATAACTAGCAAAAATGGTTGTCTCTAAAGTCGGTTTACGAACGAAAATTTTACGTGATAATGACTTAGAAAACGATTAAAAATTGAGTTGTTTATTTTTTGTTTTTTCTTTACTTAAATATATTGTTTTTCCGTACCATTGTATTTTGTTCTTAACCCCCGACGCAAAAACAAATAGAAAAACCCTAAAAATAATGTATGTCACACGAGGATGTATAGGTTAAAAGTCTTTAGCCTGGCCTTTCCGGAGCATAATTAACAAAAAAAATATTGCCTTAAAAAAATGTAAACATAGAGTTATCACAAATATTTTGTTTTCTTTTCAAATCTTTTCTTTTATTCGCAACTGTGATAAAAAACGTCGTACGATATACGTGTGGAATTGATATTTGCATCTTGGCTTCATAACACGCTCGCTGCCGCTCGCGCGTCATAAACCGCCTCTATGCAAAGATCAATTTACCACACTTATATCGTAATGTACTATAACAAGTTTGTTTGTTACCAACGTTACCTCTTTATTATTAGTAAGTACAGATAGTATAATTTTTTTTTAAATAATAAAGTATTTTATTGGTCAAAAATCTCAAAATAAATACAAATACAAGGAATTAACTAGGAACTAAATACGAGATATCTATACATATAAAATGCTTTGTCCTGATCTAGTGACTGACTGACTGACTGACGGATCAACGCACAGCCTAAACCGCTGATCGTAGAGACCTGAAATTTGGAGGGTGTTTTCTTTGCATGACGTAGGCACCGGTTAAGACAGAATTTTTTGAATCTCTACCCCTAAGGGTATAAAGGGGGGCAAGGTTTGTATGGGGCAACGTAATTCTTTGGTCCAATCTACTTCAAATTTTGCATAAACATTCTTTTTAATAGAATTGATGGAACACGTGTTTCGTATTTTATTGAAATTCATCCCCTAACGGGGTTAAAAAGGGGTAGAAAGTTATTTTAGGGGTGATTTGCTTCGAAGTTGATATCAATACTCCTTTTAAATTACCTTAATATTAAAGAAAGGTTGCACTGGACACGGCTTCATAGGGACGTAGAATTCGAAATTTGAAATGGTAAGAACTAGAACATTTTGGTTATAAAATATATGAATTATTTCATATTCAAAATCAAAACTAACTGCGCACCGCGGTTTGACCCGCATAAGTCATGATCCCGTGGGAATATCGGGATAAAAAGTATGCTATACTATTATGTAATCTGTGACGTTCGTGTTTGCTGGTCTGGGTTTCTCGAGCGGTTTAGTTTTTCGTTGATTACTCAAGTTCTACTAATTAGGTAAATTTCGATTCTTCCTCGAACAAAGAGCTATCTAATAGTGAAAATCAAATTTCAATTGGTTTAGGTGTTTTTAATTGTATAACAAACAATCTGACAGACAGACATGAAATTTAAAAACTAAGCATATATTTTTGTTCTACTACTTTCTCTGAGTCCCCTAGACCCATTTTTTAAATTTGCTTCCGAGTACAGACTTTTTGTCCTCTCTAACTTTATTATAAGTATAGAAAAAACTGAATAAACACAAATAATAAAGAATATTAAACTAAACCAACCTACCGATTTAAACCCCACAGAAATATATTAGAGTTGAAACCAATTAAAACTCCCATTATATATAACTATTGTCGACTTCTTCGCGGACGAAGTCGCGGGCAAAAGCTAGTAAACAAATAAAATCTAAAAATTATAGATTACATAAACGAGGATAATATTATTGTTTTGTTTGTTTAAAGAACAATGTTATCTTTGCGTATTACAAATTACATTTACGATTTTTTAATAACTTATTATGATTAATTAACTATGGATATTAAAATATCGTATAAATAGTAGCAGACATTCGAACGCTGGGCGCTGGTACCTCTGTGGTAGAAGAAAGCTGTAACTATGAAGTTATATTTGGTTGCCATTTTGATAATCTCCATTATTTTGGCTATCGACCAGGTTACAGCCGGTGCCATTAATCCAGATTTACGTAAGTATCTACGTAGTAACTTACCTTTAAAATGTACTATTGTGTGTGTAGGTTGTCACAAGTCATAGGCTTGTCGCATATCGGGCCAAATATGTTGAGCGTGGTTCAGCTTTTTTTTAATTATTTAAAACGGGATATTTATCATGTTTTTTGTATTTATTTTGTGGGGTTCGATATTTCGATCTTGTTTCAAGCACCATTTTCATGGGATATTTTTATTTTATACAAGAATTGACAAGAGGCTATATTGTAAAAAAAAAACTAGATGAGTAAATTACTTGCATGCTTTTGATGTAAGTTATATTTTATTTTACAATTGTTTTTAGTGAAATTATTTATTTACTTACCTATTAAAATTGTATTGTATTTTACGACTTGTATAAATAACATAGAAATATGTAGAAAGTACAGATTGTCCGGCGATAATGCATTGGTCGAAAATGTAATGGTGACTTACCATTACATCTTCGACCAATGCATTATATCTACAAAATTTAAAAACGACTGGTTTCTTTAAAACAATTGAAGTATACGAACTTAGTAACCATGGGTCACTTTACATCAAAATTCTCCAAGTATTTAAAACTAGACTACCTAAGTAGTAACTATACCCACTTGCACCCTCACCTCACTTTTTATTTATTTCCATAAACATGGGAATAAACCAAAATTAGGTATACCTTATTCTACAATGTAAGTAGGTTTCGTATTGTTTCAACACTTAGCTTCGGTGGGTTATGATTTTATGTTTCATCAATGAATAATATTTGCATTTCCAGTATGCAGTCCAGATAAAGCGTGTAATCCAAAGTGGATTAATTGTGCTCCTCCGAAGATATATGCAGGATGCATAAACGGATTCTGCGTATGTTTACCTTTTATCATCCCCCCTTGACTTTAATGAACCAACCATTTATGTAAAAGTTATTAGAGTTTAAATTTGACTAATGTGTGTTTCATTTAAAGAGAATTCAGGTAAATGTAAACTTGTTATGTATCCAATATATAACGCGACATACCTTCCTACCGAATGAACTGAGACACGAATCCTAACCTTAGAAGGTTAGGATAGGCCTCTTTAGCTGCTAGTCTGGCTGCCTGTGGACGACGGTCTTATTTTATAACCTGCATATTTTTTTTTTTTTTTTTTTATATGTAATGACATACCTTGCACCTAGAACACTACCAGAGCCTAGTAGAGGTATACAATTGTCAAATCATTAGCTACCAAAGACAATAGACCAGCCTAGACTCGTTGACATCAATCTGTACAAGTGATATATATCGAGTTGATAAACTACCTACTTAAGGCGAAGATAGGAGCCACAAGAATAATGCCTTTCGCCAATGACTCAAATTGTTAATTATTGTCGTTGGTTGTTGCGTTTACCGTATGTAAGTAAAATTTTATCTTACATTTTAGTATTTGGTATAAGTTGTTTTATTTCTTTTTGTTTCGATTGTTATCCAAACTTAAATCAAAAAGCATCGAAATCACCATGTGCATAATCTACTACAGTTGATTTTCAAAGTTTCGGATAAGCTCAAAAGGAAACTTTCGTCTTTAAATAATACCAAAATGTAGGAAAACAATGCAACTATTTTCCATGTAATCATTGTAAATTTTAGCTATAGACGACAAGAATTTTGTTTTTTGCTAATATTGTATAATAATATGCGCCTTAACAATCTAGATGTAGTTGTGTAATTAGGGTTGGGCCGTAGCCGGCGCAGGCGCACACGACTGAGTGCCCGAATAGGGGAACTGGACAGGGTTGTCACTAGTTGTCACGAACTGGGGTGTGGTGTGTGTGGGTGACAGTTGGCGACAGTCGCTGGTCTCGACCTACTGTTTGGGCAGCGCAAGGATCGTCGTTCAAGTTGGAGATTTATCATATCTGATTAGCTTGTTAGTCTCTTTGTAGTTACTAAAGCAAGGTTTAATTTCCAAAATTCTATTTATAACATAGAATAAAATAATCATCTTGTCAATTTAAAAAACCATTTTGTTCTTTTTTATTTGTATGTTCTTCAAATAAATCAATGAATATCAGGAACAGCTTTTAAAAGCTCTACAATTTCTAGAACCATCTTAGAGTTAGAGTAAAGATATAGGTAATCGTATGGAAAATTCATCTCAACATATTATTAACTGTCTGTCGCGTTGAAATGGAAGAACTGGAAAGAGATAGCTTAAGACCGACTGCGTTTAAAAACGTTTAGATTTTGAGATTGGACACTACACTGTATATTTGGCATCTTTGATAATTTACGCGTAGGGCCCTAAGTACAGCTCTCCTGCGGACTGTGCACACAATTGGATCAAGGTTGCGCAATTGCACAGGTCAATCCAGCGCGCCGCACCCGCTGCGGCTCGTTCGGCTAGTTTGGCGGTTGTTTGCTCTCGATATGGTAATCGAAAACGTTTCTAATATTTTGATAAAACGTCAATTCTACCTTACATACTTACATTGCAAGCTTGAATTAAACCAACAAAGTACCTATTTATTCAAAGTCGAGAAGTCAAAGTCAATGGTTTTTTATTCATTTGGATGCTTAATACATTTGTACACAGATCACATTGAAACGTCTAAAAACTAAGTTAGGATGTGTGCCTTCGGAACGCGCCCACCAATGAGAAGAAGGCACAAGAAACTCATGTGTTTTTTTTTTCATGTGATCACGTTCACAAAGGTCAATATTACAAATATTGAAAGTATTATTTGAAATAGAGCAACTAAACGTCCATGGGTTTTTATCATTAAGGTAGGACGAAGTATCATAGTACGCCTTACTGCATAATTTATGCTTTATAAAAGTTTTGAACCTGTTAATGGACATGTCATATACGTAATTTTAAGACCTTTAGATAATGTATTATTATAGAGCATACATGTACTATTAATCGACCTGTTTATTTTCCGGAGCCTACTACCGGGCACGGTCAGTTCATCCATATGAAATCGCTATTTTTACGAAAAATATCAGGATTTTTGTGAAGGTAGAGCAAGATTTCGTAGATATATTGTGAATAGAGCGTTAATATATTTATCTCTTTAAATTTTTCTCTAAGTGATTCCCTTGGGCCGATTTTGTAGAAAGCTCGGACAGCTTTTACAATAGAGAAAAAGAGAAAAGTCATTCTTACGAAATGTCATTTTTCTTATTTATAAGACAGTTCGAAAGTGTTTAAAAGCTAATCACTATTGTTAGGTGTTGAACCGCGTTTTCACCCGTAGCGGTTTCGATTCCCGGCTGCATCTCTCAGGAGTATCATGTCTTCTAACATGACACCTGTGTTTTTATACGATTGTTTCCGAATAACGTGATGGCATTTGTTTAATTGTTTCGTATACGAAACATTATCGAATTTTATCTATACTTAATAATATTATAAAGCTGAAGAGTTTGTTTGTTTGAACGCGCAAACGTCAGGAACCACTGTTTCGACTTGAAAAAATATTTTTGTTTTGTATAGTCCATTTATCGCGTAAGTCCCGATCTCGCGAATTATCAAAATGAAAAGTAGCTCATTTTGAAATTCCCATGAGATCGGGACTTACGCGGGTGAAACGTAGCTAGTTAGATAGAAAGGATTTCATTGAGAAGTGATATTCTTATTTTATTATGGTTTTCTAAACACGTAAAGATTCTTTATGTACAGTCGGCTGCATAAGTGCAGCCCCCGGTAGAGTTCTAAAATTACTATTATTTGCATGTTTCATTCTAATGATTTTTGTTTGATAAATTGATGTGTTTAAGTTTAAAGTCTTCTAACTTTAAACTTCAACTAAAGCTGGTGTCTAGAATCTTGCTTGTGTTGAAAACCTTCTTATAACAGCCGTTTTGGAGCTCTACGGTGGGTCTGCAATTATGCAAACGATACAATATAGTGTCATAATTTGATACACTCTACTCGTACCTTAAAATAATCTAAAGTATAATACGAGATACACGTTTATTGTGTAACTAGCTGCGCCCCGCGGTTTCACCCGCCTAAATCCCGATCCCGTAGGAATATCAAAATAAAAAATAGCCTATAGCCTTCCTCGATAAATGGACTATCGAACACAAAAATATTTTTTTCATTTCTCGGAAAGTAGTGTTTGTTTGATCCGAGTAGCGGGTCGAAGACGCTGCTTCTCACCCTTGGTCGGGAAAGACTTGTCCGTCTTGTCCGTCTTGTCCGTCTTGTCCGTCTTGTCCGTCTTGTCCGTCTTGTCCGTCTTGTCCGTCTTGTCCGTCTTGTCCGTCTTGTCCGTCTTGTCCGTCTTGTCCGTCTTGTCCGTCTTGTCCGTCTTGTCCGTCTTGTCCGTCTTGTCCGTCTTGTCCGTCTTGTCCGTCTTGTCCGTCTTGTCCGTCTTGTCCGTCTTGTCCGTCTTGTCCGTCTTAAAGAGTATAATTTGGCAGGATACTAACTCTGTAAGCTGTACCGAAATTCAAAATATCGGTTCTAAAAACTCATATTAATACCTGTTTTTTTACTTTCCTTATATTCGCAATGAAAAGTAAAGTGTAGAAAAGGAAAGTCACCAATTCCTCCTCGGACTACAGCCGCCTCGTTCCCTTCATTCATAAAAGTAGTTCCTGAGATTAGCGCGTTCAAACAAACAAATAAACTCTTCAGCTTTATAATATTAGTATAGATTCGAAGTTTTGGTCTTTTAGAAAAGGCTTAGAAAAATGGTTGTAGAAAAACTGTAAAGTCGGTTTACGGACGATAATTTACATGATAACGTCATAAGAACTCTTTTGTATCGTTGATATTACCATTTTGTATACTTCAATACGTTGCTATGGCTACCTTGTCAACAACGTAACGTAACGCATGACGTCACACTTTTTTGTTTATGCCGGTGTTCATCGATTTATAAGACGTTACCACGTCAAAAAGATTAAAGTTAGCTAATCAAAGTGCCCAAGTTTCTAAATTTCTTAGTAAAACGATACTTGAATAACCACTCAACGAAAAGTTTACAAAATTAATCCCAATTGAAGCACCCAATCAGTTCTCTAAAGACTTACCCAATTTCTAAGTAATATTGAGCCTTTCCGCGCCCTATTTAATCAAATCTTACTATCATACCAGAGAATTTTAAGCCAGGATTAACCAGTTCAGTTCCGAGACACTTGTCCCAGGTGACATTATTGTCAGTCAATGTGTGACAACGCATTAGCCCGGATTACTGGCAGGTAACAAGTTAGTGTACCAATTTTAACATTAATAATGTTTTGTTCGGACACGGCCGGGTCTAATGAGAATCATCCCTAAGTCTCTGCTGTCTGACTGTATAGCCGTCTGTCTGTTTGTCACCAGGCTGTATCTAATGAACCGTGTTAGCTAAAGAGTTAAATTTTTTACTGATTATGTATTTCTGTTGCCGCTATAGCAACAAATACTAAAAATAAAAATAAATTAAGTGGGGCTCCCGTACAACATGGTACGGAAACCCTTCGTGCGCGAGTTTCCACTCGCACTTGACCGGTTTTTTCTGAAAAGAAAACCATATCCCTAGGAAAAGATACAAAACTACTTCCTATTTTGGTTTTTGTTGTTTCAAATAATAATATGTAGGTGGGTACTGGGTACCTAGCAATTTCTGCGATATTGATATCTAACATATTGTAATAATACCCTTGTGTTGGTGGACTGCAAGGTTGACCGTTTACGTATACACATTGTCACAAGAGGCGCTTCTTATTGTCCCTATTACCCCCTTGACCATCCTTGTGGTTTAAATCACTTTCTTTATTGCAAATTTTTAACAATAATAATGTTTCGAATTTAATTTGTTTCTGCTGTAAGTATGAAGGATTCCTTTTGTTACCTTTTGAGTCACGGAACCCTAAAACATAACGGTTCCCGCATTAAACAACTCTTCTATTGTCTGTCTTTGACGATGTATCCAAAACATCCAAAAGATTTATGACCAACGCATGACCGTCCGCCCGCATCCCACCATACACTACTGCTTTTTTTGCTTACGGCATGCGGCATCGGCTAACGGCTTCCAACACATTACGTCCAACCTACTTATTGAGAAGATGACTATAATTAACCAATTAAAACCAACATAAGCACACCATTTCAATAAAATACACGTTACCACAACAATTAACTACGATTATAAGTTAAACAAATCATTTTTAACTAGCGGCCGCTCCCGTCGTCGCCTTTCGCTATAATTCACACAGTGTACACACATCGTTAATGGGTTATCGAAACCAGATTGTTATGAATAATGAGTGCGGTTTCGGTCGGTTTAATCCGGAGTCTACATCTGTTACCTTATGGGTAAGGTAAATCCTGTTGTTAAACGGAAACATGCGCAAAAATTATGAATTATCTGTTTTTAGCAAGAGTTGGATAGAAGCATGTATCAGATTTACCCATTTGCCGTATTCCTTGAGGAAAAAAAAAATTTCAGACTATAACTTCGCACGACGCAAGCAAGACAGTTGTTATTGTTGCATCCTTTTTGCACCACTTCAAGTTCATAATAAGTACAAAATTAAAAATAATATTAGGTAAAACATAAAAGTATTATAAAATATTCGTAAATTATAAATAGAGCGCATAATAATCGAACGCATATGTAAACAGCCAGGTCTGGTACCTACCTACCTACATATAGGTCCAAGAAGGTAGAACGAACCGGTAAGACCACTTCCATTGTGTCGTGTCGCGCGTGTACACAACACATTGCTACCTCGGCTCGCAGAGACTCGTAGCGATATCGGCCAATACCGTAGCGTAGACCTACTTGCGTTCATGTGCGCCTGGTACTCTTGTCTAGCTTTTCATCTAGGATTTAACCTTTTTCTTTGTTTAAAGTCTGTAGATATTAAAAAGGTAGAGTTAAAAAAATATTTATAAAGAGAGTCTAAAACTACCTAGGTACCTTAAAATGCCTAAAATTTTCGGCTAAAATGGTGAAATAATTGTGACAAAATCAATCACAAACAAGCCAATAAATGTGATAAATGACTTTATAATTAAATGAAGTAAATAATAAAAAGGTCGCTATCTTGTTAATGAGTTTATTGTCGGTCTCTGCGCCTGCGCAACCACACAGCTACCCACAACTGTATCGAACGCTATAAATTAATTTAATTGACGTTTGTAATGTTTTATGCTCATCTAATACCTACTTGTTCCGTTTAATAAGGTAACTTTTCGTAATCCCTTGATTTCATTCAAGAAAGGTAAAGTAATTTAAAGCGAGTTAGATAGGTAGGTACCTACTTATCATTCACTTTAGTTAAGCGAATTAGACAATTCGCGCCCAAGTTCGACGGAAGTTCAGTGGTTATTGCCTTTTATTTTCACCCCCAAATACCAGAAGTAAGAATGAGATATCGAAATGAGTTCATCTACCGATCAACCCTCGACACCGCGCGAGCGAGGTAGTTAAGGAAGGTACTTACTTGCCTACATATCTCTACCCTTAACAGTTGCTCCGAATTATCAAATAGGTAGTTACTCTATAATTTATAAACTCGATCGTAAATTAATACATTTATTTCGTCTAAACAATTTTTTCTAAACGTCAAAGAAACTCAATGCACACATTAATTTCCGTCACGTCTCTCGTCGGCAAACAGACGTGGAAATTTAAAATGCCGAGAGTGGTGGTATTTCTCGTAAATTGATTCCGGACATCGAAGTAGCGAATACGATTCACTGTGTAAATATTTGACGGAAAATAATTCGAAAACCGTTTTCTTAATTTCCTAAAGAGACGGGTGTCTCGCCTTCCTCCGTCTCAGCCTACGTAATAATTTCGACGCGCCATAGATGTGTTTGAAAGAAAAACAGTTTAAAACACGTAACTCCATCTACCGGCAGATAGAAAGCAAACTAGGCTAGACGCAAGGCCGCTCCCCTCGCTCCTCCCCTGCGCGGTCGGTCCTGCGCCCGGATTGGAGAGTGGAACGTTCGTTCGTTCATTCAATCAGTCAGTTAGTCTCGCTCCGCAAGCCGTGTCGATTGCACGCGTACGCGTTCGTTATTTACGTAAATCGTTATTATTGTTTCAAACATTCACTCAGCTGATCGGTGACAATAAAGTTTATAATAAGTACAAACTGTATAAGATTTATTAGTGAATTAATCGTACGGGAGTATCGTGTAGAACCGGTGGACTATTAAAAATACTTCGTCTCGGTCGAATGTAAAAATACCGCCTCGGTGGAGCGAGAGTGGTCGACGGCGGCTTCGCGCGGCGTGTCACTGATCGATATTTTAAATGATAACATGGATTCAATTAGGTGTTGTTTAAGACGGTGAATGATAGTGCGTGTAGTGTGCGGTGCAGAGGCTGGCTGTCATCGCGCGCTCTCCGTGTTCTAAGTACGGTATGTGTCCACTACCTACTCTACTCTATAGGTATACCTACTCCTACCTAACATAACTGGTATTGATTCAATGTCGTTTGATTTACGTGCTCATATCTTTGATAAGGAATTGGGATTTGTTTTGAAGCGATAAGTGTGGAGATAGTAGTCCGGCAGCGGTGCATTGTTGACATTACACACATAGGTGCCTATTTTACTCACATAATGTGCACCAGTTCGACGCCCGCGCCGCCGGCACCACTTTTCTGTCTGTAAAATATTTGTCAAAATCGATTCATTAGTTTCGAAGAATAACCTATTTCACACATCTAAACATTTAACAACATCCAAAAATTTCCATCCAAATATGTTTTTATATTGATAATATACATTACGTAGATACATCTATACTTTTACAGAAAAAATACTTAATGCAACAACAACAACTAAAAATAAAAACTGTTCTAAAAGCCAAATTACACTAAAATCCTCTTAGATAGATCGATAAATTCTTTAGTGCAAACACCAATTTTTAATTATGTACATAAAATCTAAAACAAAACTTAAGTATAAGTGTTACAAATGCCGGCCTTGTTACTTAATGCGACTTCTTCCAAGCAACCTATGGATGGACAAGAAGTTGAGAAAGGTAAAGGGCCCTTAACTTGTCCAAACTTAGAAAATTGAATGGGGCACATTAAAGACTATTCTTATAACAGGAACTTATATCGATTTAAAAGCTATCTCTATAACTATCTACCTTTATGCTACAAGACAATACCTACCTATAAATAAACCTAGGTACCTAGAACATCTAACACGGTTGGAAATTGCAAAACCCTTACCAATGCACAGTTTCTCATTAACCAGTAAACTCGAAAGAGTCGTGGTGTTATACGACTACTACTGCTGAATGATTATTCTGTCCAAAGCTACCTATTACGGTAACCGATAAGTTAATTATTTTTAAAAGATAAGCCAAATATAAAAATAAAAAAATCCTTTAAATATTTCATAATTAAACTGATTCCATGAAAATATATTACGCGCCCTGTTTAAACTTCATACAAAAAATGGATTTAGTCCACAGGCTAAAATACGTACCTACCTTTAACTCGTCCCAACGTAACGTGAGCCATTGGTATGTCGGACAAGTCCATGGTTAAAAACGAGCTGAGCTACAATATTAGTAGAATAATAAAATTATAACTTAAAGCCTAGATGAACCTTAAAATTATTAATTACAGTTTAATAACAGAAAATATCTTCCATACAATCTGAATTTACACTCAACTCTGAGATTAGATAAATAATAGCCAAGTAGGTAGGTGGCAATGAGTAAGTCTAGAGAATTATAGGAAAGTGGGTTTCCACAAAATATTCCATAAAAATTGATAAAAATAATATTGTATTATGTAAACTAAGTAACTAGGTTTAAAAAATTGCTCACTCCATATTAAAATGAAATAAATAATATGTTACAAGTAGGTACTAGGCAGGTAATTATTACTAATTTAATTAATCAACAGCTTTTAAAATGCATCTAGGTTAGATTAGCTAAATATTGATTGTTGTAAACACAGCACAATGCATGTACGATGGAACGTTAAAATATCCATCCATAGGTGTATTGTAATGTTTACGAAAATCATTAGTAGACGGCTATCGAGAGTGTGTGTTTGTATTCGCGATGTAGCGTGGCGATGGCGATGGCGACTGGCGTGTGTGTGGGTGTTACAGTAAAAGCACCTCATAAACCAGTCTAATCGTACACGTAACACTGTAAACAATCCTCAAAAACTCTGTCGAAACCGTTAAACACTGGTTCACATTCTCTAACACCTCCTAATTACAGGTAAAACGCATTAAATATAATTAGTACTTATTTGAGAGGGATAAAGGTAGGGTTCGACGGCCTGGTTGGTACGTTGGTACGTGGCATGGGTGGAGTGAGCGATGCGAGCTACTCGAGCAAACATCCCAGCAGCCGTGAGCAGCCAGCAGCTATCACACGCACGATTCACGCGCGATACAACGCATTGTTTGCGACGCGGCTGACCTATGGCGCTGTACAAATGTGTACTTGCATAAATTACTCACGGATTACAAAACGGAATTTCATTAGCCCTCTGTTTTATTGTTCTCAAACGTATACAAACCTATACTATACTATGTAGGTACACACTGTCTCGATAGACTTGTTAACGAAATCATTGTTATGCAACGTTTAATAAATTAAAGGCCAGTTTTATAACGCGGTATCAGGCGAGTCAGATCTATGATACGATTTTTAACAATGTAATGAGTTACTTCCCCGTACTGCGTTTTGGAGGAAGCGTTGTCTAATTTGTATCGTCGTTGGTTGTATCCTAAACACTAGCCAACAGAGACGGTGCCGCATGACTACACGTAGGAGGAAAGACTTGACTAATGTATGGTTTATCCACATGTTATCCAAGCTAGGATCGATGGCTGAACGTCTCGCGTCTCGGTCGCTACCCGCTGGGCTGCCATCCGCCCCGTCCTTACATTTATCAAATTATTTATACATACCGTCCCGGCCACCCATCGTTTTACACGACCCTACCAAACTAAAACTGCTTTTTGTACAAAGCTAAGATCTTGATATATTCATACAGATACCTTTATTATAATTTTAGTGTAATAAAACAGGTCTGTTTAAGGCAAAAATGTATTAAATCATTTTATGAAACATTTTTGAGCTAATTCGAGCGAATTTTATTTCGTAAATTTTAATGCAACATACCAAGTTGTGTGTCTTGTTAGGTAGCTATTTAAGTAAAGTGCATGTTTATTTTACCTACATTATTGATTTGTACAAGTAATGAATGAGTAGAGCTTTTAGATTTACTAATTGTTTGCTAATATTTATATTTGTCTTGTTTTAACATCAACCAGTTTCTCTCAATGAAGTAGGTATACCTTGTTTTTACTACTTGCCTACATCTCTAACGCTATAAGGCCCTGGATCACGCCAATTACTGACTGTCCGTTACCAATATTTTATCTAAACGATAAGAAGTTAGAGTTTAAGTCAATAAGAAGTCTTGAAAGAATACCAAACCTTCCAAATTTGATAGAAAGCTATCTACTAAATGTACTAGAGCCGCTAACCGGCTGCGGCCGAGCCGAGGGCTTACAATAGGTGTTTATTCAACATCCCACATTATCACAACCTATCGGTTTATATTCAACATAATATCGTGTTCGTTCAATCGACGCGAGGTGTTTGTAAATTATTACACGTTCTATTGAGTTATGTCAATAATGAAACCGGTGATTAATTCACTGAATTAATCATTAACCGCGAACTAAGTACAATTTAATACAAACCAACCTACCCACCAACGATCAATGAATAACAATTATAAATAGACATACTGACTCTAACCTATATGTATAGACAACAAAAACAATCACTGAGTAAACCTTAAACTCGTACTACGTACTTACGGCCTACGATGGGACGAGTTTAAGGTGAGGCTCGATATAAAATATTATATTATACTTATAGAATATATAATAGTACAAGTAGGTACCTATCCTATGAGGTTATAATAGTATAAATCAGCGTCTCTGACAGTAACGTATGATATCTTGGATAGGCGCCTAAAATATATAGCTTAGACTTTATCAAGACGTGTATTATATCGATGCATGTTTGCGAAGCGGATTATTAGCTTTTAATCTCTGGATTTATTTCAAGGCTGAGCAGATATCACACCTTCTACACCGACGAATAATGAATATCTAGTTAATAAGTCATTTTCATCATCTACATTTCAATTCAAAAGTGATCCCTAATAACTTTCAAAACTATAAACCCACCTTTACTCTTTTGAATAACTTTGTTTTGTTGTTTATAAAGGAAAATACGTATACGAGAACACGACGAGAATACCAATAACCAAGATGCCGTCATCACATCACTAGGTTGCAAGCAATATCGATAAATCATGTCGATATTCGATAGTCGTAATTAAACAGAGTGCAATCGATCATTCGTATCGACATTCGACGTTCGACGAACGCAGACCTCTTCAGGGAGCGCTCACAAAACTGATAATTTTACGAATTTTAAAGTACATTCCGTTGCACAACTGACTATAATTTACAATAAAATTACGTCCCAAGTTTTTTACACTCGTAATAAAAAGCTAAAAATAAATATAGCAAAATAAATTTATCGGCCAAGAAATGAGTTAGGAATATCGAGCCAATTCGAGCACAAATATTTTAAATAACCGGCTCCCGTAAACACTTTCTTTAAGTATTTTATTAAAGCCTTTTAGCAGAATATTTTCCTTGTTCGATACAGCCGTTTTCCTCCGATAAGCTAAAACAAATTGTGAACTCGTTGTTTGTGAATTTGTCGACGATTGTCCGTGAGTTCGAAGCGGAGCCGGTTACCCCGCGCGCGATAAATATGTTGTTTCTATACGATACCACATATTACACGGTTATTTTGTTATCAAATTCTTATCTTGCAATCTGAGTACACAGTATTTCTTGTAATAACATCGCTACAACTATACTAGGTACTTACATTATTTTTTAGTATCATCAATTACGTCCTCGAAAAAAAGCTCGACGTCCTGCTGCACACTGCACACTATATTCTTTAAGTAAGTAAGTTGCTTTCAAAAATGCCCTAAATCAATCTTGTAGCATTATTGAAATAACAGTAGATCGGTGTTTCTGATCTGATCAACAGACTCCTATTAAATTAAATGAAGTACAGTACGTTTTATAAACAATATAGTCGATGCCGATGATTCCTCGATTCACTGCAGCAAATAAATTATGTTGGAAATTTAGCAAGCACTCGTTTTGTCCAAATATAATATCGCGATCGCGGCAACACTGCACGCGGGTATTTTCGTTTTAGACCCATTAAATCGAGATGCGTGTCCCGCATCACGCAAAACGCGACCCTATCATTATTATTATACGACGTACTCCGGTTAAACGGGAATTTGCCAGCGAATCGATTATTTGAACAAACAAGGCCGGGCAATAAATCATCCACTCCCGGTTACCTGCAAGGGATCGATACGAAAAAAGCCCCCCTACTAGTGAAACAAAAGGGAATGACATTTCTAACTCGAAACGTGGTGTATGTCGGTCGCGGTATTTGAATGCTGCTTCGATTGATCGAACACTTCCCAGTTCCCATTCCGTTTGGTGACTGTTTATTCGCACAATTCTGTCAAACGCCAATTCAATGCGCTTCAAACACATTTTACTGCAAATGAAAATATAAACGTTTAACACAAAACAATACAAATAACATCAATTGTCTGCAATAAAATTTGCAAACGAAATTAGCTAAGCTTACAATTATATGACGGAGGCCATTGTCTTGACACTTTCTTGGGTACCGTTACATCGTAAACTTATCCTTGTGAGACAAAAGAAGTACGAGGCAACGAGCTGCTGGTGCTAGTAGAATGGGATCAACATTTGTCCCTAAAATTCGCATAGTTCGTCCCTTATTATTCGCAATAAATGAGGATATTACGTTTTATGAGTCGTGCAGTTCGGCTTAATTGTTATACTATTAATATTAATAGTGCTTGTAAAAATGAAACTTTAGCTCTCTTTTACGTTTGCTGCCTATTGCCGACTACCTGTTTGCAAACTGAATGTAATTGTTTTTTTATTTTATTTACTGAATGTCCTTTACTGATTGAATGAAGACACTTAGTTTCGCAGGCGTAGAAACCTTAAACAGAAGTATATATTATCTATTGTAATTGAAAGGTAAAAAAAATCCTGCTTAAATTCAACAAAGAATCAATTATCGGAAAAATGAATTTAAAACTAAGAGATGTCCGATGGTAGAATCTGCAATCCAAAGTAATCCTTTGAAAGCAAGACGTTCGGTATCGCGAGGAATGGACACTCTTTGAGATATTACACCTGTTGTATGCAAGAACACAATATTATACTTACAACGAGTGCTCTTTACGGAATACAAAGTTTACATCCTCATCCTCATTCTATCACATGCATACCTCTATGCATGAATACCTCTATATCAAAAGCTTTTTCAACAGAGTTGACATGACTGTATATCTCGTTATAGTATTAATATGATACTAATAAATCAGTCCCGTAAGATCATAAATTAACGAGATGCATAATTAATATCTGTCCCGGTCTCGAGCGCAAGTGTTGCCGTCTTTGCTCAAACATTATTTTGGAAGTTCATTAGGAAAATGACTTAGCGAAGACGAACGAAATATACCCAAGTAGTAGTAGATCAACAAATAATTCTGCAACCGAACAGAATACTCAAGAAAAATCATTAATATTTATTTCATCTCAAAATTCGTAAAGGGAAAGCTATTCCAGTCGATTTGGGGATGATTATAAAAGTTTGGAGTGCTTGTTCGGGAGTTGGTCCGACCCGGCCCGGTCTCGGGACCTTTATAGTCGGTCATCGTAGACCAATTGTAAATTCGCTTCGTCTCCTCTAAACATGGGCTGGGGTAAGGGATACGAGCTCGCGGATATTATTGTGCTCGTCAGAACTAACATTCCATTCCACATCGATTAAGCTTTTTATTACATATTAAATTAAGAAAAAAAAGACAAGTAGAAAAATAGAGTCCTAAGAGATTTAGATGAACCAAACGAATCAGCCACGAATCGTACTAACCGCCAAACAGATAAGTTGCGAAGACCAATCAAGAATACACATAATTATATAGATCACCTTCGAAAAGAGCTTTACTGGATGAACACTTCTCACATGTACCGAACCAAGTTTGATTCGTGGACCGTAAAATTGGCGGCGACTGGTAGAAAACGTTGATAAAGCCTCGTCCCTTTCTCATGCCGCCCCCGTCCCCGCCTTCGTCCCCGTCTGAAATCCACTGATTGCTTACGTAGACGAAACCTTGCGTACTAACCCAGCGGATAAGCAGCGGGTAAATTAAACACGACCCACAACTTGTCGCTAAATTATTGCTGAATTATAATCAATCAATACACAATAGGCTATCTCAAAAGTTGGTTAAATACTCACATATGAAACCAACATATAAATATACAAGGCATCAATGCAGGGCATACAACTTTTCTTAGCATGGAACTCTCCTAAAGATTCTTGTTAATACTTCAAGAAGAAATCCCTTTGGTAATTTGAAAGTCACAAACTCTGTGATGAAGAGCAAGCTTTAATTTATTTTAATGAAACTTGGTTCGTAGTCTACATAAGATAGGAATGTACGTATTGACGTCTTTTATGATCTATCTGTAGGTATATATGTGTTATAGTTAGGTAGGTATAGGCCTCCTAACTCCGTGCCAAATTCATCCAATTTCATTCAGTAGTTATGGGCGGGCATTGTAACAAACATCCGGTTGTATTTCGTCTTTATTATCTATTCTGTAAACCTACTCTCTGCATACGTTATTGCATTATGTTGGCTAGATTATGTTACAGTCATATTTGAAAAGATAATTAACGATAAATTCCACTTTTTAACCCCGGCCCCGACGCAAAAACGACGAGGTGTTATAAGTTTGACGTGTCTGTGTGTGTGTGTGTGTGTGTCTGTCTGTCTGTGGCATCGTAGCTCCCGAGCGGATGAGCCGATTTTTCTGATAATCTTTTGGGAAATTAACCTAAGAAATTTCGAAAGTATGTAACAGTAGTTTCGAATCAAACGAAACCATGTGATCGATGCATTTAACAGGATAGACGAATAAATACGATAAGTACAAGAAAACTAAATACTTCAGAATAGTTTTCTAATCATGGAACGAATAAATGAAAGCTGACCCAAAACCCGTGATTGAAACAAACATACTTACTAGTTATCAAAGTTATTGGGTCGGACAAACGGCTAAGCTTACGGAGCACTAATCACGTAGCCAATTTAATTAGCGAGCAAGAGCAGCCGGGTGAAGCAATTAGTGATAACGAACAATCGCTCGCTTTATAAATGATCGATATATGTAGGTAAGGAGTCTACTATCGATAAGAAAGTCATTGACTCGGGTGCGGTGTGGTGCGCGTCCTGATGTACGGTGAGATAATGTTTAAAGATATTCTTACGAAGATAACCTACTGTTAAATGTCAAAGTGTTTAAGAAAATGTAATTTTAACTGGGGATGAATGTGTGGGCCTAGTGTTCGCAGTAAAAGGTCAAAAAGAGGTAAAAACGCGTTCAACGCACTCTGCAATATTCTTAGCTCACAGGAAGCGATCGCTCGTAAAATAACGTTCGAGCAGCGACACCGCAAGCGATGCGACGACGACTTCGGACGGTTCTGGCGCAGTTTTATGACGCTCTATGCGCGCACGCACTGCTGCGGTCGACGTGCGGTCTCTGCACGCGCGTGCTATTGTCTCGTAAATAAATAGAAGAGTTATTTGATTTGCAGACGGAGAGTAGGTACATGCTGTGCTACATGTTTAGATATGTTTACAGAATTCTGTACTTCTCTAGATGTCTGTTCGGTTGGTTGTTTAAACTGTATTTATAGTCTTCGATCTTATTTTACGTCAAAAATATCCGAGACAGTATCGCTATTGTTCCTGTAATAGTTCCTGTAATTTCCAACAATTCAGTACAAAAGTTCATGGAGTATACTTCTGAATGTAACTCGACACCCCTTTATATCTTAACTGTTTATCGCCGAACTTGGCCACTTTTTCACATTAATGTTGTTTGTTGGATAGAACAAGAATCGTGTTTCGACGAACGCAACCAGATGCGCGCCTTACATTATCTATTCAAATTATAATGGTTTTAGTTTGTCATAACTTGTTTTGAATTATCTCTTGTGTCAAAGTTGAATTTGAAGTATACTAATTAGGCGTTTCATAGGCTTTGCGGGCGACTCGGGCACAAAATACATGATCTGAGACAAATTTACCTTATTTTCCTTAAAAATTTTGAAGTAGGTTTTCGCCGAAACATTGTACAAAATAAGTTTTGTTAGAGCGTACAAATTGCGATATTTAGAAAGGCTAGTAATTTACCCTCTACCAGTGTACCAAGTGTTCACGTAACGAGATTTCTGTTTATCTGACATAAACTTTGAACATAATCACTTATGACTTCTGGATTATCCCCTGTATATTTTACAACACATTACACTAACCAATAAGCTAATTTTATTCATGACTCCTTAATTCTCCACCATCACACGGCTGCCTTATGTATCCTATTCATTTGACATGCCGAGCGAGGCTCTCAAACTTTATACAAGAAGCTCCTTTCATTAAGTCAAGTGGTCGTCCACTGATGTTCGGTGTCCTTAATACATCTCATTTGGTTTATTTCATACGCATTAAATACAAACTATATTAGTGGCGTTATATTCTCTCTGGGATATTCAGTATTTCTATTTCCGCAAAATGTTTGGCAGTAAAATGATAAACTCTCGAAATTTTTGTTTAAAACAATCTTGGCTTGTCAAAGTTATTTCGAAATATAATGTGTTGTTGTCTAGTTTGCAATGATTTAGTATAATTGGTTGCGGTCTCGACTCGAGCTCGACGAATGGTTCCATAATATGAAGCCAAGCTTGCTTGCTATACCGGGAACATGTTATACTGGACATAATGAGCCATCAATTATAATTCAATGGCCGCTATTGGCATGTTTAATTTCTACATTATTGATTACTGTGGTCACAAACCTGCTAATATTTTTTTAATTTATTTTAACCCGGAAACCCGTCAAAGATACCACTAAGAATTAGAAAAGCCTTTGCGATTCTTGTCAATATTGGAAACAGCCGTATGGCAATCCAGAGTGGGGTTTAGATTAGCTTGTTCTACTTGTCAATGAAGGCTGGAATGTTTGAGAATCGTTCCTAGAAGCAGCAATCTCAGTAAATTTGTCGTTCAAGTCGTAAAATCGTCGTATCGATTGCGACCAGACCGCGTGCTGAGTTTCGTGTCGTTCCCATCATGATGCTACTCATTTTCATTAGCGATCTACTGAACTTCCACCGGAATGGTCCAAGGCATCAGACCTAAACTACACATTACTAATGCTAATTGCACAATGCTAATTATCGCAATATAATCGGATGGCACGGCATATCGCCTGATAGAATAAGCCCAGCAATAAAAGCGAGAATATTGAAACAGAGCTTTGATTCGATTTAACGAAATAGAAAACTAATGGAACTTCTCCTTTATATGATGGATATACGTGTATTCTAGTGTTAAAAATGAAATCGCTTCATAATGTAACTTAGACAATGTTTATTGTAAGCTTTTAAAGATGGTTGGCGTGGCGCCAGCAGCGAGCAGCGAGCGGCTAGCAGCATGACAGCAGACCGGCCGTCAACCCCCAACACAAATACCTATTCACACGATTGTACCTCCACCTCCTCTACATTCGTCAGCCATTATTGACTACCGTACCGTGTACGGTGTACGCCTCTATACGCGTGTGTAATTCATTCACTATTGTCCTGATATTACTGATTGGACAAATATACGTTTATATTTGTTGAACAATCTAATAGAACTACCGCATACCGCCCGGATTTACATAAAAACGTTATAAAATTCATTATTGACATTTGTTTTAGTCCGTCGATTTTATTTTTACTGTAAAGTCAACATGAAAATATTTGCATTTGAGCTCTCTGTTTTATTTAAACATAATATTCATGGTGTGATGGTGTGCAAATACCTTAGCTACCATTGACCGTTTGTAATCCGTGTTTGTTTCTGATAACAATGGCGGAGTTTGTAGAAACGCTAATAACTTAGGTTCTGGTAAAGGCAATGGTTGTAGTTACGGAGCTCCCTATACGATTTGAGTGACTGTGTTGGTACTGTCTGCTTGGCATGAAATAGCATTGTGGGTAGTGCCCAGTCACCTGGTAAGTCCGGGATGGGAGTATTTAAAAAAATTACAGTTAAAAAACTGACTAGAAACCTTCTGTTACTGTAATATATCAGTAGATATGAGATCCTGGACATATATCAAATCAAAGTGTTACCATGCAAGTTGTCAAGATACAGGGATATTTCCAATATCATAATTTTGGAACTTTGGATATTGACTACTCGGGTGGGTCAAACTTTGCTGAAAATGTTGAAGATTATATCTGCCGGTATATTAGAGCAGCTGCACGGTTTCCGGACAAGTAAAACACTAACTGAATTTAAACCATACCCAAGCGACTTGGGGCACTCACTACTAACAATAATATTCAATGCCAAGCACGGTACCAAGTAAAATCAACTCAGTCACTTAATATTAGAGGAGCTCTCTAACTATTAGTGGTAAGTAGTTAACAGTAGGAAGGAATAATGTTAGGCTATGTACCTACCTATGGTGGCGATGACGATGGCGTACTGACTGGCGAGCGTGGAGTGCACACGTTCCGGCTATAACCTGTGCCGAGTTACCGGGTACAGTGCTATTGTGGTGTGTTCCTGCTAACTCTGGGCCACGTGTGCGCTGTGCCTCGATACCAGAGGAAAATTACTCCCTGCATTCATGAATAATACGCATGTGTTAGAGAGAATTGTACCTATGCCTAAGCCATAAAACTCGCTAAGTATGTGTGTGTGTAGGTATTACGTATAGGTACTTAGCTTGTTTTATAGCTGTTAAGGTTTTCATTTATTGGAATCTGAACTTAAAGCCTAGTTTTCACACGAATATCAGGTAGGTTGACAGGAAACGCAGCCGCAATAGAGACGTAAAAAAGTCTTGTGTAAACTAAAAACTAAATAAAAATTTAAAAACCGATTTCAAAAAGGGGAAAAATAACGGCACCAATATAATCTGAGGCCGCGCCGGGTACCCAAACTACAAAATAGTATGTAAAACTGCCACACTTCAGATTATAATGTTCATTATTTTAATGCAATAAACTTAATAACCCCAAAAGGTAGCAATAGCAACATCCGTTACAAATTATGACGTATTTATTTGATTTTTGCAATTGACTATTCTATCTTCTATTCTCTTCCGAGACACAGGAAGACACGACGAGGAATTTCCGCCTTCAAATTATACCAAAATGATCAACATGTAATAATTAACAATTTTAATCTACAATCGAAAGCCATTAGCTTTCTTCTTCTCTTTGCGCCTTAATGCTTTTTAAACACTTGCCAAATCTCCCGACAAAACTCAAACATTATATTGAAATGAAACATAAATAATTATCTCACACATGTACAATTGTACATGTGTATAAGTTACAAAAGTAATTAAGTATACGAGGAATTAAACTGTAAAACACGAGTTCATTGACTTGTTACGCACATTAACTACCTTGTTAATATTTTATCTAATTATAAACTATTAGTCAAATTTAGTTGGTTAACGCCATTACAACCAGAACCCGGCGGTTTCACCCAGGCTTATCCCGATCCCGTGTGAATATCGAGATAAAAAGTAGCCGGTACCTCTCCCAATTAGTCAATGTACCCACATACCAAGTTTCATAAAAATCAGTCCCGTTTTTTCGGAGCCTATTCCTTACAAACAGAATCCAAAAAATCGTTATAATATTAGTATAAAGGTGAAGATAAATTTATAATACAGTGACTATTCTCACATATTTAAGCCTTTAACTCTCCTAAATTAATTTAAAATTCAGAGGGTGTTATTCAGGAAGCGTTATTGTTTAGGTAATTTTAATCAGCCTTACCGAACTCGAACTCGAACCTCCAGGAGAATCCCTCGAGGACTACTACATTGTTGTTGATATGAGAGAAGGAGAACCACATCCTTGAGCGTGTTACTTCACTAACTAAATTATGCTTATATCTTGTTCAATATTTTACGCATATTCTTTGTACTTGCATTGGAAGTTGTTATATGGATTAAAGAAAAACGATCTAAATAAAAGTCAAAGTCCTGACTGACTGGATATATCGACCTACAGATGGACGGATCGGGCTTAAAACTTGGCATACAGATACCTTTAAGAGGTAGAATAATTTATAATTTACGACTTTGTTTTAAGCCGATATTGACCAGAGACGGTGTATTATAGCAGTGGTGCCATTAGGGGTATATTGAGATTTTTTGTGTGTCGGAGTTTTGTTCATGATAAGTAACCATCGTCTTTGATTATACTTACCAATATTTAAGATTTGACACAAACTTTAATTTAACTTCAAGCAGAAACTTAGTTTTACCATCGAGCTCTCAATTACCCACTATATTATTCATCTTCCTCCCCCTAACAACAATCGTTAGTCTGCGCGAGCGCCGCGGCGGGCGGCAGGCGGTAGGTGCGCGGGCGGCAGCATTCCGACCACAAAATGAATCCAATGTGTTTGAACGATTTAAATTTAACTATTACCAAATCAGTTTGTTTGTGTGTTGAACACGTGTTGATATCATGTGTCGTTAAAAACGCATTAAATGGATTCCCGTGTCTGCGCGGTGCGCGGGCGCATCCATGTTGATTGTACAACTACCTAGACTACCTACCTCTCTCTCTCTCTGTCTCTCTCTCTATTTGCAGGATACGACTTACAGAAATGGAGAGAACTACTATTGACACATTTCCTGTTTTTATATCCGTGTTTGTGTTTAATGTGTTTAATTAACCATAACTATAGCCGGGTCAAGTAACAAAATAAGCCCCTGGTGTTATTAGGCAATGTATATATCCTATGTATTGTTCATAATACTAGTTACTAATGTGCTAAATTTTGTGTCATAATTGTTGACAGTTTCAGTTTCAAAGTCAAAACCTGCTCTTTTTTTTGTTTTTATTAATTATGGCTTCGCACGGCTTGTGCATTTAGCCAGTGTCAGGTTATATTTTGGGTCAAATTAATTAAAGTGTTTTAAAAAAAGTCAAAGTCGTCATAGTCCGTCAAGTCAGGGGCTATAGTAAAGCGGTGGCAAATTTACCATAACCTTAATAGGAGATTTGGAGGCAACGAGAAAACTTCACGTTTGACACTGATTTTTACTTTCACAATACTTGTGCACTTTCACAGAACTAAATTGAATAACATTCCACCAGAATTATACAATTCAACTTGGGTCACAACTAAGTTTCATTAAAATAATACTGCAGCACGACATGTTGTTAATTCCTGTATTTATACAGTTGCGTTTTTGCATAGTTATCTTTTTTGTAAAACTTTTCCAATGATATGGTAGGATTCTGATCGCGATCGATCGATGATCAGCTATTAAACGTTGTAATGTATGGCGAGGTATCAGTGCGAACGGTAGTCAGATAATGTCCCGATAACGCCAGATTGCGCACCGATAACTAACCACACGTATAACAGACACTTCACTTACTTTTATTGCTGAATTCGCTACTGTTGTTACTCACACCTAACTTACATTACACTACACTCTTAGACGTTGTTGTATAATATATAATCAGTTTAGGATTGTTGTAACATCTTCTTCTTTCCCAGTTTAATAACTGAAATGATAATGATTAAGATTGGAAACATGTCGATTTCCGTTGGGCTCGAACTTTGAACACTTTTCCTTCGACTCTATGATGTGCAGAAGATTGGTACTTTACCAGATCAATTACAAGCTCCTCTGCATCTTGGTTTGGGTCTTAGATAACACTATGCGATATTAATACGTCCTATAATATTTGTATGTATTGTTCCAGATGCGGTTATCATAGTGTAACGAAGATGTGGCGTGCAGCGATCGTGTTGTGGTGCGCTTGCGTCGCCGTCGCGCTGCAGCCGCGATGCCAAGAGATCAACATACCTATGTGCCGCGGTATAGGGTACAACCTCACCTCGTTCCCTAACGCGCTCGATCATGACACGCAGGAGGAGGCCGGATTAGAGGTCAGTTCTATACTATTTATTTATTTTAGGAGAACCAACAGCTATGACATACTATATCACTTCGTCCCTTAAGTTTCCTTAGTTCTTGTAGATTTTGGTTTAAAGACTAACTCGTCATTTGGACTGTTCCAGGTGCACCAATATTGGCCTCTGGTCGAGATCAAGTGCTCGGCTGACCTGAAGTTCTTCCTGTGCTCGGTGTACACACCGATCTGCATCGAGGACTACGCTAAGCCGCTGCCGGCGTGCCGCAGCGTGTGCGAGCGCGCGCGAGCCGGGTGCGCGCCTCTCATGCAGAAGTACGGGTTCCAGTGGCCCGAGCGTATGGCGTGCGAGCGTCTGCCTCGCGCCGGCGACCCCGACCACCTCTGTATGGAGGAGACAGAGCGCGCGCGCGAACCCGACCCGCCGCCGCGCGCACCGACTCCCGCGCATCACCATCCCCGCAACAAGCACAACTGCAAGGATCCAAAAAACTGCGTCACGGGCGCGGCGGCGGGCGGTGTCGGCGGCGAGGAGTGCGAGTGCGCATGCCCGGCGGGCGCGGCGCGAGACAACGCCAGCTGCGCCCAGCCCTGCGCCGGCGCGTTCTTCACAAGGGAGGAGAAGCAGTTCGCCGGCGTGTGGGTCGCGCTCTGGAGCGGCCTCTGCGCCGCCTCGACCCTCATGACGCTCACCACGTTCGCGATAGACTCGCAGAGGTTCAAGTACCCGGAGCGGCCGATCGTCTACCTCTCCGCGTGCTACTTCATGGTGTCGGCGGGATACCTCGCCCGGCTGGCCGTCGGCCGCGATGAGATCGTCTGCGAGGGTGGGCTGCTGCGGACGGCGGCCGACGGGCCCGGCGCGTGCACGCTCGTCTTCGTCCTCGTCTACTTCTTCGGCATGGCCTCATCGATATGGTGGGTGGTGTTATCGTTCGCGTGGTTCCTCGCCGCCGGCCTCAAGTGGGGTAACGAGGCTATAGCCGGACACGCGCAGTACTACCACCTGTGCGCGTGGCTGATACCCGCCGGGAAGACGGTCGCGGTGCTGGTCGCGGGCGCCGTCGACGGAGACCCCGTCGCCGGGATCTGCTCAGTCGGTAACTCCTCGCCCGAGAACCTCAAGCGGTTTGTGCTCGCGCCGCTGATCGTTTACTTCGCGCTCGGGGCCACCTTCCTGCTCGCAGGGTTCGTCTCGCTGTTCCGCATCAGGTCGGTGATCAAGCGGCAGGGCGGCGTCGGCGCCGGCTGCAAGGCGGACAAACTCGAAAAGCTGATGATCCGTATCGGCGTGTTCAGCGTGCTGTATGCCGTGCCGGCTGGTTGCGTGCTCGCGTGCCTCGCGTACGAGGCGAGCGGGTACGAGCGGTGGCTGGCGCGGGCTCGGTGCGGCCCGAGGTGCGGGGGCGGGGAGCCGCTCTACTCCGCCCTCATGCTCAAGTACTTCATGGCGCTGGCGGTCGGGATCACGTCCGGCGTGTGGATCTGGTCGGGCAAGACGCTCGAGTCGTGGCGGCGCGTGTGGCGGCCCCGGCGCGCGCCTCCAGGCGGTGCAGGCGGCGGCGGTGCTGCGCGCGCGCTCGTGAAGGGTGGTGCGTGACGCGCGGAGGGCGGCCCCCCGGCCCCCGTACTCGCGCCGGCGCCCCCGCCGCCCCAGCCGCCCGCCGCGCCCAGCCAGCGCTCCGCCCAGCCTCTCTCCGACTACGGTCCGGTGTAGGTGCCTACTGGCTACCTATACAGCGTGTGGTGTGTATATGTTAGTTCGTGCCATGTGTCGCTCGCGCCGCCCACGCCACCCACGCCGCTCGCGCCGCGCCGCTCGTCTAGTCGTCTCGTCCGAGCCGAGCGCGGCGCTATATTATATACGTAAATAGAGTGTAAGTGCTAGGATATAATAAGTGTAACGTAACGTAACGACCGAGCGATGCGGAGCGCGAGACGATCTGTGAGTGAAACCGGTCGATTGACATGTGAACGTTATTACTATCTAGCTGTTGTCACATTTTGTACCAAGTTTACAGTTTTATAGGAAAACGACTAAAGTTTACTGATTTATGATTGATGATTTATGTAATGCGCCCCCTGGGGCGGCTCGGGGCTCCTCGACGTATTGTGGGACTGATAATGTATGTGATAGTGACGTGTGACTGAGACGTCGAGGAGCCCTGGCTGGACGCCGCCGCGCCTCCTACGACGCTTCCTGTACCCCGTAGCACGAGGTTTTCCATAATACAAACGCTACTACCACGTAAACGTAAAGTTGAATCTACGAATTACATCCGCTACAGAGCACCTTTTTCCACAAATTTACGCCACGTGTTAGTGACGTTTGCAATAAGAAAAAGCTCACAGTACGGGTTCTGTTCTCTATTATTATGATCAGATAAATCTATTCTTATGATCTCTGTAACTCAAAATGTAAATAATGTAGTGAAAATATTCAGCTATTCTATTATATTTGTTACTCTTTTAATTATTAACATGACACTTCTATAAACCAATATATCTTCAGAATAACACTGTAATTTATGAACCCTCGTGAATCAAATGGGAGTATTATTTTGTTCAAGTTCATAGTCAATCTTATGAATTAACATCGCCTAACTAATTGAACAATTATATTCTCTTTTGATTGACTATCACATGTTTTATTTATAATATTAACACTAAAACTGTTAAAAATAAAAATAGTAACAAATGAATGTACAATATCGCTTCTAGAATACAATATAAATGCTTGTTAACGTTCCAATGTGGGATTATAATATGTAAATAGAATCGTATTTGTATTTATTATAATAATAAAATTGACGGCAAGACGTAGCGCTGTAGTGTATGTATACGAGTGTTTGTGTTAAACGCCATCTGTCGGCGGATAAATGTAACTTAGTTAGCAGCGCCATCTCTCAGAGCGGGCGGTAAATGTAACTTACGCTACTCGGAGACAGGTGGCGCTGTAGGTTCAGAATTTTATTATTTTTCATTGAAAACTGCCTACTAAAGCTCAAATAGTTATTTTTACTATTGTAATATTCGTAAATATTGAATATTGCAAGAAAGGTTGTATTTTCACGAACTTTTTGCAGCCAAATGACAAGAAAATCATTATTGTAATTTATTTTATATCTAACTGTAGATAAAATAAAGCGACTTTTTTATGTAACTACATGTTTTATTATTAAATTAATATATTCCTTTCCTTGCTCTAATCACGAACAAAGTGTATATATCTACAATTTATCTATACATAGAGAAAAGTCATACGTTTTAAATACAAAAAATATTGTTCCTTCAATATCTTATTTATATGTTGTCTGCAGAATTCGCACATAAGTAACTAGATATACCATACCTACTTAATAAACAATTATTGCTTATTTTGAGCATTGGCCTAATGGGTAGTGACTATTGAATTACAAAACTCAATGAAATCTTGGTACAGTTAGTAATCAATAGCGAGTAAATAAGCTAATAAAATCATGCAAGTTTTATTGAACAAAATATCGTTCAATAAATTTATAAATTTTTGGGCAATAGCACACAGCGCCATCTATTCTCAAACCATTTACTGTCAGACAGAACTACAAAACTACAGGCTACCCGCTAGCCCGCTACAGTTACGGACAGTTACGGGTATTTATTAAAAGTACATACCTACTTGTCTCCTGTATATACATACAAAAACACCTAGATCAAACAAATATTTGTAGGATGATAGGAATCAAACCTGCCACTAAGTAGATGCCTAAAGCTGAAGAATTAGTTTGTTAGTTTGAACTGGCTAATCTCAGGAGCTACTGGTTCGAATTGAAAATTTATTTTCGTGTTGGTTAGTCCATTTATCGAGCAAGGCTCTATGCTACTTTTCATTTTGATATTCCCACGGGATCGGGACTTACGCGGGTGAAATCGCGTATAGTCTAATAATAAATCACATTATTACCTACGTATTTGACACTAAAATTGAAAATTGTACAGCTATTTCACCAACATGAATGGTAGCTATATAAAATAGCAAGTTTAAATTAACATAATATATACAACCTCTACTCTAGCACCTACTTTATAATAATACTTATCACCTAGTTATATTGGCCTTTACATTTAATCTAGATGAGGTCGCTGCATACGTAACGGGATAAAACCACGGACGTGACGTGCATTTTTCATAAAGTGTTAATGGACTCGTGATCTTTCGCGTGCCGGACGGGACGCAACAATTTCTCGACAGCGTTTCATATAAAAATACCGGCACAGGAAAAATGCGGTCACGTATGCAGCGACCTTTCCACATCCAGGCGCCAGCAACTTTAATCCTTGCTATTCAGGGCGATTTAGTGCCTAGGACATGTATTAGGTGGAATAAGCTTGCCTAGAACATGAGATTACCATACCTCTCAACTTAGTCGACCGTGTCCAGAAAGGACTAGTCATTACGTCTGGAGCTAAGTCGCTGGTTCATTACGAAGTTTTTCCTTCACCGTAAGAGCAACATTTTTGTAAAAAATCTATTGGTGCACCTTCGAAATAAAAGTCGACTTGTTTGTCACCTACGCTACGTTGGTACGTATAGTAAAAAATCTAGCGATTTCTACTTAAATACTAACATAACTACATTATTATTATGAAACAGGTTTTTTTTGTTTTTTATTTGTAACAAATATGCTCTGAAACTACTAGACAAATCCTGGATTTTGCATAAAAAATACTTTTGTATTTTTTATGCATAATCATGGATTTGTCTTGAATCTCCGTGACCATCTCGTCTGTAATTTCTCAATGTTGTGATAAATGTACCCTGACAATGGCAACACTGAGTATGAAGAAGTTTTGAAGGTCATCGGTTAAAAAATAATAAGCTATTTCCGGTTCCGTTCGCTAAAACACAGCGCCCTCAGAGCAGGGGCGTAATCAGATGGGCGTGCAATGACTGGCGTAGATAGCGTTGTAGGTTATCAAAATAATTTTCTTAAAACTAACTTATTTACTTATTTATATACTACCAATTTATTGTATTCATTTACGTATAAAGTTCCGACGGAGTCGTATAAGTAATCTTAACAAATAGGTATTTTATAAAAAGTAAAATATTCACAGGCGCAACGTCATCGTTTTTTCAAAATATAAGTATACAATGTGTTCTGAACGAATGGTTTTACGACTTTTGAAAATTGGAATGTTGTTTTGAAAGCTTAGAAGTTATGTTTAATACTGGGAAATCAGCTGTTTTTAGAAAAAATACATAATAAAATATATTGTATAAACCCCCAAATGACCACTAAGTCCACACCATTAAAATTTAAAAGTCGTAAAACCAAAGTTATTCGCCAAGACGAGTACTTATAACCTTCTTTCATTTTGTCAAAACAAATTGAACCTCCTCCTTGATTATTGACAATTTTCGATCTCTCTATCTAGTGAGCAAAATCTCAGCTGGTTGTTATTCCATTAAACCCTTGGTTGGTCGTAAACCCTTGGTAGTACATGGAGTAGTCTTGAATGTCGTGGTACTGGTAGTCGTTCGTAGGTGTTGTTTCGTGGTACGGAGGCGTTGTCGTGTCGTGTGTGTACGGAGGTTCCGACTGACTGGGGTTGTCTGGGGTTTGATGCTGCTCTTGAGGTATTTGCTGCAAATTTATTTCAAAGTCTATACTAGGTGATATATTTATTTTACATTTCATGCCAAATAAATTCCAATCCCGTGGGAATTTATGTTGTCTGTTTCATTGCAATCGGTTTATTCATTAGTCCGTAAAGATGTAACAAACAAACATGCATAGATATAAACTTTCGTGCTTGGGAAATTATCTTAATTAAATGATGTGTATAGTTTTACCTGGTTCTGAAACTTGCATCTCTTGAACCTTCCGTAGAGAGATGAATATGGCAAGTTGTAATGTATTGCTGCTTGGTTTATTGACATTTGACCGATTCTGGAAATTAGTGGTTCAAGGTTTAGCGAACACTTAGTGAAGGATTTTAAATAATTAAGACTCTTACTGCGACTTAATAAAACTCAATCTACCTTACCCAAAGCTGCGTATAACTCTGAAAATATTACTAAACATGGCTTTGGGAGACTTAGCTAAAATATATGGTTGAGTTACCTGACTGCTTCTAAAGCTTCGCCCATGGCGTCTTCTGACCAAGGCGTCGGGTTTGAACGAGAGAGTTCTATGCCTTCTCTCTTACACCGACCGTATAGGGTTCCTGTAAAATAACATCGAATTACAAAAAGTTTGGTCTAAAGCAGGATATGATATTTAATTTTTTAAGAAAAACATTCACAACAATCCCCTCTTCTGTGCAGCTCCTAACAGTAAACTATAGAACCGGGAAATCCTAAAAATGAAAACGACGGTATGACGTTTCGACGGTAATAGAAAAACCAAAATAAAAAAAAAATCACGGGACTTTCCATATGATGCGATACCAGATTTTTTGCCAATTCTTACATGCCTGTATACAATTTACAAATTAACTATTTATTAGAAAAAAGATTTCGTTCAAAAAAAATCCCAAAAACCCGATATTCATGAAGACCAGTGTCGAATTCCTGGTACTCAAAAAATTCGTACCTGTAGGAATGTTATAATGTATGGCAGCACGCTGAACGGCGGCACCGGCGCGGATAGCGGCGAGAGCACGTGGCAAGTCACATCGGCGCCACGCCACCGGCGCCGCGTTGAACGGCGCTGCCAGTCTGATGCCTTCGCGGCGCGCGATCTTGTACAGGGTACTGCTTGGGATACCTAAAATTAAGAAGATTCACATTTTAGGTGTTTTTTAAATATTATATAACAGTAACCACTCTCTTTATATACTTAACTTATAAAAAAGATTAAAAAAGGTTTCTAACAGTTTGGTATTTTAACTTACCATAGGCTTTGCTAGCCTTATTAGCAGAAAGTGCACCAGCTCTCAGCGCCTGAAGAGCGGCTCGAAGGTCTTCGTCGCTCCAAGACTTGGAGGTTCCTTCCTTCTTGGGTGTGTCAATGCCGAGCCGGTGGGCACGTTGCCAAAGTGTCGTCGATGGGATGCCGTAACGGGCTGACGCCTGGGAATGGAAGCAAGAAAGGCTTTCTACTTGGATTATCCTCATGAAAAGTAGTATTCCGGACATAGATAAAAAGTAGGACTTTTCCACATCTTCAGGTGCAGTAGGGCAAAATGGGAATTAAATATTTCGTGCGGTCACTGACAGTCAGTCAGACAATTTTTTCGCTCGTTTCTTTCATATCGTTACGTTTTGTCTTACCAACATCAACATTATTATTTTTATGACGTCAAAAGGGCAGCAACTCGCCAACATTAATATTTTTTTGACGTCATTAGGCGGGGAATTGCCAACATTATTATTTTTATAAAAGGGCGCAAAATTGTGACTCCGCCCCGGGCGACAGTGACCCACGTTACGCCGCTGGTTATGTCTATGTGCATGCACCTGGTCAATTGGGCTATCCAAAGCAAAGTGTAGCATTAAAGTGTAGCTCATGGGAAAATGCAGTATTGTACCTTAGTAAGACTCATATTGTGATTCTTCAAAGCGTCGAGAGCACTATCCATATCTTTCTGCGACCAACTCTTGGGGCTGCCTCGAGCACTCGGCTCCGACATACCGCACGAGTCACTCATCTCATCGCTGCTAAGATGTTGATGTTCTGAGAGTTAAAAAA
Source organism: Idaea straminata (assembly GCA_951213275.1). Lineage (NCBI taxonomy): Eukaryota > Metazoa > Arthropoda > Insecta > Lepidoptera > Geometridae > Idaea > Idaea straminata. Next base: position 588,401 of record OX577858.1, read on the forward strand.
CTTTATTTTTATCAGGAAAAGTAAAAAACTAAGCCGTCATTAAAATACGTGAAGGTGGAGCTTTACCTCCTTCCGATGATGGCTCATCTTTGACTTTTTGTAATGGCATGAAGTCTGTAGAGTCAGCTCGCTCTGCCGAACTCAGCATCGCCAAATGTCTCTCTAACAGAAATGATCCCTGTAACACGGGAAGTTAATAATATGTACATATAACCTTTGATACGAACATCAAAATTTTAATAATCTATGCTATTTGAAATAGTAGGTGATGCAACTGTAGTAATTTTTTTTCTTTTATTTTCTGTTATATTTAAACTAAATTACTTTCGGAATAATTCCTATACCTGCAGGCTGATTCACAAACCATTGAAAAGCTACCGAAACTAATAGAACTAAAAAGACAAAGATGGCCACAAGTCAAAAGTCTCGGGTTGCCTTCCGACGGTTTGAGAATCAGGGGGCTGTACTCAATAGCAAGCACCGCAATAATAGTTGATAGACTTATTTACAGGCTGTTTTCCGCAATCCACAACTAAACCTCTTTAGTTTATGGACTGTATAAAATTTTTGAATTACTGACCGTGATATGAGGTGTAGACTCGAGCGTTTCTAGCATAAGTGATGTGTCTCCCGCAGCTGGTTCAGTCTTTACGCATACTGGTGTCGCAGCTGGACCTGCTGGCGTCAGCGGGCCCAGCTCCTCCAGCCGGGGGGACTGTTACCATGCGACACATTTTATATTGACGTAAATTAAAAAATGTAAATAGTTTCGTACCTAGTTACAAAATTTGAATCTGCAACTTTCGCTTCACAACTTCTGCTAGACTAACCTACAATGTTTCTACAAATAGTACGTTCATTCAATTATTTACCTACTAATTGTAAATATCTACGTAAATACCTACCGTAAGTAATTATGAGGTTAGTGGATAAAACATCGTAAAACAACAGCTCCAAGTGATTTTGAAATACTTACAGTAATAATATAAAGTCAGCGAAATTCGTAACTTACTTGCAACTGTTGCAGTAATGGAGTATGATGCCCTTCATTGATATGATTAGATTCCGATTTCGTATCATTGGCGGAACAAAATCCAGGAGAGAGCTAAACAAATAACGAGCGATATTTAAGAAACCTATGATTCAAAAATTTAAATCTGTAAAGATCTGTCTGGTTTTTAACACCAGTACTGAATTCCCTGCGCTTAAGGTATTGGTACCATTTACATTCTCTAACCGCTTTTAAAATATGTATAGTTACTTGTTGTCACACGATGTTACCTACCTTAGTAAGAAACAAATCGGCTAGTTGCGACGTATTGTCTTCTTCATCGGACGGAGGCTCGCATTTCACATGGACAGCTCCTCCGTGACCAAGCATATTCTGTTATTCATTCATCATTTAATTATTATTTAAATAAAAATTATAAAATTAAATTAATGTACTTATTCAATGGTGGTAAACAGTTATATTTTTTTACAAAAAAATGCATCATAGATTTATAGATAACTGAATATATTATGTAGGTACTCTAAATATTAAGCTATAGCAGCCAAAAGTAAAATACATGTCGCCTATCATAATTACTAAAATTGTTAATAATTGCCTGGATAATTGTTGTTCTTAGGTCAAATATTTTCTTACATTTTGGTATAGTTTCTAGACGAAAATTCATTGTCATTTTTAAGCTTATCTACTTTAATTATAATTACGAAAAGAGAGGTCTTAAGTTTTTTTTGCTTAAGATTGTATTGAAACATATTATAATCTGAACCAATGTAAATAAATCATTAAAAATATCATTAGCCAAATTATTCCATTTTGTTTTCAGATTAGGAATTAAATAACTGAGATGACTAGTGAAGTAATAGTACAGCTACACACTTTGTGTAACTAGGGTCGAAAATATATTATTGTTCCAAGAGTATGTGCATTACTAGGGTATCAATTAGTCCTCTAGAGAAATACATTTTTACTTAATACTTAAGTACTGATAACACTAAGTAATTGATATTATGGGTTTTAAATCGACTGTTTCCGAGTGAGAATGACGCAAAAACCTTTCTCTTTCTAACATTACGGGGATCCAGACAACGCTTTTAGACTTCGTTATGTTTTTTTTTTTCATTATATCTACCTTCACCTCGATAAAGTAGGTAAGTATCTACATAGTACTCTTAAATATCACAAGACTAATAAAAAAGTTTTAAGCAAACAAAAAATAAATTACAAATTATGTAATAGGTAATTTTATAATATAAATATTGTGAGGAATAAACTTTAAAAAGTTGAAAGTAATCGAAAGCAACACGCGCCGTGCGGTCGGAAGATGAATAAAGTTAAGTAAAAGTTGTGGTTTGCGCGGTTAACCCTTTCGTTACTTTCACGTAGCAGACGAAGAGTAAAGACGTCCCGTAGCGGTACCGGTGTAGCATTTGTCTACGTTTCCGCGGGTAACTCGCGGAAACACCGCGACCGTCTTCCCCACGCCGAAGGACAGTGTAAAAGGACAAACGATAAAAAAGCGCGAGAACCGGAACAAGGAAGATGCGCCACCGTTCACTGAACTCACCTAGTCGGTCAGCGGTGAGCACCGCAAACACTCGCGCGCCACATATGAACCGCGAACTTTATCGCGATACCGAAACACGCTGCACGGTGACCTTCGGGAAACGATGAGATCTCGCAAATGAAAGTGAATTCGGCACACACCCGGCCGAGTCTGCGTCGCTGCGTGGCGCATGTTTAGGAGGTGCAGGGCGGGCGCGTGCTGATTTTTTTTCCGGGCCAAGGAAATAAAAACAAACGCCTTTTTGCCGAGACTCGGTAGCGGTCGGGCACTGCCGCACCGCGCCGCCATCGCCGCTTCGAGCCCTAGTCGAATGCCATTTAACTGATTTGTTTTATTTTTCTGTTCACCGAAGTTATGAACTGTCTGGAAACTCAGTTTGGAAACTAAAGCTTATACGCTAACTGTTAAACTTTTGAAAAGCTTTATAGTTTTAAATACGAAAGAGAGTAAGATAATAAAGTAACGAAAGAAACATTAGTAGAAAGCTGAGGGTAGATGCAATATATCTCGTATAGATATGCAGTGAGTGGGGGGGCACCACCCCCGGGCGCCCGGCCGGTCGGCGCCCGCCGCCCCGCGCGCGGCGCCTTCTCTCTCCGCTCCGATTGATTTTTATTACAAGAATTTCGCTCGTGGTTTTTTTTTGTTTTCCGCACACCGAAAGCCTGGCGACGACGCACACAAAGAGAGTCGTATAATTCGTTTGTACGAACTTGCTAATGCTATTGATTTTTATAACGAAGCTACAGAGTGAGGAGGGAGGAAGTTTTTTTTGTTTTACTGTCTCTCTGTGATTCCTGTTTCATTGCGATTTAAAACTCAAGTAATATTATGAAATCTTAGATAAGTGTGTCTTTTTGTATCCTTACTCCCAATATAGGATTTAAAATTATTCAAAACTAACCTATAGGTTAGTAAATAAAATACTTAATCTAGTAAATTAAATAAATAAGACTGCTTTGATGCAGTGAACGACTACCTGTCTTACTTTGGTTAAGGACTTAATTGCCACCGCAGAACAAATTCATGTTTATATGAATGTCATTTTTCCTAGTTATAGAATAAACTAATTCAAAAGAATGAATGAAGGACCTACCTATCCTCTACTAGCTGGCTGTCCTAGCTAACTATGTACATAATATCTTCTTCTATAATATAAAAATGAATCGCAAAATGTGTTGGTAAGCGCATAACTCAACAACGCCTGGACCAATTTGGCCAATTCTTTTTTTGGTCTGTTTGTTATTATCAGGAGAAGGTTCTTATGAAATAAAAAATTAAGAAAGTTGCGCAGAAAATTATTACGCGGGTGAAACCGCGGGGCGCAGCTAGTATAATATAAGTTATTCTCGTAACTTCGTACGCGTGGTAGTTTTATTTTATAAACTAAAACCTTCCTCTTGAATCACTCTATCTATTTAAAAAACCGCAGATTTAAACATACATAGGGACTTAAATCTGCGGTTTTTTAAATAGATAGAGTGATTCAAGAGGAAGGTTTTACGAGATACGAGATATATTGCAAGTTGCGAGAATAACTTATACAGCAGGAAGCGACTTAGTTTAGTGTTTTTTTTATTTTGTTTGACTATGTAGTGATTAACAACTTAATTTTTAACTCAAAACTTTTCATCTTGCTTTCTACCAGTGGCATAACTAGGAGTGGGGAAAGTAGGGCACAATGCCACGACCACCGTTTTTTTTATCATTTTTAGCTAAAAACTTATGGCAATAGTCAAATTTGGGAAATTAGGTATAAGCTACTGTTTTCTGAAACTAATCATTTTGACTAATATCACAGTTAGATTATGAATATGTATTACTAATTGTGGGTCACACCTGATCAGCTGATCAGGTTGGTATTTTAGAATTAAAGATTTAGTGTATAATTTATTATACACTAATTCTTCCATCCTATTTTATTAAATTTCCTAAACATTGGAATTAAAAAGTAGAGCCTTATTCTGCTTCGTTACTTGGAGACTTCGCCCATTCCTCAGCCGCCGTCGCACACCGCGCCCTTTGAAAATCCACCAATATTACGACACTGGTTTTTGACAAAATGAGGTATTCCATTGAATTTTACATAACTTACATTTAATAATATATTAAATCTCTACGAGAATAAATTTGTGCTATTTTTTAACATCATACAGGTAATTTGAAAATGGTTATGATTGAAAAATAAATGTTCCTTTAATGCCCTCATTAAGTCCTTAGTTCTACCCTGTTACACTTTTATTTTTGCGTAAGAATAGCTTATAATGTGGCTCTTATTGTTATGTCTCTGTTACGTGCTTACCTATATTTTTGAGAAAATTATCTTATTTATGACCATGCACCTGCATCACCACAGGGATCAATTTATTTACGCACCTAAAACCTCGCCTCGTAAAATACTTCGCTACAAACAATAAATAAATCACGGATATGCTACATTTTCAAATTGTAGCGCGCCAGTGGCGCTAAATCACAACTTTTTTAAGCAGTGTTGCACATAATAAAAAAGTAGAACGGGCGAAATTGTTACTGTATTCAAAGGTAGATGGCAGCATCGGTTTTGAGTTTAGATAATTTTCATATCAATGCATGCATGTGTTTAGATATTTTAGTTTAGTATAATTAAGTACTCATATTTAAACCATTTCCAAATATTAACCGCCTTTTTACCTATAATTTAATAACATATTAGGAACAATAAGAATAGTACCTATCTACTGATCTACAAATAATTTGATTCGTGATCACGAGATTCTATTGATAAAAAATTAGGTCAAGGGAAGTCAATACGTAGGTACACATACTAAAAATAAATAAAAACAATAATTGAGGTTATTACATAAAAGCACTAAAAAAATCATAGAAAATCTCAAGTAATTTGTGTAAACGGAAGTTGGCTTTAATTTTCTAATTATTTTCATTCATTTTTTAAGCTTAATTTTTAAGCATGGCAACATTCATAGAGCTTATTTTGGGTCATTCGCGTCGCCTCCAACTTGCTTGAAATTTTTGTAGAGGTGCCTTTCTAAACTTGCAACATAGCATAGTTGTGTTTTCAATTTCATTCAAGAAAGCTGGCGGGTGTGCAAATGTGCTAAAATTAGTGTTGAATTAATCAAAAGTTATTGTATAGTGTCAAGTTAACGTTGAACAGTTAATGCGATAGTCAAGGTAAGCATTCAAAGTTGTTATTATCACTGCGCTACGAGCTAACTTTAATGCTAGGACTTTTCATAATCTTGAAAATTTCCATTAAGGGAACTTTCAAAAGTTACTTTCTCAGAAGTTTCTTTGATAAGTTTGAACTTTTCCGAAGTAGCTGCCAGTGTAGCTGCGCAACATAGTCCAATCTTTATTGAGTGTCATGAAAAGTTTGTACAGAAAATAGTAAAACTTAGAATTTTCGTCGCCATTTTATTTTTTGTCGCGCTGGAAAAGCGGCCATTTTCTTTGTGCCGCGTCGCTTACGATGGCTCATACATAGTGGTTCACAAAGTAGTAATAAAGTTTAATTTAGTTAAGTTAGGGCGTGATCTCATCCCGTAAATTGGTCCGGTGAGACATTCTTTTGCGTTGCGTAGAGAAAGTGTCGATAAATGTGTATAGATAGTGTGTCGATGAAGGAAAACTGTAATGCCCTAGTTATTGCGTGGTGTTTATACAAGTTGAGTTGATAGTAATAGGTAGTGTGATTGTAGAGGCGTGGGCGCGACGGACGAGACGAGCGGCTAACGAGGCAAGCGCTCGATCAGAAGCGGGCGGCACGGCATCATGGACGACGATCAACAGTTCTGCCTGCGATGGAACAACCACCAGTCAACCCTGGTCGCAGTGTTCGACACGCTGCTGGAGAAGGGCATGCACGTGGACTGCACGCTCGCTGCCGAGGGACAGACGCTCAAGGCGCACAAAGTCGTCCTCTCTGCGTGCAGTCCCTATTTCGAGGTTCGTACCTATCTACTTATACTACCTACTACTCTTTACCTAACTAGGTCAATTGCTATCGTGTTTAAGTTGCCCACGAACGAACATCGCCAACTACATACTGTTTTGCTCTAATAAACATTACATTTAATGTTAGCTTTCATGTGTTAGATACCTATCCAGTTCATAGATGAGTTGGCAACTGAAAGTTGTTTCTACTACTTTTTCTAAATGCACTAGCTAGTGCCTACCCAATTACAATTTAATTAGCCAATGAAGCTTAATGTTAACTAAATGACAAGTCATTAAAAGTTAATTGGGGCCTAATTACTGTTTATTTTAATAAAATGTCACAAGAGTTCAATCATTTGAAATGCCTATCAAAACATTGCAATTGTTGTCAATAAAAACAAATGCAGGATGAGTATAGTTGAAAGTATGTAAACAACAACCTTATTGTACACACACACACCTAAAATATTAGCTTGACAAGTGGAATTCCAATAGATTCTAAAACAATTTGATATTTTATGACCTGTAACTAGAAACAGAGGCTTTCCATCTTAATTCAATATCTCCCAAAACTCCCAACATACCAATACATGATTCCTGTTGATAAAACTATTTACTAATATTAAATTATACTACTTTTGACTACAGAATACTTGTGTTTTCTAAAATATTTGCGATTTAAATGCTGAAATAGACTATTATTACTGGACTAATTGTATTTGGTTTGTTCTTTGTGGAAATCGGATGATTGAGAAGCTTTACAGATAGCCATAACCTATTATTGTTAAATTAGATGTTAATTTAAGAAGAATTTTAATAATTTGTCACAGGCAGACCGAGGTGAAAGTACATCTCGATCTGCCTGTGACCATGAAAACATAATATAAAACTTTAAAAAGGCATTTATAAACCAAAATAAACAGATTAATCTTGTAAAAATTGGGTCATCATCATTATATCAACCATAGGATGTCCACTGCTGAGAATAGCCCTGTCCTAAAGACTAACGACTGATTGAGTACCACTGACTAAACCTAACATTCTGTCAATCAGTTTATAGTAAAGGTTGAAAAGGTCCGGACCTTGAGGCTAACAAGTGTAATATTGTTTTCTACTTAGTTGCTGCTATTATGTGATCCTATGAAATCAATGAATCTATAAAATGTATATTATTTATTCTTACTTATAGTTTACCTTACATCAAAAGCTTCACCTTATCAAATCAAAATCAATAATAAAGTTCATTTGTAAATTTTGAAACACTATTTATCAGTTAAGTTAGTGAGCCCCTTCTGTGGCACTTAGATGCTTTAATGAGGCAATTGCGCATAAACATTGGCTTTCATTCCAGCCTTAGCCTTAGGTTAGGTACAACTAAAGTTCTAGTACAACCAAAAGTGTATAAGTTTGTATAACACATGATAGTAACAGATAGGGTTGTGTTGTTCCAGAGTGTACTATCGCAGCAGTATGACAAGCACCCTATAATAATATTGAAAGACGTAAAGTACGCGGAATTGCGAGCCATGATGGACTACATGTACCGCGGTGAAGTGAACATATCTCAGGACCAGCTCGCCGCGTTGTTGAAAGCGGCTGAGTCGCTGCAGATAAAGGGCCTCTCAGACAACAAGCCGTCCCGCCCGCCGTCGCGCCCCGCGCCTCCGCCGCCGCCGCCAGTCGCGCTCGCAGCGCACGCACCACCAGCACACCCGCCCAGGGCCGTATCACCACCACCACAGGTAACTGAAACCCCTTTCTAATTGCAAACTTATTTTCCCCAACTTGGACTGAACATACAGATGAACAAAAAGAAAGAAAAAATGCCACCGTGCATTGCTAGGCACATCAGTACATATCAGACATTGAGACCAAGATACAATTTGAGAAAGCTACCCCTGAAGTTAACAGCTATGATACAAGAAAACATCAAACTTTGTTCTGAAAACATTTTTAAAATCGCCAAAACAAATTAACAGATTCAAATATGGTTTACTAAATATTCGGTAAGTGATATCCATTTAAAAGTTATGATCATTTTTCATTGCTGCCTGACAAATAACTTGTTAAGCACTGATAACAGGTGGTAAAGTCCAACTAGAAGTACGTAGTCAACAAGTTTATGTTAATTATTAGTAATTTAACTAATCATGTGGTTAACCTAGACTGGAAATAGCTTTCACAAAACTCATTTATAAAACGAATTCTTAATTATCTACATACTAGTTGTGCCCCGCGGTTTCTCCCGTGTAAGTTCTGATCCCATTCGAATGTAAAACATTCTACAAAATATCCTTAGGTCCTTTTTCAAATTTTAATCAAAATGTAGTGAGCCATTAAACCATGAAAAATGAATAAACACAAACTTTCGCATTTAAAATAACGATATTTGTGGCGGTGGTTGCCAAATCCCACCTGAGATGCAAAAAGTTGTAAATTCGTTATAAGCCATGGATTAAATATTTGTAAATTAAGTATTTTATTTGTATTTGTATAAATATTTATATACAGATACAAATATATTTCATTCCTTAAATTGTAATTTAAACTCATAAATCACACTAAATAGTATTTTAAAATATGAAAGTCGAAGACCAGATTAATCCCAAAAACTTAAAGCAACCAGAGTGATTGTTCTCAAATGGACAACAACAATATACACTAAATTAGGTATACTTTCTCTTTTAAATAATCTTAATCAGAAAGGCTTAAAAGTGTAACAGTTAAAAGTTTTATGATGCTGTAAAAGCTCTTGAGAAATATGATAAGTGTCTCAAACCAGAATATCCAGTTGATTTCATTTTGTCACGCAGATTAAACAACCACTCAAATGCTAAAAAATATATCCAAACTTTTAGTAGATTCTAAGATTTCCGTGACTTGAACTAATATAATAATTAAACTATTTTTTTAACAAATATAATCGCGTTAATTTTGTTTTATTAAACCTAACGTTTCGATAATTTCGCCGAACTCATGGTCACGGGCAGCAGATTGAAGTGACATTAGTCTTCCAAAAGCAATTATATCCATTAAAATAGTCTAAAACTTTGAAACAATCAATTTTCAGATTATAAAAAACTAAAAACAAATATTTTTTTTGTGTTATGCAAACAGAATCAGGTAGAGATGGGATGGGATACCCGAATAAAATAAAATTCATAAAATTGACATAGGGGTCAAATTTATGAAACTAATCTTTTACATTTGGTGGTTAGTGAAATAATTCAGAAAATAAATTTGGGCTGAGTTTAGAACACATTTTAGGGTTAATTAAGATTTTTTGATGTAGGATGAAGTTCTATGGGACGAATTGGGATTTGGGCAACTAAAGTAAAGGCTCATCCATGATAGAGTTTTAAAATAGTTATTCTAGTAGATTGAATCCGGCGTTACTTTTCGGAACTCCATATCTGTAATGGAAGTATTAATATTTAGTTTTTAGTTCCGAGTCTTTCTAGGCTCGGAACTAAAAACTAAATATTAATACTTCCATTACAAATAGTTATTCTGTACATGCAAAGTCTCAAATAAATTGGTTGATAAAGAAGATATTCATGTGGGTATACTTATGACATCATAATTTCGTACCTACTACTTAAATGCATTTGAGATAAGGATGTAAACATTAATAAGTAGGTAATACAATAAGCTATTTCATTAACATTGCAAGGACATTGCATACAAACGCGGAAATAAATCAATTACCACGCCCTGCACTTTCATTCTTGTAAGTTCCAATTCTGTGGGAATGTCAGGATAAAAATGGCCTATGTCTTTCTAAATACTCTCAAGTACTCTGGACTATCGCTATACAAATTCTCATCGAAATAGATCAAGCCGTTACTGATAAATGTGAGTTTTTAGCCGCCAACAAAAATGGCATGCACAAATTCAAACTCATTTTGTAAGACAGCATTATATATTGACTAGACGCCCAAAAAGCAATCAACTGACTTTGAATGGAACTCCTTGTGTTACAAACTTAGTTATAAACTGGGAACAGTAATCTGGCACATTGTCAATAAATATATATCTCTCTAGACACTGAAGGAAAACATTATAAGTTACAGATCTAGCCTAAAAGTTACATAAAAAACGTGGTTCCTTGCCAACACATGAAAGACGACGAAGTTATATCGGTACTACATTAATGTACACTTGGCAGATGAGATTAGTGAATCTCAGATACTATGATATGAATAAGCTTGACCAATAATGAAGTTGTGTTTCATTATTGTTCTCTTTTATAAACGCAAGCACAATATTCAAATATTGTACTTACTACATTTTTAAGTAATGTTTTAAGAGCATCTTTTTATTTAGGGTTTGTGATGCAAGTCCTCTGGTAATTTCAAAAGGATGACGATGGAGACATGTGTTTAACTCATGGTTTCCGCATGTTTGCGTGTTTATGGTATTATAATATGTCCATTCTCTTGCTACTTACTATAGCCCAAGTATTGTTGCTTGGGGCTAGATGGCGCTGTGTGCAATTTCCAAGAATATTAATTTATTTATTAAGTACATTGATGTGTCGGTAGGTACGCGACGGGAGCATAGACAGCCGCGAGGGTTCCGTGAGCCCGAGCCGTCGGCGCAAGAAAGCCCGTCGCATGTCATCCGAGGTGCCTATAGTGGAGCCTGCCAGTGTTGCCGCGCCGGTGTCGCTGCCCGCGGCGACGACGACGGCCGCGCCGCAGGGCAACGGACGCGGGGAGTCGCCGCGCTGCAAGGAGGAGTCGAGCCGGGACAACCTCGACGACCTCACTTACGACGAGGACGCTGACGATCCGCACGCGCTTGTCGCACACCATCCGCCCACACACAACGACGTCGTACGCAGTTAGTATAACAACAACATTTCCATTATATACTAGAACTAGCTGTTGCTGTGGGAGTTTTGTTTCATATACAGAATCACTCTATTTATTAAAAAAACCGCATCAAAATCCGTTGCATAGTTCTAAAGATCTAAGCATACATAGGGATAGACAGACAGCGGGAACCTACTTTGTTTTATACTATGTAGTAATAATAAGCTACGCCCCCCCACCCATGCGCCCTATTCTAGTGCCATAGCCTGGCATATCTAATACGGAGCGTTTCTATACACTTTGTACCAGCCGCCGCACACGTACGGAAATTACGAATCGGAATCGCGCCACGCGTGGCGTGGCGCTGCTGATAAAAAATGATTTTTAATTATTAAACTAATAAATTCTAACAAAATTGACTCTCGCAGATTCTCTAGTATTTAACGGAGGTACCCAACACCCGACGTTTCATTTTTCGTTGATAACAGAAGTGCAATTGCCAATAAATTGTAGTCCTCCATTGTCGTGTATTCGCCACGCTGTCGCTATTCGTACTGGCAGGTTATATTCCGCAAGATGAAAAACGTACGTTTGCGCCTAGGCTTAATCACCTGACTTGTTCAGAAATGGCTTTGTCATTTTGGCGCTCAAACATAAGCGCATGGAATTTCTAGACAAAACCTCCAGAAATCCCCATAACCATTAATTTTAAGCCGATCTCACTTATATCCGTTTGAATGAATAAAGCAATGATACATCGAGGACCACTGTTCGGAACCTTTTGAGCATTTTGGTTAAGCGTTATAATAATAGTAATAGTAGAAATCGACAATAACGTTACTTTGTTGTCTGCAACTGTGGCTCCCAGTAATAAATACGCCATTTTACCGAAAAACTTTTTTTTGACTTTGCGCCACCTAAGTAGAGCGGAACGGTCGAAAGTTCCGAACAGAGCTCTTCCAACAGTCATCGCTTTTATTCTTAATTAAAGTACAAGATGTAGGATCAAATAATCTCAATTTAACTAGGAATAGGACAAGACAGTTTTAAACGCCTGAACCGATTTACTGACAATGCTAGAGTCCAGTAAGAAAGGTTTAAAATATAACTTAAATGCGTTTAGTTGGATGATGCCACCTACACATAGCAATAGAACATTGTATTAGTGTGGCCTAGTTATTGTAGTGACCTATTAATTTTAATATTTATTGGATATAATAGACAAAGAGAGTCTTATGTTCGCCTATTATTGATTATAAGTACCTAATAAAGCAAACTAACTGATGGTATATAAAATAGGTGAAGGAATGTTTGTGTGCGGTAAATGATAGATTCGCAGAGAATAATGATTTCGTCTGTATTTCAGATTTTCAATGGCACATGGAAAGATCTCAAGATGAAATGAATTCGAGCGATAACGTACGAGAGTCGCAAGGTAAGCCCCAACACGAGACACGCCAACAGACACACTAACATGTCGCGTACTACCATACCGTTACATACTATATATACAACAGACGCGTCGCGACGCAACATGTTCAGTGAGTTACAACCAAACATTCTATCTGAAACTATTCACTTCATATTTCAATACACTGTAATTGTGTTGTATGCGAGAGTGATGAGTGATGTTCACTCGTTTATTCAATGTGTAGTATAAAACGAAAGTGAATAGTTTCAGATGTACAAGGAACGGATGAAATGCGCAATGTCTTCCCATAATGTTAATTTAGACGACAGTCATTGCTTTAAATAATTTATTTATAATGTTATTCTATATAAATACGTACTTATTACTTATATGACCCGAGACGGCGGAAACGAGAGTGCTAGTGTTTTCACATGTGAAACTTGAACCCTGTATCCATTATCTAATATTATTATAAACTACTAATATACATACGATTCCTATATTTCTGTATCGTTGTATGGTTTTAAGAATATTTCAGTGCGAAAGGTAAAAGGTATATCGGTATAATGGTTTGCGATGTATTTGTGTAGCCTCTCGAAGGCGAGGTAACGGCCGCACGGTGAGTACAATATTTGAAATTATTTATTGATGAATGTATTAGTTAACGTTAGTTAGTTATGTAGTAGTTAGTGGTTGGTTTAGTAGTATCCGTGTTGGCTTATGTGTTGTTGTGAGATGGGTTGTAGTTGTACACGTGTAGGACCCACACACCACCACCTAGTAGTTGCATGCGCGTGCGCAGCAGGCAGGGTCACGCACGCCTTCTCCCTCACCCCGCCTTATTAGTAACGCTAAACATATTCCGTCTAACATTGGAACGTCGAACGAACTTCATTCAATATTCACGGTGAGTAAACTTTCTTTCACATGTTAATACATATTATAGTACCTACCTACCTACCTATCAACTATACCTTACCTAAATAATAATATTAAGTATATATATACCTATTTGTCAGTTTATGTAGAACATTAAACGTGCACCACACGCACACGCTCACTTCACCCGTTTGACGGTACCGAACGTTTGTTAACACCGTGGTTTTATCGTGAGAGAGAGAGAGAAAGCGATCATTGCGCACAGTGTGACCTACCTACCTATAACTGTCGCGGTGAGGTACGACGATCGATGCAAGGACTCACTCATGCACACGATATAAGGTAAATCACGTTTTATTTCATTTTATATGTATACACCTATAATACCTATATCGAATTAGTTGGTTATGTGGCTTATTTTTATCTATTATTTATTTTCTTAATTTGCATTCACATGTGATTTCACTGCAGATTTTTTGTTTAGCAATTCATGTTTTAAAAATAATTCGTTTATCGTGTACGCGCGTTTTTCATAATAGGTTAGAGATCGAAGCATGTTCTCTATCGGGACCGTATCGTTACCTCTATAGTCTAGTGTAGTGGATGCGCATTTCATTGCATTACAACGGTTGTGTGATAGGAGGAGGAACGCGACACCGCGACATGCGACACCCGACCGGCGACATGCTACACACACTGGACACAGGTGGTACACGTGACCTTACAACCCTCACCCCTCACCCTTCCTCACCCGTCACACCCATATCATGCCATACCGTAACTATAACACTATGTCTCTAACAAGCAATGATCACTTCCAATCTTTCACTATCATTCTACAATCACCGAACTGCTCACCTCGGACCTCCACTTCACTATCACCCGCATTACGCACTCGCATATCGTAATTAACATTTCATGCTTTTATAATATTTATTTTCGCTTTTCATTGTTTTGCCCGTTCCAGACGCACCCCTCGACCTATTAACATACGTCAAAACTCCCTTCCCATTAACCCGAGGACTCCTAAAGATCATCGACGTTAGATCGGAGGCTATCGGGTTCTGCGACTCGGACGTGAAACCGACCGCTCTGCTGACAAAGAAATTGTCTAAACAGAAACGAGTGTTGAGAAACAAGTCCAAATTGAAGGGTCGAATCGGTCGAGTGACCCATGGCAACCGTGGTCGTGGTCGTGGTCGTCGTGTTGGACCAGACCGTGACGCGGACAAGCGACACACGTGCTCTATATGCAACGAGAAGAAGTACAAGTACCGTCGCAACAAGATGCGACACGAGAAGTACGAGTGTAACACCGGACCACAGTTCGAGTGCGACCTCTGCGGGAAACGATACTCGCAGAAAAAGTCGCTCACAACACACATTATACAAAAACATACGACCACTGACTAGACATCCATTACCTTTTTACTTTTGTTTTTATATTGTTTACTTTTTCCTACTTTTTTTACGTTGCTAATCAAGCAATTAAAACATGAATTGTTAAACGTTTTTTCTAAGTTATTCTCGTTGAGATGATCGCTCCTCGAGTGTTGTTGATTTTTTTAGAAGTTATATTATTTTTGTTAGATCGATATTGGGTTTATCATCCCTCGCTTTATTTAATTCCTGATGAAGTCGAATATCTCACCTCGGCCGACTCTGGATCGTTTATGTTTAAAATATAGTTTATTTTTTTCGCTTAAAATTTGGTTTCCTTTACGCCGCCCGACCGACATCGACAGCGATATTGCTCGTAGACCGCCAGACCGATGTTCGATTTTCTGTTGCAGGTCGGAAACCGGCAACGCCGCGGAATAGTAGTATCATGACGCGTAGTAAAAAGGTGACCGAGGAGGTGCAGACGACGACTCTCGCGATCCTGAAGCCGGTGAAGACGCCGCGCGCTGCGTCCGCGGTGTCGCCCAGTCCCGGCGCCGGCGTCACGCCGCCTCCGCAGCCTTCAGCCGGCGACGACGCCAAGGAGAACAAGACGGCGCCGGTGGCCCCCCGGCAACCGGCGGCCGCGCGCTCCGACCCGGTCACCACCGACCGCGCCGGGGTCGGCAAGGGCACACCCAGATACAACATATACCCCCGTGACAGGCACGCGCTGCCCTGCGCTCAGTACAAGACGGACAAGGGGTACAAGTGTCCCAACTGTCAGCGGTCGTACAACGCACGCAAGAACCTCGTGCGGCACGTGACGCTCGAGTGCGGCCGCGAGCCACAGTACAAGTGTCCGTACTGTTCGTACAGCAAACATCGCCGCAACGAGCTCAAGAACCATATCGAAAAGAAGCACCCGGAGCACCGGCCGGCGGGGCGCACCTCCGTCGGCGCTGACTCGATCTCCGACGCGTCTTCACCCTGAACGTAGCTTACCTACGTAGTAACATACATACATACATACCCTCGACACACGCTCAGTGCTTTATTACTAGTGCCTTAATATAGCGAACGTTCGATCTTCCTCTAGTTGATATTACGTAAATTTTAATTATCTACATTATAGATTTTATAAGAGCCTTGTTTACTTATGTATTCGATTGTAATTTCGATGATATTTCTCGATAGATTAAACTATTCGAAAGTAGAGCGGAGTTTCATTTATGTAGCGCGTGACTTATGGGAAGATCGGTCGGCGGCCCTCCCTCCGCCCCCCGTGCATGTCTGCATGATCTTAGAAGCTTCGCCTCCGATCTCTAACAGAGATTTTTTTACCGTAACGCATTTCTTTGGTTCCTTAACTTAACAAGTAGCATTCGGTAGCGATTAACCGGGCGGCGCGGTGCTAGCGCTCTGTAGACCGCCGCAGTTGATGTGTGTATATTGCAGAGGGCGGGCTCGGGTCGGCGCTGCTCTCGCTGCTGTCCCTGCAGCGCGCGCCGCCGCAGTTGCTGCAGGCGCTCTCGGCGCCATCTCTACCGAGCCTGGCAGGCAAGCGGGACTCGGACGACGAGTACGACGACACGGACGATATCGAGCTGCCCGAGGACGTGGAGCCATACGGCTTGCCGCCGGCGCTTTCACTCCTCCCGGCCGGTACGGCGGCCGGCGTCGGCTCGCAGACCGCCGCCGAGCTCAAGTTAAAGCGAGAGGAGGAGGCCTCGCGGCAGTTCGAGTGTCGCCACTGCGGCAAGAAGTACAGGTGGAAGTCGACCTTGCGCCGGCACGAGAACGTCGAGTGCGGCGGTAAGGCGCCCGCGCACCAGTGCCCGTACTGCTCGTATCGTGCCAAGCAGCGCGGCAACCTCGGCGTCCACATCCGCAAGCACCACAACCAGGAGTGGTACGTGTACGCCACGAGCAAGGTACGCCGTAATAAGAAGACGTCGATATAGCGAGCTACGTACGAGCGTACGTCGTCATCGTCGTCGTCGTGTGCCACACCGAGCGTACTCTACACATTCCCTATAGCCGTAGAGTTTATTTTGTTGTTTTCGTTTTAGAGTCTATAATATTATAATGTAATGTAACTGTAGTTAAGACTGACCCGAGTATCGCTCGCTCGCTCGTCGTCGCAACTCGCAACGACGATACAAAGTTTTGGCCAAATATGACGCTAGCGCGTTACCCGACCGATGCAAAGATAACTTATAAGTTCCGTGTTTCTCGAATTTGTTTTAGTTGTAAACGACCTTATCATTCCTTCGAGGGAGAATAATTCCAAATTGTGTAATGTAGTGCAATGATATTAAGAATATTATAGTTAATATATAAAGTTGTTACGCCCGGTCTAAACCGGGTCGGTTTACCATAATCGACTTCCACCACGGGTAGATTAATTTATTTATATCTGAGTACCTACTTATCTTAGGGGGGTAGGTACCCATTGATCGTTTTATTTAGTCTACTAGTTAATTGATTGTTCGCGTTTTTAATTTATTGTTTTCTTCCATTAAAGGGGACCATATCCTCGTCTTCCTAACATGTCGTGTCAACCCAAAGTTATTTTATTATTTGAATGTTGTTTATTGATTAGGATTAAGTGAGAACGCGTCGCCTACGACGAGTCGCGCCATGTCGCTAGTAGCGTATAGGGCGGTAGGGCAGGCAGCAGAGTCGACGTCGGCGGCGTATGTTATAGCAAATAGAGTAATATAGTTAGATGCTCATCAATAATGTGCCTACAATGTTACCTGTAGTTTTATTACGTATTTATACAAAAAATATTCATATATTTACGTTATTTTGGATAAATTTTTGGTGTACTGGGATAAAAATGTGTTCAAAATTTGATAAAACTTGTTATATTGATATTAACAGATATTTTGATGCAATAATAATATATTCGAAGCTCGTTTAGCATATTGACTGTTGATATATTTTTGTTAACTAGGATAAACAAAGCTATTTGACCAAAGTCAGTATTAGTTTTAAAGTGATGATAAGATAATATGAAGAATGTTATTATGTTTGTTGAGATATACATTCGAGTCATTGCTAAGCATTGAAACATTATTTTGATATATGCAATATTCCATCATATCGTGGTTTGTGGTACTGATTGATATATACTATACATATATAATATATTGAACATTTTCGATGTTATAAATTTTACATTGTTTGTTAATGTTATTGGAATTTTAGTTTATAAATTAGTGTGATTTTTATATGAATATATTGGGGTTTACTTGGTAGAAAAGTTTAATAAAATATAATTATTATAGTAACTATGAAACGCGTGTTATTTATGTCTAATTGTTGATTTGTTCCTAG
The DNA here is from genome assembly GCA_951213275.1 of Idaea straminata. Classification (NCBI taxonomy): domain Eukaryota; kingdom Metazoa; phylum Arthropoda; class Insecta; order Lepidoptera; family Geometridae; genus Idaea; species Idaea straminata. Next base: position 606,742 of record OX577858.1, read on the forward strand.
CGTATTTGTATGGAAGTAAGTAGTTCTATATATAAGTTGAGTGGAGTGGAGTGTTGTTGCGGTGCGGCGTTGGCTAGGTGAGTGGTTCCAGTGAGGTTCGCATGTTGCATGGTAGATACATATGTTGCACGTCCGCGTCATCGTTGTCGCATGCATGCATGTTCCATCGCTTGTTGCATCGCTCGCTCACTACTTGCGCATGACGGTCTATTTTCCTTTTCGTTCGTACTAATCTAATTAATAATTTCAGGTAGACGAGAAAACCCATGGGTCGGGAGACTGCATTTTATTAACAAAAAGTTTATTGCAATTGAAACACGCTGTTGTGACTAAAACGGTCCCGTAACCATCCACCTACGAGATATAATATCTTAGACTCGTTCACTACGATCGATCGACCGCGCGCGCGCAACGGAATATATCTGCGACAATCTTTAGAATAAAACCGTTTTGATTTCTTTTGGTTCTTTTTTTTTACTTTTCCTTTTCGCAAAGCTTCCATCACAGCACTCGTCGAACACTCACCGTAGACGTTATCCGTACCTATCTATTCTATGTATGTATGTATGTATGTATATCCACGTATTGTATGTGTACGTACCTACACTATATTCGTATGTATCGTATAATTTATGTATGTGTATTGTATGTATGTACCTACGTAACACGTATTCGTTTCGCTTGTAGTGTGATATCGTGAGTTTATAATACATATGTGTGTGTTTGTGTATACGTGGTGGGCGTGTATAATGTGCGGTATGGCTATGGTTGCAGGGTGCGGCGGTGGGGGCGAGGACGTGTCCTTCACGCGCATCGGCGGCCTGTCCTGGGAGCAGTGGTCGGCGAGGTTGGCGCTACCGCTGGTGGCGGGCATGCGCGTCGCGCCGCACGCTCAGTCGCTCGCGCCGCCCTCGCCCGGCGAGCCGGCCTTCTCCTGTCCCGACTGCGGTCGCGTCTACAAGCTCAAGTCCTCGCTACGCAACCACCAGAAGTGGGAGTGCGGCAAGGAACCGCAGTTCCAGTGCCCGTACTGCGTCTACCGCGCCAAGCAGAAGATGCACATCGCGCGTCACATGGAGCGCATGCATCGCGAGGTGCACATCAAGCCCGATCAGTTCATCAAGCAGGACAACGTGGACGCGTGCACATAGCTCGCACGACACGTCACGTGCCACGTGCCACGCGCCATGCGCCAGCTAACACTCGACACGCATGTAACTATAATATAACCGAAGTCGCGGCGACGCGTAATTAAGTAAGATCGCCTCAAATTTCCGAGTCCTCGTTATCCAGATTGTGATAATTGTGATGTAATCTCTTTTGTGATATAGTGGCGTCAGACAGTCACGTTAGATGTAGTCTCCGCCCGTCCGCGAGGCGCCCCGGATCGTTACCTACTACATAGTACTCGCTACTGCACTACTCGCTAGCTGCTCGTCCCGTGCGGTGCGCAGTGTAGCCATCCATAGTGTAGCGAGCCAAAAAACACATCCTACAGTACAATATACGCATAGTATTGATGACACTTGTTACACATACCATTGTTGTAACAGTGTGAGCAACTCTTGCATTTATACACTAACATATAAGTCGAAGTGATGTATTTGTATAGTTACGCTTTATATATTTTTTATGTACAGCATAAATGACATAATATGTATGTATGTACGAGTATGTTAAACAATCATTCCTGTTCGTAGGTTCGTTACGACACATACTTATTGTTAGAAGTACAAGTTGATTTTGGATTAAAAGATCGTTACCAGTTGCAGTTACTATACCTATTATCTCTCGGTATTTAGATTTTTCTAAAGTTTACATCCGCCACGTTAGAATATATATTCGTTTACTCAGAGACAAAATAATTTTGTAAGATTTTATTTTATTTTATGCATATTAGTGGTAAGGAAATGAAGCTATTATATGCTTAGTTAGCCAGCTGTAGTTCTTTGCCATAAATGCATGTTCCATAATGTAATACTCATATAAGTTAATTTTTTTATTTCAATTAATTTTAGATCTCTTTACATCTTAATGCATTTATTATATGTTAATTTAAGCTTATATTCTGCCGTGGTATTGCGTGTAAGAAAACAGAAACGGTTCTGTTAGTTCCTTTTTGTGTCTCGTTTGTTATCGTATATCGGTGTTATTTACCTATGGGGACCAATTTAGGTAACGTTAGAGATGAAACGAGTGCCTTATGATGACGATGATATGACGTTGTGAATCATGAAAATTTTATAACTTCCTTTAGGTTTAGGAAAGAATATTGTTTTAGAAGGATATACAATGACCGATTTTATTAGGACTACCTATTTTGAATCAATCTTCCGCATAGTGTTAAGTATTTTATACACATTACCATTTAGAAATTACGTATTTTTTATAAGTAAGTGGTAGCGCGTGCGTAAACTTATTCCATCGTATGCGCGTGCGCAGTATGGCGGGCGTCCGTACGCGGAGTAACTTTACGTACACTCTACCGGTGTATTTAGTTTACTATCCGGAGTTACCATCATACAATCAAAATGTAGCGTTCACAAAGTAAGTACAATAACGAAACAAAACCTTCTTGTCAGTTTTATGATAACCAAGTGCCTTCGAAAACTTTAGTCATTAGAATTTAAAATATTCCTGCTGAAATCAGTTTGATTGTGATTTTATTATAGAAATGCAATGCAACATATCTAGGTTGTGATTATATGTACATTCATATACGGACACATTCTGGTCCTTCAATACTCATACTCAATTATATATACATACAGCTCAAATATTTTTACAATAATATAAATCGTACAAGTGTGATATATCTTTGATGAGAGAACACGATACATTCATAATATGTACAATGCACATGTTGAGTTGCACACAGATTCAGCATTTCATGTAAGAAAGAAACACGTCCCAAGTGAAAAAGTAGTATTTCGATATATTGAATTACTACCTAGAATAATTGTAATGTGTTATTATTTACTGTCTAATACGAGATGTTACAGTGATTTATTGCATTTGATTGTATTTTTATAACCTTTTTGTATTTTAATAAAGTTGCTATTCTTGGTATTTGATTTGTTTCAATTTAAACAGTTTATATTATAATCTGATACTGCTATGTGAGTTGTAAGTTTATATATTTATGGGGCGTATGCATGGTATATAATGTAGATAACACGGGAATCTGTATGTGGATATTTATTTGTATTGTAATTAATATTTTATATGATTTATTTATTTATCGTAGTTGCATGGTATCAGGATAAGGTCATAGATAAGTGTAGTAAATGATATTATAAATGGGAGACATGGTGCATTAAATTATCCTTGGCTTGGATGCGGTCGCTGTAGGTCGCATACACAAGTAGAGTAGGTTGCTTGGCTTAACCCGGTCGCGGTAGCGTTTGGCGGGCTGGGGCCAGGGGGCTACATTGCACGTATTTATTTTGATTTGCGTTTTAATTTCAGTTGCACAGTTATACACTCCTTATATATTGGGTTATGGGACGTCGGGACTGACGGGCGGGAAGGCCGGGTGGACGCTGCATGAGTGCGTCGACTGCGGAAACAAATACAAGCACAAGGGGTCGTTGCAGCGGCATATAAAGTACGAATGTAGGAAACAGCCGAGTTTCAAGTGTCCGTACTGCGTCTACCGCGCATACCAGAAGCACAACCTGCTGCTGCACGAGCGACATCTACACAAAGACATGCCGGAGAAGGTGGATTTCGTGTCGCAATGACCGCCCGATGCGGACGGCACGCGAAATGTCAGTAACAGTTCCATCATCTGACTAAACTGTCTTCGTCTAACTCGTTCGCGTATCGTATATGGATACTTTTCGACTAACAATCATTTCTAAATTAACAGCGAACCCGGTTTAAACTACTAAAAAAGCCATAACCGTTATTAGATACTCTAACCCATACTTAACTACTTTAACTACCGCTTGGTTTGTAACTTTTAGATTTAACATAATAGTTTGACCTAACACTAGGTTGGTCGTAATCTCACACCGCTTTTTGCATGCTCTATCGAATGGTATAGTAACAAGATTTAAGTGTAGTGTTGTAGTCTTACAGTTTTAGTTACATAAGTTTTATAAACAACTTAATGTTACAGCTGACCCAGATACACCGGCGGGCGCCGACATGCGGCAGTCAGCTTCAAATCTGCAGACAGAAGATTTCCAGACGTCCAAGACAAAATAATGCAGTTATAGTAATAACAAATGATAAGATAAGCGAATCATAACGGTTTCTTTATTTTCCTTCAATAGGTAATGATTTTCTAATAATATTTTATAGGATATGGAGCCAATATCCATACAATTTTGTGTGGTCAACAATATTGAAATGAATGAGCCATATAGTGCCTAGTTAATCAAATTCTGAATCTGATTATTGTATTTTATAGAGCGCTGATAGCGTCATCTCTTTTTTGTAATGCATGTGATGCAAACCTAAACAAGTTAAGGATCTTATGAGATTATGTATGCTGTTAGAAGAATACTTAAGTGTTACTTGTGAAATATATACCAAAGGCAGCTCTTTGTACCTTTTCCTAAATATAAAAAAATCATTGAAAGAGCTTTGTTGGAAACTGGCAAACTTACCATTAATCAAATTGAATAAACTCACATTAGGTAAGTGTCAATTTTGAAAACTATTTTAAATTTATTAGAACAATTGAAATGTTATTTTATTCCTTTTGATTATTGAATGGACTATAGTCCAATCTTAATTTGTGTAAGGGGTAGTAACATTATAAGTATGGAGAATGGCATAGTAGTCGCCTCAATCTTTTGTTTTTATTTTGAGATTTATACAAAATTTATATAAATTGTCAGGTTTGCCTTTTTTAAGAGTTTTTCCCTGACACTTTACGAGATTTTGTTACATAGCATTTGTTATTAATATGATTATCCAAGGTCACGGCGCCACTAAAAATAATAAAAATCGGTGGGGACAGACGGACAAGAGTGTGATCTTATAAGGGTTCCTTTTTTTACCTTTTGAAGTACGGAACTCTAAAAAGTGGCTGACAGTTTACTAAGCCAGAATGTTACAACCCCTTGTCGCACGATGGGAGCTAGACGAAAAGTATGCTATATGCCCATAGATTTGTTTAGTTCAATAACTTGTGAGGGTGAACAAAGCAATAATACATAGTATATACATACGTAAGACAAAGTTTACTCTTACATTTACTTTAGTTGATATATCATAATAATTATATTATAATGTAGATTGTTATTGTTCTTGTTGTTAATATATAAGAGTGTGTTCCTTGTTACCAAAGATAATACAAATTGAACAGTTAAACTTAACGTTATTATTATGAATCAGTATTTTCTGTTGCAAATGTTTGTTATAGTTATATACTGCATTTGTTACTCTTTGTAAGTTACCTTTAAAGTTCAAATTGAATAAAAACAAACCAAAGAATCATCCAGTCGATTCTTAGCCATAATAATACGTAGTGCCTTATTAATGTAAATATTATATATTTGTTACAAATAAATATATCGTCAGTGAAAAGGTATACCTACCAACTTTATTGGAATTTTACGATTTAATATTTCATCAATGAAGGACGGAATATTATGTGATTTAATCACCAAATTGACGCATTTCAGTGTTAAAAATATCTCAAAATCGTCAACCTAATTTTTACCTTTCCATCGACAATATTAAGAATAAATTATTAAATATTATGTCTTAAGTTTTCGTATTTTTAAATAATACCAAAATGGTGTGGAGTTACTGTTTTTATACTGTAGCAACTTATACGTGTTGAGTGTTGTATACATATGTATTTTCGATCTACCTACGTAGTTAGATTTTATTTTTTGTTAAAAATTATATAAAACACATTAGTTACCCACCAAATATTAGTATTAAGTTGTTGGTAAGTGAACGACGAGCTCCAGTCAATTGTTAAACTATCATACAGCTTGTAGTTAGAATGTAAGATCAGAGGGCTTACCAAGAGTCGTTTACGAGTCTATCAACCGTTATTGTATTAACCTAGACAATTTATATGGTGCCAGCAACTTTAACCCATGCTATTCGGCCATTGTTGTGGCTGGGACATGTATTACATGGAGGAGTAGAGTAGAATAACCGGCGCACATATAGACAGAGGTACCGTTTTATAGTTTACCCTTATTGTGTCTCTTAATATAATTTATTGTGAATTACCTACTCAATATGATACATGAACTAATTAATATTTGATCGAAACGTAAACGACTCGTGGTAAGGCCGTACGATGTGAAGTAAAAGCGATTTTATAGGTACCTAATCTAAGCAATACCTCCTAAAATACTGATGCCCTCCTGCGAACACCCTTCTTCAGAAGCCCTGAAATAACAGGCTATTTATATTCCTATATTCCCACGTTATCAAGACAGGGCGGTTACGAACGGGTGAAACTGCGGGGCGCAGATTGTAAATCTTGTTAGTGCCGATTCATATCGGGATATTCCCACCATCAAGTTTAACAAAATAGGTTCGTACTGCCGGAGAATACAAACATAATATTACTATTATGACGTCTAAGCTTCATGTAGGTTCCTCTTTATATGTATAATATTAGTAAGTAGTTAAACCTAGATTGGGAAATACTGAGAATCTCCTTTTTTCAAAGTCGGTTATTAAAATGAAAGAATAATATTTTAGTAAAATTTGATGACATTTGAATAACCACGACATAATTAACGATTTTTTTAAATATTTGAGTTTAATTCTTATAAATCGTACCTATACTTATCGCTTTTTTCTTCAACAATTTAATAATTACGAGTGTCGGTTTTTAAGTCAGAAGGATTAGGGCCTGTATAATCTATACACCCACATTTTCCGTCAGTCGTGTTACACGGTAAAAATAAGTAACAAAAACGAATGAGAAAAATTAATGGTCGATGTTTCTCAATAGTTTGTGTTAATTCTTTAGTTTATATTAAAAAAATATTATATTATTTATTTTTCTTAGGAAAGAAACATGAAAATATTTTACCGTGTAACATATTTTTTATCATGACCTTTAAAAACCTTTAACTTGCTACTATGTTTTCAAGGGTCTGCTTTTAAACGGAACTATGACAGCGAGACATTTGATTTGGTCAAAAATTCAGTCATGCTATATATTTAACAGCAGAATGAATTAGGTATTGTATAGTGACTACTATTGAATTATAATGAGGTGAGATAACTGCTACATTCAAATAATACCCAAACGAGACTGATGACTTATCAGCCGCCCCTCTTAATTCTAGCAAAGATTGATAGTAAAATGTTAACAAAATAATTGAATTTCTTCCAACAAAAGCCAATGGAAAACGAGTGCTTCCATTAGTTTAAGATTTACAAACAAACATACCTACTATATTAACCTATTTTGTGACATTTTGGAAGTCTATTGAGATATTATATTATGAAAAACTAAACTTGTATTAAAACTTTTGTTATCTTGTTTTTATTATAAAACGTACCTAAACATAAGTTTGTACTAAATTAGGTTTAAACATTTGTTCAATGGCGGCAGCACAAAAATGTTTTATGGTTTAACGTTTGTACTTTTAATTATTTTTTTGTGAAGTCTAGAGTGTTTGGTTTGTTTATTTTTTATTTGAATATTGCATGTGAATAAATGTTCTTGACTAAAATAATAATGTTTAGTTTATTGATAACCTATGAAACGAATTACTTAAATTGGATACGTCTAATTTATTTTTAGTTTTCCTAAAAATGACCAAGTTGGAAATCGAAATCTAACATTTTGTAGTCGACGACTATAGAACATAATTTTTATAGGCTTTGAAATTAAATGAAAGTGAAGTTTATGAATTATCCGATACATTTCGATTTGTAACTCGGTCATTTATACATATAAACATTTTTTAAGACATAGGTGTGTTGAGTAGGTATGTATGTTACCATTTAGTACATAGTAGGTATAAGGTTAGTTAGTTACGTATGGTAATGTACTTCTATCGATGGTATCTCATTGTTTCAGGTGATGTGGAGTTCTTTAAAACAATGATGCAGAATATGCTGCCCATTGTACCGATGAAGACGAAAAACTTCTGGTCCCATTACGATATGTCGTACGAATGTGAGAAGTGTAAACGGAAGTATCGTCACAAGAGCACGTACAGACGTCACGTGACGTACGAATGTGGCAAGGAGCCCATGTTCCGGTGTCCGTACCTCGACTGCACATATAAAGCTTACCAGAAGACCCACACGGACGCTCACATCAAGACTAAACATAAACTCGTCTCGTTAGAGTTTAAATGATGATGTCATCTAAACTATTTCTTTGTAAAAATGTGATATTAATTATAGTAATTGTACAGTAAGTATTAATAAGTACTTAGGTACGTTTTTCTAATATAAGTAATAGTGAAATAAAGTTTATTTAATAAACTAAAAAAATTTACTACGTACTATCTACAAAACAAGCTTGGGTTAACCTTCTCTCCCTAGTAGATCATCGGCTCTTTGGATTAGCCTCTTTCATTCACTTATTTATAAAATAAAATTCGACGATTTTTTCAATTTATGCCATTGAAATAATAATTTGTTTTATGCACTGCACGCTTATTTGAAATTGTATGCCACAGCCCGCCACTTTTTTTTGACAAAAAAGCTATAAAAAGTTGAAACCAGAAGAACTTAACTTAACTTCCAAGTTTTAATTTTTCTACTTCACGACAGGTGGCAGCAAGTTTTTTTTTTTTTTATTATGGCTTCGCACGTGTGCATTTAGCCAGTGTCAAGTTATATTTTGCATCAAATTATGACCCGATTTTTCATAAATCGGGCCTAAAGTCAAAGTCGTCATAGTCCGTCAAGTCAGGGGTTATAGTAAAGCGGTGGCAAGTTTACCATAACCTTAATAGGAGATTTGGAGGCAACGTGAAAACTGCATGTTTGACACTGATTTTTACTTTCACTACACTTGTACACTTTCACAGAACTAAATTGAATAACATTCCACCAGAATTATACAATTCAACTCGGGTTACATCTAAGTTTCATGAAAATAAAACTGCAGCACGACATGTTGTTAACTCGTTCCCGCCAAAACTCTCGGCAGCAAGTTTGAAAAGAGTTTCAAACCGGAAGTAATTCCAGGCTTTTTCATTCTGTACTTTTGGGTCTTTTTTTTTCTACTCAAAACGTTGCAATGTAATGGCAACATCTTGAAAAAATGTGTTTCAGTTAATTTCCTGTCACTGTCAAAACTTCACCACTCTCAGCTGATTACAAATTATTTCTTGGTCGGTAAAAATGTTGTAGATTTTCAATAATTGTAAAGAAATAGTGAATGAAACAACTATGAATCGCCTAGTCCGATTAAACAGGAGTTATATTAAAAACGTCACAAACGCCTATTTCATAGATTCGCAACTTTTAGCACAGAAGAAAAGTCTTCCACATAGAAATGTATTTATCCGAGGAGTTCACGATCAGAAAGGCAAAATTCGGTCGACCCTCAATTATATGGTGGCTATGGGTGTTATGACGGTTGGCTTGAGCTACGCTGCAGTTCCATTATACAGAATATTTTGTCAGGTAAGTGGTGACTTCATAAATAACCTCTTTTCGTGGAGGGAAGTAATTGTTAGGTGTTTTTGAGCCTTTACATCTAATATGAATATTTCCCAGGCATACAGTTTTGGAGGTACAACGGGACAGATAGAGCCAGACACCACAGTAGGCACCATGACCGCAGTCAAGAACCGACCCATTAAAATAAGATTCAATGCAGACACAGCCTCCTCCATGCAGTGGAACTTCAAGCCTCAGCAGCTGGATATTACGGTATAATATTGTAAATAATTGTCCTATTTTACTTATTTTTTACGTATTTTATTAGATATGATTTATTTATTATGTACACTAACAGTACATAATACTAAGAATATAGAAAAACATTGTTGAAGTCATATTCAAGTGTGTTTACCAATAATATATTTATTTCTTATAATTGGTTTGACCATTCTAATTCATTAAATAAATGAAATTAATTGTCTAAAGAAAGAAAGCATGCCAGTAGCTAGCAGAAGCCAATACCACTTGAATGGGTGCATGCTAGCTAATGGCACATTGTTCATGCTAGCTACTGGCATTTTTTTTATTTTGGAAAATATTGCATATGAATAAGTAACAGAGCGTCTCATTCATGAACAGTGTTTGTGCATTTGTACCAGTTTCCAATTAGAAACCATAATTATGTAATTAGACAACTTCATATTTCAGGTGGTGCCTGGAGAGACGGCACTAGCGTTCTACACGGCTCTCAACCCAACCAACAAGCCTGTGACTGGGATCAGCACCTACAATGTGATACCATTCGAGGCCGGACAGTACTTTAACAAGATACAATGCTTCTGTTTCGAAGAGCAGCAGCTCAATCCACATGAACAGGTAACACCACTATATGTAGAAATTATAACAGAATTTAGGAGAACAATTGCTGACAATTATCATAAAATATTAACAAAATAGCAAGTATATGAAACATAATATCCCTACTAATATTTTAAATGCAAAAGTAACCCTGTGTCTCTCGTGTAATATGTATTCATGCCTATTCTGCTGCACCACTTTTTATGAATTTTGGAGGTATTTGTTTAGTTATGACCTTGGAGAAGGACATTAAGCTTCTTTTTTTATTCCAATCTCAGAAGTAACCTTGCAAAAACCAAGAAAATCAGTTTACAATGAATCTTCATAAATATATGTGAAACTTGTTTAAGGTGGATATGCCAGTATTCTTCTACATAGATCCCGAGTTTGTGGACGACCCCAAAATGGAGTATGTCGACGAAATAGTTCTCTCATACACATTCTTTGAAGCCAAAGAAGGCATGAAGCTTCCCGTACCTTCATATGCGAGACAATGAAATAAGACTTAGAACAATCAATACAATGATAGATTAGTAGGTACCTACAATTAATAAAAGATGTGTAAAGTATTTTGGTAAATGTGATGCTTTTGTTAAGTTTGATTTAAATAAATAATGTTGGTAAATCAATGTACTTTTTACAGCCAATTTTATAAGCAGGTTTAATAAAACTAAAACATGAGGATTTATAACATTTATTTCACGCATACTTTAAATTTCAAAATGTTCTACAGTGTTATACAAACAGTACAATAACATCTCCCTTAGCCTCTAAGCCTTGATGGCGGCTGTGACGGGGTACCCCCTGCGCAGGCCCATACACTGATCGCGGTCAATGAACAGCGTGGTGCACTTGTTCCTGAGGTCGGCCTCGAGTCCGGCGCGCACGCCGAGCAGTGTCTGGTGTGTTCCTTCAGCCGTCGCAATCTTCGACCGGAGTGTCTCCATCGTCTCTTGTAAGTCGCACACTTCCTTTACTAACCTGGAAACAAGAGTCTTGATTATGGATATGAAATGTTCTTTTTTAATGATTAGTCTTATTTTCGGGATGTCGAGGGACCTATGCCTATGACATATATGACATGATAGTACATTACAAACTAATTAGATAACAATTGTGATAGAGACTCAAGATTTGCACATGCACAATAGCCACAGATATCTGACATCTCCTAGACTAGAGCATCAAAGGCTCCATATTGTCTGTTATAAGTTAGTTATTGTTACTGTACCTGTTCTGCGCCTCGTCCCTGCACTTCTCCAAGTGTGGACGGTTAGTTCGGGCCTGCAGGCGAGTGTGAGCCACCTTCATCGGCTGCAACTTGTCCTCGATCGCCTTGTTCAACAACTCCAGTGTCTTCTCGATGTCGAAGATCTCTTGTTGGATCTACAATATATTTCATTTAAGTAAATATTTCCCATAAGACCATGCATACAGGATATGTTGATATGATTTCTTCACGACCTTTTGTCAAAGTAATAATAAGTTTAAAGTGTTCTGCAGTGTTCTAGACATGCTGTTGAAAAAGAAGAAATGAAATCTGAGTAAATTAGTCATAAGGCTACTATGCAGACCTTATGCAGATGCAGTTGCAACTTGTTCTTGATCTCGATGGTCTCTGCGATGCGTCGCGTAAACGCGCTGTTGGTGTTGCTCCATTGGTCCCAGATCTGAGTCGCCGATACGTTGATCAGATTCTCTGTATCTGTTTTTGAATTATAAGACATCTGGTGAGTATTCTGAACGATTCAATTTTTAAATTTATGACAGGTAGAGATTTTGATCCTGATTCCTGTGTCGGTTACTTATTTTTTCGGTTTTGTACCAGGCCCGTTCACTACTTTTCGAATATAATTCACGTTTGCTTCCGTTAAAGTGTGCCTAATGAATCCTAATGCTCTCCTATAAATTGTGATTCAACACAAGGAGAGACGCATAAGTGGTTCCATAAGGTACCTCAAGGAGCTTCCTGGTTTACCATGTGAAAAGTGTAATAAAGTTCTTCCCTTAGTTAGATGTATTGTCAGAAGCTAGCCATCGCTTTGTCAGTCAATACTTGTCGTCTATGGACCCTAAAATACAAGAACTGTCCGTATTTACCAGACAACATCTGTATGGCCTTAGCCCGTTCCGACTGGGACCGCTGCAACGTGGCGGCGGAGGCGGCCGCCCATCGTACTCCATCGCATACTGTAGGGTCATAACGCTCGATGCCCGCGTAGAATTGGAGACCCTATCGCCATAACACACACATAGTCATCCATTGATCGACACCATTGATAATAATTAATTAATAATTTTAAGAATAGAAACGGCCCAAATAAACATCCTCAGGGTACCCACAACAATAATTATTATGTTATACTTAAATTTAAGGTGTATACCAGGTATGAGTATTAGAACCGCTTCTTTTCTTAAAATGTGTAAAAGATCATTCGTAACTCAAAATTGTGTTTATTGGCTGAATTGTCAATTACCTACCACATTTTCACCTGTGTTTATTGACATAAAATTATTAAATCGTACCCCAGGACTGTTTATTTGGGCCGCTTCTTTCTATTATGTTAAAGATTTTTCGTAAAATAGATGTAAAAAAAATGGTAGTTAATGTTACCTTAGAGAAGTTATTGAGTTGATGGCACATGGAGTCTATCCCGAGTGCGTACTCCTTGTTGCGTAGATCTGACTCAAGCTCGTGTTGCGTCGCGCGACAGTTCTTCGATTGCTGACGTACCTTGGAGACAGGAAATTATCATGGTAAGTATCCATATTGATAGTCAAGCTGCACCCCGATAAGTATTTTAAGTTACTTTGTCAAGCATCATCCTAAATTTGTCCTGACTCTCCCGTAATATGGCGACTTCTTTCAGTAACGATTGCTCCACTGCATCGTGCACTTGCTCGAGACCTAGAAACAATAAGATTATTATTGTTAAAGTTATTATATTTGTAACTCCAGTACTTGTTACATGTTTACAAGCCTATCCGTCTGAGACATTACTAGCGTCTGCACTGTGTCATTATTTTCAATATCAACGGTTATATTATTAATTTCAGTCAGATTGGTTGTAAGTAAATTAAAAGGCCACTTTTGTACTATGTACCCTGTCGTTTTTCCCTATGATAAAGACACTCCTGTACAATATGCAGGGGTCCCTCTATCCCAGCTATGGCTCGCTCCAACTGACGTCTCGTGTCGTTCAGTTTCTCACAAGTCGATACCAGACGCTCCATTTCTATTGATACCTGAAATAAAACACGAGATTGTTGACGAAAGGGTTTTAATTAGGGGTTTCGCAGGGATTTATAATTTGCTTCGACTCAATATAAATAATAAAAAGGCAGGTCCTTATTTACTTTAATTAGTGCTTGTTTTTAGGTACCTATTACTATACTTTAAAATCATATGGAAGTATATTTTTTAGGAATCGTTGTTGGAACTGTGTTTTTAGAGTTGTTTCTTCACCTCGTTACGCCAGAAGGTGGTGTCGGTGATTCGTTCACCAATCCTTCTGCCGGAGTCTCTTTGCCCTTGGGTTCCGATCTCGTCTGTCTCTCTGGAATTATAATTAATGTGTTAATAATGTTTTAGTGCAGCTCTAAGGTGAGTATAGCTGAATATTAGTATAGGCATAGCTTAAAAATGAGAAAGGACCAGCTGAAAGGCAGCTGACTGGAGTTGGTAAATGTGGATACTGTGGTTTTAAAATAATATGGTTATACCGAGATGGATAGCCTTACCCAGTACCGAACGTTATTATGTAAGACATATGTGACGTATTACCTAAGCATGCGCATGATATCTGCGCGCACGCGTTCAGAGAAGTTCCTCTTGGCGTCCGACTCGTTGTAATTTTTGATCGAGTTCTGAGAAAGAAATGGTAGGTATTTCAGCAATCACGATCGCTTAAGAAATCAATTTATTAATTGAGCTATAGAACCGTGTGAAGAAAGAGGAGTCACCTGGTTCCACTCGTACTGCGTATATCGAGTGTATAATGCGGCGCGAGCGGCGTGCTCGGGGCTGCGGTCGAACCCTGTCACGAGGTTAGGGAACCGCAGGGGCTCCGCCGCCATGCCGGCCGGCGTGTAGCACGGGTCCACCATTGTGTTCGTTATTGGTTGAGAGGGCCTACAAGATAAGTTATGATGATTGAACTTGATAGGTTCTGTAACTCGGTAAAGGATATCTAAGAAAAGGTTAGGTAATTAACAAAAGAAGGTTTATTATGCTGAAATAGTAGACTAATCTGTTTTAGGGTTATTTTGGAAACGGATATCGCAATCACTAAAACCATTTTGCGATTCTTTTGATGTCGAAACGAATCATATAATTCGTAGAATTGCACAAACCCTTGGCTAACCTGACCTCTGTGTTGTTCAGACGCAGAGAAATGGTTTAAGTAATAATTTTTTATTATTAATTTCGAGTTAAACGGGTAAAACTGAAAGATCTGTATTTATTCCGGTAGTTTCAACTTACATTGGGGTCACTTCAATTTCTTCGTAACCCATGATAGGCCTCCAAGGATGTTTCTTGGGTGTGTGGAAACAGTAGCCCACCTGCGGTGGCACGCTCGGTGCCCCCGCCGTCTCTTTTACGGGGCTCCATTGTTGGAGTTGCTGAAAGTTTTATAAAATCCATATAAATTTATTATAAAAACTTATTATAAAATAGTAAAAAAGGAGTGCGACTTATACTATCTATCTTGTACAAAAAACAAGACCAACGCTTTACCGTGCACATAGAAACTTCCTTGGCCATTTTGATATATTAAATTATGTAAAATTTGGAAAAATAATTGAAAATTACATCAATAGATTTTGAAAATTGATTTCAAATTGACGCCATTATATCGGGAAGCTAAAGAAAAGTTACATTTAGACGCTTATTATTTTTAAATGTGATGCGTTTGCATTTTTCATCAAAAATCAATTATTTTTAAATTATTTATAAGAAAAGCGATTTTAGAGTAGCTTATTTAAGGCTTAAAACTGTAAACAAATAGACTTTGTAACTTCCTGTAGGATACGGAAATAATCGAATATTTTTTAGTGTTTTAGCCTTAACTCTGTGGACTATTATGGTACTATTATTTTGATACTGTGACAAATGAACGAATGAATTCGAAAATGACAGCTAAATGACCTGACAGTGACGTTTAAATCTTGTCGGACAAAATGTCAAAATATGGAAACAAGTATTTTCCTTGCAGATTTCTAAAGTCGAGCAGAGTTTTTCAAAAAAAGACGTGTTTAGGACTTCGAATTCTATAAATTTACAAACAATTCTATTATAGTCCCCATTACGAATATTCAAACATGAGCGCGGTTCCAGAAAATGCACCAGAACGTAAGTTTTTACTAAAAACTACCTGCCCACGAAATGATCCGCATTACAAAGGTAAGGATTTCTATCACACTTTTTATTTATTTCAGATTGCCCTGGAACTGGCAGCGAGGACGCTGGCAAGGCCTCAGCATGCGCTGGTTGTCCTAATCAAAATATATGCGCTTCAGGTAAGACTTATCTACGACACCCTTTTTTTCATTATTCATCAGAAGCATACGAAAACTCAACTGTTCGATTTTAATCTAAAGTGAGTGCTCTGCACTATACTATAGGTAATTTATTGCGAATTTAACAATTTTATTTTATTTCTAGAAAAATTTCCAAAAAAAATCATATAGGTATCCAAGTTTACAATTTACCTAATTTTGATTGTGTTTTGAGCAAATCAATCAATTAGAATTAAGCTAAGAAAATTATTAACGTCTAAGCAATAGACAACCAAATGGTTAAGCTCTCAATCCCTTTAATTAAATAATTATAATGTTTTATACAGGTGAAGCATCAATGCCAGATCCGGCTATAGAAATAATAAAGAATCGTTTATCAAATATAAAGCACAAGATATTGATACTGTCTGGTAAAGGAGGTGTCGGAAAGAGCACTGTCACGTCTCTGCTGGGGCATGCGCTAGCAGCTTCTAGTCCTGATGTTAATGTAAGTCCAATGGTACACTATATCACTAGTTATTTTTAACCATCAAAGATGAAAGAGGACAAAATCTATTTAAATATCATCTTTGTAGGTATTAAAATTAAATATTTTAGGGAAAAATGCATATCTAAATATTTCCAGAACTGCCTAGTGCTGGCTTATGCATCTATAAATAATAAATAAATGAGTCGGATACTGTAAGCAATTTTAATAAGACATAGGAACAACATAAGAGCAGTCAAATATAGCACTAATATAGAAAAACTGCATTTAAATAAGTTCTTTGGTTTTGATAAGACAAACAGCCAGACACATACTTATAACATGAGTAAGTATTGTAAAAGTGAAAAAGTATTTTTTTGTACTGTGTATTAAAGATACCTATAAGGCCTTTGCCCTTTACTGAGACAAAACAAACTTATAAATAAAATATTATTATGACAGTTCTTATCATTATTACTTACTGCACTATAATTATAAATATTTTTTAATGTTGGGTTGTTATGGAATGGTTCTTAAACTACTTGGATAACCTTAAGGATACCATTACATTGAATCCTGAGAATTAGGCTTAGGCTAATTTTTAGATCAATGTTATCTCAAGATTGGGATTTACACGGGTGAAACCAGGAGGCAGGAATATTATCTTAATTCACTGATTGAAATGACCCCAATTCAGTAGTATAAAGTAAGCAATAAATCATTTAGAAACCATATTAGTGTAAGGTTACAAATGTAATCAACACTTGCAAGACTTCATTAAATCAAATAGGGAGTGTAATGATATATTTATCCATCTGTGGTCAAGGATTATAATTCTGGTCATTATTTGTTCCTAATTTGGAATAAGATTAGCTAAGGTTTATGTAAGTAGATACTGTGCTTTGCAAAGGCTGTACTTAGGTACAGCCTGTTAAGGGTCATAAGCTCTCTCATATTGACACAATGTGCCTTTTATGAAATACTATTTATTTATATCTTACCATGAAAGGAATGAATAGACTCTGAAGCTACTGGACTGATTTTGATGAAACTTGTCATACTAGAGGAACAGACAACTTAAAGGCAAGTGAAGCTGTTAGACGGAAATGGCATGAGACCCATCGCTCTGGAAATCTTTGGGCTTATGATCAGCAGTGGCCGTCGTATGGCTAATTAATATGATGATATTATTTTGTTATCAAATCAAATTTCTTTATTCCTTTGGATACTTAATACCTAGGTACCAGATCACGTGGAAACGTCTTAAAAACTAAGTTAGGATTATTACTTAAATATTGACAAAAACATCTTATACAGATACATTGATCCTTCGTAGTAACAAAGGCTACATTTTATCCCATCATTCCCACAGGGTAAAGTAAATAAATATTCATACCCTATTATATCTCGATCGTCTCTCACAAGAATTCCCGAACTCCATTTTGGCTGGCTTTTCGTTTTAAAATGAAGTCACTAAAACACGTGTATTGATCCCGAATGTTGCGAGGCAAAGATTTCGCAATAGTCCGCATTACGAGTCGTGCCTTCCGCGTCCTGGTACGGTAGTTTCGAATACCTTCACATTTACGTATGTAGGTCATGTTTTATGATCGAGGAAGGAGTTGTTTTGATAATATTCGTGACTTTTTGGTATGAATAATGATTTCGATGAAAACATAAATAACCCGCTTCGTAGAAGACAAATTAGGAATTTGGTTTCCTTGTTCTGACTATTGCACCTAAAAAATACTAGACCCCAAATAGATTGCGAGCTGTTTTACCGTACCAGTAGGCAGGTGGATGAGATTTCACTCATTTTCACTCGCCTAAGTTCCGATCCCATAAGAATTTCGGCCTTTGTGTTACTCCAGATCACCAGCTATATACATACCGATTTTCATTGCAATCGGTTCAGTACTTAGTTTTAGCGTGAGAAGGAGTAACAAATGTACCTACACACGTTAAAAAAGGTACTCAAATATAGTGTAGGTATTCTAGATATCCATAAAACAAAGCACTTTCTTTATGATAATAACGTAACATGATGGATACCGACGGTACTTGTAAAAGATTATCTAGTAATATTACTAATGGCATAGCTTTAACGGGCTTTTATAAAAACTTTAATAAAAAGTGCCTAACTACTCATATTTTCATTATGGTTCTTTAGTCATAGGTAGGTAAAAACTCGGTATGAGGGTATATTGATTATTTGGTTGCTTTTGACTCCGCTAATATTACCACGAGATCGGAACTTGCGCTGCTCGTGAAAACGCAGGATGCTTCTAGTCCTTGTTATTTAGATAAGTAGAGAAATAACACAGAATAAAAAAGGTTGGATTATTTATTATGAGAATTATTTCTTGCTGAAGAAACCCTTATCTCTGTTAATCCTGCGATTGTGAGTGACTAGCTATTTATACGGCAAATATTTTTAAGAAAAATGCATGTAAAGAAATTTTTTGTAGTACTGAACAATAAGGTAATTTTATTTTAAATATGTTAATTAATCTAGTGTTATTTTCTCATCATTATATTTGTATGTGAATACCAGGTTGGTATCTTAGACGCGGACATCTGCGGTCCGAGCCAGCCGCGCGTGCTCGGCGTGAGAGGGGAACAGGTGCACAACTCGGGCTCCGGTTGGTCTCCTGTCGTAAGTTACATATTGCAGGACGTTGCACATACCACCATCTAGCCTTAGGGCTAGATGGTAGATGGTTAAGCAACTAAGCTTGTGTTAGCAGATAACGGATAGACAATGGTACAATAAAGAATTTATCTATTTATTTATAGAATAGGTACTTGTATATTTATTAATACATACTTATTATACATACTGAAACGTAATTTGTACAGAAATATCGGTTTGAGGCGGTAATACTTTTACGTCGCAGGCGGATATTGTACCCGCCCTAGAGGTTGTTAAATATACATAAGTACCTATATCAACTTAATATTATAATTCCGTAATATGTTTTAAAATATAAATGTGAGCGATTGTATGTTTGTTATTTTTTCAAGCACAAACTACTGGAACGATATGGCGATCAAACTCTGTATGTAGACAGATAACCTAGATTAATACATAGGCTAGTTCTTATCCCGACATTTCGATGGGATCGGAACTTACACAAACAAAACCGCGAAACGAAGCAAGATACATAATAAATTTAACTATTACGAGGGCGGCACTGAAAATTTCGTGAATCAAGGAAGTGACACAACATTACTATTTAAAAATGTATTTATTGCTTTTCGAAGTATTCTCCGCGAAATTTGACACATTTTTCCATACGATGGAACCAATCATTATAGCAACCATTCCATTCGGAAGTTGGGGTCTCCAAAATGGCCGTTTTGTAGGCGTCTACAGCTTCTTCAGGTGATGAAAATCTCTGACCACGCAATTTATTCTTTATTTTAGGGAAAGTATAGAAATCATTAGGGCTTAGGTCGGGGCTGTACGGCGGATGGTCTAATAATTCTATGTTTTCTTGCTCTAAAAACTCTTTTGTTCTGTTCGCGGTGTGAGAACTCGCATTGTCGTGATGGAGGATGATGCGGCGGCTGCAGTTCTCTTTACGGAGTTCAGAAACGACCTGTGGCAAACAAATGCTAGCATACCATTCTGCATTAACCGTTCTTTGTCCCTCAAGAGGAATAGTCACAACATGGCCGGTTTTGGAGACAAACGTGGCCACCATTTTTTTGCAACACTCCGTGAACGAACAATTTTTGTTGGCTTTAACTCATTTTCGAACACCCAAACTCGTGATTTGTTTTTTGTTTCGGGTTCGTACGTGTATATCCAGGATTCGTCATCTGATACGATGTTGTATACAGCATTTGAGGATCCTGCGTGGAATCTTTCGAGAGTTCTGACGCACCAAGTAACGCGAGCCACTTTTTGCTCTTCACAGAGCGAATGCGGTATCCATCGGGAAAACAACTTTTTTACACCTAATTGTTCATGCAAGATTATTTGTATTTGACTCATGCCAATGTCTAAAGTTGCCTGAATTTCGCGGTATGTTACATGTCGATCTTCCTCAATCAGCTTACGCACAGCATCAACGTTTTCTTGGGTGAGTGCAGTTTTTGGACGACCTTGACAGGGATCATCACTGAGCTTGACACGTCCACGTTGAAATTCAGCAAACCAGCGATAAATTGTGGTTTTGGATGGGGCTTCATCACCAAATGCAGAAATCATCAGGTCAACACACTGTTTTTGTGATAAACCACTTCGAAAGTCATAATAAATCATCGCTCTTGAATTTTCTCGAGTCAATTCCATTTTCTCAACGACTAAACAAGTTTGACAAAACCTTGTGACAAGACCGAGATTCTTTTTTTAAATAAATAAATGGTATTCGATTCTTAAAACCAAGGAGTTTTCAATTAAAAAGATTTAAATAAGACAGGAACAGTGGAAATATTCCATTCCCGATACTTTTAGTGCAGCCTATGTATTATGTGACCGATCGCTCGGGAAGTCTTTGGGGGAGGCCTACGGCCTATGTTTAGCAGTGGACGTGTTGTGGCTGATATGATGATTATTACATTACAGTATGTAACAGACAATTTGTCGCTGATGTCCATCGGCTTCCTGCTGAGCAGTCCCGATGATGCTGTCATTTGGAGGGGACCTAAGAAAAACGGTAAGTGACATACTTTTTAGCCAAAATCTTTTGGTACATCACTTAGCATAATTTACAAGCATATTTAGGCTCTAAGAAGAAATTTTTAAATTTCTCTCTATTTATGTATTACTAGCTGCGCTTCGCGGTTTCACTCGCGTAAAAGTCACTACATACTGGACGTGAAAAAACCATAGTTGAGGACGATGTTTTACCCCGTCCCGCACGGGACGTGTCGTCCATTTTTTTATTACGTAGGTACAGTTTGTTACTTATAACTTCTGGCCGAAGGACGTGGTGTTCCGTCGCTTCCGCGGACAAATTCCACAAGAACAGACTAAGACGAAAGTGTAGTGTCATGGAAGTGCTACTAACATAGTTCTAAGCTATCTCTTTAACACATTCAATTATTATTATAAAATATGTATGTTAGTCTATAAGGTATGTATCTATGGGCCTTTGTAGCCTGAAATAAATGATTTATTATTTATTATTATTATAATAATATTTTTTTATCACAGTTGCTCATAAAGTGGATCTTATTCAACGGCTTTTAGGCTCATAATCCATCATATTATGCACGCGTGCGTTTTATATTTGTTAACTAGTGCTGTAAAGTTATCCCGAAAAGGTAGGTACCAAAGAGTTTATAACTAGCAAAAATGGTTGTCTCTAAAGTCGGTTTACGAACGAAAATTTTACGTGATAATCACTTAGAAAACGATTAAAAATTGAGTTGTTTATTTTTTGTTTTTTCTTTTATTAAATATATTGTTTTTCCGTACCATTGTATTTTGTTCTTAACCCCCGACGCAAAAACAAATAGAAAAATCCCTAAAAAATAATGTATGTCACACGAGGATGTATAGGTTGAAAGTCTTTAGCCTGGCCTTTCCGGAGCATAATTAACAAAAAAATATTTCCTTAAAAAAATGTAAACATAGAGTTAACACAAATATTTTGTTAATTATTATTTTGTTTTCTTTTCAAGTCTTTTCTTTTATTCGCAACTGTGATAAAAAACGTCGTACGATATACGTGTGGAATTGATATTTGCATCTTGGCTTCATTAACACGCTCGCTGCCGCTCGCGCGTCATAAACCGCCTCTATGCAAAGATCAATTTACCACACTTATATCGTAATGTACTATTATATGAAACGATGTCAATAAATCGTCACGTCCCGTCCAGTACGAGAAAAATCACGATACGTATTTATAAAGACCATGACCACGATGCACGAATTTCGTGATCAAGATTATCCTATGTCCTTTTCAGCCTCTAAACTACCGATTTTCATCCAAATTGGTTTAGTCGTTTGACCATGAAAAGGGAAATAAACGAATAAATAAACGTACTTTCGGATTTATAATATTAGTAAGGATTAGAAAGTTAGGATAAATTACTAAGTATTCAATCTGTAATCTAGGACTCATATAACAAGCCTAGTTTGTTATCTTGGGGCTAGATGGCGGTGTGTGCAATGTCTTGTTATAATAATATTTTTATAATTACAGGTATGATTAAACAGTTTCTCAGCGAAGTGGATTGGGGAGACTTGGATTATCTACTGATTGACACGCCTCCGGGTAAGGTCCACATTATTCAATACTTTTGTTTTGTTTCGCTATGTTATTTTTTAACTTATCTACTAAGTAGATAACCCGACAGGTTTGTTTGAAGAAGATTAACTGTAAATTACTGGATTATTGTAGTAAGGTCACTTGTTTTTACTGGATATTGTGTAAATTTATAATAAAAACAATGAACTCATGATGAAATAATGATGACCTGAGAGATAGTTATGATGTCCAGGCATGAACCAGGTTGTTGATCTACGTGAAAGTGGGATAAAAGCAAATAACCTGTTGCATATAACTAAAAATTATAATGAGAAAAATGTTGTATATGCCATTTGTTAGTGATAGTTAAAAATTTTGTCTTGAAATTATACCAAAATGTAGGAAATATTACACTATACGATTATTTAACGTAACGATAACTGGAGACATACATTTTTTTACAAATGGTAGGTCAGCGTTTGACCACTATCACGCCTGCCTGATGTACACGTCAGGAAACAAAGCAACTGATTCCATTCCCTTGCAGTACGAATAAGGAATGACGAAGCAAAACGCTTAGTGCGGACGTCTGGTATGTTCACCATGAATCGGTGCCGCACATCAGTCTGCCTGTATAACGAAAGAATGGAGATCTGCTGCACACTGCCCTAAATGCGTCGTCATAAAGGGATATAAAATTATTTCTAAATGTGGCACATTGTAAAATGTTGTTCAAATTAATAGAACTTAGAATTTAAATATTGTATTATCCCCAGGTACATCAGACGAGCACCTATCAGCAGTCCAGTACCTGTCTGCTGCGGAGCTGACTGGTGCCATAGTGGTGACCACTCCGCAGGAGGTGGCCCTGCTCGATGTACGGAAGGAGCTCCAGTTCTGTGAGAAGGTGGGAGTGAAGGTGCTCGGGGTCTTGGAGAACATGTCGCTCTTCATCTGCCCTAATTGTAAGGTATGTAGACCGAGTCTTACAAGTATTTTATTACTTAGCTGACTCGACAGACATATTAATTTGTTGTTATAACGTGAAGGGGTTCCAAACATATTCTTTCACATTTAAATATAAGTTGGATAGGTTTAATCTCTTTAGTCATTAGTGCATAATTGGCGCGGCGGTGGGCGAACACCCTGCGACGCAGAAGGTTCGATTCCCATCTCTAACAAATATTTATGGATGGATATTTGTTTCTGGTCTGGACGTTTTTGTAAATATCATAAGTATATATTTACAAAAGAAAAGTAGTATAAGTATTCTATCCATTGTCTGGCCACCATAACACATGTTTAGGGCTAGATGACGCTGTGTAAAGTGTTCTAAAATATTTGTTAAAAATTAGGCTTACTCGAAAAAAAACTACTAGTTCCAGATGCCTCTATAGATGGAAGCAGCATCTTACTATTAGAAAAAGGTAAAAATAAACTAAAATATGTAAAAGAAGAAGTTAGTAACGATGCGGCTCTGCGGCCTCACAGCCTTTGCCTTCCTAAATTATTATCTTGACAAACGACAAAGTTGCCTTTTAACCCATCTATGGAGTGATTCGGAACCAGGTTATAAATGAACCAATTGAGTATAATTAATAATGTTTTTCCCTTAACTTGTAGTCCCGTAGCGAGATATTTCCTGCGACGACAGGGGGCGCGGCGGCGATGTGCTCCGCGGCGCGCGTTCCTCTACTCGGAGCCCTACCGCTCGACCCGCTGTTGGCGCGCGCCTGCGACGAGGGGCTCGACCTGCCCACCTCGCCTGCAGTCGACGCCTTGAAGGGAATTGTACATAGTTAGTATACCCTTATTTATACGATACGACTAAAATAACACTAACATTTTTAGGGTTCCATACCCAAAGGGTAAAAACGGGACCCTTTTACTGAGACTCCACTGTCCGTCAGAGACATGTCAACCAGAGGTAGATACGTCTTTGCGAAATAAACTTCACCACATAAAAGCAAGGCAATTGACTCATAATCCCTCGGGTGATTTCGCATATTACATGAAGACATGTCAAATTATTGTGTCACATATAAAGGAATGAGAAGTTCAGAGATAACATCTCGCTGCTGTCCGTCCGTCTATCTGTCTGTCTGTGACCAGGTTGTTCATAAACCGTGATAGTATTTGTTTTTATAGCGGCAACATAAATGATACATTTCTGTTGCCCTTGCCGCTATAACAACAAATACTAAAAACAGAATATAATGGTACGTGCGTGAGTCCGACTCGCACTTGGCTGGTTTTTATAAGTTTTTTTGTATCAAGCCCGTATTGAACTCTTGCTTCGCTGTACAAATAATCGAAATCAATAATCTGTCTGTTGGCTACCGGGGGTTAGTAAAATTACTTTTTTCAATATCTTTCATATGGCAAAATTGCCAAAAATGTCAGTTTAACCTTTAATGGCTGATGGCTTTATAAAGAAACAGCGGCATAAAAATAAAACTATATTTTTAT
This sequence comes from Idaea straminata, assembly GCA_951213275.1. NCBI lineage: Eukaryota > Metazoa > Arthropoda > Insecta > Lepidoptera > Geometridae > Idaea > Idaea straminata. The sequence goes on from OX577858.1 coordinate 631,825, forward strand.
GCCGCTGTTTCTTTATAAACTACGTCTTTATATATGTTGCGATACTCTGCCGAAACAAGTCTATGATACAATTCAATAAATGGGTACCTGCTTACGTATTTTTTTTGTTACAGAAATCGTAGAAGCCTGTCAGAACCCAACTAGCTAAAATTACTTGACTACTTTATATAGGATGTAATATGAAATTCGTAAGAAAATATAATTATTTTATTTTTAATCATATTCATTGTACAAATTGTCTTATTTTGTTTTAAGAAATAAATATTGTTTGTTACGTATTGGTTTCCTGGGGAAAAACTACTGGTATTTTTAAATCCTAAAATCGAAGTCCTAAAATGCAACCTGTGAATTAAGGTCATTGCCTGTGAATGCAATATAATGCTAAATTACGAGTACACCCCGAACGTTTTCGATCTTCGACCTAACTTCTATGTTTTCATATTTCCGTATTGAGAGTCTTTGCAAGGTCCTACCACCTATTGATGAGTGGAAAAACTAACCAGAAGTACGGAATAGAATGTAAACACTACGTCCGGTTTGAAACTCTTTGAAGGACCTATTTATTACATCCGGTTCCGATTTGAAGTAGGAACTAGAAAAAGCTTTTTTATAATGGCAAGTTTATCGAAAATGTCAACGTCAATTTTTATCTGTCACGTGTATTTATTTGACAGACAGCTGATAGCGCTTTTGAATTCACAGAATTTCGTAAATAATTAATAAAAACTTATGGGAAATCTGCTAAAACTACATATTTAAATAGTATTTGATACGGAATAATAATGTCTTAGTTAAATCCATTGACAGATTCTGCGTATAAATATTGCACAAGGTTGCAGTAGTTTTATTAACCTACCGGTGCTAAAAGTGTGAACATATTTCGTGATTACAATGCCCAAAGCACGCCGATCGCATCATACTGATGAAGAAGAAGACAAACCTTGCAGGGCCTGTTCAGACTTCAAGTCCTGGGCCAAGAATCAGGGAAAAACAACATTGAACAATACTAATCCGGTGAGGTTATATTTCACAACAGTTCTAGTAATTTCGAACTGATTACAAAGTACTATGAAGACTGACTACATAAATCCATCTACAATATTGTTTTAACGATTGTCTTATTATAATTTTAGATGATTTTATTCATTTGCTACAATATAGTACTTGTTGCATTTAATTTCATCACTCATTGCCCCTTTGCCCTATCTGGAGCACTGTAACTTTGATAACTTGCTTTCTATGAATTACTATACCATAATCAGTTTGGAGATTGTTATGTGTAGAATGCTATGTCTGTAACCCTAAATGGTTTTACTCATATTCAATGTAGATAAGTATTAAAAAATATTGTAAAAAAAGCATACAAACTTTTTACATACCTTGGTGGAGTTATTTTAATATAACCTAACTTAAAAATTCTTCACTTAGTCTGGAAATAATTTCCTATAGTCATTATTTTCAATTATACACACACATTACCTTTTTATACTTACATATGCAGGAACCTCCAAAAGTGAATGACTGTCCACTGGACAGAGATGAACTGGGTAATGCAACTTGGAGCTTCCTCCACACGATGGCCTCATACTTCCCCGATAACCCAACTAAAGCACAATCAGATGATATGACCAAGTTCTTCAGTATATTCTCGCGTCATTACCCGTGTGAGCCATGTGCGTTAGACTTTCAAGTAGAGTAAGTATTCCTTTATGCAGTTCTTTCAAAATTACCATAAATATTAATCATTTAAAATACTAAACTTATTTATAACAGTAGGAGATTTGATATTGAGGTTTATAAAATAAACACATAAACAGGGTCATAATCCCACTTAAGCACTGTCAGGTCTAAAATTTCTAGACCAATCCTATCCTGCCAAAAGTTTATTGTAAGTTACCTAATGTAACAAAATAATACTTACTGAATTAATTTTATAAAATAAGCTGGAGAACCCTTGAGACTTAACTACCATGCAGCCTTATTAATGTTCATTTATTGTAAGAATTTTATCAGTAAACTTTTTTGTTTCAGCATAGGAAAAAATCCTCCCAAGACAAAATCGCGAATAGAATTAGCACAATGGCTATGTGAGCGTCACAACACCGTTAATGTTAAGCTTGGCAAGCCAGAGTTTGACTGTAGTAAGGTACATGAGAGATGGAAAGATGGGTGGGCCGATGGATCCTGTGATTAACATATTAACATACATAAATGTTGTTAAGGACAGAACTTACTGTAGTTTAGTGTTTTGCAGTATTTAAATGTAGCTCCTGTTCATATCCTCTATCCAAAGATAAGGCTCCTTGCATTAGTTTATACTACTTTATTCCTATTAATATTTTTTTCGCCGATGCTTCATTTACGTTCATACAAGATCAAGCCTTTTCCATCTATGTAGCCAGATGGGTTTAAAAACTGCATTGTATAGGTGGAGTTTGTTGTCAATTGTATGTTTGGTCTTCTCCCGCTAAAATAGTTGCATCGATTTGGATAAAATTATACAAAGCTTACTTTTAGGCCAGGTATTTCCACGGATTTCGCGAATAATACCACGGGGGTGCAGCTAGTTTATTCACATGATAGTTACTACTTATAATTATCTAAGACGCGATCCATAACACAAGTGTTGAAAACCCATATGAACCCTCGATCGCTCAGATGTGAACGAGCATTGCAACACTCTTATATTGTCACCACATAAATTTGGAAAATATTAGTCTGAACATAGCGCCTACCATTCATTGAGGGCTGAGCGAGGAGGCGACACAATCCGGCCCACAAAACTAACTATATGCAAGCCAAACAGCATCAACATTTCTTATTATGGATTAAAGTTATTATAAGCAACATGGAACTAGTAATATATAAAAGGACTCCAGTGAGAAATGTCCATATTTATTTTGTTTATAACAATATTGTGATTTTACGATGTAAACCTAGTACAAAGTGCTTGTCTTGTAGTTGTATCTGTGTATAAATGTACATTACATTTTGTTACCAATATAATGGGCTCTATTGAGCTGAAATTATTTTGGTATTTTCATTTTTTTCAGAAGCCTGTATGGGTGTCTCATGCCTAATGATTTATTAGGTTCAGCAAACTAGATGTTCTGAAGGTGATTTCATGTTAACCATTTTTTGGAAAAATTCACCTTAATTGTTTATTAAGCATTAATCGAAACGGTTTTAGGATTATACAACCTTAGGAAAAAAATATAATAAGACAATAGGTATCGGTAGGTATCTTCTAGGAAGGGGTGCTACATCTTGGGTCGCATCGACATCGCAGGTGTGATAGTGGTCAAACGCTGACATATCATATAAAAAAAAAAATATATATTTAAACCACAAATTTAGAATCTTACTTTTTTGAAGTCGGTTAAGAAGATAGCTTTCTGTGAGAAGGCATAACGGTCGCTAAGCACTAGCATAGATAAAATCATCAAATAAATTACCACTTAGAAACGCTTCTGAGTGTGTTAGGTAAGCCTAATAAAAACAACAACATAGCAAAGAGTACAAATTGTAATGAATAATCACATGTTTAACTTACGACTAATCATTATAATAACTAATTATTATTTGATAACAATTCACTTCCAACGAGCAAACGGAACTAAAATAACAATTTCATCATCAAAAAATCATTAACAAAATGTTGTAAGTGAAAAAATCATGATTGCATGGAAACTTTATCAGAATTATATAATCACACAGTTTTCATCAATTCAGAATTATTATATCCATAGATAAGCTCCATCAAAAAGTATCCATAGAGATAAAATAAATTATACTTACAGCATAGCTCATAGCATTTTCCTCATTCTCCATATTTTGGTCCCCAATTTCCATTTTTTTTACTCTTTACAACTACGATACTTTGATGGGTAGTAAAATCAAGCGAAAAAGAATTGAACTAAAGGTGCTCCTGGCTTTTACCTTCTAACAAATAGGTTGAATTAGCTACATCTGTTACAATTGCCGACTTGACGGGAGATGACGCTTCGAGAATTGTCGCAAATAAAACCACTTCACTACGCGTCGGAGCTAATACGCCTATTTTTTACTGCCAAAATAAAATCAATGGTTTATTGTAAAGTAATAGCTATAAGTCATTAAAATTGATTTCGGGAGCCGGCAGAACCATAAAAACTTTATTGAATTAAAATAAGTTCATGAACATTCCACAGTATTGCTTTTATGTGTAATTTACGGAATTTTTCTAATTGTCCTTTCCTTTTTTTATAAAATACTCACCGAAACAAATCCTATATATTAATTTGTCCCTTTGTGACAGCAACAAATCACATGTTTTCTACTTTAATCTTTCACTCTCTGTAGTAGTAAGTATACGTATTTTATCTCTATAGATAACACCAACACATGTAACCTTAGTAAAACCTTACTGAATAATAGCACATTGCACCATACAATGTCTGGACATGGACTGAGGACAGTCCGATCACTGTTTGGTTTGCTCTCATAAGAATTCCATTTCTCTTTCAATGCCAACGAATTTCAGTTGTTCCGTGGGGCCATATCTGAAACAAAAAAAAACATTTTTAATGCATTTTTGTCAGGATAGGGACAAAAATATAACAAGTGTTTTGTATTACTAATATTATAAACTAACTGAGACCCGCGTAAGTCCCGCTCCCGTGGGAATATCGGGATAAAAAGAAGCTCGGACTACATACCGAGTTTAATTGCAATTGGTCCAGCTGTTCTCTAGTTATAAATGGTGTAACTTATAGGAACACAATTTCCTATTAGTTACATCATTTATAACTCGAGGTAACTAGTACGCTATATTCAATGTAAAGCGCTAGAGCTAGGAGCTGGTTATAAGGAGTCAGTATATTCAGGAGGTTATTTAGATTGAGATGAAGTTCCAGTCAGTGTACTGCGATTAGGGGCCCTACATCACCGAGACGCCATGGCGATGTGCTATGTGTCCATGGCTACTTCTGGCTACCCTAGGTCGCCAAATAGACTAGCCACTGTCTATTAAAAAAAAAACAAGTGTGTCCTTCCCATTGGCGACCTCGTTGGACATTGAGTGAGTGAGTCGTAGCCCACACATATACATTTTACTGGCTTCCGTATCTACGTCGCCAGGACGCCAGAGTATTCAGTCTCCATAAAGCGCTCTGTAATAACGTGGCTATACTTCCAAACTGGCGAGCCAGGTGAGCTAACTTCCAGACATTTCGATACGAATTAGCTGGCGACGTCGCTATGGCGTCCCGGTAAGCCCGCGGGCATAGGGCCCTGGTAGGAAGTATAAAGCTATAGTATACCTGTAATCAAAGAATAGTTCCTCCCCTGGCTGTATAGGTCGTTTAGCGAAGATACCGATGCGATGGTCTCCGTTCACCATCATCACCTTGGCGTAGCAGTTCGGGTTGATGGAGTGGTTCGCGAAACGTATCTTGTTGCCTTTACGGGTCGCGTCTACTACGAAGTCTGGGGGGAAATATAATTTAAATGAAGGAGGCGACTTATTTTATTTAGCATGATAAGTGGTGTCGTTTCTTAGCTATTGTAATGCTGACAAGTCGAGCGGGATCGAAAACATGTATTTTTGGAGTGCAAAAGCTTCTTAATCTTTCAATACTAAACTAAATGGGTGTCTATTTAGTTTTTTAATGTTGAAAGATAAAATATTTTTCGTAAGTAGTTACGCATTTTCTAGGGGAGAGAGAGGTTTAGTTTAACTTTTCTGTTCATGAAGAAAATCCGTGATTATTGTGCGAACTCTTTGTGAACTACATGAATAAACGTATATACCATTGAAACGTATGTTTGTTATTGGTATCCATCCATAGTGTTTCCAATCGTTTATTTAACTTTTGACAGATCACGCACATAAAGTTTAGTAATAATTTTTGATACAATGTACTACAGGTAATACTGTCTTTCATGGACGGGCTCCGCCCACTTAAGTGATGTGTCATTCGTTATTAATGACCACAGACTAAAAACGGTTTTGAAATAAATCGATTATCGATTATATTTATAAAACGTACTATTTTATTGTGATTATATTTTATATCAAATCATGTAAAAACCTTTATTATTTTGCATTAAAATGCCCTAAATGTCTCTGTTTTAATGCATAATTAATTTGCGTAATGAAAACAGGTCCATTGTACTCGTACCTAGTAATGGGATCGAATATATTCGTTGCAAATTATTGAATCTAAAGTAATCGTTTGGACTTACTGTAGTTGGTTCAAATAAAAAGCATGTGAATGAACTGCGGTACCTACTTGTAAGGAACAACTACAAAATAATGAGTGTGTCAAATCGATTAAAACTTCTTCATGAATAAAATCGATCGATAAAAGAAATCGAATCGGTAACGGGTCAGGGTATCACTATTTGAGTAAGTATTAGAGCTGTCAAAAGTTAAATAAATGATTGGAAAGGGTATAGGACCCTTTCGGCCGAGCTACGCCAGCCCGATATTGGTGACCCTAATATCGGGGTGACAATCTAGTTTAAATACAATACCGTACATACCATTATTCAAATTAAACAGGAATGAGCACATGTATTTGTCGTAGACCTTCCCTCTCCTGTCGGCCTCGTCCTGCGATATAATCTCGCCGCAGTACTCCGATATGAACTCGTTCTTGTGAGCCGCCTCCTTTAGGAATATGCCCCATCCGGCCACGTCCGACGGCGCCAGCAGCAGGTGCTTGTGGAGACCTCTGCAACCATTCACAAATATTCATTTAAATAAATAACTAGCTGCACTCCGCGGTTTCACCCGCGTAAGTCCCGATCCCGTGGGAAAATCAAAATGAAAAGTAGCCTATAGCCTTCCTCGATAAATGGACTATCCAACAAAAAAATAAGTTTTCAATTGGAACCAGTAGTTCCTGAGATTAGCGTTTTATAATATTAGTATAGATAACATAGATTTATTACAGGCACATTTGACATGTGAGACAGATATAGATAGATTCCTTTCTCTCTATATGAACCAATATTTGATGTTTAAATGTAGAAGACTGTCAGCGACTCTATCATTCTTAGCATTAATAATAAGGACGCTACTCGAGATCTAAATCGAGAAGTCGGAAACCACGTTTGACTAAAAACGCGCCGCAGAACCTGGAATAACGCATAAAAACCGAATATGCACATTTAACTGTAATAATCTCACAAAGGCCAAAGACAGTTGTTAGGTGTAAGCTCCTTTACTGATAGTTCCACTCCTACTACAGGGTGAGGGCCTGAGGTTAGTCCGAGCCCTACTCCCAAGTCGTCACATAATTATCTATGAGCTCTAAGGTAGTTCAGGCGTGTGGTATATTACCTCTGCACGGAGACATTCCTGCAGGCTTGATGCGGCGGCGGCAGGTCCGCGCCACACGCGAGGCACAGGTCGGGATCACACTCGCGTACGCCGAGGTAACAGGGGCACTGCTTCGTGTTGCACGACGCCTTACAACGACATCCCGGGAACCTGTACAACCACTCACTTTAACTCAAGTAGTCATCTCAAGTAATGAAAATATTTGTCTTTTCATTTATTTAACCTAGATACTGATGACAACTTATATTTAAGAGAATAAGCACAGTTTTTGAATCAAGTTACATCCTTAGAAGATTCAATGCTACATTCATACATTTACAAGGCACACAATGTCATAAATTGTGATTACTAGAGTCAAAGGTATGTGCTTTTAGAGCCTTTAGAGACCTCACCTGTTCTGACAATCAGCACTGCACTGACAGAACTTCTCGCAGAAGTTCTGCGACTGTAGACAAGGACAGGAGCTGTCGCAGGGCCTGGTCCCGTGCTCGCAGGGAGCGTAGTTGTACACGTGGTGCGACCCGGACTCCTTCTTCAGCTGTATCTTGCGGCAGTGCTGCGACCAGAGACGGTGCTTCTTCTTCTTCTTGCGCGGAGGGGTCAGTTCTGCCTCGACGCGGCATTCCTCTTGACCAGTGTTTATCCAGTACGCGTATACCTGGGGTACAATACCACTTTAACACATCTTCTGTAACTAAGTTAAATAAACTATTATATACTTTAGATATTCAACTTTATAGTAGGATTAAACCTAATAAGGTAAGACTGATTTTTATTAACTGCGTAACCCCTTATGCACTCTGTTTTGATGTATGAACCCCGCGACTTAGTTGCCTCTAGACGCATTTCTCCAGAGTTCTTTCCTCTGGATACGGTCGGGTAAGCTGAGAGGGTGGTATAGGTGCTGGGCAAGCCTACTCCATCACTTGCTGGCGCTGTATAAAAAGCTTAGATGTGTAAAGGCCAATATTATTACTAAAGGAGCTCTCTAATTTTTATTTGTGAAATTGATAGTGCAATTTTTGGAGACTCATTTTTCCTTATAAACATATCCAGAAGATAAGACTGATTGATAGATGACGCATGTCCTAAGATGCTTGATAAAATATGCAATAAATGGGATCATTTTGAAAAATTCTCATGCAATTAGAATAGACTAAATATCCTACTACATTAAATATAACGAACTATAAAGAAAGACTAGAGACTATAGGATGTGCAGGACGTCATCATACCTGTTGGCAAGTCTTAGACAGCATGACCTGTGCGATAGCGCAGTAGTTAGAAACGAACACCTTATGCAGCGATCTAAACAGGGACTGGTCTGACCCCGTCCATGATGACTCCATGTCGTCTACTGTTAGACCTGGGAACAAGGGGAAGAGTTTAGAAAATTACTCCATGGTAAGTGTTAATCAGTTAATTATTAGCAGGCTTTACCCAGTGCATTATATGCAGGTTCAGTGATTTCTGTTCCGTTCTTCAAGTGACCGTTGGTGCTCCAGTTGCTGTTGCTTGAGTTGCTGTTGCTGCCTGAAATATTAAACCATTACTTATCATCACTTTATCTCATATTATTGTTATTAATTAGTTATTTTTGTTTTACTCTTGAATAAAAGCATGTATTTCGTCTCTCGACCCACCTCAATCTACTGAGATATCAAAATCCAAAAATCGAAACTGTTAACCTCAAAATTCTTTATTCATTTGAAATTATACAATTTGCACAAGATCACATAGAAGCGTCTTAAAAACTATGTTAGGATGTGGACCTTCGGAACGCGCCCACCAATGAGAAGAAGGCACAAGAAACTCATAGGGTTTTTTATTTGTGATCATGCTCACAAAGTTCAATATTTGCAACACAGCATATCTGACTAGTTTTTTTAATAGGTGTCGAATTTGTCTCTCTATCTTCGTAGTAAGGATAGTGTACCTTTCTGGAAGCGGTTGCTATCGTTGCTATCCTCCGAGGAGGCGTCGTTGGGCGAGTCCAAGACGCGCGCAGTCCCCGAGCTGCCGGCCCCTGCGCCGGCCCCTACTCCCGCGTCTCCTGTCCCGGTCGCATCTCCTGCCGCTGCCGCTTTCTCGCGAGCCAGCTTCTCGCGCATGCCTTCCTATAGGTATGTCATTTTAGCTGAAAGATCTTTTTCTTGCTTAGAAAAGTATAAAGAAAAAAAGAGAGGCTAGAGAAGAAAAACATGAAAAACAGAAAGAACAAACATATACGAACGTGAACATCGTACGCCTACACGAATTGAGAACATTTACTTATTTCTTAAATGTGATTCAAAAAGAAAAAAGAGACGTGTGGATTTTTGTGGAATTGGATTGATTCAGAAAAGAAAGAGAGCAATAAATAGATACTTACACTATTTATTTTACTATAACCATTGAATAATGTTTACCAGATATAGACGAACACCATCCATACATAATAGCGTACGTGAATTACGCCATCTTTTACAAATCTACGACCTTTGAAAATTATGCACACAATGACACAGATGGCGTAATAAAGAATAGTTTAGATATTGTTTAGTAATTAGAAGCGATTTTTTCCGTTTGATATTAAATCATGTTTAATATTGCTTAACTGGAGCTGAACATTAATTATATTCAACACATTAAATGAAACTTGTAAAGTAATAAAAAAATACCAGTGGCGCCATCTAGACGTATTTTTGTTTATGAGCCTGCTAGTCTTTATGGAATTAAAAGTCAATAACTATAACTCGATGTCGATTTATCACAATGTTTTACAACAAGGAAATGTTACAAATGTTTTAGCCCGTGGAAATTATGTGACTGTGAAAAATAAATCATGTGACATCTATATACCATATCTTTAGCAAATAAATGACATAGAAAATTAATAAATTTACCCAAAAACTAGTAATTTTAATTCTTGTGATGTTTTGGGTAAGATGTAAATACTAAGTACTACCAGACTATTACTACTAAACAGTTTTATTTCTGATGTATTTTATAACTGGTGTGTGCATTAAGGTGTTAAATATCTGTCTACAAACAAAAAAACTCACCAATAGCATAAAACAATTAGGTCCACAGGGTTCGTTAAATGGCTTGAGATCGGGTCCTTTCCTTTTAGTCAAGTTAGGTCCGGGATGGCTCGCTTGCAGACCTATATCCGAACAACTCACTTCAATGGCATGATATGTGGATGTGAAATAGTTAGACGTATATTACTTGTGACAATAAACATTCATTTTATATTCAGAGATGGTCAATGTTTTAAGGTCATGTCGAACTAGAGGCCCGACAAAATTCAAGTTTTTCAGTTTTTTGTAAAAATTGACCAAATTAGAAATATGTGATATTTTGTAAACGTGTTTAGAACTTAATTTTCCAACGACTTAAACCTTTATATTATGCTTTGCATCAATCAATAATTGTTAATTACATTCCATGGTTATGCAAACTTTGAATAGTTTTAAAGCCTGATAAAGATTTTTATTGTTTGAAAATAATGTTCTAAAAGCGCGTTTCTCCAAATAATATTAAATTTCGATTTCTAATTGGCCTGTTTTTACGAAAACCTTCATTTTTCTTTGAATTCGATGGGCAAGTAGGTCGAATACCTTTAAAGCGAAATTGAATTTGCTAAAGACTTATATCAAAGCAGATTTATGATAGTTAAACAATCATTTAGGTAGGGCCACTGACAACGAAAATGCTAAATCCCAATTTTATTAAACCTAGATTTAGAAGGAAGCTAAAATCGAGTATAACATGGTGAATTTTAGAAATAAAAATGTTTTTACAATTTTTTCAGTGGTTTGAACCCAATACCATAGCGGTATTCTTTTACAAACGAGCTATGGATTTAAAAAATTAAAATATTGTCAGTTACTATAATTGACTTTCAAATGATTAAAACATATTTTGGATTTCAGTTTCATGTGATATTAATGAATTAGAATATTAAAACATAAAAAATAGGTTTCAATTTGTCCCCATAACTACATTGAGAGCCACTTGCAGCCAAATTGCAAAATCCCAATTTCATTAAACCTAGATTTGGTCCATACATTTTTGACAGAGTGTTAAACCCGAGTTTATAAAAATATCAATAGTGATGTGTGGACAAATCTAGATTTAAAAATTCGAGAACCTATTAATTACTTTAATATAAGTCTAGTTTTATTCAATTATAATTAAATAATGTAAACTCACTGCATTTTTTTATCTATTTTGCTTCGTCTCACTCTCACATGTTAAAAAGTGTGGGAGAAAGACAGCATAAAGTTTTATTGACACAAGTTTTAATAAAAGCATAAAGTACAACAGCTCAGATTAGTGATGATATAAATAATAAATTATGAAGCATAAATAAACATACATGATAATATGTGTTTATAGAATATATGGATAGGTGTATGTTTAGTTATATGGATAGTACAGATAAGGATTCTATCCCCCTAGCCCTTAGGGAGCTCAACCGCCACCGAAGAGCATCTGAGCCGTTCCCCCGCGAGCGTACTAGCTTACGCAGTACCCCATTCGCTAATTCTTAGTCCTTGAACCGACCTACTTCCCCGATTAAAGCAAGTTAGCGAGTCTTGCTCTAAAAATCTTATAAGAAAATGGCAGTGTCAACATAGGTGCATAAGAGAATACAGAACTGCCCGAGGCACACAATAGATCTAAATCTTTATTACTTTAATTAAACCGTTATTAGAACTTGACTTCTTTCTTAATCTTAAAAAACCATAACCGAAATATATGAAACTAAATACTGATTTCTGTATGAGAGTGCGATTTTTAAAAACTCGTGAACCATTTCGAAATGAAAGTTTGATAACAACATCGAATGATTATCGAGAGAGATGAAAGAGAACTGAACTGGCATAAATCAACATACTGTAATGGATGTGAATGATTTATTTCTTGTATCTTCGTGATTTACCTTACCTGACAACTGACTGCCTGCCAGCGAAACAATAAACACGTATTACAAACCCTAGTATTATGTATAATTAATAATAAATTATAGGTACTTATATTTATTGATATATTCGATAATTGATTGAATACTTCTTGGAGTAAGTCGTTTATTAGGAATGCTATCCGGGTGCGCGAGACTTTTATTTTATTTTAGTTTTACATGAAAATAACACAGTTATTCACCACGGGCCACTTTCAGTAGAATTGCAATATCTCAACTTTAACTAGACTTAGTCCGTACATTTTCGACGGAAAGATAAAATCAGTTTCAAATTGTATTTTTTTGCAATTTTGGTGTAGGTGACCCTTAGAGATCAAAATTGTATTGTTGTTTTGTAGTATGCAGCTCTAGAACATATTTTCTAAACTTCTAAAATCTTAGTCTTAGTCAAAAGTATTTCAAATTTTAATGCAGCTGTCGTTTATAAAATAACCATCTCAATTAGTATAAGAGAGTTTATCATACACAGTTGAAACGTTCTTAAGTCGCAAACTACTAAATAATGTTACATTTCTTTTTACAAAGTCATTTTAGGGAACTGAAAAAATTAATTCGCGCTCCGGTATTATTTCGCGGTAATGTATTTTTAAAGAAGTTTCATTCAATTATCCTGTGGTGGTACTAGTATAAATGTAATATTGCATATCTAGGTATAAAACACATAGGTAATGTATAAGTACTTGTATAACAAATATACTAATCAGTCTAAGAGTAAACTTAAGATAGAAGGACAAACAGACGAAAGGGAAAAAAATATAGAGTAAAACAATCAGGAAAAACTACCACATACTGTAATGAATGGAAATCAGCCGGACCACAAACAACTGTGGCATTTAGTATTTGCTAAAATGCGCACCACGATTTTACAAGCACAAAAATTGTCCATAACATTGTCTCCAATATATGGACTATCCTGTAAAAATTTTTGATGCAAATCTGTCGAGCCATTTGTCTGTGAAGGAGAACAAACATACAAACAAACTTTGGCATGTTAAATATAAAATCGAGTGGTTGAAATCTGGTTGTGTCATCAGGACACCTATGAGTGGTCTCAATATTTATTTATAGGTCTTTTATAGGGCATGTACTCCAAGTGCGACTATACGTATAGTTAAAGAGATACTCACGATGCAAGAAGCAGTCGTACTTGAAGCACCGTCGACAGAAGAGCGTGTGGAAGGAATGCATCGTCTGGTCCCTGGAGACGGACTCAGCTAGAGGACCGTCTATATTAGGCGTGCACTCCGGGGGCAGAGCGTGAGGGTCGCTGCGTGATGTCAGCTCTATGTACCTATATAGATAGTTAGATATCAATTTGCCATCTCCACGGAAAGTCTCCAGTCACTCCTGACAGACATTGTCGTGTCTAATTTGGATTGAGAAGCTGTGTCGGCTGTTTCTGGATGTAACAAAAGCGTTCAATACGGTTTCTACACAATTTTTTTAAAAGTTGAATTAAATATCTTCTTCTACAAGAAGTTTTTCTTGTACATCTTGTACAAGAAAATGTAAATGCATAATGTGTATGGTATAACCGCAAGGCGGAATTAGTCATAAAGTACTTACTAAGAATAATGCTTACTTTTCCCTCAACTCCTGCGCCGTCCCCTTATCAGGGAACTGTGAGCTGATGGCCTGGAAGATCATGTAGACTGGGAACTGCTTCTCGTTCACTATTTTACGTTCTGGCTCCTTGCTCTCCTCCTTCGTGTCTTTACTCTCTTTTGAGGTCTCTTTCACAGGTTCTTTCTATGATACAATTTGAAAACATAAGTTATGTAATTAAATAAACTATTTTTGTTTTGTCAACTCAAGGTCCTAATTATCATTATATGAAAATTCATCCAGATTGGTTCAAAGTCAAAGTTCTTTATTCATTTGGATACATTTAGATGAAATCACATTAAAACGTCTTCAAAACTGAGTAAGGATGTGTGCCAATGAGAAGAAGGCCCATGTCAGCAGTTTAGCTGGCATGAAAACCTAGCAGACAGAGTTAATTTCATCCGCGTAAATCCCGATCTGGTGGGAATATCAAAATTCAAAGTAGCCTATAGCCTTCCTCGATAAATGGACTATCCAACACAAAAATAATGTTTCAATTCGAACCAGTAGTTCCTGAGATTAGCGCGTTCAAACAAACAATCAAACAAACAAACTCTTCAGCTTTATAATATAACTCGCTTTTGTCCGCGACTTCGTTCGCGTAGAACTCGAAAATAGACCAAGGAATCACGTTGTCCCATACAAAGTTTGCCCCCCTTTTTCACATTGTAGACTTTCGAAAAATCCTTTCTTATCATATGCCTACGTGATACAAAGAACACACCCTCCAAGTTTTAGGTCTCTATGATCAGCGGTTCAGGCTGTGCATTGATCTGTCAGTTAGTCAGTACAAAGGATTTTATATGTATAGATCTTAGTATAGATTAGTAAAAAAGTAAGGATGTATCAGTGTATGTATATATATGATATAAAAAGTAGCTACATCTTTATCCTCCTTAGACATCCTATTATCCCGGTCCCTCCTCTCTTCAGCGATATCCTCCTGCGTCTGGAAGGCCATCAGCGCGTGCACCAGGTCTACGAACAGGTGGTCATCTATGAACCCACCTTCTTTGTCACCTGCCAGGTTTATAATAGTTATGGTAAGTGATATTTAGGTTTTATTAGGTCCAGCGATCTGCGGTTTTACCCGCGTAACTCCCGATCCCGTGGGAATATCAGGAAAAGTTACGCCTAAGTTACAGTCAATGAATCAATGTATTTTTTTACCAAGTTTCCTCAAAATCGGTCCAGTAGTTTCGGAACCTACTTAATTGAAACAAATAACAAAATCTTTCCACTTTATAATATTAGAATAGATTAATGACTTTTCCACAAAATCTTGTACTTTTTTAATTTTTCAAATTGATCCATATTATTAGTAGCTATGAAATTAAACTAGAAATGTATGGTCTTCGTGCAATTACTATAAAGTTTTAGACATAATAAATAAAATTGGCCTACAATATTTATTTATTATTTAATGCATTGTATTTAAGTTGCTGTAGAGCCTGGGACATGTACTTGTGTAAATATGTAGTGCCTGGGACATGTATAAGATGGAGTTGACTTGCCCAGAACTTATACCACCCTCTCAGCTTAGAGGACCAAGTTCATGGGAAAGAACCCTGAATCTGAATGGTTTTGAAGCCTGGCCGGCTATATTCTATTGGAAAGTTTTAGATAATGAAATTTTAACTTACCATGTACCTTCCCGTCATAATTTTTAATCAACTCCTCAATAAACGTGCCATCTTGATCTAACACCTCATCTCCCATGTATGGTATGTTGTGTAGAACTGTCTCATCTTCAACCATGAAGTTCTTCTGTGTCGGTGCCCATGTATACATGGTCGGTATCGGGTTTACAGAGTTTATGATGCGGATCGGAATGTTCTGGGTTGTTACTACACCAAACGCTGCAAGAGTGGGAATTTCATAGATAGGTGATGGATGGGTCTGATAGAAACATAATGGTCTGCATGAGAATAAGTTCAAGTTACCGTCAGTGTAAGTAACCTCAGCCCGTTTCATGAGAGCCTCATGGTTGGGGCTCGGTGCCGGCTGCGGCCAGAACGGCCTTCGACCTCTGTCAGACGGCTCAGCCTCTCGCGTCTCCACCGCCTCCGACATTAGGCGCAGGTTCCGAGCCCATGCTACCTTAACTTCGTCAGCTCTTTTGAACCGCTGAAAATAGAATAAAAAATGCTGTGAACAAAACGAAAAACTTTGAGACGCGACTGGTCTGGTAAGATAAACGGCTACCTTTACTTGGCGAAGTCTCACGTATTCTGATTTCACGCGTTTTTTCCATTCTGCTGATACCTTCGATTTACTCATGGAAATGTATTTTTGTAAAGAAAAGATAAGTTTACGCTATCAAAAACAAAGATAATTCTTCGTTCACCCCGTTCCGTTACCGGTTTTTTTTTCTCTTTTCCCACATATAAAAAAAAAAACCTACGTCAAAAAGGCCAAAACTCACAACAACAAAGAAGGAGGTTCCATCAGCATTTTTCTCTATGGTTTACATTGTCATTGAAGGAATTGTTCACTCATTCGTCTGTCATTATCAATATCTGTGGATTATCTATGATTTGAAAAAGTGTGTTCGCTGCCATTTTCTACAAATTCTATTTGGAAAAACGCTAATATCTAAAAAGGTGAGCCCTACGAGAAAAGTATTATATTTCGTATCGTAAATGTTCTATGTTCGTAACGCATGCTTCCTCTTTAACTATCGATCGCTCCCACTCGGATTACGTAATTTGTTGTGCTCCGTCACAAAACTATTCACAACATCAATCACGATCGAATGGGGTACCTCTCGTCCGATCCGAATCGGAAGCGTAGAGCTGATGTCTACACCGAAAAGTTATTCTGTTTGTAGGTGTGTGCGCACCTACAAACCGGCGCAGGTTATGCGAGATCGAGGACCTTAAATCCGTATGTCTTCGTACCGCGGCGCGTGGGACGGCGGGCCCCCGGGCGCCGAGGCGGAGTACGCGGCTCCGAGCAGCGCGCCGCCGCTACCCGCCACCGATCCCTGGACTGGCGCCCGCTACGCGCCCTACGCCGCCGCCTATGATTACAGTGCCTACCCGTCGGCTGCACCCGCCGCCGCGCCTGCCTACACGTCCTACGGCGTAGACCCCGCCTACTACCGTGCACCCGACGCCGCTTACTACGGCAAGTACCCGGAGCAGCCTGCGCCGTACACGAGCAGCGGCGCCTCGACCGCTGCCAGCTACGCGCCGCCGTTACCGCATCACGACCACGTCGCCCGACGTTCGGTGTCACGCAGCGCCTCGCCATATTACGCGCGCAGCCCGCCACCACAGCCGCGACGCCGTCGCCGTTCTGCCTCGCCGCCGCCCAGCGCCCGCTCTCGCTCACGTTCCCACTCCCGCTCCCACTCTCGATCCTCGACACCGAAAAGAAGCAGGAGGCGGTCCTCTGTCTCCTCGGTATCTTCCAACTCGGACAAATCTTACAAAAGAAAAGCCCGGGGCCGTGTGAAATGTAGTGATCGCTCCTCGACCCCGTCGCCGCGGCCACGACAGAGGTCGCAGAGTCCGTCATCGCCGGCGTCTCGCGGCAGTGGCAGGCGATCCAGGCGTCGCGACGCCTCGACTCCACCCCGCAAGAAGAGGGAATCTTTCACGCCACCGAAGGCAAAGCGAGCTTCTCGTTCACCGACGCCACCGCGCCGTCCGCGGAGGAAGGAAGCTGATCGCGAGCGATCGCTTACTCCGCCGCGTAGCTACAAGATAAAAGAACGAAGGGTAGAGCCGGCTCCTCGTAAGGCTCGCGAGAGCTCGATCACGCCACCGAAGAGTTACGCTCGCAGTGCGTCCTCGTCGAGCTCGAAGTCGGGATCGGTGCGGCGTCGGCGCGCGGCTAGCTCCCGGTCTACGCGTTCTTCAAGCAGGTCGCGCTCTTCGGGCTCAGCACGATCAAGGTCGCGCTCCGCCTCACGCCGCAAACAGAAGCACCGGTCTCGATCGCGATCGAAGCGTCGCTCGAGGAGCGGCTCGGGCTCGCGTTCCGACTCGCACAGCTCGGGTGGCACGCCGAGTGAGGATGAACGCCGCGGTCAGTTTACAGTCGCAGACCGCAAGCGCTTCTGGAAGATGCACAAGTCACGGCAGGAGGAGCGCGACAGGGGCACGCCGCCCACGCAGGATGTGAAACCCGCACCGCCACCGGGCGCCATCGAGTCGACCACGGTCGACGACATCGAATACGGCGACCCGCCCGATGTCGAGGGTCCCAATTTCGCGGAGCTGCTGCCGGCAACCGCGCTACCGCCGGACCGTGCGTCTAGTATGCGCGCACGCGTCGCACCGCCAGGGCTGGCAGCGTCGGGCTCGCTACCGATCAAGAACGACGGCAGCTTCCTCGAGATGTTTAAGAAGATGCAGGAACAGACTAAGAAGACAGAGGAGGCGGAGAAGAAGCCGGAGATAAAGAAGCCGGCGTATCCGTTTATAGGCAAGCGTCGCGGTGGGCGCGTGCTAAAGACGGGCCTCGTGAAGAAGGCGAAGGCTATCGACGAACGCACAGCGGAAGGCACACCGAAGGACGCCTGGTCGCTATACATGCAGGAAGTTAAGAAATACAGAGAGACTTCATGCGAAGAGGAACGCAAGACGCGCCCTCTCGTCAAATGATATTTAACTTCGTTTAGTATAATTAAGTATAGTATGTTAAGGTTTCGTTTTTATCTTCGCTGATGTATTTACGCGTAAAATAGTTTTCTATTGTAATACTGATAAAAGTAATATTGTGTTTGAATATATTAGATTGTTTAAGCGGGCCTGTTAGATATTATTTTAATAATTGACAGGTTTTGGTAATAAAGATTATGACGATAGCGTTGGTGTGTTCTTTGCAGCGAGATGCCTGAGATGATCAAATCCCCGGCGGACCTGAAAACTGCGCCTTTCGACCCGCGCTTCCCTAACACGAACCAAACGAGGTAATGTAGAACTAAACCTATATTTACTATTCTATTCCCGACTGCGGACTGCAGCTGACTACCAAGGTACCTACGACGCGGACCAACAGTTGTACTGTTAGTTAAGTATCAGTTTCAATTTACCAGCACTTGGCGTATGGGGCGGAGAAAACAAACAAGTTATACAGACTCGCCTGTTTTATTTCAATTAGCAAAAGGTCTACTTCAACTTTGTTTCATAACTTTTAAAGGTGTTCAGTTTATGGATGGCCTAAATTTTAGAAGGAACGGCCAGCGCTTTTACTCACGTTAGCCCTGAACTGTATGAGAAAATCTGGGTAAATACTGGCTACAACGCATTCCTGTATCGCCCTTCCACTCTATGTGGAAGCGTTAAATAAATTTGAT
The DNA here is from genome assembly GCA_951213275.1 of Idaea straminata. Taxonomy (NCBI): domain Eukaryota; kingdom Metazoa; phylum Arthropoda; class Insecta; order Lepidoptera; family Geometridae; genus Idaea; species Idaea straminata. The sequence continues at coordinate 651,034 of OX577858.1, forward strand.
TTAGTCATAATTTATTCCACATTAAAAAATCTCCAGCCCCACTTCATAGATCTTTTGTAAATTACTTAAAACAATTTCTTTCTATTGATTAATAGAGTCATAATTCGATGCCCTAATTATATGTAATGAACGTTGAATATTGCAGGCACTGCTACCAGAGCTACTTGGACTTCCATCGATGCCAGAAGGTCCGTGGCGAGAAGTACGAGCCATGCCTCTACTTCCAGCGCGTGTACCGCTCGCTCTGCCCTAACGAGTGGGTAGACAAGTGGGACACACAGCGCTCCGAGGGTACCTTCGCGGGGAAGATATAAGACAGTGATAAGACGATGTTGATGATGACTGTCTAGTTTATTATTTATGTTACGTTGTTAGCAGGAATGTGATTTAGAAAATATATGGTTTAATCCAAATACTTTCGTCTTATTAATACTTACTATAATTGTAGACCTGCAAGATGAGACAAACAAGGGAATCTATCAAATTCAAAGAGTAAAAAAGAAATAAAACTATATTCTTCACTATCACTACATAGTATAAAACAAAATCGCTTACCGCTGTCTGTCCCTACGTATGCTTAGAGCGACGAATTTTGATGCAGTTTTTTTTAATAGATAGCGATTAAAGAGGAAGGGTTTAGTATATAAAACAAAACTACCACGCGTACGAAGTCGCGGGCAACAGCTAGTTTACATCTAAAAGAAGAGTAGCTAGATGGAGTTTATACGATACTTGGTTTTGACCTAGCCTAGGATTTAGTTCTAAAAATATTCTATCCATGTAATACTTAAAAACCAGAATTTAAATTAAAAAATATATATTGTCGTCAAAAAACGTTTTAAAGAGGTCCGGGAAAGGCGCCCTTGTCTCTGAGCTCGTCCCAGTGTGATATCCAGAAGTTGGGACAGATTGTCTCGAAGTACCGTTTGAAGAGCTTGCAGTCGTCGACGGGACCGAGCAGCCTCAGGCAGCGGTAGTAGTCGCAGTAGTTGTCATAACATGCTCTGTGGACGAACACGATCAAAATAATGACCAAGGGAGAGTTAAAATGAAACTATAGGCTTCTAAGAACAAAATCCTAGTACTTGGTATGGTAAACAAGTAAAGTTTTCAAGTGTCGTCATGGCAAACATTTTAGAAACTAGCTGCGCTTAGGTCTATCATAGTAAATAATTCAATTCTTGATAGTTTTAATTGTAAAGTAGGTAAAGGTACTACGGCCTTTCCAGTAAAATAAAGCTTAATTACATAGCTGGCGGAAAGACAGACAGAAACCAATTTCAAAAAACTATAGGTGCCTAAGATCTACTTCTGAAGTACATACTGACTCTTTATTAATCTAAGTTTTGCAAATAATCAACCTACTGCTTCTCTTACACTGGAAGAGATCGCCCATAGGCCGTGAGACCGCCCTTTGTGCCACTCTAGGATATTTCCCTATAATAATATGCGTTTATCTATATAATGTAAAATACTTACTTTGTCTGATTTGTGAAAGGATAACGGGGATCAATACGAAGCGTTCTGAATTCTTGATCACACATGTTTATTTATCTGAAGGCGGATAATCCGAAACAAAACAATTTATAAAAATAGGAGATCTTTAAAATAAAGTCACTACATTTCATGACAAAATATAAACAAATGAAAGATCAAAATCCATGCTGCCATACAGATGCGACGATATAAATTAAAGTAGGTTGTAACCATTTTTTAAATAGTTTTAGTTTTATATTATTTACAGAATTTTTAAAAAGCAGTTTTTTTTTTCATTTACCTCAAGTCCCACTTTAGTGCAGTGGGTGCTACGGAAAAAACCTATCATGCAGGATTCTAAAGATCTACAAGGGGCGTTATTCTCTTTATAATATTACACTAGATAAATCGACAAGCGTTATCCTGAAACTCGATATTAGCGCCACCTACGCCTCTATGGGGCCTACACAAAACTTAATAAAAATCGGTCGAGTTTTATAGATAGTTAAGCTAAGATTCGTACATTATAGATATGCAAATATAAAAATTAAAATAATTAGGTAAGTATTTACAAAATACATGATTCACAACAAATTCGTAAAGTAAAAACAAGTAGAAATTATGATGTCACGGAGGAATTTGATTAAATTCGCCTGTGACATCATCAGTTGTCGCCTAGTTTAGTTAGGAGAGCATTTGCGTACCAAGCAGAAGGTCGCATGTTCAACCTCAAATCAATATATTTCTAAAGACATGCATGATTTCAAATGGAATGTTTGATATGCATACATAAAATTGTATATATGTTGGCATATTCATTGTAAATTATCAGATGGTTTCAAATGGACAGGTGGACCATGGGAACCTTCCTATGGTACACCCATGTGAACTCTGTTAGTGGACCACGGGCAGAGCGCGATAACAAACAATATGACAATGTTAGGTAGAAAGGTAGATAATTTTAACTAGATTAATTTCTACATTACAACATCAAAATAAAAGTAATATTTAAAATTATAAATAACACTATTATACAATAGATTTACAAATAAAGTTTGAAATGACTTGAGTTAGCTGCGCCCCGCAGTTTCATCCAAATAAGTCCCGATTCAGGGGAAATATGGGAACAAAAAGTAACCTTTGTTATTCCAGGTCTCCAGCTATTATACTTAGTTTTTGCATGAAAAATTAACACACACAAACCCTTTCAGATTGACTATATTTACACTTAGGACACACCTGGGCACCAAGTGTGGGTATTGCACCCGGTGGACAAGCTGCACAAGTCTGGGTAACACATATGGGTCCCAAACCACTTTGTTGAAAAAAACCCCAAACAAAAAAAAGTGAAAATTTATATTTATGTACTTATGTTTAATTTTTCACACAAACTCTGGAGACCTGGATATTCCTACAGAACTTTTTTCCCCCTTAATATCTGCTATCGGGTAATCTAGCCATAATCAGATCTGTTTTCCGACTGAATGTATCATCTTATTAGATCACTCCTTCTTTTCACTCTTTTTTGTCGAAATCTAGATGTCATCTTTTCAAGTGCCTAACTTTGTTACTATCACCCAGTCGGCGATCAGAACTTACGCGAGTGAAATCAAAGGGCGCAATTAGATTATAATATTAGCAACTTTGAAATAATTTACGAGTTGAATATGTCAGAATGTTTGGAGAGGCTGAGAGTGGCGTATTGTTGCTGACGGTGTAATATACCGAGACATTGTAGCAAACATTGCATGCTGGCTGCTGACGTTGCCTGAAATATTACATATTATTAGTTTTGAGTTACTTCAAACGTGATTTTTACCAGTACATAAGTAAAAATAATTCTTCCTAAAAAATGCTATCTGTGTAACTCATTTTCAAAAGATTGTAGGTTTCATTAGATTTCTAAGAGATGGCTTTACTAAAACGCAGGACATTTAGTATGGGAGCTTGGCATAGTGTCTTTTTTGGCGCAGTGCGTTTCGAGACTTATGCCAATCGATAGAGGGCATGTATTGTTTGAACAAATATTGTTTTCACATCGAACCTCTAAAGCGTCTCGGAAGCGGGATATTTGTTGAATCATGTTGTTAACGAATCACGTTTCCGAGACGCTTTATAGGTTCGGTGTGAAGGCATTATTTGTTCGCCGTAATGCCCTCTATCGATACGTATGGGTCTCGAAGTGCACCGCGCATTTTTGGAAAATCATAGGACAACAGCAACACATTTGGTTAAATATCCAGTTTCTGAGACGCTTTAGCGGTTTGGTGTGAAGGCATTATTTATTTGCCATAATGCCCTCTATCGATTGGCATGGGCCCAAAATGCACTGCAGCATTTAAGGTTACTATGCCTAAATGTCCAAAGTCTATCTCTAAATAATTCTTTGTCAATGCAGACAGTGACAGCATATTAGCTCCTGTGAGCCTCATAATTATGAACAATAATATAACGATTCATTGAACAGATGTTGATATAGAAAACAGTATGTTTTCTCACTGGATAAGATAAACTATGTCATTAAACATGCTCATGTTTGGTGTAAGTACTTACTTTAAGAAGGAGTAGATCAGGGTCTGTATGTGGGAAGGGAGAGTCTGCTGATTCTATGCATCTGGCAAGTGCAGCATCACTGAAACATTCATGTTAAACTATAAACACAAGTAGCTTATGTTTCTAAGACTAACATTGTGGTGCAGTGGGCATATACCTGCTTGAGTCGCAGAAGGTTGCAGGTTCAATTTTCGTCATTCAACTAGTATTTGTGTAGGTATAGTTTCTTTAAACAAATATTTGTTTTATGTGTTTTTATAAATATTTACTAAAAAAAAGTTTGTAAGTGTTCCATTGTCTGGTCACCTAAACACTGCTGCTTAGTTTATGGCTAAATGGTGCTGTGTGCAATATATTTATTTATTGCAAGTGGTTTTGTTGTTTTTATGTAAAGGAGTAACAAACAAGGTGTTTGTCATAGAGGTTGGTTAAAGGGATTATTATTAGGATAAAATAAGTACCTCATTAAAGAATTGAATGGAAGAAAATAGCACCCATATAAGTTTAAGAACCTACCTCATTTCAGTAGTTTGTAATTGCTGCCTTGCTGAAGCCATAGCATCATGTACAGCCAGCTGTTCCCGAGGCTGTAACGGGGGATTAGCACCCATTGCCTTAGTATGTATCTCAGCAATAGCCCTCAGTCCATTTACCCATTCTTGCCTTGCTCGAGCATCCGTGGCGCGCAGTTTCAGCATGTCACCCGAGGCGCAGTTGATCGTGAACGTCTTTGAGTCCTCGTCGCTCGGGCATATTACTGCTCCTGCTAAATGCGCCTAGAACGAACAAACGAATCTCATGTAATTTCAATCAAGAAGTAACTACAATTATGAACCTATTATGCGTGATATTCATCATAGATTAGTTTATAAGTCAGACAGGTAGTCAGGATATCTACTGTTTTGATAATTCCACGGTACAAGGGAAAAACCGTGAAGACAAAACAGAAGGCAATTCAAATGCTACTTAGTTTAAGATTTTTCTGAACATACTTCTCCTCTAGCAGGCTGTCCTGGCTGTATCGTGTCTCCAGGTCCATCGAATAGGTAATAAGACAGCACCCCGGTCTCAGAGTCGACGGCGAACCAGCGCTGCTGCCAGCCCTTCACGACGTTAGTGTATTTGTATAGCTGCCCAGACAGGGGGCGGTGCGACCCTAGACCTGCTGATTTCATCATTTTTCACAGAATTATCACAGCACAACAAGCAAAGAAATAACAAACACAGACAATTTTTTTATAATTTTTCAATTCAATTCAACTTTTTTATATGGCTGATTGCTGACATAAGGGCGCAATTCTGCCAATGTCAAGTGAGTCGAGGAAAAAAACTACAGCAATGAGAGTGAACGGTATTAGGTTTTGATCGGTACTTGAGATTCCTTGTGCAGAATAATTTTGGAGCAAGACCATAGAAAGACTAAACAAAAAAACAACACAAATAAAGATACTTATAAGTAATAAATATATACATAGATAATGAATAAACAAAAAAATGATAAAAAATATTATATAGATAATACATACGTACATAGGAGAACATAAAACGAATTAATAAATACCATGTCTAAATATTCTAATTTAAAGTTTAATTTTGTTAGTAATAATATACCTAGCTAGAAAATAAACGAACCGAGTAAAAACGAGAGAAAGAAGAGTTTTAAGGGAGGAAGGACGAGGAATATCCTCAGGTAGGTAGTCATAAAAAGAAAACTGCTGCTTCGGGCAAGAGAAAAATATATGACTAACTGTACCCTCATCCAAGCCACACTCACAGATAGAGTTATCCCTAATCCTAAGTTTGGCAAGGTGAACCGGTGAGCACGTGTGACCAATTCTCAGCCTACAGATCACAGACGTTGTTGTCTTGTCAATATTTTTAAAACGAGAAAACCAAGGTCTATTCGGGATTGTTGGTTGAATATCACTATAATATTTGCCGACCCTGTTTCTAGTCAGTTCCCATCTTTTAGACCAAGCCTCTAGCAAATTATCCCTTAGAGTAGGAATTAAATCGTGAGAGTAAACCCCAGAGTGTTTCGTTGAGCCGAATTGGATAGCATTTTTGGCACAAGAGTCCGCATTCTCGTTACCAGGTATTCCAGCATGACCCGGGATCCAGGCGAGTGCAATATCAAAGCAAAGTTGATGACATTCAAATAATGCCTTTCTAATTTCAAAAATAATTGGATATTTGGCATTAGAACGAAAAGGGTTAGACAAAATGGCTTGCAGACAACTTTTAGAGTCCGACAGAATTAACGTTTTTTTAAGGTTATGTGATTTAACAAATAAAATAGCTTCCAGAAGAGCAATAGCCTCCCCTGTAAATACAGAACATAATGAAGGACACTTGAAACTTAAAATGATCCTAGATGAGGGGAACCATACAGCTGCGCCGACTGAACTATTTTGCGATAATTTTGAAGCATCAGTATATAAAGTAGTCCATCCGGGGAAATCAGTATTTAATTTAATTAAAAAAGCAGAAGGGATATCTAAACAGTCTTTATCAATTTCAAAATCAATCAACACCCTAGGTTTAAAGGTTAAGGCATCATACGTTAATGAAAAAATTGGGGATGACTGTAATTGAATAATAGGGTTAGGAAGGCGAGTCAATTTCAAAAAACTTCTTAGGATGCAAGGTAATTTATCACTTGAAGGGATGTTAGAGGGATCTAAAGAATCATTGTATGCTTTGATTTTTCTTGGCAACGAATGTTGGGAATTCTGCAAAACCCTCAGGAGAAACCGATCACAAAGAAATTGTCTTCTCAAGTCCAAAGGCGGTTCCACACATTCAACCTGCATGGCGTTGATAGGCGATGATCTCATTGCCCCCAAGATTAAGCGAAGGCATTTCGACTGAATCTTATCTAATTTCGAAAGAGCCGACTTATTACAAGGATCCAAAATAAATGAACCATAATCCAAATGACTACGAACTATCGCATTGTACAACAATCTTTGACTAAACGGGTGAGAACCCCACCAGACGCCCGATAGTGAGCGCAGAACGTTAATATTTTTTTCGCATTTTCCAGCGACATACTCAAAGTGAGCTTCTCCTGACATTCTGGAATCCAGATGGACTCCGAGAAACTTCACCTTTGACACTTGAGGGATCACACCGCCGTCCACACACAAGTGAACACTCGGGATCACCCTCCTACGAGTAAAGACCACAGCCCTGCATTTAGGTACTGACAAGGATAGACCATGAGCAGCTAGCCAAGAATTCAAACTATTTAAATTTATGTTGAGTTGGGAAGTAGCTTGATCAGCAGAGTCGGCGGATACGTAAATGGTCAAATCATCAGCATATTGAAGAATCTCAGCCGGTGGAGCAACAGATTTATCTAATTCTGCTGTATAGATGCTGAATAGCAATGGACTCAAGACGGAACCTTGCGGTAAGCCCTTCCAAATATACCTTAGAGGGCAAGAGGAAGAGTCTACTCGCCCTCCCATATCCATTCCGGTTGGTACTTTAATGAAAATGGATCTTCCAGTGAACAAGTTCATGCAAAAACGAACCATCTTCCAAGGAATACTCAGCTGAACAAGTTTGTTCCTGAGAATCTGGAGTTGGACGTTATCATAAGCAGACTCTATGTCCAAAAACACTGCTATCAAATATTGTTTTCTAAGCATGGACAAACGAATATCAGTAGATAAGATGCTGAGACTGTCTAAAGTGCCCATTCCCTTTCTGAATCCGAACTGTGATTCAGCCAGCAAGTTCCGACTCTCCACAAACCATTCCATTCTAAGTTTAATCAGATGTTCAGAGATTTTGGCTAGGACAGGTGATAGAGCAATAGGCCTGCGGCTATTGGGGGAGGAGGGATCAACTCCAGGTTTGGGAATGGGAATTATTATCTGGGTTTTCCAAGACTCTGGAATAAGACCAATATCAAAGAAATTATTAATTAAATGGAGAAGATAAAGTTTGCAATTATCTGAAGATTTAGAAATAAATGAATATGGAATACCATCCAATCCTGGAGAAGAATCTCTTAGACCGTCAAGTGCAATCTGTAATTCATTAAAAGAAAAGGGAGAATCCATCGAACTTGATGAAGATAGGAAATATTTTGGAAGAGGGAGGGAATCCTTAGTAGGCACCCAGGGAGGAGCAAGTTTATCTGAAAAAGGTTCAATCCATGATTCCAAGTCGTTTGAGGTTATATTATTAATGGAGCAGGATCCCCTAAAACGTTTTATTGCTCTCCAAACGATCGTAGCGGGAGTTTTGGGGGATAAGCTCTCGCAAAAACGTTTCCATCCTAGTTTCTTCTTCGAGGATAACATTCTTTTGACCTTAGCTGAACACCGTTTATATTCTATAAAATTTGAGGTTGTCATATTAAAATTATATGATAGTTCAGCTTCCTTTCTTTTCCTGATGGCCTCGGAACAATCGGAATCCCACCAAGGCGTAGAAACAAAAAAGTGCGGCGGTTTTTTAAGGGGGATGTTAGCCTCGGCAGATGAGTTTAAGGCATCAATAAACAAAGAATAGGCATTCAAACAACTGGTTTCGTTTGGAATAGGAAGGGAGGAAATTTTACCATCTAGGGTAGAAGCATAAGCAGGCCAATTGGCTCCCGAGATTCTGTATTTAAGAAGGGACGAAGAATTGGAAAAAGGTAATACTCTGGACTGAAATTTAAGAATTATAGGAAAATGATCGCTACCATACGTTTGGGAAAGAATTTCCCAGGAAAGTTGAGAGGACAAGTGAGAGGAGCAAAGAGAAAGATCTGTTACACTTCTTGGATCTTGATTGGGAAAAACCCTGTGAGTAGGAGATCCATTATTTAATACACAGAGGTCGAAATCATCAAACACTTCTAATAAGTTGTCCGAGAAGGAGTCATGACGACCCGAACCCCAAGATGGGTTGTGGGAATTAAAGTCACCTAAGATAATGAAGGGGGCTGGGATAGAAGATATTAAATGTGAAATGATAGGGATGAGATTAAGAATAGGATGGGGAATATATATTGAAACAAAAGAAATATTGAAAGCTCTAATAGCTACTGCATTTAATTCAAAAGGAAGGGGAGGAAGCGAAATTTGGGAGAAAGAGACATTACGTCGAATAAATAGAGCACAGCCGGCATGATTGTCTGATCGATCATTTTTGTCAATTTGAAAAATATATTGACAATGACATGACGTTGTGACGTTGACAAACGTTTGTTCTTTTTCACGTGTCACACAAAAATGATCAGGATCCGTACTTCCTCAGTTTTTCCCATCAACAACATTACCTACGTCCGGAAATGGTGTCAATTTGACAGTTGACATCGTATTGATCATAAATATGGCACTTAGTTGATCGATTTGTGTTTGAGCAAAAATACAGAATTTATACAGATAGTGTACAAATATTACGATAAAAATGGGGTTCAAACTAGTGCGCGTGGATGCGACAGAACCATGTAAAATACCACTTGCTGTTGGGACTCACTTAATCGGCCGAGGAAAATTCTTAGATGTGAGTAGCTATCTACTACATATTTACTTGCTTATCAATAGATAGGTTTTATTTTACCACTAGCCTATATCTATTTGGCTTTTAGCAGTAATTATACTGAATAATTACTTTTATGACCTAATTCTATGTTGCTTTATTTTAATGTCTTGCTCACATCACAGGCACACATCTAACTAAATTTTTAAGACGGATCAAAGTGATGTCTTGCAGGGTTCCAAATGAATAAAGAATTTATAAAGCGTTATCTATTTACAGTGCCATGACTACAGGGTGTCCCGGAACCACGGTCAGCTGGAAGTTACTGATGATACAGTTCGTATCATATCTGTAAGTTTAATTTATATAAAATTACTCATCATAGAATTCAATTTCAAAAGGTGTCTGTGTTATCTTATAAAATAATGTCTTATTATACAAATTATTATTATTATGTAAATTAATCTTTATCTGTTCTAATTATTACTGTAGCATAAAAGGAGCTTTTATATTCGCATTTAGGATTACAGTCTAGATCATAACCTGTTATTGTATACTTACCTACTTTTTGTGATTGTAATCTGCTGTGTGAATTATTAATAAAATAAAATAAAAATCAAATTCTATGGAAGTATAAAAATGAAAAGTACCTAATTTAAGATTATAAGTTAAATCTAAAAAAAACATCTATGTAGATGTGTATTTTTTTTCATGATCATTTCCCCTTCAGCTCCACCAAAACCCATGTTTCTTCCGTCGTAAATGCAGCGATAACACCAACATACTGCCTCTGAATGAGTACATTGAATTAAGCAACGGAGACCAGTTTGGTTTAGTACCTGAGAGCTACTGGTATGAGCTGATATACTGCATCGAGAGCCTGGTGCCACCATGTGGAGACTACACACCTTCACCAGTTAAGGTAACTTAATAAGAAGAAAAGATTTTTGCTTGTAATGTAAATAGGCTCTGAATCCTTCTGGATCAATTTTGATTTAACCTTGTATGAGGACACATTAATTAATTGGGAGTAGCATAAGCTACTTTTTATGCTAAGTTGTAACATATACAGGTGAACATATAAACTAGTGGTGTCAATGCAAAAAAAAACCTTTCCTCTATGTCATATTATTAGTATATCACAAGGATATGGAGTCCCGGGCCTTTGGAATGCAGCCAAAGCCAACACCCTTACTTGTACTTGTATACAGGCTGTTTTCCGCCATTGGACCCTTTTTAATTGGGTCCTTTTTGCGTGAGGATGGAGTAGGCTTGCCCAGCTAACTAAGCCGCGGGTTTCATCATGATGTTTTCCTTCACCATAAGAGCAATGTCAATTAGCGCACATAAATTTTTCTTAAGAAAAATTCACTTTGAATAGTCTTAAAAACTAAGTTAGGCTGTGTGCCTTCGGAACACGCTCAACAATGAGGATGTCGTTGCTGAACTGGTGATGATCACTGTCTGCACTATAAAATGCAGTCAAGGACAGCTTGTCATCTCTAGTTCATAATTACCTACATATTTTTTGTATGCTTGTTTAGAAGTCTACTGGTGAAGAACCCAGTGTTAGCGGATCCAGCAGTAACATTAGCCAGATTGATATCGAAAATACAGAAAGTGTCAAACCTTCTGCATCACGTGAGTATGCATAATAATATTTTGTTTTACATCTAATATAGATAGATGATTTAGGCTGCACATCTGATAGGGTGATATTTCGTTTCCGAACTTAACTGGTAAAACAGCATGGCGCAACTAGTCATATATAATTAGAAGATAACCTGAAAGAAAACATTAAAAAACTTCAAATAGATAGTGACTAAGGAAGATCATAGTTTCAATAGTGCCGGCATATAATATGCAAAGAGCACCACAAATAAAGATAAATTATGTATGCATTAAAATAAATATAATTATGACTTCAAGTCGCGAAAACCTTACAAAATACTATTTTCACAATGTTTATAATTAATAATAATTTATTAACTTGTTCCAAAGAATCAACATTCATGGATGCTGAAGTGCAAACAGAAATGCAAACCGCCTCAGCCTACAAAAGATCACACTCTGAAGACTCCAACGAGACACTCGTTAAAAAAGTCAAAGCTGAGCCTCAAAGCCCATGTCTTAGTAGTGAAAACCAAGGAATCAACAGTGAAAACCAACCAATCAATGTTGAAACTAAAGCGGTCAAGATTGAAAGTCAATCTGTCAACAGTGAAAGTCAAGCTGTCAACAGTGAAAGTCAACCTGTCAATAATGAAAGTCAAGCAATCAATGCTGAAAGTAAAGCTGCTAACAGTGAATGTCAAGCGGTCAAGATTGAAAGTCAAGCTGTCGACAGTGAAAATCAAGTCGTCAAGATTGAAAGTCAAGCTATCAACAGTGAAACTCAAGCTGTCAACAGTGAGAGTCAAGCTGTGAGTAATGAAACACAAGGTACAAGTTTTGAGGACAGCATCCCAGATGAAGGGATCCAAGATACTGATGAAGTTACATCAGAAAGTGAAAAAGAAACAGCAACAGTAAATACCGGACCTTGCAGACAAAACATTGTAAAAAAAGAACCTAATGTTGAAACTGTAAAGACGGAACCTAGCAATAATAATGTAGAAACAGAGTCAAATAGTCAAGAAAATGTGAAACCAGGGCCAAGTAATAATCAGCCAGTAAGTAGTTCCAACTAAATCCATTAATATTATAAATGTGTTTTTGTGTTAGTAAATATTATGTCTGTGGTGTGTGTTTGTTACTTCTTTAAAACTACGTTACAAGATACAAGCTATGTTATCTGTATAGGGTGGTGCACCTGGAGCAGCTGGAGTTCCAGCAGACAAGGCGGCTGGAGGTGCTGCAGCCCCCGCGGCGGCTCCCGCACCGGCCGCCGCCAGGCCGAGGGAAAAGTGCATGTATGGAGCGCAGTGTTACAGGTAATTGTCTGGAGCGCCAGGTTGTACTCCCAACTTGTAATTCTATACGGGCTGTTTTCGGCAACTAGATCTCTTGAGTTGGGTCCTTTTTACATAAGGTTCGCCTTGACAGGTGGAGAACCAGCCCAGCATTTTCATTGATTTTTCCACCATGGTTTCATGAAAATTTTGTGGAAGGTTATTGACGTCGCCTTTAGTCTTATTTCCCTCAATACCAGTCGAAGAGGAACTTGCGCGGCCATTCAATCTCTCCAAAGGGGGCTGGCGTCCATTATACTCAAATTGTAGAAATGTTTGTTGAAGGCGCCATTACCAAAAGCGTTTGTAGCTAAGCCATTCATCCAACCATCCCAACATTAAAAAGGCGATAGTTTGTGTGTGGCGCCTTTTGAATCTTTTCATTCGTTCCGGAGCTGCGATAGCGCGTGCAATGTACGTTTCGCCTGGTGTCGAACTTCTAATATCTCTCTTTCATTTAGGGGTTAAATTCAGCCACTCGAGCGCAGATGCTTCACTGGAAAGTAAGTGCATCTATTAAGGCTACCCTCATTGAAATATTTCAGAGTGAATCCAGCCCACAAGGCTCAGTTCAGCCACCCAGGCGACGCGGACTGGGCGCTCCGCGTGCCGTGCCGGTGGGGCGCGGCGTGTCGCGACATCCGACCGGCGCACTTGCGTGATCACGACCATCCGCCGCGTCGGGACCAGCAGGAACGACGCAGAGGCGGACATGGTACGTATCTAATATAGGGAAAATTATCACTGTGAAGTTAACTGCATGCGCAGACGCACGCATGACTCACAGTGCAGGATTTGGGATCATTCGAGGATATGTTTTTATAAAGATAGAATATATGAGTCAAAAACATAAATGGTGCTATGAAGAATTTCCATTTAGGCATGTTTATTCGTACCTAGCGCTATCCCGCGCGCCGTTAAATGCCGTTTTTTAACAAAATTGGTAATTTTCACGAATGAAAAACTTCAAAGATTGACAAAACAGCCGAGCTGAAACAAGACTACTGTAACGACTATCTAAACAAGAAAGTTTCATGTTGCTAGTCATGATAGTTTATACGATATATCGTAGTATAATTTAAGGAAGTCCAGTTTAAAAGAAATATTTCATGAAAAATTTATGCTATCATGTTTTCATATGGTGAAACACTGCTCAAAGATCTGAAGATACATTCTAAATAAAAAATATTGTTGTTGCTGTAGCGGAAGTTACTTAGTTTGAAAAAGGTATTTTGAGATCATACCGGCCCTTAAATAGTTTAAGAGATATTAAGTTCTTACATCCCGAATCCAACACTGTGTGACAGGCAGGTATGCTCCTGTTTTGCAGCACCGTGTGTTTCCAGAATAAGGGTTATTCAGTGACCTTTATTCAGTGAAGCTGTCATGTAATATCGATGAATGGTTGTCGCCAGGTATACGCGTCGTTCAACGTCACGGCAACATATTCTACATAAACGCAAATTCAGTACACTTTTACGACGATCATTTCCAAGTTCAGGACTCGGATGGGGAGAGCGTCGATTATGATTACGAATTCTAATCGATTACTATGTGATTGAGGTTCAGATAGGGGCCCAAACGTAAAATGCCTTCCGCCTATTATTAAATGTTAATTATTGAATTGAAAATTGTTATGTCAGTTCTTTTCCTACATTATGTATGTAAATATAATTTAAAGATCACGTCTTGTCGTTTCTAAGCCTGCCCAAAACTAAGTAAATAAAAAACCTATGAGTAAAATATAATAACACCTAAATAAATGTTTAATTCATAAAATCCCATACATATTATTATGCCATACTCGACTTAAGTTAGAACAAGCAAGAAAAATTACAATTTGTGAAAAACAAGAACAATTTGTACTAAAAAGAATTTCGTCATTAAATTATACCAAAATGTAGAAAAAGAACTCACCTACCAATGTTATACAGAACAATTTTCCATTAACATTTTCGGTTATAGACGAAAGGCATTTTGCTTCTGGCTCCTATTTGGCCCCTAAGTTGTGATATTATTTAGGTGTGAGAAAGAAGAGAGATATGATAATGCGTCGTAGACAATCGCACAGCACCGATAGCGACGACTCGAGCGAACCAATCATAACACGGACGAGGAATGCTGGTGTTCCCAACAATAAGATAATCAATGATGAAAGCGATTCGGAGAAGGATCCTTTTGCCTCTGATGATACTGACGATTGGGTACCTTCTGATGACTAGAGATTTACAATTAATTGATCGGTGGAATTGCAAAGAGCTTCTATGCCTTCATAGATGGCAGCACCGCTTACCCACCACTAGCTACTGGATAGAAAAAACGTGTCGCGGGACACTCGTTTGGAACTTCGATGGTTTGGAACGATGTCCCTTTATCTACGTTTTTTCTCGGATAGGTCTCCTCGCCAAACCGCGATAAGTAACTTCGTTCCAAAAATTGACTAGTAAAAATCCATTTTGTAGTTTTAAGTAGATAGATAGATAAACACTTTATTTGTATAACACACAAAACATTGAAAATGACAAAAAAGACAAGACAGCTTATTAACTATGAAAAGTAAGTATATTGTAAGCACTCTAGTTATTATAATTTCTCTGGCCCGTATTCTCTCGACCAAAATTATAGAGCGCGCTATCTATCAAGCCATTCGGAAATCGAAAAAAATATATAAGTAAATCCAATAATATGTTGGACCGAAACATTATTAACTTTATTATTTTTAAGTATTCTGTCGAGATTAAATCATGACGTTAGATAGAGTTAGATATTGTACCATAGAAATTTAATTCTAACATAAATGTTTTTAACACCGGAACAACAAGGGTTTGTAAGAAGAGCAATGTAACACTGAAATCCATATTATTTGAAACAACATTTACAGTTTAGGCATATTGAACAGTTTAGGCTGTGTGTATCAGTCAGTCAGTCAATGAAACTTGCATATTTTGTCATTTAATTTTGTATGGTTTTATGGACCAAAAATATAAGAGAGTTACATACCGCGGACTTTTCCATATAAAAATAAATACCTTTTCTCTCATTATTTTCCAATTTTGGTGTTTATTTTTATGTAATTAATTAATTATAAAGTAGGCATTAAGTACTCCTTTTTTTAAATACTTTAAAGTTGTTAGTAAACGTATACTTTTTTGTTAAAATACTAAAACATGTTAGCAAAGAATGCAAACTATTCAAGCGATCGACATCAATAAAATAACATTTTGATCCAATTTACGGTAGAACAGATAAATGGATAAAATTTCTTGATTTGGTCGCCGCGCTCAAAGCCCGCGATAACAGCTATGCAATAGCTTAAAAAACACTTTAATTGTACAACAAAACATTGAAACGAAATAAAAATAGCTTTGCTCCGGAACGAAAATTCCATCAAAAAATGCTATGGTATGTGATCCTCTTAACAAAATTGTTTTGTATTATTTAATAGTCGTTGTTGTACCTACTTGTTGTTAGGTATATACCAAGCTAGGCCCTGCGGTTAAGTCCCTTGGTCTTATCAGATAAAAAAAAATAGCCAATGAACCAAGTTTCATCCAAATGGGTCCATCAAAGTGGGGTAGTTTTAAGAATATATTGTAACAAACAGATTTTTTTTTTCTCTCTATCATATAAAGTGTAAATAGCAGTAGCGAGGGTGTTTTTTTATATAAAGGTAAGCCGAAAAAACACCAATAGCAACCAATAGAAATGATTTTAGTATGTGTGAAGACCCACATATGAGTGTTGTATGGATGGACTCCTCTCTACTGGTAGATAGATAAAATAATAATTATATTGTTCATTGGTAATTACATGTATTGTTTTGTTCTTGGATGGGTTTGTAGTTAGTTAGCCTGTCGAGGACTCGTTGTTGTGATCTAATTGTAAGTTAAGTATTATAAGTTAATATTATGTTTTTTGTGATTTAACTGTATTGTTTAATAGTTACCTAAATTAAAACATATTTTAGTAAACTTATTGAATTGCTTACCTACTATTACACACTTACAAGAAATTGCAGTATTTTTATGTAATTAAATTAGTAAAAAATGCTTACTAATACTATAAAAGTAACTCTTGTCCAACTGTCTTTGATGTTTTCAAAAATAACATTTTGTAAGTAAAGATTAGAGAAAACTGGAACCTAGAAGGCTTATCTTTTATTCCGATCCCGTGGGAATATTAAAAGTGCCTTAGGTATATTACTGAGTTTCACTGCATTCGATCCAGTGGTTTTTGCATAAAGTAATCAACATACACACTTTAACATTTGTATAATATAACCTAATAGAACCCTTCATCGTCATCGTCATGATGTACACTATGCTCCCAGTCCTGCGGCGGAGACAGCGACAATGTCGGGGGTGCTTCGCCCCCGCGCACGCGCAGCGCGTACACTGCGTACTCCACTTTAGACACGTTGGCGCGAGTCGTGCTCAACTTGCGAGCTAATTCTTTACCTACGCTAAATAAACCTGGAAATAGATATAAGTAATGAATAGAGAGTAAATAGTGCTCCATGCTCATATCAGTCATTGCCAAAGTAACAATTATTTTAATATAGTAGTATATAGTGCTCAATTAATGTAGAGCAATTTTTGGAGACACATGTTTCTTAAAATATGTCCAGAATGCCCTGTGTAAGCTTATGCACTATAATAAAATACAGTTGGCCGTGAATACAGTGCTAGAGGAAATAACCACGGCTGAAAAGAAATATCAAAACCGATTATTCAACCATCCGAATAGCCTAGCCCGGCAGCTAACGAACAAGACGTACAACGGCGCAGAGACATCTTATGAGCAGAGACCCTCGATGGAGGACTCGCTCTCATGCCAGACGGACGCTCGGAACACATCCGCTTATAGTCCTAGGACTGATTGCAGATGCACACAAAAAAAACTATAATAAAATATCTTACCTAAATATCCAGCAAACAATTCCTTGACCATTTGACAAGCAAAGAAACAGTCTTCGCTATCCCCACTTGATATACTGTTAATAGCCTTCCTCATCAACTCTCCTGTCAGGTCGGCTATCCCGAGCATATAATCTGTATGAGGCAGCAGGGTTGCAATCATCCTCGTTCCATCTTCAGATTCTATATTATAAGTGAATTCCTTCTTTACTTCTTGGTATGGTATTATCTCTCGGTGTTCTAGAAACAAAAATAGAGATTTGTTTAAAAAAAATTGTAAATAGTGCAGCTGTTCACAGCTAAGCAACAAAGCTTGTGCTAAGATGGGTAGATAAGAAGAAACACCTACACACGAAATAAACCTCTGACTTTCTGCATCATAGGCAGGACATCACAGAGGTTGCCAGTCTGAATAACATTAAAATCAGTAAAATTTTTTGCTAACAAACTTTCATACTAATAACAGGAAGTCATGTGTGTTTTTACCTAAAAGTGAACAAAGTGTTCGAGCTTCAATATATTCCTGTAGGCCTGCCGTAACAGCCCGAGAGTGCAAATACGCTGGACTGTGTTCCAGTTCTAAGGCAATGCTTTTGATTGGCCCTTCTATTAGCTTCTGTATCCGATCTTTAGCTTCTTGAATTATCTTTTCTTGAGTTTCTTTACTGGAAAAGATATAATAGAATAGATAAATGCACTGATGCATTTGTCTTTCCTGATGTGAACCATGTGGGAGTGTCACAAGTCATTATTTTGTAAGTATTTACACGTACGTAATATTAGAATGAAGTAAGAATATGATCCTCTTGCTTTCAATAGTGATGTCCCTTGACAGTTTAACCAATCTCTCGTGCCTGTCTTGCTTGTCGTTGAGCTTGAGGGCTGCTTCTTTGAACATTGCAAGCACGGGGCTGTCCGGAGCGAGAGATGTCGCCGTATCTCGAGCCACTGAGGACAGGGTGTGCTGGTTCCTGTGCCGATTGTTACGGTGACGTCCTAAAGTAGAAAACACAGAATAATCATTAATTTCTGTAGTAAATAATAATTCGGAGTACCTAAATACTTAGTGGATTTCTAACATGTAACTAGCCTACTTACCTCTACCAGACATTGTTCCTGATAATAAAGAGATCCTTTCGTTAGAAAACTTAGCGTATAACGTAAACGAATGGGTTTGTCTGAAATAATAACAATAAAATACAAGACAGAAAACGTGTAAATATTGGAGTCAGTGTTGCCACTGCTTTTGGGACAAAGTTTCAATATTTCGTTATTTTTTGTTAAAGAAACTAAAACATGATGACTTTTTAAATCATAGAAATTGCATGTTACTGCTGTGCATTTTTTAATTGTTAAAATATTATAGGCAAAAAAAGAAAACAGAAAACAAATAATAAAAAGTCAGAGTCGACAAATATTGGGACCAATTTAAGTAACTGGCAACAAATATTGACTGACGACCACAACCAAAATGTCGAGTTTTTGGCGGGAACGAGTTAACAACATGTCGTGCTGCAGTTTTATTTTCATGAAATTTAGTTGTAACCCGAGTTGAATTGTATAATTCTGGTGGAATGTTATTCAATTTAGTTCTGTGAAAGTGCACAAGTGTAGTGAAAGTAAAAATCAGTGTCAAACATGAAGTTTTCTCGTTGCCTCCAAATCTCATATTAAGGTTATGGTAAACTTGCCACCGCTTTACTATAGCCCCTGACTTGACGGACTATGACGACTTTGACTGTTTTGAAACACTTTAGGCCCGATTTATGAAAAATCGATTCATAATTTGATGCAAAATATAACTTGACACTGGCTAAATGCACAAGCCGTGCGAAGCCATAATTAATAGAAAAAAAAAACCAAAATGTCAATGTCACTGTATCGTTATCTTGCTCACTTATTAGCAGCATCTATGTATCTATCTCGCTCGCTCCCATGTTGTCCATTCAAAACTCGTCAAATTCATTTGTGTGAAATCGTTGTCGATTGCTTGTGCTGGGTTGGTATTTTCTATTTTTTTCCTAGAACTTCGTTGTTTGCTGAAAAATGATGTGCTAACTATTGTTATAATTAATTCGCTGGCTCGTTTGCAGGGATTCGTGTTGACTGCCCAGAGTCCACGAATCATCGTTATCTTTGCGTGAGAGCCGGGTGTGGTACGTCTTACTATCTCTACCTGAAATTCAGATAAAAAGGTACCTATACCGCCCAAAATTCTATTTTACTTAATATCGAATTGGATTCATTTAGCTATGAAGTCATTTTTACATTGCAGGGAAGGATAATGTCGCAAACGCTTACTTTTGGTGACTCATGCGCTCCGATAACTTGCCATGCTTGGAATAAGGATAGAACCCGTAAGTTTTGTTCTAAAATTAAAATTCTAGAGGATTAACCTATCTAAACGATTTGTATTATACATCATCTTATAAGCTACAAGGCAGCAGTTTACTATCAGTTTAAAGATTTTTGTTATGTGAATATATTTCTTTCACTTAGTTTTTTTTAATTCTAGAAATCGCATTGTCACCCAACAACAATGAAGTTCAAATTTACCAAAAGGAAGGTAATGAATGGAAACAAACCAATAACTTGGTTGAACATGACTTGAAAGTGATGGGCATAGATTGGGCCCCGAACACCAACCGTATCGTCACATGCTCGGTGGACCGCAACGCCTATGTGTGGACTCAAGGAGAGGACGGCAAGTGGACAACTACGTTAGTATTACTCCGCATAAATCGCGCTGCAACATGCGTTAAATGGTCTCCAATGGAGAACAAGTTTGCAGTCGGCTCGGGAGCCAGGCTCATCTCCATTTGCTACTTTGAGAAAGAAAACAACTGGTGGGTTTCTAAACACATTAAGAAGCCGATCCGTTCAACTGTAACAAGCCTCGATTGGCACCCAAATAATATATTATTAGTGGCCGGCTCTGCTGACTTTAAAGTAAGAGTTTTCTCTGCTTATATCAAGGATATAGAGGATCAGCCAGGCCCTAATGTCTGGGGATCTAAACTGCCTCTTGGACAGCTGCTGGCAGAGTTTCCGAATTCCCCATCTGGAGGTGGCTGGGTCCACAGTGTTTCCTTCTCTGCTGATGGTAACAAAGTTGCCTGGGTAGGACATGACAGCTCCATAAATGTAGCTGATGCTACTCAGGGCAAGGCTGTCATCAAACTAAAGACTGAATACCTGCCATTCTTGGGATGTACCTGGATTACCAATAACTCTCTTATCGTGGCAGGGTATAGCTGCATACCTTTGCTATACTGTGTAGAAGACAATCAGATCAAATTTTCTGCAAAGTTAGACAATACTCAAAGGAAAGAGTCTGGTGGTCTGTCTGCTATGAAGAAGTTCCAGTCACTGGACAGGCATGCTCGTATTGAGACCAGTGATACATTGTTGGATTCTATTCACCAGAATGCCATCACAAGCATTAGTCTCTTCAAAGGCACAAAAGCTGAAACTAAAAAGTTCAGTACTTCAGGCCTTGACGGTCAGCTCGTCATCTGGGACATTGATTCTTTGGAAAGGTATATCGAAGGACTCAAGATTGTTTAAAGAAAATACATTTAATAGTTATGTATTTTTATTTAAAGGAATAATAATATAATCAGGTTGTATCTGAGTTCTGAAGTCACTTTATGAAAACTAAACACGAAAAGCAGTAGATTAATCCTCAATCACAGTCCAATCAGTCTAGCTAGAAACTTAAGTGAAGCAAATTGCAATTCGAGTGAATCCAGTTCTCTAATGAAATATAGTAAAAACTTTCAAATATACAGAATAAACTATTATAATTTATAGATAACTTTTATGTTTTATAATAATAATATACAATTTAATTTGTTATCTGTTAATAATAAAATAAATCAAATATAATCATAAATTAGACATAAGACTACACCTATACATCGTAGATCACTTTTAATACTACTGAAGTACTGATTGCTGTCAAATATAACATTAAAATTTAAGGATCAACAAATTAATGTTTTTTATTAACGTTTTAACATCAAAAGTCATAGTTTAACCTAGTGTAACTATAAGGCCATTAGTGTGTAGCTCTACTGCGCGTTGGAAAGTATATTGAATACTGGCCCGATACGAATGAAGACGCGGCGCAGCACCGAACGCAGTTCCGGCTTCAGGTCGAAGCACGTGATCTCGCACAGCAGCGGGTAGTAGCTCGACACGTGCGCCGCGAACTGAAACAATAACACAACTATTATGTATAAATATTAAACTGACAGGTGCCATAAAAATGACTTGACGAGACTTTACGTAATGACTAATGACCTTATGAGATAACTAGCCGCGCCCCGCGGTTACAGCCGCGTAAGTCCCGACACCGGCATAAAAAGCCCACGTTAATCCTCCTGGTTCATAGCTATTTTCATAAAATGTCATTGCAATCGGTCCAGGAGTTTTTATGTGAAGTAGTAGTAGAGTAGTTTTAATTGCATAGGTAGAACTAACAGAACACCAATTTTATATTACTATCAAACAATGAAACTAACCCTTTCGTCAGGCATCTTAAGTATTCTGGTTAGAATAAGTAGTAGTATGGAGGTCCACGCGTCTCTGTGGGCTTCATTGGTGACGCTCGTGAAGTACTCGAGCGCCTCGCAGCAGATCGTAATGAGGCTCTTCTGCACGGTTGGCCAGTGACCGCGGCGCGCCTCGTCGCTGTACATCTTAAACAGTATCCGCAGCACGCACGCCAGCGATTGGGTCTCCTGTTTCAACATATTCGGTTTTACCGAACCCTTAAAGTTCGCTTTCCACAGCACGTTTCGCTGTGCATTGTTCGTGTTGAAAGTTTTCGCGAAACGGTGGCTGCACATAAGACACTCGACGAGTCGTAGTAGATGTGGTGAGCTGAGCAGACGATACATGCCCTGCTCCTCTCGCTGACACTCCTGTTCGGTGCCTGGTGTGCCGCCGGTGAGTTCTGCTGCGGCTAGTGCCAGCGTTTCCGCGTCTTCTTTGCGCGATGTCGCCGGGTAGAACACTATGTTATCGATCGTCTGTATCAGCTCCAGTTGTACGACGCACTTGATCAAAAGGCTGTTGAACACCCTGTTCGCAGACTTTGCTTCGTCTCCAAGTTGCGGTTTCTTCAATATTCCGTGCCGCACGTGAGGTGCGTCGCCATCGTCGTTTTCGTCCGGTTTCCAAGTGAGGAGCGTTGTCGGCAGGGTGCTGTTGAATATGTCCAACATTATCTGGCACGTTTTGCTCCAAGTTTCCTCGTTAAACTTCGTTCCGTTCGAAATGACTAGATTTTCAAGGCAGTTGGTGCCAGACCTGGCCAACTGCTCGTTGTCTTGCTGTACGCACCAGTGCAATTGCGCGTAGAGTTGTTCTAGCAGTAGAGAGCCGAGAATGTCAAAGTATTGTGTGAACACGTCGACAATGGCATACAACGCGTGATTGCACGTTGTGGTCATCCACTCGTTCTTTTCCAATTGATGCTCAGGTAGTTTCATATTATCAAAGATTCTGAACAAAATATTGAAAAGATCTCTCCACCAATGCGGACGGAATGATTCACCGTGAGTTTTTATGATTTCGAATAGGACAGTCAATCCTCGGGTGCGAACGTCTAGCTTGCATCGGCTGACGACGCAGGACAGGGAAAAAAGCAGCGGAAACCAACCTCTCAGCCAGACTCTGTCCACTTCGGGAGCGCCCGGCTCTCCCTCCAGGCCAGCGTGTTCAGCGAACAGCTGTGGGGAGGCGCCGACCGCGCTCGCACACGATCGCACTAATCGTATCGCTTCCATCGAGGTATCAGGGAATTTAGCGTTGCACGCAAATTCGGAGAGACATTTTACAGCATCTTGGAATGAATCGATCATTGCCGGGAATTGTCTGTCGTATAATTCTGTTATAATTTTGCCTGTAGTTTGGAATGCTAAGTCGACGATCGCTTCGTCTTGGTCACCGGCGGCGAGGTGGAAAACTGAAAAGATATTTTTCCAACCAGATCTTATATTCGGCGCCTGAGAGTTCACCATCTGAGCGATGCATCTCACCACCATATCTCTTATTGTCGGAGAACTGTTTTTCTTCATAATATGTTCGAATGGCCTCAAGAAATCTTTTTGGAATTTAAAGTTCGCAAATTCTCCTTTCTCTATGAACTTCATGGACAGTTGTCTAAGTGAATCTACCGCGAAGAACGAAATGTCTTCATTGTTGCTGCAACCCACTTTGTTGAAATGATCACCGAGCACTTGCCATATTCGAGACCACTGCAGCCTAATACGACCCATGTTGTAGTATGATATTTCGACAATTTTTTGCAGTGAAAACATTCGAGGATTTGTATGATGGCTGAGCTCATCTAGAGACACTTGACATAGCGCCTTTACGAAATCTACAATGGCATCTCCGTCGAGTCGCGTGGAGCCTGTGAATATTCTGTCTACGGCAACGACAACGCTTTGCGAACTCGTTTCTCCAATGTGTTCTTTTACACTAGGATCTAATGCCATCATACTGAACTTCAACGAATCAGGTTGTGGCTTGGTACTAGATCCGGATAAGAACTGCGGCCTGACACCTGTTCCTAT